>CP125836.1:32604844-33229844 GCA_030408175.1 Trifolium repens | reverse complement strand
GATCCAGTATCGGACCTTGCCATGAGTCGGAACAATTCCTTCCCAAGCAATACAGACCCTTTGGACCTGGACTGTTTACGCTGAAACCGTCGCGTGCTGAGCCTGATCAACTCAGTATTGTGTATGGTAGGCAGTGTATTGTGGTTTAGAGCTGAAGTGAACTCTGAAATTCTAGCGTTAATGTCGCAATGAAGTGCAATCGAGGAGCTGTCGTCGAAGAGAAACCTTATAAGTGGATTTTGAAGCAGTGGCAGATGGTGCCACAGGAGTAAGTTGCGTAACTTAAGACCGGAGTAAAGGCTGCAGATTGAAGGAAAGTAAGTGTATCCTCAAGACTGAAGTGCGCAGTGCACAACAGTATTCCACTGGCACAGTGTGTCAGGTGAATTTCCTAAGTTTAGAATTATCTTATCCTATCAGGAGCTAAGTTCCAACCAAGTTTAGGAAACCCTCAGCAATCTATACCAGTAAGCGGTCAATCCATCTAGTTATAACTTGGGAAGTATGAGTGATGTACTAAGTGGAAATTGGAAACCACAGAATAATCTTTCCCAATTCCGTCTCACTCGCTTAGCGAGTAGTCACTCGCTGCAGCGAGCTTAGCAGGCTTTTGCTGCTACATGTTTTTGCCTTATTCCATGTTCAACTGTTTTAGTTTTAGTGGTTAGCCTTCAGCCTTCATACAATCTTACCATCCTACCTTCCGAGCTTTAGGATAAGTGACTCTTAACCACCTTTTTACTCATAAGGACTGTTGAGGAAATGCCTTTAGGCATAACACCAAAAGATGGAAACCAATAACCCTACCAAGCTATCCGAAACTTAATTCTACCAGAATAAGTAGTTGAACATCACAAGTGAGGGAATTCATCCGTGGTAGAAAGACCTTAGATAGACCTCATATCTGTTCAGTTAAATTTGAAATCCCTATTTAGCTAAGCCTATCCCAAGATTATCAAACCTTAAGGTTCTCAATGGAACGAGGACATACTTCCTTATGGAAAACCGACACTTGAAATAGGAATTAGTAAGCCAAGCCTGTTGCTAAATGTCTAGTTATCCAGAGTAATTGAGAAGCTCCTATATGTTTAAAGATTAGGTAGCCTTAGGTAAACTCCCTTAACTCTTAGAAGTCCAGACCTGAATTGGACCCAACGAAGATTCAGCCTTGATTAATCACAGCAGTTAGACTTTCCTTTTTGCGGCACCACATCCAACGTGACATATTAAGTATTAGCACATAAAAAGAATTAGAATAACCAAACATAGCATAGTGGACCTGACGTACATCATCGTAACAGGAATCAAATAAGGACTTTATAAGCAACATCTAGCAGTAGAGATTTAAAATCCAAACTTTCTCCCTAAACCATTAGTTGTCTAGTGCGAGACAGGAACCCTTAGGTACCCAGAAGTTTGACAGATCTATGCCTACCCCATCAGTTCTAAGGAATCAAGCATCGACTAGTTTGACAGTTAGCAAATCTCTAGTAACCACACAAACCACCAAACTAGTCTATAGTACATCATTATCAAACAATTAGAAGTTAACAGCTGAACCTTACCAAGTAGGTTTAACCTACCTTCCATCAAAAACTAGAAACTCCTTTTGGAAATCCCGTACTTAAGAATACATCTTAGATATTATTACATTATGTTCCAAAAATTAGAAACCCAAAATAGTTAGCCTGTTAGACACTTCTAAAATAGAGAATGCTTAGACAGACCACTTAAGCTGAGGAAACCAAGATTAGAGCACAAACACATTTTAGTAATTCCACCAAGGCCACTTTATAGAACTATCTTCTAGAACACCTATAATTTTCATTCTCTTGCCACAAACCCATTAAGTAAACGCCTAAGATTATTCTTCCAGATATCAGTGACTTGGACTAACCTGTCAATGATTACCAGTAGTCGCATCAGATTAAGTTTAGCTAGTACGACTGTTAAGTATTACCATTAGCACAAGTAATTGCCGAGTGACTTGTAACTACCTTGTCATCAATAGCATAGAGACCGGAAGTTCAGTTTCATAATAGGTTGACCTTTTCTAAACGTATTCGGTCCCTGAACCAGTTAGTTGAGAGATTAGTAGTATTAGTTAAACCATACATCAGGGTTACCAATCTGCCACCATTAGATTCGTAGTATGTACCCGAAACCTGTTCGCTAACTAGATCAAGGATTAGATTTAGTCAGCCATCTTTATCAAAGCTTCAGTATCAAACCGTAGGAAACATGTTCTGATGAATGTAGCGTATGAGAGACCTTATTAGTGACACTTATCACCTAGACCAGTTTTTCCAGCCGTATATTACTATCCATAGAAAAGAGATTAAGTTTAACATTAGCTCCAATTAGACACCAATAACCTTAACTATTCCAGCACCTGTCGGCTGAGAGACTATCAATCATGGGATGGCCTAGTTGTTATGCAGTTAAGTAACTCATTTGTATTTGTGGGAATCAATTGCCCTGGAGAACCACAGATAGTATCCGATTCAACTCTCGAACGTTAGTTAACCTATTAAGTAGCAACATCATCTATTCCGACACAAATGACGTCGCTCAGTGTCAGCAAATCATTTGGACTTCGTACATTCAAGCCTTGTAACCAGATTTCCAGACTTAGTTGGCTAACCGTATTCGTCGGAACCCTTCAGCCGAATTCAGATCTAAGGTCATAGTTAATTCCAATTCAGAGAAAATCAGTCGCTCTAACGACACCAGTATTGGGAATTCCAGCCCTTCGATTCCTTCCTAAATTCATGATTAGATTATCTTGTTGATCCTGGTGTTCCTGCCGTATGTCCGACCATCCAGCCTTGTCTATCGTAACCTCGTGAGACTGAGTGTTCAGCCGGAGTAACTTGACCCGAATATTTCGACTCCAAGCCTAGACTTCTTCAGCCAGTTTACTTGAGTGGAAGAATTAATTACTCATTAGAGTAATGATTTATGTTAATCGAACTCGTACTGTTATCATAAGGATACGCCGGTTAGTTCAGCCTATCGTCTTAAGCTTTGCCAATCTTTTCAGCCTGGGTAATACTAGAGCAAAATCCAGAGTGCCCAAATTAGCCAAGTATAGGACCCAACCAATTAGACAAGTCTCGTGCAATGCTTACCAGCGAAGGACCTCGAACGAGAGTGACCCTTAACTTCAAGAGATGATTTGAACCTAAATGCATACGCATGTTGGAAGTGCAACTTGATCACCGTGTTGGGCCAGGATGGATTAAATTGTAGGTGGGATTTTATCGGACAACTATAGGTTCATCTGCAGGCGAGTCTGTCTTGTTGGCAGAAGAATCAGTGGTGTTTAGACAATTTTCCACTCGTTTTATATTTAAATCGATCTTGGAGTAGTAGACGACACTGTGGTACAGATGTACGTACGATGTGTTATGCACAAAGGTGCTCAGAAATGAGGAACGTCTGTGGAAGGACTGATCTGAATGATGCACATCAGAGCGCGCAGTTTTGACCCCAAGTTAAGAATGTGCCAACCAGGCCAGATACCGACCTTTTAAGACAGTGAGGTATTTGGAGCATTGTCGAGCGTAGTGGAGAAGTATGAGACTAAACTAAGATAGCCTGACACTGTCAGAAGGTGACAGTAAGTACTTGAATCAGAGTGCGCAACACTGGAACCTTTGGGAATGCAAGAATAATCTTTAAACCAGTAACCTTAAGAGAGGAAAGTTTTGTTCCAAGGGAATTGTATACTTTAAACTGAAGGATAGACAAAGTGTAATTCCATACACAAACCTAAACAACCTACCCTGTCGTGGAATGGGAGAATTCTGAATTTCGAGGACGAAATTTCTTTAAGGGGGGTAGATTGTAACAACCATAGCCTCAATTAATACAAGAATATTAATTAGAGTCAAAATTCGACGAATTTAACGGAAGTATATTTCCTTTTTATTATACAAAGGGGGTATATGAAGGAAATGAGTGGATTTATTAGTAAGACCAAGGACTTAATGGGAATTGAACATAAAGCAAGTTTAATTGGAGTATTTATACCAAGACCATAGGCTATTCTTCAAATACCTTCTTTTCACAAGTCAGAAGCAAAATCCCCATTTCTCTTTTTCCTCTCGTGAGCAGCAACAACATAACCCACAATTTCAGCAAACCCTCTCATTATCAAATGCAAGAAACAATTGGAATTGCAAGATTTCAAGGAATTCTCTTCCACTAGTTCTTCATCCTCTTCCTCTCTAAGTTGTCTCACTCTCTTCTCTGCAAATCCATTCCAAGAGAGAGACCCCATTGCTGAAAGGGAGCTCTGCATGTACCTGTGAGAGATTGATAAGAATCATCTACTCTTACAAACAAGGTATAGTCATAATTCCTTAAAATTCCCTTTTCTAGGTTCGAATTTCATAACTCAATTTCTCATCTAAGTTGTTCTGATGTTGCATGTGTGTACCTCTGTCGAAATTATGAGTTTGGAGAAGGTTAGAAGGTTTGGGTATCATAAAGAGGTGAGAAATCGATGGAAATTGCAGAAATTGTGTTTCAGCACTGTCACGACTCGCTCTGGCGCGTGGAACTCGCCCTGGCGAGCTTGACAGCAAAGCCTGCGGAGTCCTGCGGAAGCCTGGCGGAGTCCTGCGGAGTGCTGGCGGAGTCCTGCGGGGAGCTGCGGGCAACCTGCGAGGAGCTGCGGGAGCCTGCGGGAAGGCTGCGGGAGCCTGCGGGAAGGCTGCGGGAGCCTGCGGGAAGGCTGCGGGAGCCTGCGGGAAGGCTGCGGGAGCCTGCGGTAGCCTGCAGCAAGGTGCTGCCACCCCTCGAGAAATCCTTTTTCAAGCTCGGTGAGTTATTCATAAACCCTATTCGTTCCTCTTTCAAGTTGTGTATTGGTGATTCCATGATCCTAACCTTTGCAAACCTCAAACATTCATTAATTCATTCTTTCCTTTTTGTTCAAGAATACAAGCTCGGGGTTTAAGTGAGTTCCGATACAAAAGACTATGATGCTGTAGCTGAGCTAGTGTAATGGTTAAAGCTTCAGAGTTAATCTCTTGACAGGTGGGTTCTTTAGGCTAGTTTAGCTAGTTTTCCCCATAATAATGATTATGCATGATAACAATTAGGAATTAGGAAATGTTGTGCGAGAGGGGTTAAATCCCAAACTCCTCTCCATTCTATTTTATATTATGTTAATTATCTGTTAATGCACTGTCTAAAATGAGAGTTGTAGGTGTAGTTTGAAAAATCATGATTTCTGCAAAACAGGGCAATTCTGCATGAACTCGCTCCAGCGAGTAGTTGGCGAGCGTTCATGGCGAGCTGGGTTCTGGGCTGATGAAACTTGCCATGGCGAGCTACTGCTCGCCACAGCGAGTTGAATTAGGTCAGGACCTATAATCTCGCCATAGCGAGCTGGTGACTCGCCAGAGCGAGCTGGTACAGAATAGTCCACATTTTACATTTATTCTTGAAACTTCAAACACTCGTTTTATACCCTCATTAGAGACAGATAATTTGCATTAACGTAAATGACATAATGTCGAATAGCATGTTAGGCACAGATGATCTTTAGGGCATAACCTAGAATTAATTAGGAATGTATGCTCCCCGGGATTTTGGGAATTATGGTAGTAAGAATACAATTTCAGTATCAGTCAAATCAGATGCGACCTATGTCGCCAATATGGACTCCCAATGGGATAATCCATCAGGATGTGTATTATGTGAGCTTCATGCCGTGACCGAATCGGTTGACGGATAGGGCAGGCCTCTGAGACAGGCTCACCTCAGAGTGTCCTTGTGTTTAAAACGAACCAGATTAATTACGTGTTACACCTTATCATTATTTATGGATTATGTTATGTATATAAATATTATGTTACGACTGATTAGGTGCCCCCGGTGTAGTCACCTCTAGGAGGGTAGTAGGACTCACTGAGGCTTAGTAGTCTCACCCCACTCCAAATCAATTTTTTTAGGTAGACAGGTTAACCGAAGCAAGGACCAGGACGGAGCTGATGTTTGGAGCTGAGCTTGATTCATCAGACTTGAAGACCGTAGTCTTCCTCTTTGTTTTAATTTAAACTGTTTATCTTAGAATTCTTTTGTTTCCGCTGTATATTCTTCTTTGATTATCTTGTATCTGAAACAAGTTGTTTCTTGTTTATTAAATTCAGAAATTTATTTGTACTCAGATGCCATTATGTATGTCTCGACTAAATATTCTAGGTATTTTAGTTGGGGCGTTATAACTTTAGTGTCGGCTAAGATTTAGGGTTTTTGGTGGAGCGGTCTTGTGAGTATCGTCGCATTAATGGAATTTTTGCTGAAATGGAGCCTGTTTTGTGCTCGTGCGCTGGAAAGGCACAGACTTTTGGGTCGTAGTCTTCTTTTGAGTATAAGAAGGTTTATGTGTAGTCAGAATAACGAGTTTTGGATTATTCTCGCTTTTGGAAAAACGAGTAGGAATTTTACCCGCTGATGTAAAATTTTACGGCTTCTGAATTCCGTAAAAATTTAGATGGAGGTTTTATATATCTGCGCGAGTTAGGATATGTCCTGAGAATCATTTTCGAGGGTGAGGAAGAAAATTACAATCGAGGAAAAAGATTTAGCGATAATATTTGGAAACGGTTTACGACGGACGTTTATTTGGTAGATTTTATATTTTTGTGATTTCCGTCCGTTAGCGAGGCGCGACTCGTATGTGAGGTGTAAGTTTCTCATGAGAAAGAAAATATCTTGTGATGATAAGCTTGGAATTGATCCAATGGCTAGGATTAAGTCTTGAAAACCTTTTTACTATTTGATCCAATGGTGGATATGCAACAAGACCACTTGATAGGAAGACTTTTGGATGACTTTTGTCTTAGAAAAAAATCACAAAGCACTTCCTTCTCTTCTCCCTTTGGCCGTGGCTTTCCCACCCTTGTGTTCTTCATCATAAATTCTCCATTTCTTCACCAAAACATTTGATCATAAGCTTGTTGGAAAGCTTGGAGTTGTGAGATTCTTCTTCTAAGGTAACTAGAACTTCTTCCTTTCTCCATAGCTTGCCAAACTCTTAGAGATTCATGAGATTTTTGGTTTATGTTCTTGAGAGAAATTTGTGAGAAATTGTTCATGATTGATTCTTATGGTTTAGAAGTTGGTTATAAGTGATTATCTAACATGTTTAGGCTTAGTAGTGATGCTTTCCATGGTTAGATGAGAATCTCATGAGTTTTCTAGCTAGGGTTTTATGAGAAATTTCTATGTGTCATGAACATGAATTTTTGTTTAGAAGTTGTGTTTATGATGTTGTTTTATGGCTATTTATGGAAATGGATGTGTAGTAAATGATTTTGTTTTGAGAAACAAGAAAAATTATTTTGTGTGTGTTCTTGAGAAATCTTGTGGTTTGTGGATTATGTTATGAAAATGTTTTGTTTGTCCAAATCAATGATTTTGGAAACTAGTAGATTATCATTAAGTTTTGGAATGAAAAAAAATGGAGGGTTGGCCTTGTTTGTTGGTTTTGGCCGTGGCACCCCTTTGTATAGGGAGGAAGAGTTTCAAATTTTTCTAAGTCCTTTTAGGAAGGCATAATCATGGTTTAAAAGGGTGAGCAATTATAGCTTGGTTTAGAAAAGAAAATGTGTTGATTTTGTCTTAAGGAAAATCAATTCGAAATCGTCAAAAATTGTAGTTTGATTTAAAATGATTTGGATTGTGAGGGTAAATGATTTTGGGGTATTATAGGATATTACCATGCTTTTGGAATTGAAAAATTTTGAGTGATAAGGTGTTTTTAACATTCTTGGCCGTGGCCAATTGAGGAGAATGGAAAAAGATTTCAAAAATTTTAAAGTCCACAATGTAAGGAATTGATCATTGGTTTGGTATATGTTTATAGCTTTTAAAAGAGTGCAAGTATAAGATTTTATTTGGTGAGAAAACTTGTAACTTGCGACGCAAGGAAACTTTTATTTTCTTCGGAATATTTTTGAAGAGTTTCTAGTTTGTTTTCAAATGGTTTGGATTGTGTGAAAATGATTTCCTAGAGGTTGATAATAATAGTGGTATGTGGTATGCTTTGAAAAACAAAATGAATTTCTTATGGCAAAAATAGTGTATTTAACTTCGTGAATTTTTAATCACTATGGAGAGAACTCGAAATCACTAAGTGAGAGTGTTAGAAAGTACCTTAGACCCCTATAGATTTTTGGGCTTTGGTTTCGTTGCGATAGAATACAGTGAGAGTATTTTATTGGCATTACGCTGCTTAAATTTTAGGTAGCGTGAATAGTGGATTTGAGCCTAGTAGTTGTGAGGGAACAACCATCGGTCTTGATCCATTAGTAGCCGATCTAGAACTTATTTGAGTAACCAATTAGAATGTGGTATTAACTTAGATAAGTTATGTTTTGTAAAAGGTTAAGAGGATTAGCCGAATTGGAGTTTTCGTCGAGAGGGACGGTTATTGCTCGCGTAATGTAAGTTGTGCGTGTTGGAATGCTTGCTGAGGTAAGGGCACCGTTCCTTTGTTTTATTTTCCGTTGGTAGCATTGTTTGTATGCTTGTTGTGGTGTGCTTTGAGTGTTGTGCATGTATATATTATGTATTCTCGTGATGAGAAATTGTTTAAAAGTTACATGCGTTGTTACATATGATTGTGAAAATATATGTATGAATATGATATGGGATTACATATGCTAGATGGTATGTAATTGGTGCATTAGCATAGATAAGAGGTATCGTATGCTCATGCATTCATAGTACGTGGTGACCGTGATGGGCCACGGGGGTGCGACTGACAGTGATTGGGTCCACCTTAATCCTGCGGGATTTTTATTGAGTCCAATACGTGGTGACCGTGATGGGCCGCGGGGTGTGATTGACAGTGATTGGGTCCACTCTAATCCTACGTGGTGACCGCGATGGGCCACAGGATTTTATTGACGCCCTGCGGGGTTTGGTAGGCTGGGCCTACGACTCTCTGCGGAGAGGTTAAAATTCCGGAATTTTATGCATGTGGCAGCCAGTGATTGGTGTCACGATCATGTAGAGTCTGCATTTGTAGGCTATGTGTGCATTTAAATATATCATGTACGTGTATGTGAAAATATTATATGTTTACTTGTTTTCCCATATTTGGTAAGTGTACTATTTGTGGTACTTGTGGTGACCCTTGCAACATTTCATTTGCGGGCTCATCCCACCCCAGATGATGCTGTAGGTCGCGAGGGCGGCGGCTGCTCAGGGCCCCAGTGAACTCGTGCCGGATCTATAGTTTAGAATTAGACTCTGTGCCTGTGTGGTTGTACATCGTGCCTTTGGGTTAGGCATAGGTTTCTATCTTGGTTTGTTTTGGGTTGTAGTGCTTGGAGTAATTTGAATACTTAGACTTGGACTGTAATTATTCAGGAACACACTTTGCTTGTCGAAGCACCTTATGGTAATGAGTTCTTTTGTATGTTTAATGCCGGCTCTCACAGTTTGTATGCGCGCTCTGTTTTGTTTTTAAAAAAAAAAAAATGCCCCTTTTTAGTCTTTGAAAATCGGGGTGTAACAAATTTCTTGCTTAAGGTTCTTCGTTCTTTTGGCTTCAATGATGTTTTTTGAAATTGGATACATGTTATTCTGAAGTCTGCTTTCCTTTCTGTTTCCATCAATGGAAAATCCCATGGTTATTTCAACTGCAATAGAGGAGTCAGGCAAGGCGATCCTCTTTCCCCTCTCCTTTTTTGTCTGGCTGAAGATGTCTTGAGCAGATCCATCTCCAAACTGGTTTCACAAGGCAGGCTTGCTTTGATTAAGGGCACTAGGAATCTCTATGTCCCCTCTCATTCCTTCTACGCAGATGATTTGATGATTTATTGCAAAGGGAATCTGGCTGGGTTAAAAGCTCTCAAGGAGTTATTTATGAAATATGCTTCTGAATCTGGTCAGTTTATAAATCACTCTAAATCCACTATTTACTCTGGCTCTATTACTCCTAGGAGGTTGGATATCATTGTTGCTTTGTTTAATTTCAAGATAGGTTCCTTGCCTTTTAATTACTTAGGGATTCCTATTTTTAAAGGGAAGCCTAAGAGTTGTCATCTCCAACCTATTGCTGACAAGATAAAATTGAAACTCTCAGCTTGGAAAGCCTCCCTTCTTTCCATTGCCGGAAGAGTGCAGTTAGTTAAAGCTGTCATTCAAAGCATGTTGACATATAGTATCTCTATATACTCTTGGCCTGTATCCCTTCTCAAGGATTTAGAGAAATGTATCCGAAACTTTATATGGAGTGGAGATTTAGATAAAAGGAAGCTTGTCACGGTGTCTTGGAAGAAAATGTGTAGACCATTAGCTCAAGGCGGTCTCAATATCCGTTCTTTAATTCAACTCAACAAAGCCTCCAATTTAAAGCTTTGCTGGTCTCTTATCAATTCACAATCCACTTGGGTTGTTTTACTCCGAGATAGAGTTTTCAGAAAAGGCAAGGCTATACGGTATCATATATTTTCTTCCTTGTGGTCTAGCATTAAAGATGAATTTGATGTTGTTAGGGACAACACGGTGTGGTTACTTGGTAATGGTGTTAATATCAACTTCTGGCTTGATAATTGGTGTGGAGATCCTTTGGTTGAACAACTTAGAATTCCTATTCATATACGGCACTTGCTCACCTCCTCATTAAGTGATTTTATTTCGCACGGCCAATGGAAAATTCCATCATAGCTCTCTCTAATGTTCACCAATTTGGAGACAATCATTTCGGCTGTTTCTATTCCCATGGAGTTGGATCGTGACAAGCTTTTGTGGAAGCATACGATTTCAGGTGATTTGGATTTCAAACAAGCGTATGTTTTCAAGAACCAGCAAATGCAAGAGCTTCATTGGGCCAAGCAGATTTGGCGGGTTGAGATACCTCCTTCAAAGTCTCTCTTGGTATGGAGATTGATGCATGATAAGATGCCTACAGATGAGAATCTCATGTCCAGAGGTTGTGCACTCCCCTCTATGTGTAATCTTTGTAACAACCATGTGAAATCATCTTTTCATTTATTTTTTGAATGTTATTATGCTATCAAACTTTGGTCATGGTTGGCTGGTTGTCTTAATTTTACTATCCAATTCTATTCTATGGATGATATTTGGAAGTTGTGTGACTTGAATTGGTCCCCTAAGAGCAAAGTCACTATTACTGCAGCCATTATACACTTGCTGAATACTATTTGGCTAGTCAGAAATCAGGCCAGGTTTAACAACATCCACATACCTTGGCAGTCTGCTATTTCTCTAATCATTGCTAGCACTTCTTTGTCAGGTAATAACACTTGCAAAACCTCCTCTAACTCCATTAGAGATTTCTCTTTCTTGAAGATGTTCAGAATTTCAATTCATCACTCTCGTCCTAATGTTCTGAAAGAAGTTCTTTGGAATCCACCTTTGTTGAATTGGCTCAAATGCAATATAGATGGTGCTTCATGTGGAAATCCTGGTAACGCTGCTTGTGGGGGTATTTTTCGTAATCATGATGCGGAATTTGTGTATGGTTTTGCGGAACCTTTAGGGAATACTAATGCTTATGTTGCAGAATTGTGTGGTGTCATGAGGGCAATTGAAATTGCTTTTCACAAGCAATGGACTCATCTATGGATTGAATCAGATTCTTCAACTGTTGTTTCAGCTTTCAATCATCCAGAGAAACCGGTTGTTTGGAGTTTAAGGACTCGTTGGAAAAATGCTCTTTTTATGGTCAGACAAATGAATGTGATTGTTACTCACATTTATAGAGAAGGTAATCAGGTGGCGGATCTTTTAGCTAATCATGGGTTATCAGATTCTTCGATTGTTTTTTGGGATGATCTCCCCTTGTTTGCTAGGGATTGTTTTGTTAAAAATAAGCAAGGTACACCATGTTTCCGTATTTGTTCTTCTTAGTTGGGGTTTTGGCCTAGTCCCCCCCTTCTTGTATTTCTCTTTTCATCTTTGAATAAATTTTTTGGTGGATAGCTCCTTTGCTTCCACCTTTTGAGTTTAAAAAAAAAAATGGTTTTAAATTAATAAAGTATACTGTATTAATGATAATTGGAGAAATAATTCTGAATCTCTGATCGAAAACTTCAAAAAAATAGCAAATACAAACTAATTATAGAGGACGAAATTTGAATCTGACACAAACAATTACTTTTTTTGAATTTATTTAACAGCGAGCCAATCAAGCGAATCGAACTGTACCGAACTAAAATAGAAAACATTAACATTAATGTCACTTATAATATTTTGTCCACATGTCATCTTACATGTCACAATTTACTTTGACAAATTATTAATGTTTACCCTAATCTGAGGTGGAGACAAAAAGTGAGAAAATATTATCTAAAATTAGAGAAGCAAAACACTAATTTTTAAAACAGGTGATCAAAACGTTAGAAAATTAAAAATATGGAGACCAAAATCGTATCAAGCCTAATTAATTTAGTTTTAACATATTTCCAAAATACTTTTCATATGACCATTATTACACGATTTTGTTTGACTACAATGAATTTAAAAATATGACCACTATTAATTGATTTTGTCTTAGGACTCGTTTTATTTTGTTTTTGAAAAATATTTTCCTTTTTAATGTATATGTGTTTTTTTTGGGGGGTACATTGTGTTTTTAATTTTAAATTTTTTTTTACCAAACTTTGTGTTTTTTATTTTAATTATTCGTTTATACACATTTTTATTAAACTAATTATAATGCCCCAACTAAAATATCTAGAATATTTAGTCAAGTCATAAATAATTGAATCTGAGTACTTTAAATTTAGCGTGATAAAACAATGAATTACAAATAATTCTTTACAACAATTGATGAGTATCAATAATACAGCGGAAAATAGAATAGAAGTCCTAGATATACAGATAAACTAAAACAAGGGAAGACTAAATCGTCTAATGCGATGATCCAAGCTCTGCTCCAATCATCAGCTCCATCCGGGTCCTTGCTCCAGTTAACCTGTCTACCTAAAAAAATTGGCTTGGAGTGGGGTGAGACTACTAAGCCTCAGTGAGTCCTACTACCCTCCTAGAGGTGACTACACCGGGGGCACCTAAAGTCTGTCGTTTCATTACTAACATAATCATAACATAATAGAATAAATATAGGTGTAACACAGAAATTAACTCTTATTCATTTTAACCGCAAGGATTCTCCGAGGTGAGCATATCACGGAGGCCTGCCTTGTCCGTCGATCGGACCGATCACGGCATACAGCTCACAATACATAACATTATGAATAATCCCATTGGGAAATTCATATGCGACAATTCAGAATCGCTTCCTAAGTGACTGTTACTAGTTTAGTTATTACTACCATAAATTCTCAAAACCCGGGGAGCATACAAACCTAATAATAGCCTAAGTTATGCCCTAACATTTATCTATGATTAACATTCTGTTCGACGTTATATTAATTATATTACTGCAAGCTATCTGGCTTTGATGAGAATATAAATCGAGTGTGTGAAGTTCGTTAGAAAATATAAAATATAGGCAAGTTCTGTACAAGCTCGCTATGGCGAGTCACCAGCTCGCTATGGCGAGTCACCAGCTCGCTATGGCGAGATTATAGGTCCTGACCTAAATCAACTTGCTGGGGCGAGCAGAAGCTCGCCATGGCGAGTTTCATCAGCCCAGAACCCAGCTCGCCTTGAATGCTCGCCAGCTACTCGCTGTAGCGAGTTCATGCAGAAGTTACCCTGTCTTGGTAAAATCATAGTTTTTCAAGGAACACCTACAATTCTCACTTAAGCCAGTGCAGCAACAATAATTTACATAATATTAAACAGAATGGAGGTGAATTTGGGATTTAATTCTCCTCACACAACATTTATTCCTAATCCTATGTTAACATGCATCAAATCATAATTTTTTGGGAAACTATCTACACTATCCTAAAGAACCCACCTGATAAACGAAGCTTTAAACTTGTACAAGAGCTCTGCTACAGTCCAATGTTCTCAGCCTAGACTCACTTGAAACCCCAAGGCTTTTGCTCATGAGAAAGTGAAAGAAATAATTATTCATGAGTGTTTGAAGCACCTATTAAGATTGAGGAAATGAAATAATCTGCTCTATGGCTGAAATGGTTAACAGAGAGGTTAGGAATTAGCTTACCAAGGTATGGAAATTGGCCACAGGGACGAAGAACACATGCAGCTGCAACTGAGTAACTCGTTGGGGCGAGTAATTCCACTCGCTAAGCGAGTGTGACAGGTTGCAGGAAATGCGATTCTGGTGTTTTTGTTTCAAGCTCCACTTTCCTCAGCACCCATAATCGTTCCAGTATCTCACAATTCGTTTAATTGAAGGTAAACACGCATGCATCCACAGAAGATGAACTAGAATATAAATTTTAAGTTTGTGAATCAAAGAGAATGAAAGAAAAAGAGGTGTAACGGATCATTGATCTTACCTTTAAGTCCCTTAGTACCCAGAAATTTGAACTTAAGCACAACACACATGAAACCATTCCCATTCCCTTTCAAAGATTCATAAAATTCCTCAATAATAGAAAAAGGGGTGGAATTCGGCCAAGAAGGGGGAAAAGGATGAAATGGGTCTTTGTTTGGTTTAGAGTCTACTCAAGGATTAAGAGTTCTTACTTGCATGTGAGATTTGGTGATTTTTGGTGAGGATTAGCTGACGGTGAAAATGGGCGTGGGTGAGAGAAGGAAGAAGAAAGTGAAAGCCTGTTGTTTCTAGCTTCAGGAAAATGAGGAAAGTGAAAATGGAATGAATGAGTACTTAGCTCCTTTTAAACCCTTTTCTTGGACAATACCTCTTTTGCCCCTCTACTTACTAACAAATTATCTCATACTCTTCATAATCCTCTATACTTCTAATTGATAGAAATATCTCCAATTAGACTCCTTTAATTGATTTTATTTAATTTTCTTCTATTAAATAAAATTTGGGATGTTACAATCTTCCCCCCTTAAAGAATTTCGTCCTCGAAATTCAGTCTTCTATAATTACCGTCAGAGTAAGTTGTCCACATCTACATCCAAGATCTAACTTCACCTATTCTCCGGTCCATCATGTTCCGTTCCTTGGAATAAAACTTTCCTCTCTACAGGTTACCGGTTAAGGGTTATCCTCGCATTCTCAAAGTCCCAGTGCTGCGCACTCTGATTCAACTTCTTACTACCATTACACTTCTTCCATTCCCAATGGAATTAGTTCCAGTTCCTACTGGTTTAGAGGGTCGGTATCTGGCCTGGTATTGATATTGTCATATCCGATTTCTCTCAATCATAATGTCGTTCTCCTTTCTGAGCACCACCATGCTTCCCATGTTAGATGTACCTCTGTGTCACGTGTTGTGTAATTACTCCGGAATCGATCGAAATATAAAACGAGTGGAAAATTGTCTAAACACTACAGGCTCTTCTACCAACGAGTTCGACTCATCCGTAGACGAACTTATAGTTATCCGATAAAATCCCACCTACAATCTCTATTTATCCCGACACGACACGATGATCAAGTTGTACATTTAACACGCGGACGCACTTAGGTTCAGATCATTTCTCAGAGTTACAGGTCAAACTTGTTTGAAATCCTTCGTTGGTAACTAATGTATGGAACTTGGCTAGCTGAAAGCATAAGGCCTGAATTTGTAATGTTAAGGCTGGATTGAATGGTTTGGCTTAGAACGGTTGTCTGAATTATCTTAACAGATCACTAAGGATAGGAAAAAGGGTTTCCAAATGAGATTGGTATATCACTCCAAACGAGTGATTAACTCTTGCACTTATACTAACTAATTTCTGGCAGTTAGACATGGATTTGGAATGTTCTGGTTCAGGCGTTCAGGCTTCGGTACTTGATCTCACGTGTTTACAGGAATTGAATTTTTGGAAGGTTGAAATGTTCGGGCAGAGACACTCAAGATTAATACACTGATCTTACATGGCTAGGAGCACGGTGCTAGTAGGTTTGAATCCTCAACACTGCTTTCACTGGTATAACTTAATTCTACTGGATTTGGAACTGGTCCAAACTTAATTTCTGAATTTGACTGATAAGGCTACGGAAGATAGATAACTAACTTTATTGAAAAACATATTACTGGATTCGAGTGTACGAAGTTTAACTGATTTGCTGATACTGAGCTAGGTAGGTTTTTAACGGGGTGGTTTGAAGTGTGTTGATTGACAGATCAACCGAGCGAGTAAAAAATGAAACTGAAAGTATTCTTGACCTTCTCAAGAATAATCAACTTCCGCAGATAGATTTTTGCTAATAATAACACATCTGGAAACGGAAAACACTTAATTCGGTTATTTGAGTGTAACGTTAAGCACCCCTTTAGGTAACTAATTTGGCTTCGAATAATTTGAAAAAATTGCATCCTAATTGAATTTAGGTACTGCACGTGGTTGTCAGACCATTAAGGCACGAGAAGAATTTTCCAAGACATTGCGAATACTGAACTGAGCATTGTTCGGTTCAAAGACTCTGCTGAATTAGGATCCCTAGAGATACATAGACAATTGAAGATTTGTCTTCTACTGGTTTATACTTATATTCTACACTTCTAATTCTTCTGTCAGTCTCTGAGGTTAGGACAACTACGTTTCCACTCAATGTTTCTTGCTGACAATTTCTCACCGGTAGGTCTAACTGATTCACATAGGCTCTAAATTGGAAGGTTTAGTTATGAGGGAATGTCGGTGATGGCTAATGCTAAAGTTAAACTTAGCTACTTGTTTCTGCGTAACTAACATATACCTAAAGATTGACCTAGGTGTTTGATGTCTACTACGGCCTGCTATTAATATTGGTTTCGCACTGAAAAGGTGGCTCTGCATCACCTATATCTAGTATTAACATCCTAAATGATATTCTAATTGGCTGGTTAACTAATCTTACCGGTCTCTTATTTCAAAGGTTCTAATATAGGAACTTGCTTGGTGACTGGTCGAACTAGTGTTGAATTGGATTTATCAAGTCATGTTTCATACTATTCGGTACTACGCTAGTGGTAGAATATGGCTGACCAAATCTAAACCTTAACCGGTTAACTAACTGGTCGATAATATTGAATTACTAACCTAAGGACAATTGTTGGGCAACTCTCGAGGCACGGTTACTGATCCTGTTCACTTCTTAGCTGGGTGGTCAAAAGAGTGAGTTCGATTAAGGTCAAACTGGTATTAATCTGGATTATCGTTCTCTAAACTATCTAATGGCAAGGCTAAGACGGGTTGACCTTGGTGGCTGATTGTGCTAAGGTAACTCTCAATTGCTATTACTAATCAAAATCTAGCCTATGATGGTTCGATGTATTTTCAGGTATGGAGCGATAGGCTGGTCTTAATGAGGGCATCTAGTGGTAGTTATCTCAGGTGTTCACCTAATAGGTTTTGCGATAAGAAAATATTAAGGTACGGATGCTGAGGTTCCCTATTCTTAACAGGGTAATGAAATTGGTCAGAAGTTCTAGGTCGCTAGGGTTTGGATGCTGATTTAACGGTTTTTAACAAACCTATTTGGATGACGGTGTCACTAAGGAATGATTTAATTTTAATGTGAGGCAAGGTCTATACTTATGTGTCAAGGTTCTATTGTTGGATTCTAATGTGATTCTCTATTATAGGTTGTTCGATTTGAAGTTCTAGACACGTAGTATCGGTTTGTGCTAATCCATTGAGCTACTACTTTAGGGACATGATAGTAAAGGTACTTAATGAGTTTGCTGGGTCTACTACTAAAGACTGGTGTGGTTGAAAAGGAAGTCCCTAATTGTAGTACTAAATGAGGTTTAGTTCTTAATGGTGAATTAGGAACACTATCACGAGATAAAAGGTCGAAGTAACTTAGTTAAGGGCATTCTAGAGGAAAGTCTAACAAGGTGACCTTAAAAAAATATTGGAATGTGCTTGCGCCCTAATTTGGTTTCTCTAGTGTAGGTAGTTCAATTTGAAAGTTCTAAGTCAAGGATATCTATTTGGTTCACTATACTGGGTTTCTAACTTGGAACCATAGGGGTGGTTTGAGTTTAAGGTGCTATCTCGGGTATAGACACAGATAATATGGAGTCTAATTTGTTACACTAATTACGGCTGAGTCCCAGCGCTCTCAGTTTAATCATTGCTTTTTATTAGGACGGGTTTACTCATTCCCACTTCTAGTTTACACTCAACTTCTAATGTTACCTCCAATTGTGCTTCCTCAACAATCCCTAAAAGTACAAGTTGGCTTAGGGTCAAATATACTGAAATTCTAAAAGATAGAATGGTAAGAACATGAATGAGGGCTTGAGACTGTTCACCACGGCTAAAAATGACTAGACAGAGAACCAAGTTGCAGCAAGCAGTAGCAGCAGCCTGCTAAGCTCGCTGTAGCGTGTGCTTGCTCGCTAAGCGAGTTAGACAGAGTGTAAAATAATAATTCTGTGGTTCGTCCAATTTTCTTTGTTGCATAACGCCATAACTCCCAGTCATATACTAACTTGAATTTAGGGTGAGTTTTGATTTACTGCCTACTGTTCTTGGGTGTTGATTGGCTCACAAACTTGGCTGAATTTAGGCTCTCGCTAGGATAAGGTTACTTATAGGTTCAGGAAGTTTACCTGACACACAGTATCAGTTGAATACTGTTGTGTACTACACAATTCAATATATGGATACACTTGCATTCCTTGCTTGCATTCACAACTTACTCCTGTGGCACCATTTGCCACTGTTTCGATGTTCTCTTATAAGAATTTCCTTCAACGATGGCTCCTCGATTGCTTCTGTGCTAAGATCTTAACGCTGAAATTCCAGAGTTCACTTCAGTTCTAAACCATAATACACTGCCTACCATACACAATACTGAGTTGATCAGGCTCAGCACGCGATGGTTTCAGCGTAAACAGTCCAGATCCAAAGGGTCTGTATTACTTAGGAAAGATTGATATGACTCATGGCAAGGTCCGATTCTGGATCGACCTGCTCTGATACCAATTATAATGCCCCAACTAAAATATCTAGAATATTTAGTCAAGTCATAAATAATTGAATCTAAGTACTTTAAATTTAGCGTGAAACAATGAATTACAAATAATTCTTTACAACAATTGACGAGTATCAATAATACAGCGGAAAATAGAATAGAAGTCCTAGATATACAGATAAACTAAAACAAGGGAAGACTAAATCGTCTAATGCGATGATCCAAGCTCTGCTCCAATCATCAGCTTCATCCGGGTCCTTGCTCCAGTTAACCTGTCTACCTAAAAAAATTGGTTTGGAGTGGGGTGAGACTACTAAGCCTCAGTGAGTCCTACTACCCTCCTAGAGGTGACTACACCGGGGGCACCTAAAGTCAGTCGTTTCATTACTAACATAATCATAACATAATAGAATAAATATAGGTGTAACACAGAAATTAACTCTTATTCATTTTAACCGCAAGGATTCTCCGAGGTGAGCATATCACGGAGGCCTGCCTTGTCCGTCGATCGGACCGATCACGGCATACAACTCACAATACATAACATTATGAATAATCCCATTGGGAAATTCATATGCGACAATTCAGAATCGCTTCCTAAGTGACTGTTACTAGTTTAGTTATTACTACCATAAATTCCCAAAACCCGGGGAGCATACAAACCTAATAATAGCCTAAGTTATGCCCTAACATTTATCTGTGATTAACATTCTGTTCGACGTTAAATTAATTATATTACTGCAAGCTATCTGGCTCTGATGAGAATATAAATCGAGTGTGTGAAGTTCGTTAGAAAATAGAAAATATAGGCAAGTTCTGTACAAGCTCGCTATGGCGAGATTATAGGTCCTGACCTAAATCAACTCGCTGGGGCGAGCAGAAGCTCGCCATGACGAGTTTCATCAGCCCAGAACCCAGCTCGCCATGAATGCTCGCCAGCTACTCGCTGTAGCGAGTTCATGCAGAAGTTACCCTGTCTTGGTAAAATCGTAGTTTTTCAAGGAACACCTACAATTCTCACTTAAGCCAGTGCAACAACAATAATTTACATAATATTAAACAGAATGGAGGTGAATTTGGGATTTAATTCTCCTCACACAACATTTATTCCTAATCCTATGTTAACATGCATCAAATCATAATTTTTTTGGGAAACTATCTACACTATCCTAAAGAACCCACCTGATAAACGAAGCTTTAAACTTGTACAAGAGCTCTGCTACAATCCAATGTTCTCAGCCTAGACTCACTTGAAACCCCAAGGCTTTTGCTCATGAGAAAGTGAAAGAAATAATTATTCATGAGTGTTTGAAGCACCTATTAAGATTGAGGAAATGAAATAATCTGCTCTATGGCTGAAATGGTTAACAGAGAGGTTAGGAATTAGCTTACCGAGGTATGGAAATTGGCCACAGGGACGAAGAACACATGCAGCTGCAACTGAGTAACTCGCTAGGGCGAGTAATTCCACTCGCTAAGCGAGTGTGACAGGTTGCAGGAAATGCGATTCTGGTGTTTTTCTTTCAAGCTCCACTTTCCTCAGCACCCATAATCGTTCCAGTATCTCACAATTCGTTTAATTGAAGGTAAACACGCATGCATCCACAGAAGATGAACAAGAATATAAATTTTAAGTTTGTGAATCAAAGAGAATGAAAGAAAAAGAGGTGTAACGGATCATTGATCTTACCTTTAAGTCCCTTAGTACCCAGAAATTTGAACTTAAGCACAACACACATGAAACCATTCCCATTCCCTTTCAAAGATTCATAAAATTCCTCAATAATAGAAAAAGGGGTGGAATTCGGCCAAGAAGGGGGAAAAGGATGAAATGGGTCTTTGTTTGGTTTAGTGTCTACTCAAGGATTAAGAGTTCTTACTTGCATGTGAGATTTGGTGATTTTTGGTGAGGATTAGCTGACGGTGAAAATGGGCGTGGGTGAGAGAAGGAAGAAGAAAGTGAAAGCCTGTTGTTTCTAGCTTCAGGAAAATGAGGAAAGTGAAAATGGAATGAATGAGTACTTAGCTCCTTTTAAACCCTTTTCTTGGACAATACCTCTTTTGCCCCTCTACTTACTAACAAATTATCTCATACTCTTCATAATCCTCTATACTTCTAATTGATAGAAATATCTCCAATTAGACTCCTTTAATTGATTTTATTTAATTTTCTTCTATTAAATAATATTTTGTCCACATGTCATCTTACATGTCACAATTTACTTTGACAAATTATTAATGTTTACCCTAATCTGAGGTGGAGACAAAAAGTGAGAAAATATTATCTAAAATTAGAGAAGCAAAACACTAATTTTTAAAACAGGTGATCAAAACGTTAGAAAATTAAAAATATGGAAACCAAAATCGTATCAAGCCTAATTAATTTAGTTTTAACATATTTCCAAAATACTTTTCATATGACCATTATTACACGATTTTGTTTGACTACAATGAATTTAAAAATATGACCACTATTAATTGATTTTGTCTTAGGACTCGTTTTATTTTGTTTTTGAAAAATATTTTCCTTTTTAATGTATATGTGTTCTTTTTGGGGGGTACATTGTGTTTTTAATTTTAATTTTTTTTTACCAAACTTTGTGTTTTTTTTTAATTATTCGATTATACACATTTTTATTAAACTAATTTCCATTTAAAATATTTCTAAACAAAAAATATAGATAGAGTAAAATAATTAATAAAAGATTTCTTTTCTAAGGTCTCATAATTTAAATTCATTGCAGTCAAACACAATTATTATAGTAAAATTTCCTAGAAAATTCAATAAATAGCCTCTTGTAGGCATTGTTTGTTCAATCATATTCTTTCAAGACAACATGGCAACCGGAATCAACAATATACATTTTTTCATTGCATTCCTATGCATTACTTCTATTTTGACTCTAGGTAAACAATTTACTTATTCTTTATAATTTCTACCAAAGGAAATTGAAAGGAGATTTATATATGTTCTAACTTTTATAATATATGATTCAAAAATTATATATTCTAATTCATAACATAATTATATCTTTCACTATATTTATAATAATCAACAATCACACTTGTGTTGATACGGCTGAAATTGAAATGATCGAAAAAATTTGCGATGAATGGTTGATCTGTTAATAATTAGAATATTTAGCACCTACAAATTCTAAAAATGTGATTTCAAATTTTGATACGTGCACTATTTTTGACAACATTCTATTGATTTTAGGTGGTGCAATTGATTCAAGTATACCTCCGTCGAATATTTGCTTTCGCAGAGATTCATGTCCAGATAAAATAGGATATTGCAAGCTTTATTGTTTTCAGATTGGGCTTAAGGGTGGCCATTGTGAAGGGAGTCTTTGTTGTTGCGATTGATAATATTTACACACACAAACTCATGGAAAAATAAATACATCGATTTCAACTTTTTATCATAATAAATCTTGGTAACATGCAGAAATGCTATATGCATAAAATATTTGTTTTGGAAATATATTGCAACACCTTAACTACTGTTTGCTAGCATTTATTTAGAGTTTTTTAAGTTATTTTAATTTTTTATATTAAAATAAAAAATAATAGGTAATATTTTGATCTGGAATTCGTGGATAATTATTTCACCCACATTTATTCTAATTTTATTAAAATAAGTGTTTTTCACATTGATCATCAACATGAAAAATTCAAAGGAATATGTATATAATGATTTTTGTGAAAATTATGGTTTTAAAATAATAAAGTATACTGTATTAATGATAATTGGAGAAAGAATTCTGAATCTATGATCGAAAACTTCAAAAAAATAGCAAATACAAACTAATTATAGAGGACGGAATTTGAATCTGACACAAACAATTACTTTTTTTGAATTTATTTAACAGCGAGCCAATCAAGCGAATCGAACTGTACCGAACTAAAATAGCAAACATTAATATTAATGTCACTTATAATATTTTGTCCACATGTCATCTTACATGTCACAATTTACTTTGACAAATTATTGATGTTTACCCTAATCTGAGGTGGAGACAAAAAGTGAGAAAATATTATCTAAAATTAGAGAAGCAAAACACTAATTTTTAAAACAGGTGATCAAAACGTTAGAAAATTAAAAATATGGAAACCAAAATCGTATCAAGCCTAATTAATTTAGTTTTAACATATTTCCAAAATACTTTTTATATGACCATTATTACACGATTTTGTTTGACTACAATGAATTTAAAAATATGACCACTATTAATTGATTTTGTCTTAGGACTCGTTTTATTTTGTTTTTGAAAAATATTTTCCTTTTTAATGTATATGTGTTCTTTTTGGGGGGTACATTGTGTTTTTAATTTTAATTTTTTTTTTACCAAACTTTGTATTTTTTATTTTAATTACTCGATTATACACATTTTTATTAAACTAATTTCCATTTAAAATATTTCTAAACAAAAAATATAGATAGAGTAAAATAATTAATAAAAGATTTCTTTTCTAAGGTCTCATAATTTAAATTCATTGCAGTCAAACACAATTATTATAGTAAAATTTCCTAGAAAATTCAATAAATAGCCTCTTGTAGGCATTGTTTGTTCAATCATATTCTTTCAAGACAACATGGCAACCGGAATCAACAATATACATTTTTTCATTGCATTCCTATGCATTACTTCTATTTTGACTCTAGGTAAACAATTTACTTATTCTTTATAATTTCTACCAAAGGAAATTGAAAGGAGATTTATATATGTTCTAACTTTTATAATATATGATTCAAAAATTATATATTCTAATTCATAACATAATTATATCTTTCACTATATTTATAATAATCAACAATCACACTTGTGTTGATACGGCTGAAATTGAAATGATCGAAAAAATTTGCGATGAATGGTTGATCTGTTAATAATTAGAATATTTAGCACCTACAAATTCTAAAAATGTGATTTCAAATTTTGATATGTGCACTATTTTTGGCAACATTCTATTGATTTTAGGTGGTGCAATTGATTCAAGTATACCTCCGTCGAATATTTGCTTTCGCAGAGATTCATGTCCAGATAAAACAGGATATTGCAAGCTTTATTGTTTTCAGATTGGGCTTAAGGGTGGCCATTGTGAAGAGAGTCTTTGTTGTTGCGATTGATAATATTTACACACACAAACTCATGGAAAAATAAATACATCGATTTCAACTTTTTATCATAATAAATCTTGGTAACATGCAGAAATGCTATATGCATAAAATATTTGTTTTGGAAATATATTGCAACACCTTAACTACTGTTTGCTAGCATTTATTTAGAGTTTTTTAAGTTATTTTAATTTTTTATATTAAAATAAAAAATAATAGGTAATATTTTGATCTGGAATTCGTGGATAATTATTTCACCCACTTTTATTCTAATTTTATTAAAATAAGTGTTTTTCACATTGATCATCAACATGAAAAATTCAAAGGAATATGTATATAATGATTTTTGTGAAAATTATGGT
Organism: Trifolium repens; assembly: GCA_030408175.1. Taxonomy (NCBI): domain Eukaryota; kingdom Viridiplantae; phylum Streptophyta; class Magnoliopsida; order Fabales; family Fabaceae; genus Trifolium; species Trifolium repens. The sequence continues at coordinate 33,205,408 of CP125836.1, read as the reverse complement.
TTTAAAATAATAAAGTATACTGTATTAATGATAATTGGAGAAAGAATTCTGAATCTATGATCGAAAACTTCAAAAAAATAGCAAATACAAACTAATTATAGAGGACGGAATTTGAATCTGACACAAACAATTACTTTTTTTGAATTTATTTAACAGCGAGCCAATCAAGCGAATCGAACTGTACCGAACTAAAATAGGAAACATTAATATTAATGTCACTTATAATATTTTGTCCACATGTCATCTTACATGTCACAATTTACTTTGACAAATTATTAATGTTTACCCTAATCTGAGGTGGAGACAAAAAGTGAGAAAATATTATCTAAAATTAGAGAAGCAAAACACTAATTTTTAAAACAGGTGATCAAAACGTTAGAAAATTAAAAATATGGAGACCAAAATCGTATCAAGCCTAATTAATTTAGTTTTAACATATTTCCAAAATACTTTTTATATGACCATTATTACACGATTTTGTTTGACTACAATGAATTTAAAAATATGACCACTATTAATTGATTTTGTCTTAGGACTCGTTTTATTTTGTTTTTGAAAAATATTTTCCTTTTTAATGTATATGTGTTTTTTTTGGGGGGTACATTGTGTTTTTAATTTTAAATTTTTTTTACCAAACTTTGTGTTTTTTATTTTAATTATTCGTTTATACACATTTTTATTAAAATAATTTCCATTTAATATATTTCTAAACAAAAAATATAGATAGAGTAAAATAATTAATAAAAGATTTCTTTTCTAAGGTCTCATAATTTAAATTCATTGCAGTCAAACACAATTATTATAGTAAAATTTTCTAGAAAATTCAATAAATAGCCTCTTGTAGGCATTGTTTGTTCAATCATATTCTTTCAAGTCAACATGGCAACCGGAATCAACAATATTCATTTTTTCATTGCATTCCTATGCATTACTTCTATTTTGACTCTAGGTAAACAATTTACTTATTCTTTATAATTTCTACCAAAGGAAATTGAAAGGAGATTTATATATGTTCTAACTTTTATAATATATGATTCAAAAATTATATATTCTAATTCATAACATAATTATATCTTTCACTATATTTATAATAATCAACAATCACACTTGTGTTGATACGGCTGAAATTGAAATGATCGAAAAAATTTGCGATGAATGGTTGATCTGTTCATAATTTGAATATTTAGCACCTACAAATTCTAAAAATGTGATTTCTATAAAGCCCCAACTAAAATATCTAGAATATTTAATCAAGACATACATAATATGGATCTGAGTACAAATAAAGTTTACTAATTAAATTAGCAAGATACAAATTGCTTCAATTACAAAAGGAATAACAAACTAAATACAGCGGTAAAGGCTAGTATTTTGAGTAAACAAGAAAATAGACAAATAGCAAGACGAAGAAATAAAATCTTCAAGGCGGACAATCCAAGCTCAGCTCCAACTGTCAGCCTCCTACCTGGTCCTTGCTCCGAATATCCTGTTTACCTAAAAAAAATTGTTTGGAGTGGGGTGAGACTACTAAGCCTCAGTGAGTCCTACTACCCTCCTAACGGTGTCTACACCGGGGCACCTAAACAGTCATAACATACTAGCATATATTTTCAACATAATAACGTAATAATATAATTAAAGGTGTAACACACATAACAATCTCTTATTCATTTTATACACAATGACACTCTGAGGTGAGCATGTCTCAGAGGCCTGCCATATCCGTCAACCGATTCGGTTACGGCATGCAGCTCACAATAATATATCCTAATGGATTGTCCCATTGGGAGTCCATGACGCGACATTACAGATCGCTCCTGATTGACTGATACTAATTTAGTTATCACTACCATAAATTCCCAAAACTCGGGGAGCATACAAGCCTAATAGCAGTCTAAGTTATACCCTAGCAATTATCTGTGATTAACATTCTGTTCGACATTATATTAATTATATTACTGCAACTATCTGGCTCTGATGAGAATATAAAACGAGTGTGTGAAGTTTCGTTAGAAAATAGAAAATGTAGGCAGGTTCTGTACAAGCTCGCTGTGGCGAGTCATCAGCTTGCCATGGCGAGATTATAGGTCCTGACCTAAATCAACTCGCTGTGGCGAGCAGAAGCTCGCTACGGCGAGTATCATCAGCCCAAAACCCAGCTCGCCATGAATACTCGCTGGCTACTCGCTACGGCGAGTTCATGCAGAAATTACCCTGTTTTTGTCAGAAATCATAGTTTTCAAATAAACACCTACAATCCTCATTTAACCAGTGCAGTAACATAACTTACATAATATAAAACACAATGGAGGGAAATTTGGGAGTTAATTCCCCTCGCACAACAATTTCCTAAATTCCTAAGTTAACAAGCAAGTTTATGATTTTGGGGAAACTATCTACACTATCCTAAAGAACCCACCTGGGGATTGAAGCTTTACACTGCTCCAATACACAACAACAGCCACGAATCCATCAGCAATGGAACTCACTTGAAAACCCCACATTGTGTTCTTGAGTAAAAAGAAAAGGAAATGGATTATTGAGTGTTTAAGAGCTTATAGAGTTTCAAGGTAATGGAGTAGTTATCAACATCACTGAGAGGCTAAAAGAAGGGCTACGAATGACTTACCAAAGGCTAGGAACTAGGTACATGCATGGAAGAATAGCACCAACAGCAGCAGGAGCTGCCCTGAGATGCTCGCTGCAGCGAGCCAATCACTCGCTAAGCGAGTACCGCGATTCTGCCAACAGCACCTCTGTGTGCTTGCTGCTGCAGCATCAAGCTTCATCCTTTGCTTCTTACATGATTTCCGGTCATCCACGAATATTATTCACACACATGCAACACCAACATTTACAGATTAGGTTTTGGGTTAAAGACTTGAATCTAAGAGGTGGAGAAACCAAAACAACACCACCATACCTTAAATAACAGAATTTGGATGGAGAATCCTCAATTACTTCATCCATGAAGTGCATGCAGCTCTCAGCTCTCCAGAATTTGCATGCCTTTGGAGTTGGGTTCAAGAGAAAAAGTGAAGAGCTTGAGGGAAAGGTGAAGGGGTATTTTGTGAGATGATTCTTTTAGCTTCTAGCATTCCAATAGCTCATTGCATGTGAAAGTTGATGATGATTTGAGGTTGTTGCTGCAGAAATTGAAAAAGGGCGTGGAAGAGAGAAAGAAAGTGTAGGCTTCATGGTTCAAAACCTCAGAGTGAAAAAAATGAAATGGATGAATGCCTTACTCCTATTTATACTCTTTTATAGGCATTTCCCAAAATGCCCCCTCCACTTACTAACAATTAACTCATACTCTTCATAATTCTCTATATTTCTAATTGATAGAAATATATCCAATTAGACTCCTTTAATAGATTTTATTTAATTTCTTCTATTAAATAAAATTTGGGATGTTTCAATTTCAAATTTTGATATGTGCACTATTTTTGACAACATTCTATTGATTTTAGGTGGTGCAATTGATTCAAGTATACCTCCGTCGAATATTTGCTTTCGCAGAGATTCATATCCAGATAAAACAGGATATTGCAAGCTTTATTGTTTTCAGATTGGGCTTAAGGGTGGCCATTGTGAAGGGGGTCTTTGTTGTTGCGATTGATAATATTTACACACACAAACTCATGGAAAAATAAATACATCGATTTCAACTTTTTATCATAATAAATCTTGGTAACATGCAGAAATGCTATATGCATAAAATATTTGTTTTGGAAATATATTGCAACACCTTAACTACTGTTTGTGTAACACCCCGTTTTTCATAAAGCCAGAAAAGACATTATATTTTTTTTTTTTTTTTTTTTTTATACACATCAGAGTTTACACATAAAAGATTTAAAATGAGCCGGCATTCAAATATACAAGAACTCATTACCAAAAGGTGCTTCGACAAGCAAAGTGTATTCAGGAATAATTACAGTCCAAGTCAAAGTATTCAAATACTTACAACAAACTAGCTAGAATCCTATGCCTAACCCAAAAAGCATAGTGTACAACCCACACTGGCGCATAGTCTAACTAAGCTAAACTCCAACCTCTCACTGGGACCCGGAATAGCCACCGTCGTCGCCACGACCTAGCCCAACATCTGGGTGGGATGAGCCCGCAAATGAAAGAAAGGGGTCACCACAAAATACAAGTATGTATATATATATAATCGGTGCGAAAGATGTACACATAGCAAATTTCCACATACACAAGAGAAAGCTCTTAAACTCAAAGTAGTTCCCACCAACGGGTATATATAAATAAATCACCAATCCTAATGCAGACCTCTACAATGGGTGTGACGACCGTCACTGGTTCGCCACATGCATGATTTTCCGGAAAATTAACCTCTCCTCGAAGAGTCGTGGGGTAGGCAAAGCCACACAGTCATATACGTACCCGCACTAAAATGCCACACAAGGCGGGTGAAGTCACACAGACAAACACCAGGTGAAGTCGCACAGACAAACACCAACTCAATAAAATCCAGTCGAATTTGGCGAAGCCACACAGTCATTGCCCGGTACGTAGGCAAAGTCACACAGACATACACCTAGGCACGCAACTATGAAATGCATGACATATATTCTCTTTGGCATAATACAGGATAGTCACACAGACAAAATCCCCGCGTAGTCCTATCCGACGCACGCATTAATATATGCTCATGCAACCAATCACATAGCCTAAAGCCTATGTACAACTATCACAACCTACATACATTTTCCTAATCATATGCAAATTGTACACGTAATCATAACCACGTTCTCATCAACGAGAATACATAAGTACAAACATGTCAAAGCACACAGCAAATGCATAACAACAAAACAAAACATGTCGTAACCATTTTAAAAGACGGAAATAAAGTGGAGCCCCTACCTCGGCAAGCTTCCGTTAACTACACACGATCAAAACCACACGCCGCGCTTCCTAAAACAAGCAACGTACGATCAATACATTGTTTCTAAACCAAACGTATTGAAACTATACCAAAGTCCCAAAAACCCTCAAGGTTTCTAAGGAAAACCACTCTTTCGGATACCACCCCAAATCCTACTATATTGATCAATCCCCATGAGTTGTTTGTACTATTTTTAGGACTCAAAACCATAGTCAAAAGTCTTAAATAATTTGAAATGCAAAATGACCGTTTTCTTGCGTTACAAGCTACGTACTTTCCGAGTACCCGAAAAACCCGTTTCCAATCCCCGACACTTCCATAAATTAATAAAAAAGGATAGGAAGCCTAAAAATAATTTTAGAACATCAAACTCCAAAAATTTTGGTCCCAGAGCTCGCCACGGCGAGTTGACGGCGAGTGAAGTCAGGAGCTACTGATCTCGCTCGCTCTGGAGCTCGCTCTGGCGAGTTGCTTCAAAGCACGCTCGCTGCGGCGAGTAACAGCTCGCTCAGCGAGTACACCAGAGACAAACAGCAGAAACAGCAAAACTTGGTTTACTCAATTTTCACCCAAAACAACTTTTCACGCAACACACCACATACGCATAGTATTGGTTCCCAACAACCGTTTGCACAACAAAGTATTACATTTCCGAAAGTATGTTGGTTGCTTCGAGTGAAAGTTATTTGGTTTTCATTTCTAAAATCAAAACCAAACTCAAGCACAAGTTTTATTACGGGCCTCAACCGCCCGGTAATCGTTTTTAAACATGTTTTCTTAGGCAAAAGCAACGCCACATAATACAAGAGTTTTAAACCATTTTGACCCCAAAAACACTACACAAAACTCTTAGGAAATATTTTCATAAACACCAAAATATTTTTCATCGGATTTTCTAAAACAAAACCATACAACACGAATCCCTTTCGCCTAAAAGTTCAAAAACAACGTTTCTTTTCAAAACCTTACAACTTAACCACATGTTATTGATCAATACATAACCAACCTAAAACCCTAACTTTTCTCATGAGATTTTCACCAACTCATGGAAAATTGAAACAACAAAGCCTAGCATGCTTACTAAACTCTCATGAACAACTTTCATGAAACAACAACTAGCAAGAACAACATTTCTCACCAAACCCTCTTAAGAACATAAACCCAAAAACCTCACAACTCTAAAAATCTACCAACCTAGGAGATGAGAAGAGAGGGTTACCTTAAGAAAGTGATTCTCTACAACTTCCCACTAAGCTTCCAAGCTTGAAATGGAGTGAAATGGTGAGGAAATGAAATTTTAAGATGAAGGTGAGCAAGAATGGAGTCTCACGTGGAAGAGAGAAAGAAAAGAGAGTCTTGTGATGTTTCCTAAGTCCACCAAGTGACCAAACCTCCTTACTATTAAAAGCTCTTGCTAACTCACCACCCTTGGATCAAAAACAAAAGTCCAAGCTTAAACCCTAGCCATTGGATCAAATGCTTTAAGGATAAACACAAGATTAAATCCAATCTTCCAAAACAAGACACGTACTCAGCTCTCGCGCGTCGCGACGAACGTAAATCTCAAAAACGTAAAAACTACGGAAAGAACGTCCAACGTTAAACATTTCCAAAACTTATCGCCGAATCTTTTTCCGCGACTGTAATTTTCTTCCATACCTTGGAAAATTATTCTCAGAACATAACCTCACTCACGCAGATATATAAAACTTCCATCCGAAACCTCACTTAAAACAGACACAGTACGATTTTACATCCGCGGGTAAAATCCTACTCGTTTTTCCAAAAACAAGAATAATCCAAAACTCGTCATTCTAAATCCACAGCACCCTTCTCATTCACAAAAGAGGATTACAAGACAAAAGCCTGTGCCTTTACAGCGCACGAGTCCAAAACAGATTCAATTACAGCAAAACTTACTAAATACACGATGTTTCACAACATGAACACATCGGAACCCTAATAAACCTAAAACCAACTATACAATGAAATCTTGGGTCTTACAATACTACCCCCCTAAAAGAAGTTTCGTCCTCGAAACTTAGACGTCGTCAAACAAACTGGGGTACAACTCTTTCATCTTACTCTCGAGCTCCCAGGTGGTATCTCCTGTAGCTTCGTTCCATATTACCCTCACCAAAGGTATCTCTTTCGTTCTCAGACGCTTCATCTTCCTATCCGCAATCTTGATCGGTGAAACTTCAAATGACAAGTTATCCCTCAACTGGATGTCATCTGGTGTGATCACATGTGACGGATCCGGTGTGTATTTCCGCAATTGCGACACATGGAATACGTCATGTATCAAAGATAGTACCGGTGGCAACGCGATTCGGTATGCTACCTTCCCAATCCGTTCCAAAATCTGATAAGGCCCTATAAACTTTGGAGTCAACTTCTTCGCTTTCAAAGCCCTTCCAACGCCAGTCGTTGGTGTAACTCGGAGAAATACATGATCTCCCTCTTCAAACTCTAGAGGCCTTCGTCGCCTATCCGCATAACTCTTCTGGCGATCTTGAGCAACTTTCATCATTGCCCTTATCTTTCGGACCTTGTCCGTCGTCTGTTGTACCATTTCCGGTCCTACTAACATACTCTCCCCATCTTGGTACCAACACAAAGGAGTCTGACATCTCCTCCCATACAAAGCCTCGTATGGTGCCATTCCAATACTCGCGTGGAAACTGTTGTTGTATGTGAATTCTATCAACGGTAACACATCATCCCAACTTCCACGATCATCCAATACACATGCTCTCAACAAATCTTCCAATGATTGATTTGTTCTCTCAGTCTGCCCATCTGTCTGAGGATGATAGGCGGAACTCAATCTCAGTTTCGTCCCCAACGCCTCATGCAAAGTCTTCCAAAAGTGTGAAGTAAACTTTGGATCTCGATCCGACACTATACTTGACAGAATCCCATGTAACCTCACAATCTCAGCAATGTAAATATCGGTCAACTTTGCTGCTGTATCCGTAATCCTTACCGGTAGAAAATGAGCGGACTTTGTCAAACGATCCACTATCACCCAAATGGAATCATGCTTCCTCCTGGTCTTAGGTAACCCAGTGATGAAATCCATAGAAATGCTATCCCACTTCCACTCGGGGATATCTAACGACTGCAGCATCCCCGCTGGTCTGTGATGCTCAATCTTCGCCTTCTGACAAGTCAGACACGACGCCACACACTCAGCCACATCCCTCTTCATACCCGGCCACCAGAAATCATGCCTCAGGTCTTGATACATCTTTGTTGCTCCGGGATGCATACTAAGTTTACTCTTGTGTGCCTCCCCTAGAATGGTGTTTCTCAAGTCCATAGCTTCGGGCACACACACTCTACCTCGACACCTCAAAATGTTGTCCGATCCCACCTTGAAGTCTCGGTTGGTTTCTCGAACAATCAAAGCTCTCTTCTCCATGAGGAACCTGTCATCTTGACAATTTGCAATGTCCTCCAATAATCCGCTTGAGATGGTAATCATACCCAGCCTCATATTCCCTAAAGCAAACTCTACCTCGAGGTGCAAGTCACGAAACTCTCTCAATAACTCCTGTTGACTAGCCATTTGTGCCGAACAAATCGTCACACTCTTCCTACTCAAAGCATCGGCTACCACATTAGCCTTCCCTGGATGGTATTCCAACGTAAAGTCGAAGTCTTTCAAAGTTTCCATCCACCTCCGTTGCCTCATATTAAGCTCTTTCTGATCAAACAAGTACTTGAGACTTTTATGGTCACTAAACACGACAAAAGTGCAACCATAAAGATGATGTCTCCAAATCTTCAATGCAAAAACAACGGCCGCAAGCTCTAAATCGTGCGTAGGATAATTCTTTTCATGCACTTTCAGCTGTCTTGACGCATAAGCTACTGCTCTCTTGTGTTGCATCAACACACAGCCCAACCCTTGATGAGAAGCATCACAGTAAACCTCATACGGTTCATCCGACTGTGGTAACACTAAGACTGGTGACGTCGTCAACCGTTCTTTCAACAACTGGAAACTCGACTCACACTTCTCCGTCCAAGCAAAAGGTTGATCTTTTCGCGTAAGTTGCGTCATTGGCGCCACAATCTTAGCGAAACCTTCAATGAATCTCCGGTAATAACCGGCCAAACCCACAAAACTCCTCACATCAGTCACTGTTTGAGGCTGCTTCCATGAAAGTACCGTATCAATCTTGGCTGGATCCACGGCTATTCCCTCTCTTGATATGACATGGCCAAGAAAATTCACCTCTTCCAACCAAAATTCACACTTCGACGGGTTTGCATACAGCTTACTTTCCCGCAAAACATGCAATACTAGACGAAGATGCTCTACGTGTTCCTCTTCATTCCTCGAATACACTAGGATGTCGTCAATAAATACCACTACAAACTTGTCCAAGAATGAGTGGAATATCCGATTCATGTAGGCCATAAAGATCGCAGGTGCATTCGTCACTCCGAACGGCATCACTAAGAATTCATAATGCCCATACCGCGTCCTAAACGCCGTTTTCTGAATATCCTCGTCTCGTACCCTTATCTGGTGATAACCAGATTTCAAGTCAATCTTCGAAAACACTGAGGCTCCCCTCAACTGATCCATCAAATCATCAATTCGCGGCAATGGATATCGGTTCTTGATAGTCACCTTATTAAGCTTCCGATAGTCCACACACAGACGAGATTTCCCATCCTTCTTCTTAACCAATAAGACTGGTGCTCCCCAAGGCGACACACTAGGCCTTATGAAACCCTTCTCTAACAAGTCCTCAATCTGACTTTTCAACTCTACCAACTCAGATGGAGCCATCCGATAAGCTGATTCCGAAATCGGACCCGTACCCGGTTGCAAATCAATAAAGAATTCCACCTCTCTACACGGAGGAAAAGCTGGAATCTCCAATGGAAATACATCTTGGAAATCTTGAACCACTCGAAATTCCCCAATTCGGATCTCCGACGTCACTCCTAAACTAGCAAGTGAAACTATCTCCGGCTCTCCATTACACATAACCACCGACAGCCGATTTGCAGACAAGTACCTTCGCACACCTGGCTCGGGAAAGAAAACCAATTTCCGAGCACAGTCTAGAATAACATAATGATAGGACAACCAATCCATCCCGAGGATGATCTCGAAAGACAAGAGCGGTAGACACACTAAGTTGACCAGAAACTCCCTATTCTGAATTACTACTAAACAATGCAAACATGCAGTATTTACCACCAAATCCTTAGCAGGAGTCATGACATTCAAATCAAACGGAAGCATAGAAACATTCAAACTCAAACGATTTGCACAAGCCAAAGATATGAATGAGTGGGTTGCCCCTGTGTCAATCAAAGCAGTTAAAGAATTACCTGCGATGTGACAGCTCTCATGGATGGCATTGCTAGCCTGCCCACTCACCTCAGTGCCCATACAGTAAGCACGTGCCTTTGCCACAGGTCTGTCTCCCTGTGAGCCTTGTGCCACATTTGCCGACGGCCCGGTCTTCGGGGCTCTGCAATCTCTAGCAAAGTGTCCCGGCTTCTTGCAATTGTAGCAGGTGCTTTCCCCCTTCGGTTTCGTGCACTCATTAGCAAAATGCCCCGCTTCTCCACAGTTGTAGCAATTCCCTTTACTACCATCAGATTTTCCCCGGCTACCTTGATTCACCGATCGGCCCGGTCCCCTGTTATTCTGAGGGTGATCGTAAGGCTTACTACTTTGTTTCCCACGATTCTGACTCGGACCACTCGAACGACTTGGTCCCCCAGCACTAGAATTCCCTTGGCGGTTCACCCGCTTATTCTTCATGTCTTCCACTTCTTGACATTGCTCCACTAACACTTGAAACTGTCGGATACCCAATGGCACAACCGCATCTTGCAGCTCGTACCTCAGCCCATCTTGGAAACGACGGCACATATAATCCTCATCTATCCCATCCCTAAAGAAGCGGAAGAAACGAGATAGAGATTCAAACTTTTTGGCATATGCTTCAACATTCATGCCCGCTTGCCTTAGCCTCAGAAACTCTTCCCCATACCTCTCCCTAGCAGTCTCGGGAAAGTACTTGGCCAAAAACCTCCGCCTGAAGTTCTCCCAACTTAACTCTTCATGAACATTCTCCATGATCAGTCGGGTGTTCCTCCACCAATACTCAGAACCCCCTAGTAACTGATAGGTAGCTAAGACTACTTTCTCCCCTTCTGGACAACGAATTACCCCGAAAATCCTCTCCACAGATTGGAGCCATAAATCAGCAGTTTCCGGACCTCCCTCCCCATTAAACTTTGGAGGCGTTTGGTGGTTGAAACTTGAAAGAAGTCTAGAACCAGCAGCAAGTATTTCCCTTTCGCGCTTTTCCAGATCTCTCTGCGCCTTAGCATGGCTCTGAGCAGTCACAGCCGCTGCCATTGTATGCATGGCATAAGCCATCTGATTCACATCCACATGGTCCGCCATAGGTACTGTAGGTGTCCTTCTTGGAGGCATTCGATTTCTGCACAATACCAATTCTGATTAGATTCCTTATCCAAACATTTCTGAGTCTCTACAGAAAATCTCATTCAACGGTTACTGACACACAACCGACACAGAACAGGCACAAGAACTGACACTAGAACTGACACCACTCTAGCTAAGTTCTAACCGACTCTGGACTAACGACTCAAGTATACACTTTCCCTTTGAAGATTTAAAGCCGGGCTCTGATACCAAAAAAGTAACACCCTGTTTTTCATAAAGCCAGAAAAGGCATTATATATATATATTTTTTTTTTTTTATACACATCAGAGTTTACACAAAAAAGATTTAAAATGAGCCGGCATTCAAATATACAAGAACTCATTACCAAAAGGTGCTTCGACAAGCAAAGTGTATTCAGGAATAATTACAGTCCAAGTCAAAGTATTCAAATACTTACAACAAACTAGCTAGAATCCTATGCCTAACCCAAAAAGCACAGTGTACAACCCACACTGGCGCATAGTCTAACTAAGCTAAACTCCAACCTCTCACTGGGACCCGGAATAGCCACCGTCGTCGCCACGACCTAGCCCAACATCAGGGTGGGATGAGCCCGCAAATGAAAGAAAGGGGTCACCACAAAATACAAGTATGTATATATATATAATCGGTGCGAAAGATGTACACATAGCAAATTTCCACATACACAAGAGAAAGCTCTTAAACTCAAAGTAGTTCCCACCAACGGGTATATATAAATAAATCACCAATCCTAATGCAGACCTCTACAATGGGTGTGACGACCGTCACTGGTTCGCCACATGCATGATTTTTCGGAAAATTAACCTCTCCTCGAAGAGTCGTGGGGTAGGCAAAGCCACACAGTCATATACGTACCCGCACTAAAATGCCACACAAGGCGGGTGAAGTCACACAGACAAACACCAGGTGAAGTCGCACAGACAAACACCATATGCAAATTGTACACGTAATCATAACCACGTTCTCATCAACGAGAATACATAAGTACAAACATGTCAAAGCACACAGCAAATGCATAACAGCAAAACAAAACATGTCGTAACCATTTTAAAAGACGGAAATAAAGTGGAGCCCCTACCTCGGCAAGCTTCCGTTAACTACACACGATCAAAACCACACGTCGCGCTTCCTAAAACAAGCAACGTACGATCAATACATTGTTTCTAAACCAAACGTATTGAAACTATACCAAAGTCCCAAAAACCCTCAAGGTTTCTAAGGAAAACCACTCTTTCGGATACCACCCCAAATCCTACTATATTGATCAATCCCCATGAGTTGTTTGTACTATTTTTAGGACTCAAAACCATAGTCAAAAGTCTTAAATAATTTGAAATGCAAAATGACCGTTTTCTTGCGTTACAAGCTACGTACTTTCCGAGTACCCGAAAAACCCGTTTCCAATCCCCGACACTTCCATAAATTAATAAAAAAGGATAGGAAGCCTAAAAATAATTTTAGAACATCAAACTCCAAAAATTTTGGTCCCAGAGCTCGCCACGGCGAGTTGACGGCGAGTGAAGTCAGGAGCTACTGATCTCGCTCGCTCTGGAGCTCGCTCTGGCGAGTTGCTTCAAAGCACGCTCGCTGCGGCGAGTAACAGCTCGCTCAGCGAGTACACCAGAGACAAACAGCAGAAACAGCAAAACTTGGTTTACTCAATTTTCACCCAAAACAACTTTTCACGCAACACACCACATACGCATAGTATTGGTTCCCAACAACCGTTTGCACAACAAAGTATTACATTTCCGAAAGTATGTTGGTTGCTTCGAGTGAAAGTTATTTGGTTTTCATTTCTAAAATCAAAACCAAACTCAAGCACAAGTTTTATTACGGGCCTCAACCGACCGGTAATCGTTTTTAAACATGTTTTCTTAGGCAAAAGCAACGCCACATAATACAAGAGTTTTAAACCATTTTGACCCCAAAAACACTACACAAAACTCTTAGGAAATATTTTCATAAACACCAAAATATTTTTCATCGGATTTTCTAAAACAAAACCATACAACACGAATCCCTTTCGCCTAAAAGTTCAAAAACAACGTTTCTTTTCAAAACCTTACAACTTAACCACATGTTATTGATCAATACATAACCAACCTAAAACCCTAACTTTTCTCATGAGATTTTCACCAACTCATGGAAAATTGAAACAACAAAGCCTAGCATGCTTACTAAACTCTCATGAACAACTTTCATGAAACAACAACTAGCAAGAACAACATTTCTCACCAAACCCTCTTAAGAACATAAACCCAAAAACCTCACAACTCTAAAAATCTACCAACCTAGGAGATGAGAAGAGAGGGTTACCTTAAGAAAGTGATTCTCTACAACTTCCCACTAAGCTTCCAAGCTTGAAATGGAGTGAAATGGTGAGGAAATGAAATTTTAAGATGAAGGTGAGCAAGAATGGAGTCTCACGTGGAAGAGAGAAAGAAAAGAGAGTCTTGTGATGTTTCCTAAGTCCACCAAGTGACCAAACCTCCTTACTATTAAAAGCTCTTGCTAACTCACCACCCTTGGATCAAAAACAAAAGTCCAAGCTTAAACCCTAGCCATTGGATCAAATGCTTTAAGGATAAACACAAGATTAAATCCAATCTTCCAAAACAAGACACGTACTCAGCTCTCGCGCGTCGCGACGAACGTAAATCTCAAAAACGTAAAAACTACGGAAAGAACGTCCAACGTTAAACATTTCCAAAACTTATCGCCGAATCTTTTTCCGCGACTGTAATTTTCTTCCATACCTTGGAAAATTATTCTCAGAACATAACCTCACTCACGCAGATATATAAAACTTCCATCCGAAACCTCACTTAAAACAGACACAGTACGATTTTACATCCGCGGGTAAAATCCTACTCGTCATTCTAAATCCACAGCACCCTTCTCATTCACAAAAGAGGATTACAAGACAAAAGCCTGTGCCTTTACAGCGCACGAGTCCAAAACAGATTCAATTACAGCAAAACTTACTAAATACACGATGTTTCACAACATGAACACATCGGAACCCTAATAAACCTAAAACCAACTATACAATGAAATCTTGGGTCTTACAGTTTGCTAGCATTTATTTAGAGTTTTTTAAGTTATTTTAATTTTTTATATTAAAATAAAAAATAATAGGTAATATTTTGATCTGGAATTCGTGGATAATTATTTCACTCACTTTTTATCTAATTTTATTAAAATAAGTGTTTTTCACATTGATCATCAACATGAAAAATTCAAAGGAATATGTATATAATGATTTTTGTGAAAATTATGGTTTTAAATTAATAAAGTATACTGTATTAATGATAATTGGAGAAAGAATTCTGAATCTCTGATCGAAAACTTCAAAAAAATAGCAAATACAAACTAATTATAGAGGACGGAATTTTAATCTGACACAAACAATTACTTTTTTTGAATTTATTTAACAGCGAGCCAATCAAGCGAATCGAATTGTACCGAACTAAAATAGCAAACATTAATATTAATGTCACTTATAATATTTTGTCCACATGTCATCTTACATGTCACAATTTACTTTGACAAATTATTAATGTTTACCCTAATCTGAGGTGGAGACAAAAAGTGAGAAAATATTATCTAAAATTAGAGAAGCAAAACACTAATTTTTAAAACAGGTGATGAAAATGTTAGAAAATTAAAAATATGGAGACCAAAATCGTATCAAGCCTAATTAATTTAGTTTTAACATATTTCCAAAATACTTTTTATATGACCATTATTACACGATTTTGTTTGACTACAATGAATTTAAAAATATGACCACTATTAATTGATTTTGTCTTAGGACTCGTTTTATTTTGTTTTTGAAAAATATTTTCCTTTTTAATGTATATGTGTTCTTTTTGGGGGGTACATTGTGTTTTTAATTTTAAATTTTTTTTACCAAACTTTGTGTTTTTTATTTTAATTATTCGATTATACACATTTTTATTAAACTAATTTCCATTTAAAATATTTCTAAACAAAAAATATAGATAGAGTAAAATAATTAATAAAAGATTTCTTTTCTAAGGTCTCATAATTTAAATTCATTGCAGTCAAACACAATTATTATAGTAAAATTTCCTAGAAAATTCAATAAATAGCCTGTTGTAGGCATTGTTTGTTCAATCATATTCTTTAAAGACAACATGGCAACCGGAATCAACAATATACATTTTTTCATTGCATTCCTATGCATTACTTCTATTTTGACTCTAGGTAAACAATTTACTTATTCTTTATAATTTCTACCAAAGGAAATTGAAAGGAGATTTATATATGTTCTAACTTTTATAATATATGATTAAAAAATTATATATTCTAATTCATAACATAATTATATCTTTCACTATATTTATAATAATCAACAATCACACTTGTGTTGATACGGCTGAAATTGAAATGATCGAAAAAATTTGCGATGAATGGTTGATCTGTTAATAATTAGAATATTTAGCACCTACAAATTCTAAAAATGTGATTTCAAATTTTGATATGTGCACTATTTTTGACAACATTCTATTGATTTTAGGTGGTGCAATTGATTCAAGTATACCTCCGTCGAATATTTGCTTTCGCAGAGATTCATGGCCAGATAAAACAGGATATTGCAAGCTTTATTGTTTTCAGATTGGGCTTAAGGGTGGCCATTGTGAAGGGGGTCTTTGTTGTTGCGATTGATAATATTTACACACACAAACTGTAACACTCCGATTTTTCAAAGACTAAAAAGAGGCATTATTATTTTTTTTAAACAAAACAGAGTGCGCATACAAATTATGACGAGCCGGCATTAACCATACAAAAGAACTGAATATATATTAGTACAACCCAAGCATCGGCATAGTACTAATCATACATAAAAGTGCTTCAAAGAAGCAAAGTGTGTAACTGAATATTTACAACCCCAAAGACAAAGGGTCTAACAACCACAAAAGTAAATATTCAGAATACAGTCATCCAAAAGAGTCAGATCCTATGCCTAATCCAAAAGAGCACGGTGTACAAACCACACCGGCGCACAACCTAACTTAAGAAGTACAACTCCTCGATCACTGAAATCCCACGAACTCGCCGTCGTCCTCACGACCCACGACAGCGTGTAAAGGTCCATCGTCTTGGGTGGGAGGAGCCCGCAATATTCATTGTAAGGGTCACCACACGTATAAATATACAAAAGAATACAGAACAAAATATACATACTACATACACATATACAAAATACGCATATACCAAAATACGGAAAGCAAATAAACATTCAGCATTTCCTTCTCAACAAGCATTATAATCCAAATGCGCACATAGCCTATCAGACTCTACAATGATTGTGATCACCCTACCCGGAACTGTTTCACATGCATGAATTCCGGAATTTAACCTCTCCGCAGAGAGTCGTAGGTCCAACCCCTACTATACCCCGCAGGGCAGGTGAAGCCACACAGACGCTATCACCAGGTGAAGCCACACAGATGCTATCACCGACTCAATAAAATCCCGCAGGATTAGGTGTAGCCACACAGATGCTAACACCAGGTGAAGCCACACAGATGCTATCACCAACTATGAAAGGCATGAGCATATTTTCTATTTCAGCATGTATAGGACAGTCACACAGACACTGTCCCCGGTGAAGTCACACAGACAACCACCCGTGTAGTCTCCATCTGACGTACACGCTCCATACATGCTCATGCAACAATTCACATACATACACATATGTAATCACCACCACATGTCAACACATATATTTCGCAAAATCATATGTAAGACAATCACACAACATACATATATTCTCAATCATATGTGTACGACAATCACACAACATACATATATTCTCAATTTTTTATCCCGAGAATACATCACACATACATGCCAAGCACTCAAAACACACCACAAACAAAGCATACACACATGCTATTACGGAAATAAGACAGAAGAAAGGTGCCCTTACCTCAGCAAGCATTCCACCACGCATAACTTACATTATGCGAGCAATAACCGTCCCTCTCGACGGAAACTCCAATTCGGCTAATCCTCTTAACCTTTTACAAAACATAACTTATCTAAGTTAATACCACATTCTAATTGGTTACTCAAATAAGTCCTAGATCGGCTACTAATGGATCAAGACCTATGGTTGCTCCCTCACAACTAACTAGGCTCAAATCCACTATTCACGCTACCTAAAATTTAAGCAGCGTAATGTCAATAAAATACTCCCACTGTATTCTATCGAAACGAAACCAAAACCCAAAACTCTAGAGGGGTCTAAGGTACTTTCTAACACTCTCTCATAGTGTTTTCGAGTTCTCCCACTAGTGATTAAAATTCATGAAGTTAAATACACTTTTCTCATTTCGCAAAAATAGTTTCGTTTCAAAACATAATCAAGAAATACTTTTATTTCTAACTCCACGCGATCAAACTCATACATTAAAACCATTTGAAATCAACACATGAACTCTTCAACAAAAAATTTCACAAAAATAAAAGTTTACTTGCCACAAGTTACAAGCTTTTATTTTCAAACTAAAATGGCCATAACTCATTCAATCTTTATCCGATCGAGACGAGCCATACGTCAAATTCATCGTCTCGAAAAGACGGATCAAATAGTTAAGTTTCCAGGTCACAAAAACAATCTGAAAAGGACCTAAATACCCTTACAGATTTCGACCAGAATCTAAATCATACCAAAAACATTTTTTTTCTAAAGCCAAACATAGTTAAAATAATCAAATCATTACTAATTTTCTCGAGAGTGATCAAGTTCTCATACCCACTCATTTGAAATAAAGAATACAATTTTTTTCTTCAAAACTTTACAAATTTCCACTTGTTCAATTAAATCACAAGCTACTAGTTTTCTTTCAAAACAAAACTACATTAATTATTCCTTTTAAATAACAAATTAATTTCCAAACACAATCAAAAGTCATAAGAGTTTTTCCTAAATTTCTCATGAAAACACCAAAAATAATTTTCCCATTTTTCAAAACCAAACCATTTCTCATATATCCATTTCTATAAAAAGTCTTAAAACAACATCATTAACACAAACTCTAAACAAAAATTCATGTTCATGATCAAGAGAAATATTTCCTCAAAATCCTAACCCAAAATCTCATGAAAATCTCATCACTCCATGGAAATCAACAATACTAAGCTTAAACATACTAGTTTAACACTCAAGAATAACTTCTATGCCACAAAAACCAATTTAAACCAAGTTCTAAGAATTTTTTTCTCAAGAACACAATCACCAAACCCTAACATCTAAGAGCTTTAAACCAACAAAAAGAAGGGAAAATGCTAGTTACCTCAAGAGGAGATGATCCTTGCAATTTCTATGATTCCAACAAGCTAAAAATGAGTGGATTTGGTGAAGAAATGCAAAATCAATCATGGGATGAAAAGGGTGGATGAAGGCCACGGCCAACTAGAGAGAAAGAGTGAAGTTTGTGATTTTTTTCTTAAGTTAAAAGTGACACAAAAGTCTCCCATTTAAAGTAGTCTTGTTCACTATCCACCCTTGGATCAAATAGTGCCTAAAGTTGCAAGATTAAATCCTAGCCATTGGATCAATTCTAAGCTTATCCTTCCAAGATATTTTCTAAGCTTCCTCACATCTCAGCTCTCGCGTTCGCTCGTAAACGAGTCGCACCTCGCTAACGGACGGAAATCACAAAAATATAAAATCTATCAAATAAACGTCCGTCGTAAACCGTTTCCAAATATTATCGCTAAATCTTTTTCCCCGACTGTAATTTTCTTTCACACCCTCGAAAATTATTCTGACAATATATCCTAACTCACGCCGATATATAAAACTCCCATCTAAATTTCTACGGAATTCAGACATCGTAAAAATTTCCAACAGCGGGTAAAATTCCTACCCGTTTTTCCAAAAACCAGAATAAACCAAAACTCGCGATTCTGACTACACAGGAACGTTCTCATAGATAAAAGAAGGCTACGGAACAATAGTCTCTGCTATTCTAGCACACGAGCACAAAACAGGCTCCAACTCAGCAAAAATGCTATTAACGCGACAATACTCACGAAACCGCTTCACCAAAATCCCTAAAAACTTAGCCGACACTAAAGTTCCTTAGAAAAACCTGTACAGTGGAAATCTTGGGTCTTACATTACTACCCTCCAAAAAGAAGTTTCGTCCTCGAAACTAAAGGTAAGAGTAACAACTCAACTAGTTATTACCATCACCAACACAACAAAATCCCTCAGGATTAGGTGTAGCCACACAGATGCTAACACCGGGTGAAGTCACACAGATACCCTCACCAACACCCTGGCACAACTGTGCACCAACCGCAACTCTCAACGAGTTCACCACTCAAAAATTAACCTCACAACATAGGTTCACAACCTCGAGTTCCTCAAATTTCCTAGGGTCCACACACAAAATTTCCAAAGTCACCTCTTTTGCCTCCGCGACGTAGCCTAAACCACTAGGTTCACGCGCAGCAGTGACTGGCTACCCTCCAAAAAGAAACACCGAAACTTTCTGCGCACCACCAAAGCTAGCAAAACTAGTCAATTCCAGTCAACATGATTCCGTCTATTATTAACAAGAGATTAAGGGTGATCAGTTCCTCAATTTGTTAACAGATAGCCAACAATCATGATGGTGTCTTAGACCATTTTTACCTAACTTTAATAATGCTCCCTTCCAATTGTGCTTCAGGTCATCCGAGGCACAATGGTCCAACAATTTCCTCAATTCTTATTATCTCGATCTCGTCAGTGAGATCCAATCGCCCAAAACACGTCACGTGGACTCTCATGCTTCCACTCACGAAACATCCATTTAGTATCATTCAATCAGTAAGTACAAGGCCACCATGGCAAGTACCACTGATACCAATACACTCCGCAAAAGTTGTCTTTTCTATCGAAGAACTTCACACTTCCCAAAAATTGGTTTCTTACACGTCCATATTACTTCCAAAATGGCACTTAGACTACTCTCGCGTGCCTTAAATAAAAACGTTTCTCCTTGTTAACTGCCACCTTTGGCACACATCCTCTAGCACCATATTCTCATTCTATTTCTGAACTCTCTTGAGTCCCTTTCCTCTTACAATTAAATCCTCTTTTACTCAAAAGAGCTTGTCACCCTGACCATTCTTAGTTATTCCCCACATCACCCTTTCTGTCGAGATACCTACTTCCAAAATAAATTTTAAGGTACTCATCACATCACTATTGTTCCACCGTTCATGTTGACAATATCCGCATTCCTTTACTTACTCAATACAGATTTCTATTATGCTACATCTTTCTTCATTGTAACGACTACAATGAATCGAAGCCCCACTAGTTTCCACCAAACTTTGCCATTAGACAATTGCTTACCCTTTTCATTTCCACATACAACTCACCCACCGTCATGACATCCATTCAGGTGGTGCTTTCGAATCCTTAATATACACGCACAATTATAACTTTCGAAATTATGGGGGAGGTAATTCCTTTGCCAATCCTCAATTGACATAAACCACATTCTCATGTGCTTCTCTCTTACTTATTCTTAACATGTTTTTTCCAATGACTAATTTCCTTTGCGACTAACTCATCGATGTTATAAACTCTACAAAACTCCAATTAGGTCCGTCTCATCGATCAACTAATTGGTAACTTTCAAGTTCAACAACTGCCTAGAGTTGGTTCCCAAACCACCATGACCCATAACTTGTTGATTCCAAACAACATCTTTAATTCGCCGCACACAAAATAATTACTCTCGTTCCACATCAACTTGTTTCCAATCGAGCACATTGTTCTTCGTTCGATTGGTCCTTCATCATCATGACTATTCTAAAGTTATTGTATTCTCTAATATCAATAACCAACTTCCCACATATGTTCTCGCTACCCATCCTGATAAATCCATTCGCTAGCTGGATTCTTATTCTTCTCTAACTTCCATTAAGGCATCAACTATTGTACTCCTCATAATAAAAGCTCCAATTAATTACTCCTTCAAGTTCCTATTAAGTATTGCATAACTATCTAAAGCTATAAAGTTTGTTCTCACCGGAGAATCAATCCCTGGGTCTCAAGTTCTTGATAACCCTACTTTTTCGTTTGTTCACTCATTGTTTTCTTATTCACTTTTAACCTTCACTAATGATAATCTCTTTATGGATAGCCATCTCTAAACCCATCCTTATAAGGTCACTGTAATTCACCTACAAATCGACTCATCTTACTCATCCATCAAGTCATTACCTTTATCCCAAGTCTTAATGCATGACCTATCAAGAATAGCTACCAACGCACAACGTTTCGCTATGATTTTATCCTTAACACGTTCGATACCCAAATCAAACTCTTACCATATAGATTCATCCATTACATCCTAATATATAGTATAAGGCCTTTCTTTATAGTAATTCTCACTAGCTCAATACTCTTACGAATGAATCCTTGTCTACTCACAACTTGACATTTCTAGAAAATTTCCAAAAGTTGTCGTCCATGACCAGAATTTCTTAACGTTTGGTTACATCAACTCCTATGATATCATACAGTCAAGGTACTACTTGGTCCTTTACACTCTTGGTCGATCAAAATCGTTAACTTAAATGTGCATCCACACAGGATCTCTACTCAAATATTGACTAATCTCTTCAAACTACTCAATAAGTTTACTTTCTCTTAGGATTTACCTTCCATTAATTAACAATTCTAGCTTACACTGCTACAATTCCCTAGGTATTTCCGTACTATATTCCTCTAGTAGCACTTATCATCGATATACAACTCACTTTTCTAGGTTGAACTCCTCGTTCTTACCTAAACATCTCTCCAAATCCACCTTCATCCAACAATCAATTACCTTTCATTTTGTCTCATATCAACAACTATACTTACTATCTCCTGAACTACGTATAGATGGTCACTTATCCACGTGATATTTGGTCTCTTACCATTAATCATCACGAGATTCATCCTTAATAATCTCATTTTCAAATCTAATATATCTCACACACTTAACTTAAACCCTTAAGATATATACCATTCGTATAAATGTCGTCTAACGCCACTAGGTTTTGCTCCCTCTTGACGTACAACGTCCTTTAATTACAATACATGTCACTCCAATGATTATCCAAACATCTTACTTGATTCCAATTGACATCGCTGCATGCTCCACTCTTCCATCGTGGCCGCATCCTCATCAAGTCCCGCCCTAACTCAGCGGACGAACATCCAATATTATCTTCAAAAGATCTTCTCAATTCGATCCTTACTTGCAATCCTTTATCAGTACGACGCCCACTTGTCCATACTCAGCACCTTCGGGTGACAACGATCAATACTACTTCCATTGATTTACTTCTAAGAATACTTCATAGTTCTTGTTCGCCTCAAGTCCATCCTCCTCGGACCACTCCATCTAAGAAATTAAGAGACACTTGTCGGCTAAATTCGACAAATGCTCGGGGGTTTCCACTGTGTAGGGAACATAATTTCAACTAAGAAATTATCGATTACCTCAGCATCTACCATGCTAGACTCATGGAAACGAACATATAACCCACAACTCAATAAAAACCGATCGCTAGAACTAACACAACTCTAACTCTACGACACACTTTCCCTTTGATGATCTAAAGCCGGGCTCTGATACCACAATGTAACACCCCGATTTTTCAAAGACTAAAAAGAGGCATTAATTTTTTTTTAAAACAAAACAGAGTGCGCATACAAATTATGACGAGCCGGCATTAACCATACAAAAGAACTGAATATATATTAGTACAACCCAAGCATCGGCATAGTACTAATCATACATAAAGGTGCTTCAGAGTAGCAAAGTGTGTAACTGAATATTTACAACCCCAAAGACAAAGGGTCTAACAACCACAAAAGTAAATATTCAGAATACAGTCATCCAAAAGAGTCAGATCCGGCGCACAACCTAACTTAAGAAGTACAACTCCTCGATCACTGAAATCCCACGAACTCGCCGTCGTCCTCACGACCCACGACAGCGTGTAAAGGTCCATCGTCTTGTGTGGGAGGAGCCCGCAATATTCATTGTAAGGGTCACCACACGTATACATATACAAAAGAATACAGAACAAAATATACATACCACATACACATATACAAAATACGCATATACCAAAATACGGAAAGCAAATAAACATTCAGCATTTCCTTCTCAACAAGCATTATAATCCAAATGCGCACATAGCCTATCAATGCAGACTCTACAATGATTGTGATCACCCTACCCGGGACTGTTTCACATGCATGAATTCCGGAATTTAACCTCTCCGCAGAGAGTCGTAGGTCCAACCCCTACTATACCCCGCAGGGCAGGTGAAGCCACACAGACGCTATCACCAGGTGAAGCCACACAGATGCTATCACCGACTCAATAAAATCCTGCAGGATTAGGTGTAGCCACACAGATGCTAACACCAGGTGAAGCCACACAGATGCTATCACCAACTATGAAATACATGAGCATATTTTCTATTTTAGCATGTATAGGGCAGTCACACAGACACTGTCCCCGGTGAAGTCACACAGACAACCACCCGTGTAGTCTCCATCTGACGTACATGTTCCATACATGCTCATGCAACAATTCACATACATACACATATGTAATCACCACCACATGTCAACACATATATTTCGCAAAATCATATGTAAGACAATCACACAACATACATATATTCTCAATCATATGTAATCCAAACACAGGTTTTATAAACAATTTTTTATCCCGAGAATACATCACACATACATGCCAAGCACTCAAAACACACCACAAACAAAGCATACACACATGCTATTACGGAAATAAGACAGAAGAAAGGTGCCCTTACCTCAGCAAGCATTCCACCACGCATAACTTACATTATGCGAGCAATAACCGTCCCTCTCGACGGAAACTCCAATTCGGCTAATCCTCTTAACCTTTTACAAAACATAACTTATCTAAGTTAATACCACATTCTAATTGGTTACTCAAATAAGTCCTAGATCGGCTACTAATGGATCAAGACCTATGGTTGCTCCCTCACAACTAACTAGGCTCAAATCCACTATTCACGCTACCTAAAATTTAAGCAGCGTAATGTCAATAAAATACTCCCACTGTATTCTATCGAAACGAAACCAAAACCCAAAACTCTAGAGGGGTCTAAGGTACTTTCTAACACTCTCTCATAGTGTTTTCGAGTTCTCCCACTAGTGATTAAAATTCATGAAGTTAAATACACTTTTCTCATTTCGCAAAAATAGTTTCGTTTCAAAACATAATCAAGAAATACTTTTATTTCTAACTCCACGCGATCAAACTCATACATTAAAACCATTTGAAATCAACACATGAACTCTTCAACAAAAAATTTCACAAAAATAAAAGTTTACTTGCCACAAGTTACAAGCTTTTATTTTCAAACTAAAATGGCCATAACTCATTCAATCTTTATCCTATCGAGACGAGCCATACATCAAATTAATCGTCTCGAAAAGACGGATCAAATAGTTAAGTTTCCAGGTCACAAAAACAATCTGAAAAGGACCTAAATACCCTTACAGATTTCGACCAGAATCTAAATCATACCAAAAACATTTTTTTTCTAAAGCCAAACATAGTTAAAATAATCAAATCATTACTAATTTTCTCGAGAGTGATCAAGTTCTCATACCCACTCATTTGAAATAAAGAATACAATTTTTTTCTTCAAAACTTTACAAATTTCCACTTGTTCAATTAAATCACAAGCTACTAGTTTTCTTTCAAAACAAAACTACATTAATTATTCCTTTTAAATAACAAATTAATTTCCAAACACAATCAAAAGTCATAAGAGTTTTTCCTAAATTTCTCATGAACACACCAAAAATAATTTTCCTATTTTTCAAAACCAAACCATTTCTCATATATCCATTTCTATAAAAAGTCTTAAAACAACATCATTAACACAAACTCTAAACAAAAATTCATGTTCATGATCAAGAGAAATATTTCCTCAAAATCCTAACCCAAAATCTCATGAAAATCTCATCACTCCATGGAAATCAACAATACTAAGCCTAAACATACTAGTTTAACACTCAAGAATAACTTCTATGCAACAAAAACCAATTTAAACCAAGTTCTAAGAATTTTTTTCTCAAGAACACAATCACCAAACCCTAACATCTAAGAGCTTTAAACCAACAAAAAGAAGGGAAAATGCTAGTTACCTCAAGAGGAGATGATCCTTGCAATTTCTATGATTCCAACAAGCTAAAAATGAGTGGATTTGGTGAAGAAATGCAAAATCAATCATGGGATGAAAAGGGTGGATGAAGGCCACGGCCAACTAGAGAGAAAGAGTGAAGTTTGTGATTTTTTTCTTAAGTTAAAAGTGACACAAAAGTCTCCCATTTAAAGTAGTCTTGTTCACTATCCACCCTTGGATCAAATAGTGCCTAAAGTTGCAAGATTAAATCCTAGCCATTGGATCAATTCTAAGCTTATCCTTCCAAGATATTTTCTAAGCTTCCTCACATCTCAGCTCTCGCGTTCGCTCAATGGCGGAGCTACACTAAAATACACGGGGGGGCCGTGATAGAGCTTCAAAAAAAAAATCTACGAGACTTGAAAATTATATAAACCATTAATTTTGACAGATTTTTATCGGCGGTGGAGTTAGAATTATTGTTTAGGGAGTATCAAATTTTTTTATATATAAGGTCATATTTATGATAGGAATATATATGTTTTGAAAAAAAATTATCATTTATATTAAACTGGTTTGGTAATCTCAACTTTTTTTGATATATTTTGTTTAAAATGGATTCAAATGATAAAAATTGCCTAATATGGGAGTCGAACTCACACCCTCTTAATGTAAGGCGGGATGCTAGCTGCTGCACGACTTCGTGCTTTTAATTATATTTTTGCGCTATCAAACATATATTATATATCCTTTCAACAACAAAATTGTATACATACCTATAAAAAAAAAATTAATTAAGATTTGGGGCGGGCCATGGCCCTTCTCAGCCCACAAGTGGCTCCGCCCCTGCGTTCGCTCGTAAACGAGTCGCACCTCGCTAACGGACGGAAATCACAAAAATATAAAATCTATCAAATAAACGTCCGTCGTAAACCGTTTCCAAATATTATCGCTAAATCTTTTTCCCCGACTGTAATTTTCTTTCACACCCTCGAAAATTATTCTGACAATATATCCTAACTCACGCCGATATATAAAACTCCCATCTAAATTTCTACGGAATTCAGACATCGTAAAAATTTCCAACAGCGGGTAAAATTCCTACTCGTTTTTCCAAAAACCAGAATAAACCAAAACTCATGATTCTGACTACACAGGAACGTTCTCATAGATAAAAGAAGGCTACAGAACAATAGTCTCTGCTATTCTAGCACACAAGCACAAAACAGGCTCCAACTCAGCAAAAATGCTATTAACGCGACAATACTCACGAAACCGCTTCACCAAAAACCCTAAAAACTTAGCCGACACTAAAGTTCCTTAGAAAAACCTGTACAGTGGAAATCTTCGGTCTTACACAAACTCATGGAAAAATAAATACATCGATTTCAACTTTTTATCATAATAAATCTTGGTAACATGCAGAAATGCTATATGCATAAAATATTTGTTTTGGAAATATATTGCAACACATTAACTACTGTTTGCTAGCATTTATTTAGAGTTTTTTAAGTTATTTTAATTTTTTATATTAAATTAAAAAATAATAGGTAATATTTTGATCTGGAATTCGTGGATAATTATTTCACTCACTTTTATTCTAATTTTATTAAAATAAGTGTTTTTCACATTGATCATCAACATGAAAAATTCAAAGGAATATGTATATAATGATTTTTGTGAAAATTATGGTTTTAAATTAATAAAGTATACTGTATTAATGATAATTGGAGAAAGAATTCTGAATCTCTGATCGAAAACTTCAAAAAAATAGCAAATACAAACTAATTATAGAGGACGGAATTTGAATCTGACACAAACAATTACTTTTTTTGAATTTATTTAACAGCGAGCCAATCAAGCGAATCGAACTGTACCGAACTAAAATAGCAAACATTAATATTAATGTCACTTATAATATTTTGTCCACATGTCATCTTACATGTCACGATTTACTTTGACAAATTATTAATGTTTACCCTAATCTGAGGTGGAGACAAAAAGTGAGAAAATATTATCTAAAATTAGAGAAGCAAAACACTAATTTTTAAAACAGGTGATCAAAACGTTAGAAAATTAAAAATATGGAGACCAAAATCGTATCAAGCCTAATTAATTTAGTTTTAACATATTTCCAAAATACTTTTTAAATGACCATTATTACACGATTTTGTTTGACTACAATGAATTTAAAAATATGACCACTATTAATTGATTTTGTCTTAGGACTCGTTTTATTTTGTTTTTGAAAAATATTTTCCTTTTTAATGTATATGTGTTTTTTTTGGGGGGTACATTGTGTTTTTAATTTTAAATTTTTTTTTACCAAACTTTGTGTTTTTTATTTTAATTATTCGTTTATACACATTTTTATTAAAATAATTTCCATTTAAAATATTTCTAAACAAAAAATATAGATAGAGTAAAATAATTAATAAAAGATTTCTTTTCTAAGGTCTCATAATTTAAATTCATTGCAGTCAAACACAATTATTATAGTAAAATTTTCTAGAAAATTCAATAAATAGCCTCTTGTAGGCATTGTTTGTTCAATCATATTCTTTCAAGACAACATGGCAACCAGAATCAACAATATACATTTTTTCATTGCATTCCTATGCATTACTTCTATTTTGACTCTAGGTAAACAATTTACTTATTCTTTATGTAACAACCCGTTTTTCGAAAGCCAAAAAAGGCATTATATTTTTTTTTTATTTTTTTTATACACATCAGAGTTACGCATAAAAGATTTCAAATGAGCCAGCATTCAAATATACAAGGAAACTCATTAACGAAAGGTGCTTCGACAAGCAAAGTGTATTCAGGAATAATTACAATCCAAGTCAAAGTATTCAAATACTTACAACAAAACAAGCTAGAATCCTATGCCTAAACCCAAAAAGCACGGTGCACAACCCACACCGGCGCATAGTCTAACTAAGCTAAAACTCCAACATCTCACTGGGACCCGGAACAGCCACCGTCGTCACCACGACCTAGCCCAACATCTGGGTGGGATGAGCCTGCAAATGAAAGAAAGGGGTCACCACAAAAATACAGGTATGCATATATATAATCGGTGCGAAAGATGTACACATAGCAAATTTCCACATACACAAGAGAAAGCTCTTAAACTCAAAAGTAGTTCCCACCAACGGGTATATATAAATAAATCACCAATCCTAATGCAGACTTCTACAATGGGTGTGACAACCGTCACTGGTTCGCCACATGCATGATTTTCCGGAAAATTAACCTTTCCTCGAAGAGTCGTGGGGTAGGCAAAGCCACACAGTCATATACGTACCCGCACTAAAAAGCCACACAAGGCGGGTGAAGTCACACAGACAAACACCAGGTGAAGTCGCACAGACAAACACCAACTCAATAAAATCCAGTCGGATTTGGCGAAGCCACACAGTCAAACGCCCGGTACGTAGGCAAAGTCACACAGACATACACCTAGGCACGCAACTATGAAATGCATGACATATATTCTCTTTGGCATATACAGGATAGTCACACAGACAAAATCCCCGCGTAGTCCTATCCGACGCACGCATTAATATATGCTCATGCCACCAATCACATAGCCTAAAGCCTATGCACAAACCATCACAACCTACATACATTTTCCTAATCATATGTAAATTGCACAAGTAATTATAACCACGTTCTCATCAACGAGAATACATAAGTACAAATATGACAAAGCACACAGCAAATGCATAACAGCAAAACCAAACATATCGTAACCATTTTAAAAGACGGAAATAAAGTGGAGCCCCTACCTCGGCAAGCTTCCGTTTACTAAAACTCGTCCAAACAACACAACGCGCTTCCTAAAACAAGTAGCGTATTATCAACACATTGTTTTCCAACCAATCGTATTGAAACTAAACCAAAAACCCCAAAAACCTAAAGGTTCCTAAGGAAAATCCACTCTTTCGGATATCATACCAAAAACTACCGTATTGATCAACCACTATGAGTTATTTGCACTATTTTTAGGACCTAAAACAATAGTCAAAAGTCTTAAATAAATTGAAATGCGAAATGACCATTTTCTTGTGTTACAAGTTACGTACTTTCCGAGTACCCGAAAAACCCGTTTCCAATACCCGCCACTTCCATAAATTAATAAAAAGGGATTAGAAAGTTAAAAACCAAGTTTAGAAATCAGAATCCAAAATTTCAACTCTCAGAGCTCGCCTTGGCGAGTTGGCGGCGAGTGAAGTCAGAGAGGACAGGTCTCACTCGTTGTGGAACTCGCCCTGGCGTGTTCAGGACCTGTGACACTCGCCCTGGCGAGTTATCACTCGCCCGGCGAGGTGCACCTGTCATGACAGCAAAAACAGCAACTCACACCACTCTTTTTTCCAACCAAGCCTAGTTTGATTCTATTAGTTCCCAACACCTTTTCAAGGCACAAAAACAAACCATTTTACTAAGCAAGCAATACATTCCCGAAAGTATGTTGGTTGCTTCGAGTGCAAGTTATTTGGTTTTCATTTCCAAAATCAAAACCAAACTCAAGCACAAGTTTTATTACGGGCCTCAACCGACCGGTAATCATTTTTAGGCAAAAGCAACGCTGTAACATCCCAAATTAATTAATTTGAGATTATTAATTAAAGGATGTATTATTGGAGACAATTTGAGAATATTTGATCTAGTGAAGGGAATTGATTAATCTACACAAATAAACTTGATTGTTAAGTGAAAGGACAAATTGGTAAATAAAGATAAAGGAGGATATAAAGGGGCTTAACAACTCTAAATTCATTTCATTTTTTTCCATTTACTGATGCTTCACAAAATCAGTAAAGAGCACCTCCCTTCTTGTCTCTCTCTCACGCATAAGGCACCACCACCACCTCTCTCAAATTTCATCTTCATCACCCAAAATGGTCCACCCACTTTATGCATGCATGAGTTTCACTTAACCCATGAACATCATAAGCTGTTAGTAGACAATCTAAACTCCAATTTCCTTCCTGCATGTGTATACTGTGTTTGAGCTCAAGCACCTGTAATGCTATGGAAACCAAAGGTAAGCTCAATTCCAATTCTTTTTCCATTTCCCCTCTTTAAGCCACAACCCTAAGTCAATCTTGTGGTTATTGCATGCCTCGATTTCTGGATGAAATGCGCTGGGAATTTCTAGACGAATCGTTCTGGTGTGTGAACAAGTTCTGGGTAGAAGGCAGCAAGAACTGCATCGTGGTTGCTGCTGAATCGCATCACTCGCTAGGCGAGTGAGCACTCGCCGTGGCGAGTATGACAGGAGGTTATGCCTGCTGTTCTGTTAAGCTCCAGCTCTGTAACCTTGTCCATCCTTTTTGGTAAGTTATTCCTAAACCTCATATTACCATTCCAGCTATGTGGAGGACTGTTTCTTTTCCCTAACCTTATTATGATCTTAGACACCCATTAATCCATTCCTTGTGTTGTTTGTGAGTTGTGGATTTTGGACAAAGGAATTGGAGCTTAAGAAATTGCAGAGAACAACTCAGGAACACTACTGCACCCAGAAGCCTTTTTCAACTATTTTCGCATTCTTAGAGTTGTTGGGGTTTTCAAGTGAGTCTTGGGCAGAGAGCATCAAAACTGTAGCAGAGCGAGAATACGAGTTAAAGCTTCAGCACAGGTGGGTTCTTTAGGCTAGTTTAGTTAGATTTCCCTTAAATCCAACTTGCATGATAACTTAGGAATAATAGGAATTGTTGTGTGAGAGGAATTAATCCCAAATTCCACTCCATTCTGTTCTTATATTATGTAAATTATGTTGCTGCACTGGTTAAATGAGGATTGTAGGTGTGTTACTTGAAATATTATGATTTCTGCAAAACAGGGTAAGTTCTGCATGAACTCGCCACAGCGAGTAGCTGGCGAGCATTCATGGCGAGCTGGGCTCTGAGCTGATGAAACTCGCCATGGCGAGCTTTTGCTCGCCACAGCGAGTTGAATTAGGTCAGGACCTATAATCTCGCCATAGCGAGCTGGTAACTCGCCGTAGCGAGCTTGTACAGGATTGGCCTATATTTCCATTTTCTAAATAAAGTTTTCTACACTCGTTTTATATCCTCGTTATAATCAGATAGCTTGCAGTAACGTAATTAATATAATGTCGAACAGAATGTTAATCACAGATAATCATTAGGGTATAACATAGAAAATTAATTAGGTTTGTATGCTCCCCGGGATTGGGAAATTATGGTAGTAGTAACTAATTTAGTTTCAGTCAGTTATGAGCGATCTTGTGATATCGCGTAATGGACTCCCAATGGGACAATCCATTAGGATATGTTATTGTGAGCTGCATGCCGTGACCGAATCGGTTGACGGATATGGCAGGCCTCTGAGACATGCTCACCTCAGAGTGTCCTTGTGTTTAAAATGAATAAGAGTTTCTAATCTGTGTTACACCTTTAATTTCAGTATTATGTTATGTTTATGATTATGTTAGTATTTGAACGACTGATTTAGGTGCCCCGGCGTAGTCGCCAATAGGAGGGTAGTAGGACTCACTGAGGCTTAGTAGTCTCACCCCACTCCAAACCAATTTTTTTTAGGTAGACAGGTTAACTGGAGCAAGGACCAGGACGGAACTGATGATCGGTGCTGAGCTTGATCCATCAGACTTGAAGACTTTAGTCTTCCTCTTTGTTTTAGTTTTATTCTGTTTATCTTAGAATCTTATATGTTTCCGCTGTATTCTTTTAATTCATTAAGAGCTGTTAGAATTTCTTGTATTTCAGTTGTTTAAACTCGTTAATTTTATGTACTCATATTCCATTATTTATGTCTTAACTAAATATTCTAGATATTTTAGTTGGGGCGTTATAATTGGTATCAGAGCAGGTCGATCTAGTATCGGACCTTGCCATGAGTCATTTCAATTTCTTCCTAAGTAATACAGACCCTTTGGATCTGAACTGTTTACGCTGAAACCATCGCGTGCGGAGCCTGATCAACTCAGTATTGTGTGGTAGGCAGGGTATTATGGTTTAGAACTGAAGTGAATTCTGGAATTCCACCGTTAAATCCGTAGTGAAACTACAATCGAGGAGCAATCGTCGAAGGAAGTTCTTTTAAGTGAATATTGGAATGTGGCAAATGGTGCCACAGGAGTAAGCTGCGTAACACAAGACAGGAGTAGAGTTATAAATTGAAGGAATGTAAGTGTACCCTTAAAACTGAAGTGCGCAGTGCACAACAGTATTCCACTGGCACAGTGTGTCAGGTGAATTTCCTGAATCTAGGATTGCCTTATCCACCGAGAGCCTAAAATCAGTCAAGTATATTGACCAAGTAACACCAGTAATAGGAGTAAGCCAAACTTATCTCGGGACGTTTAGTTATCCAGTGCAAACGAGGAACTCCCCTTTACTAGGAAGACTTAGACAAACCTCACGTGTATTCCATTAATTTTTGTGAAGCCGAGAAGTTCACCCTGTTAGGAGACAACCAGTTAAGCTTACCCCAAGATTATTAAGCCTTAAGTGTTTTCATTAGAATGAGTATACCTTTCCTATTAGGAGCCTATGAGCATTTTGAGACTAATGGGAAAACCCAGCCTTACACCAGTATTAGCAATCAGATTTCCCTTCTAAGAGTACCTTACCCAGAGGACGCATTAAGTAGTAGTACATAGGTGTTCCAGATTTAGCAGGGTGAGTATAGTGAACCTGATGGATATTAGTAATAGGGATCCAACCCGTAATACCTAATTTAGAGGAACCAAGATTAGAACACTAGCACTTATCTTTATCACCCAGGTTACCTTATTAGATTATTAGTTAGAATATCCTTAACTAAGTTATTCTTACCCTTCAACTCGTGAGAACCCTTCTACCTCACCCTGAGGGACCAGTTACTTTTAGTACGACAATTAGAAAATCACCTTGCAACTACACCAGTCTTTAGCAGTAGACCCAGCGAAACTTTAGAAACCCAAATATAACTAGATCAACAGTTAGGCCTTATCACGAGAACTCTTCAGTCAAAGCCTCTAGGACATTATTACCGAATAGTTTAGCAACCAAATCAGTAATAACACACTGTCACATATGTATAAAGTTCTCCCTTAGCAATACCATCACCAAATAGGTTTACTGAAGACCGTTAATTTGAGTACCCATAGACTAGTAATCCAGCACTTTTGACCCGTTAATTACATTAATAAAAATAGTGGAACCTTAGCATCTTTACCTTAGTATTAGCTCATCACAAGACCGTTAAGTTAACGCTTGCGACAGCTACTCTTAGATGCCCATGAGATAAGACAGCCTGTCACTTACCCTAGTAATTACACCAACCCATCATAGGATAAGTTTGATTAGTAATAATAATTGAGAGTTACCTTTAGCATGACCTGTCCCCAAGGTTGAACCATAGATACCTCATCATTAGGCGGTTTAGAGATCAGTAACTTAGTTCCATACTAGTTAGACTACCCACTATACAAGTTAGTACATATAAATCCGTCAGCTAGTAAATCTATAGGTTCCGTTTGACCATACCTTGAGAGATGCCACTCAGTCATCCTTAAACTAGACATTCAATCGTATAGGCTAAATAGTTAACCAGTTGAGATTCAGATCTAACCAGCCATAGTTTACCACTACCGTAGTGCCGAAGGTAGGAAACCAATACTTGACGGAACTAACAAATAGGATGGCTCTATTAATGATCCTTACCACTCGGATTAACCTTTTAGATACACGTTAGTTAACCTGAGACAAGTAATCAAGATCGACCTTAGCTTCAGCCAACAGTCGACACCTTCTGCATAATTACAATCTTCAGCCAAGAGACTATTAGAACCAGTTAGACGTCCTACCGGTGAGAATTGTCAGCGAGAATCTTTAAGTAGAAACATAGTTGCCCTAACTTGAGAGAACTGACAGAAGAATTAGAATTGTAGAATGTGAGTATAACCGATGGAAGACAAATCTCCAAAATGTCTATTTACTCTAAAGATCCTAATTCAGCAGAATCTTTGAAACCGAACAATGCTCAATTCCGTATCCGCAAGTCGTGGAACACCGTGAACATTTGTGTATACCCTAAGCCGTCTAATCATGCTTTAGTTGGATAAATTCTCCTCGTGCCTTAATGGCTTGGCAACCACGTGTTATACCTAAATTCTATTAGGGCGCAAACTTCTCAAATTCCTCGAAGCCAATTGGTTATATCAAGGGTGATAATGTCACACTTAAGTAACCGCATTAAGTGTTCTCCTTTCAAGTTTTCCATTTGTGTTATTATTAACAGAAATCTATCTGCGAAAATTAAATTATTCTTGAGAAGGTCAAGAATACTTTCAGTTTCATTTCTTACTCGCTCAGTTGATCTGTCAATCAATATACGTCTGACCACCCCGGTAAAACTTATCTAGCTCAGTATCAGCAAATCAGTTAAACTTCGTGCACTCACAACCAGTAATCTGTTCTTCAATAAAGTCAGTTATCTATCTATCGTAGCCTTATCAGTCAAATTCAGAATTAAGTTGGACCAGTTCCAAGTTCAATGGAATTAAATTATACCAGTGAAAGCAGTGTTGAGGATTCAAACCTACTAACTCCGTACTCCTGACCATGTGAGATCAGTGTGTTAACCTTGAGTGTTTCTGCCCAAACATTTCAACCTTCCAGAACTCAATCCCTGTAATCTTGTGAACTCAAGCGCAGAAGCTTGAACGCCTGAACTAGAAAATTTCAATTCCAAGTCTAGTTTCCTGCAATCAGTAGTGTGAGTGTGGAAATCACTTGTCCGAAGTAATATACCAAACCCTTTTTCCTATCATTAGTAATCTGTTAAGATAATCCAGTCAACCGTGATAAGCCCGATTATTCAATCAAGTCTTAGCGTTACTTTCCGACCTTGTGCTTTCAGCTAGCCAAATTTCATACACTCGTTACCAGAGAAGGACTTCAAACAAGTGTGACCTGTAACCCTGAGGAGTGATCTGAACCCAAGTACACCACGTGTTAAATGTGCGACTTAACCATCGTGTCGTGTCGGGATAGATAGAGATTGTAGGTGGGATTTTATCGGACAACTATAAGTTCGTCTGCGAATGAGTCTGACTCGTTGGCAGAAGAACCAGTAGTGTTTAGACAATTTTCCACTCGTTTTATATTTCGATCGATTCTGGAGTAATTTCACAACACGCGAAACAGAAGTACATATAACATGTCAAGCAGGGTGGTGTCAGAAGTGGGATGACAGTATGACTGAGAGCTTTTGGACATAACAATATTAATACCAGGCCAGGTACCGACCCTCTAAACCCGTTGAAAAGAAAACTAATTCCTTTGAGAATGGTAGTAAAAGTCGAATCAGAGTGCGCAGCACTGAAACTTTTGAGAACGTGAGCATAACCCTTAGCCAGTAACTTCTTGAGAAAGGAAAGTTTTATTCCAAGGGATTGAACGCTATAAACTGGAGAATAGACGAAGTATCGTTCGGATGCAGACATAAAACAACCTACCCCGATGTGGAATAAAGAAGTTTGAATTTCGAGGACGAAATTTCTTTTAAGGGGGGTAGATTGTAACATCCCAAATTAATTAATTTGAGATTATTAATTAAAGGATGTATTATTGGAGACAATTTG
Organism: Trifolium repens; assembly: GCA_030408175.1. Classification (NCBI taxonomy): domain Eukaryota; kingdom Viridiplantae; phylum Streptophyta; class Magnoliopsida; order Fabales; family Fabaceae; genus Trifolium; species Trifolium repens. The sequence continues at coordinate 33,169,140 of CP125836.1, read as the reverse complement.
AGAATATTTGATCTAGTGAAGGGAATTGATTAATCTACACAAATAAACTTGATTGTTAAGTGAAAGGACAAATTGGTAAATAAAGATAAAGGAGGATATAAAGGGGCTTAACAACTCTAAATTCATTTCATTTTTTTCCATTTACTGATGCTTCACAAAATCAGTAAAGAGCACCTCCCTTCTTGTCTCTCTCTCACGCATAAGGCACCACCACCACCTCTCTCAAATTTCATCTTCATCACCCAAAATGGTCCACCCACTTTATGCATGCATGAGTTTCACTTAACCCATGAACATCATAAGCTGTTAGTAGACAATCTAAACTCCAATTTCCTTCCTGCATGTGTATACTGTGTTTGAGCTCAAGCACCTGTAATGCTATGGAAACCAAAGGTAAGCTCAATTCCAATTCTTTTTCCATTTCCCCTCTTTAAGCCACAACCCTAAGTCAATCTTGTGGTTATTGCATGCCTCGATTTCTGGATGAAATGCGCTGGGAATTTCTAGACGAATCGTTCTGGTGTGTGAACAAGTTCTGGGTAGAAGGCAGCAAGAACTGCATCGTGGTTGCTGCTGAATCGCATCACTCGCTAGGCGAGTGAGCACTCGCCGTGGCGAGTATGACAGGAGGTTATGCCTGCTGTTCTGTTAAGCTCCAGCTCTGTAACCTTGTCCATCCTTTTTGGTAAGTTATTCCTAAACCTCATATTACCATTCCAGCTATGTGGAGGACTGTTTCTTTTCCCTAACCTTATTATGATCTTAGACACCCATTAATCCATTCCTTGTGTTGTTTGTGAGTTGTGGATTTTGGACAAAGGAATTGGAGCTTAAGAAATTGCAGAGAACAACTCAGGAACACTACTGCACCCAGAAGCCTTTTTCAACTATTTTCGCATTCTTAGAGTTGTTGGGGTTTTCAAGTGAGTCTTGGGCAGAGAGCATCAAAACTGTAGCAGAGCGAGAATACGAGTTAAAGCTTCAGCACAGGTGGGTTCTTTAGGCTAGTTTAGTTAGATTTCCCTTAAATCCAACTTGCATGATAACTTAGGAATAATAGGAATTGTTGTGTGAGAGGAATTAATCCCAAATTCCACTCCATTCTGTTCTTATATTATGTAAATTATGTTGCTGCACTGGTTAAATGAGGATTGTAGGTGTGTTACTTGAAATATTATGATTTCTGCAAAACAGGGTAAGTTCTGCATGAACTCGCCACAGCGAGTAGCTGGCGAGCATTCATGGCGAGCTGGGCTCTGAGCTGATGAAACTCGCCATGGCGAGCTTTTGCTCGCCACAGCGAGTTGAATTAGGTCAGGACCTATAATCTCGCCATAGCGAGCTGGTAACTCGCCGTAGCGAGCTTGTACAGGATTGGCCTATATTTCCATTTTCTAAATAAAGTTTTCTACACTCGTTTTATATCCTCGTTATAATCAGATAGCTTGCAGTAACGTAATTAATATAATGTCGAACAGAATGTTAATCACAGATAATCATTAGGGTATAACATAGAAAATTAATTAGGTTTGTATGCTCCCCGGGATTGGGAAATTATGGTAGTAGTAACTAATTTAGTTTCAGTCAGTTATGAGCGATCTTGTGATATCGCGTAATGGACTCCCAATGGGACAATCCATTAGGATATGTTATTGTGAGCTGCATGCCGTGACCGAATCGGTTGACGGATATGGCAGGCCTCTGAGACATGCTCACCTCAGAGTGTCCTTGTGTTTAAAATGAATAAGAGTTTCTAATCTGTGTTACACCTTTAATTTCAGTATTATGTTATGTTTATGATTATGTTAGTATTTGAACGACTGATTTAGGTGCCCCGGCGTAGTCGCCAATAGGAGGGTAGTAGGACTCACTGAGGCTTAGTAGTCTCACCCCACTCCAAACCAATTTTTTTTAGGTAGACAGGTTAACTGGAGCAAGGACCAGGACGGAACTGATGATCGGTGCTGAGCTTGATCCATCAGACTTGAAGACTTTAGTCTTCCTCTTTGTTTTAGTTTTATTCTGTTTATCTTAGAATCTTATATGTTTCCGCTGTATTCTTTTAATTCATTAAGAGCTGTTAGAATTTCTTGTATTTCAGTTGTTTAAACTCGTTAATTTTATGTACTCATATTCCATTATTTATGTCTTAACTAAATATTCTAGATATTTTAGTTGGGGCGTTATAAACGCCACATAACACAAGAGTTTTAAACCACTTGGACCCCAAAAACACCACACAAAACACTTAGGAAATATTTTCATAAACCCCAAAATATTTTTCATCGGATTTTCTAAAACAAAACCATGCAACACCAATCCCTTTCGCCTAAAGGTTCAAAAACAACGTTTCTTTTCAAAACCTTACAACTTAACCACATGTTATTGATCAATACATAACCAACCTAAAACCCTAACTTTTCTCATGAGATTTTCACCAACTCATGGAAAATTGAAATAACAAAGCCTAGCATGCTTACTAAACTCTCATGAACAACTTTCATGAAACAAGAATCAATTCCTAACAATTTCATCTCATGAACATAATCTAAAATTCAACACCCTAAGAGTTCTAATCAACTAAAATGAAGAGAAATAGGATGGTTACCTGAAGCAATTGATTCTCTACAACAATTCCACAAAGCTCCCAAGCTTGATATGGACTCAAATGGTGAAGAATGGAAATTTTAGTGAAGGTTTAAAGAAAGTAATGGAGTCACGTGAAAGAGAGAAAGAAAAGAGAGAATTGTGATAATTTTCCTAAGTCCACAAGTGATAAACCTCCTTACTATGCAAAAGCTCTTGGTCACTTATCCACCCTTGGATAAAAAACAAAAGTCCAAGCTTAAACCCTAGCCATTGGATCAAATTGTTTTATGGATCAACACAAGATTAAATCCATTCTTCCAAAACAAGACAGGTACTCAGCTCTCGCGCGTCGCGACGAACGTAAATCACATAAACATAAAAACTACGGAAAGAACGTCCAACGTTAAACATTTCCAAAACTTATCGCCGAATCCTTTTTCCGCGACTGTAATTTTCTTCCATACCTTAGAAATTTATTCTCAGAACATAACCTCACTCACGCAGATATATAAAACTCCCATCCGAAACCTCACTTAAAACAGACGCAGTAAGATTTTACATCCGCGGATAAAATCCTACTCGTTTTTCCAAAAACAAGAATAATCCAAAACTCGTCATTCTAAATCCACAGCACCCTTCTTATTCACAAAAGAGGATTACAAGACAAAAGCCTGTGCCTTTACAGCGCACGAGCCCAAAACAGACTCAATTACAGCAAAACTTACTAATTACACGATGTTTCACAACACGAACACATCGGAACCCTAATAATCCTAAAACCAACTATACAATGAAATCTTGGGTCTTACAATACTACCCCCCTAAAAGAAGTTTCGTCCTCGAAACTTAGACGTCGTCAAACAATCTGGGGTATAACTCTTTCATCTTACTCTCGAGCTCCCAGGTGGTATCTCATGTAGCTTCGTTCCATATTACCTTCACCAAAGGTATCTCTTTCGTTCTCAGACGCTTCATCTTCCTATCCGCAATCTTGATCGGCGGAACTTCAAATGACAAGTTATCCCTCAACTGGATGTCATCTGGTGTGATCACATGTGACGGATCCGGTGTGTATTTCCGCAATTGCGACACATGGAATACGTCATGTATCAAAGATAGTACCGGTGGCAACGCGATCTGGTATGCTACCTTCCCAATCCGTTCCAAAATCTGATAAGGCCCTATAAACTTTGGAGTCAACTTCTTCGCTTTCAAAGCCCTTCCAACGCCAGTCGTTGGTGTAACTCGGAGAAATACATGATCTCCCTCTTCAAACTCTAGAGGCCTCCGTCGCCTATCCGCATAACTCTTCTGGCGATCTTGAGCAACCTTCATCATTGCCCTTATCTTTCGGACCTTGTCCGTCGTCTGTTGTACCATTTCCGGTCCTACTAACATACTCTCCCCATCTTGGTACCAACACAAAGGAGTCTGACATCTCCTCCCATACAAAGCCTCGTATGGTGCCATTCCAATACTCGCGTGGAAACTGTTGTTGTATGTGAATTCTATCAATGGTAACACATCATCCCAACTCCCACGATCATCCAATACACATGCTCTCAACAAATCTTCCAATGATTGATTTGTTCTCTCAGTCTGCCCATCTGTCTGAGGATGATAGGCGGAACTCAATCTCAGCTTCGTCCCCAACGCCTCATGCAAAGTCTTCCAAAAGTGTGAAGTAAATTTTGGGTCTCGATCCGACACTATACTTGACGGAATCCCATGTAACCTCACAATCTCAGCAATGTAAATATCTGTCAACTTTGCTGCTGTATCCGTAATCCTTACCGGTAGAAAATGAGCGGACTTTGTCAAACGATCCACTATCATCCAAATGGAATCATGCTTCCTCCTGGTCTTAGGTAAACCAGTGATGAAATCCATAGAAATGTTATCCCACTTCCACTCGGGGATATCTAACGACTGCAGCATCCCTGCTGGTCTCTGATGCTCAATCTTCGCCTTCTGACAAGTCAGACACGACGCCACATACTCAGCCACATCCTTCTTCATACCCGGCCACCAGAAATCATGCCTCAGGTCTTGATACATCTTTGTTGCTCCGGGATGCATACTAAGTTTACTCTTGTGTGCCTCCCCTAGAATGGTGTTTCTCAAGTCCATAGCTTCGGGCACACACACTCTACCTTGACACCTCAAAATGTTGTCCGATCCCACCTTGAAATCACGGTTGGTTTCTCGAACAATCAAAGCTCTTTTCTCCATGAGGAACCTGTCATCTTGACAATCTGCAATGTCCTCCAATAATCCGCTTGAGATGGTAATCATACCCAGCCTCATATTCCCTAAAGCAAACTCTACCTCTAGGTGCAAGTCACGAAACTCTCTCAATAACTCCTGTTGACTAGCCATTTGTGCCGAATAAACCGTCACACTCTTCCTACTCAAAGCATCAGCTACCACATTAGCCTTCCCCGGATGGTATTCCAACGTAAAGTCGAAGTCTTTCAAAGTTTCCATCCACCTCCGTTGCCTCATATTAAGCTCTTTCTGATCAAACAAGTACTTGAGACTTTTATGGTCACTAAACACGACAAAAGTGCAACCATAAAGATGATGTCTCCAAATCTTCAATGCAAAAACAACGGCCGCAAGCTCTAAATCGTGCGTAGGATAATTCTTTTCATGATCTTTCAGCTGTCTTGACGCATAAGCTACTGCTCTCTTGTGTTGCATCAACACATAACCCAACCCTTGATGAGAAACATCACAGTAAACCTCATACGGTTCATCCGACTGTGGTAACACCAAGACTGGTGACGTCGTCAACCGTTCCTTCAACAACTGGAAACTCGACTCACACTTCTCAGTCCAAGCAAAAGGTTGATCTTTTCGCGTAAGTTGCGTCATTGGCGCCACAATCTTAGCGAAACCTTCAATGAATCTCCGGTAATAACCGGCCAAACCCACAAAACTCCTCACATCAGTCACTGTTTAAGGCTGCTTCCATGAAAGTACCGTATCAATCTTGGCTGGATCCACGGCTATTCCCTCTCTTGATATGACATGGCCAAGGAAATTCACTTCTTCCAACCAAAATTCACACTTTGACGGGTTTGCATACAGCTTACTTTCCCGCAAAACTTGCTATACTAGACGAAGATGTTCTACATGTTCCTCTTTATTCTTTGAATACACTAGGATGTCATCAATAAATACCACTACAAACTTGTCCAAGAATGAGCGGAATATCCGATTCATGTATGCCATAAAGATAGCAGGTGCATTCGTCACTCCAAACGGCATCACTAAGAATTCATATGCCCATACCGCGTCCTAAACGCCGTTTTCTGAATATCCTCACCTCGTACTCTTATCTGGTGATAACCAGATTTCAAGTCAATCTTTGAAAACACTGAGGCTCCCCTCAACTGATCCATCAAATCATCAATTCGTGGCAATGGATATCGGTTCCTGATAGTCACCTTATTAAGCTTCCGATAATCCACACACAGACGAGATTTCCCATCCTTCTTCTTAACCAATAAGACCGGTGCTCCCCAAGGCGACACACTAGGCCTTATGAAACCCTTCTCTAACAAGTCCTCAATCTGACTTTTCAACTCTACCAACTCAGATGGAGCCATCCGATAAGCTGATTCCGAAATCGGACCCGTACCCGGTTGTAAATCAATAAAGAATTCCACCTCTCTACACGGAGGAAAAGCTGGAATCTCCGATGGAAATACATCTTGGAAATCTTGAACCACTCGAAATTCCCCAATTCGGATCTCCGACGTCACTCTTAAACTAGCAAGTGAAACTATCTCCGGCTCTCCATTACACATAACCACCGAAAGCCGATTTGCAGACAAGTATCTTCGCACACCTGGCTCGGGAAAGAAAACCAATTTCCGAGCACAGTCTAGAATAACATAATGATAGGACAACCAATCCATCCCGAGGATGATCTCGAGAGATAAGAGCGGTAGACACACTAAGTTGACCAGAAACTCCCTATTCTGAATTACTACTAAACAATGCAAACATGCAGTATTTACCACCAAATCCTTAGCAGGAGTGAAGACATTTAAATCAAACGGAAGCATAGAAACATTCAAACTCAAACGATTTGCACAAGCCAAATATATGAATGAGTGGGTTGCCCCTGTGTCAATCAAAGCAGTTAAAGAATTACCTGCGATGTGACAGCTCTCATGGATGGCATTGCTAGCCTGCCCACTCACCTCAGTGCCCATACAGTAAGCACGTGCCTTTGCCACAGGTCTGACACCCTGTGAGCCTTGTGCCACATTTGCCGACGACCCGGTCTTCGGGGCTCTGCAATCTCTAGCAAAGTGTCCCGGCTTCTTGCAATTGTAGCAGGTGTTTTCCCCCTTCGGTTGCGTGCACTCATTAGCAAAATGCCCCGCTTCTCCACAGTTGTAGCAATTCCCCTTACTACCATCAGATTTTCCCCGGCTACCTTGATTCACCGGTCCCTTGTTATTCTGAGGGCGGTCGTAAGGCTTACTACCTTGTTTCCCACGATTCTGACTCTGACTCGGACCACTCGAACAACTTGGTCCCCCAGCACTAGAATTCCCTTGGCGGTTCACCCGCTTATTCTTCATGTCTTCTACCTCTTGACATTTCTCCACTAACACTTGAAACTGTCGGATACCCAATGGCACAACCGCATCCTGCAGTTCGTACCTCAGCCCATCTTGGAAACGACGGCACAAATAATCCTCATCTATCCCATCCCTAAAGAAACGGAAGAAACGGGATAGAGACTCAAACTTCTTGGCATATGCTTCAACATTCATGCCCGTTTGCCTTAGCCTCAGAAACTCTTCCCCATACCTTTCCCTAGCAGTCTCGGGAAAGTACTTGGCCAAAAACCTCCGCTTGAAGTTCTCCCAACTTAACTCTTCATGAACATTCTCCATGATCAGTCGGGTGTTCCTCCACCAATACTCAGAACCCCCTAGTAACTGATAGGTAGCTAAGACTACTTTCTCCCCTTCCGGATAATGAATTGCCTCGAAAATCCTCTCCACAGATTGGAGCCATAAATCAGCAGTTTCCGGACCTCCCTCTCCATTAAACTTTGGAGGAGTTTGGTGGTTGAAACTTGAAAGAAGTCTAGATCCAGCAGCAAGTATTTCCCTTTCGCGCTTCTCCAGATCTCTCTGCGCCTTAGCATGGCTCTGAGCAGTCACAGCCGCTGCCATTGTATGCATGGCATAAGCCATCTGATTCACATCCACATGGTCCGCCATAGGTACTGTAGGTGCCCTTCTTGGAGGCATTCGATTTCTGCACAATACCATTTCTGATTAGATTCCTTATCCAAACATTTCTGAGTCTCTACAGAAAATCTCATTCAACGGTTACTAACTCCCAACCGACACAGAACAGGCACTAGAACTGACACTAGAACTGACACTACTCTAGCTAAGTTCTAACCGACTCTGGACTAACGACTCAAGTATACACTTTCCCTTTGAAGATTTAAAGCCGTGCTCTAATACCAAAATTGTAACAACCCATTTTTCGAAAGCCAGAAAAGGCATTATATATATATATTTCAAATGAGCCGGCATTCAAATATACAAGGAAACTCATTACCGAAAGGTGCTTCGACAAGCAAAGTGTATTCATGAATAATTACAATCCAAGTCAAAGTATTCAAATACTTACAACAAAACAAGCTAGAATCCTATGCCTAAACCCAAAAAGCACGGTGCACAACCCACACCGGCGCATAGTCTAACTAAGCTAAAACTCCAACATCTCACTGGGACCCGGAACAGCCACCGTCGTCACCACGACCTAGCCCAACATCTGGGTGGGATGAGCCCGCAAATGAAAGATGTACACATAGAAAATTTCCACATACACAAGAGAAAGCTCTTAAACTCAAAAGTAGTTCCCACCAACGGGTATATATAAATAAATCACCAATCCTAATGCAGACTTCTACAATGGGTGTGACAACCGTCACTGGTTCGCCACATGCATGATTTTCCGGAAAATTAACCTCTCCTCGAAGAGTCGTGGGGTAGGCAAAGCCACACAGTCATATACGTACCCGCACTAAAAAGCCACACAAGGCGGGTGAAGTCACACAGACAAACACCAGGTGAAGTCGCACAGACAAACACCAACTCAATAAAATCCAGTCGGATTTGGCGAAGCCACACAGTCAAACGCCCGGTACGTAGGCAAAGTCACACAGACATACACCTAGGCACGCAACTATGAAATGCATGACATATATTCTCTTTGGCATATACAGGATAGTCACACAGACAAAATCCCCGCGTAGTCCTATCCGACGCACGCATTAATATATGCTCATGCAACCAATCACATAGCCTAAAGCCTATGCACAAACCATCACAACCTACATACATTTTCCTAATCATATGTAAATTGCACAAGTAATTATAACCACGTTCTCATCAACGAGAATACATAAGTACAAACATGTCAAAGCACACAGCAAATGCATAACAGCAAAACCAAACATATCGTAACCATTTTAAAAGACGGAAATAAAGTGGAGCCCCTACCTCGGCAAGCTTCCGTTTACTAAAACTCGTCCAAACAACACAACGCGCTTCCTAAAACAAGTAGCGTATTATCAACACATTGTTTTCCAACCAATCGTATTGAAACTAAACCAAAAACCCCAAAAACCTAAAGGTTCCTAAGGAAAATCCACTCTTTCGGATATCATACCAAAAACTACCGTATTGATCAACCACTATGAGTTATTTGCACTATTTTTAGGACCCAAAACAATAGTCAAAAGTCTTAAATAAATTGAAATGCGAAATGACCGTTTTCTTGTGTTACAAGTTACGTACTTTCCGAGTACCCGAAAAACCCGTTTCCAATCCCCGCCACTTCCATAAATTAATAAAAAGGGATTAGAAAGTTAAAAACCAAGTTTAGAAATCAGAATCCAAAATTTCAACTCTCAGAGCTCGCCCTGGCGAGTTGGCGGCGAGTGAAGTCAGAGAGGACAGGTCTCACTCGCTGTGGAACTCGCCCTGGCGTGTTCAGGACCTCAATAAGAGAAGTGATGTTGGGCAACTAAGGAGTAGTGAAAGAGATGAGAGTGAATATATGACGACGATAGTAGTCTAAGAAGGTAAATGTTTTTGGTTAAGAAAGCACAAAAGTTAGGCAAGGGATATTTTGGAGATGACGTAGTTATGTTGGGACATGGTGTCATCAAAAGGATGTATTTTTCCGGAACGAAGTTGGTTAGTTATTTTGTTGTAATTAGTCTTGTCGAAACTATGATGAAAGATGAGTGTGAAGCGATGAATTGAGAGGTTAGAGATTGTGTTGGAATTTGGCTTAAGCATGAGTACTATTGTGAAAGGAAGAATTATGTCATTAAGTAAGTAGTTTCAAGGGTTATTAAGAGGATTTGGAGAACCCACTTGGTAAGTGGATATGGAATGATAAAATTTAGAACGCGGTTTGGATAAGAATTGGACATGAAATATACAGATTAAGGAGAACCGTGCGATCGAAGTTGAAAATAAGGATTTATGGAACATCGAGAAGTTGTGGATATCCTTTTGGAGATGAGGATTATTTAGAGTGTAGTATTATGAAGGGTACTTATGATGGTGGAAGTTTATGTTAAGAGAACATGTTTGAAGTTTGGTAAAGATGGTTTATGCTACCATCACGGTTATCGGCTACTTATTGACAAATTAAGGAATTGATCAACCTTAATCTCTTGTTGATGGTAAACGAAAATTGTGTGGATTGGAATAAACTAGTTTTGTCAAATTTGAATAATGTGTGGAGTTTGGAATTTTGTGGAAAATTGAATGATGTGGCCTTAATCAATTTGTTTTATTCACGCAATTTTCGAGGGCGAAAATTCTTTTAGTGGGGTAGAGTTGTAACGACCCAATTTTATTAATTGTTTATTTATGCGTGATTATTATATTTATTTATTTATGTGTGTTTATTAACTTGTGTTGAATTGTATTATTATTATTTAGTTAAGTTACTAGATATAATTATGCATGTTATTTAGTCATATGAGTTAATTGGTTTGAATAGAGTTATTGGGCTTTGGTATTGGGCCTAGGTTAAGTTAGTAAGGGTGTTTTGGTAATTGATGAGTGTTAACCTAGTAATAAAAGGGGAAAGTTAGAGAGAGAAACTCATTTTGTCACAAATTTTGGTGGAGGAAGAAAGAGAAATGAGAGAAAGGGAGGTAGAGAGAAAGTGTAGAAGAACCAAGCTTGAAGATGTAGAAGGGAGTCAAAGTGTAGAGCTTAGAGATTTAAAGCTTCAATCTAAGGTATGAGGTTAGATAATATAATTAGAGTGAGCATAGAGAGGGGGGAATGTCTAATTCTCCATTCCCAAACTTTCTACACTCTTTTCTTTTGGGTGGGTGTTTGTATTGAATAAAAATGGTTCCTTTGCATGATTTAATAATTGTTGAGTTTATTGCAATACGAAATTATGAATCTTGGGGTTTGAAATGGGAATGTGTAGATGTTTGTAAGGAAATTATGTGTTGATATGAGTTTTGAAATGCTATGCAAAAATCTATGGATTCTCATCTCTTGATATTTGATCATATTTTAGACTGTACTTTCATGTTGTATTTGATCATAAACACTTAAAGTTGGAACTTTTAATCTTTGAAAGTGAGAAAAATGATATTTTATGGGTTGTAGTATGAAACTCGTAAACATGGGTGAATTTCTGGGCAAACTCGCGCACGCGAGAACCTTGTTCGCGCACGCGAGATTGGCAGAGAGCACACCTCTTTTCAGACGTTTCTTCGCACACGCTATTCGAATTGTCGCGCACGCTAGGTTGTAGTAATTGTGATAATGTACTTGAGGTTGAAGTACATAATTATGATATTCTTTTGAAATGAATTTTGATTATGTTCATGAGTTAATGACTTACATTCATGAATTCATTTATGCATGATGAGCAGGTGTTTTAGTGAGGAGACTAAAACACGGAATATTTTAACGAGGTGGTTAAAATATAGTTAGAATAAGTTTTCTAACGAAATGACAAGGTACCTTCATACATTAGAGGAATGCTAGGGAGCATTCATGAACTTCTTGCATTAGTTTGCATTAGGAGATGAAGGTGAATAATTATATGGTAATTGTCATTATTGTGCATCCTTGATCTTTTGTGATTAAATGTGATACTTGGCATTGACTGTTAATCTTTAACAATCGATTATGTGTATTATGAGATGTGTAATAATGATTGATAATTGATGATGATGTATATGTATTTGTCAATTGATTTGAGAATGAAATATTATTATGATACATTGTATTTTACGATTATAAAATATGAATGAGATGAGATTGATATCTGTTATGGACTGAGTTGTTAGACATGAGCATGTCATGTCCTAAGTATTAAGTGTGTCCTTGTACTTAGATTCTTTTTACGGTTATATTATCTAACCCTCTGTTTTGTGTATGTGCTGGATTTGGGATCCAGATTCTCAGGTTATGTTTGTGACCGAGTCGACGGTGAAGCTCCGCTCTGATCATGACACGGGGTTGGGATCATTTCTTTATTGCGTATTCAGAGTTTTGTTTCTTATTTCTAATGTATATAAAGATGTATTTTCCTATAAATTTATCTTGTACAATAGTTGTTTTACTAATTAAGTTATTAGTAAGCTTTTATGTGTACGATGTAATACTCGAACCAAAACTTTTATAAATCAAATTTTATTTTTATTGCGTATTCTCGAGTAATATTTTATAAAGGTATATTTTATACAATTATGGGTTTGGGTGTTACAATTTGGTATCAGAGCTCCGGTTATCTTCGGACCGTATGAGCTATGTGTCGATCAGAGCAGGTCTATACATTCAGACTAAGTGGGCATAGAGTCACTCGTGTGTTTATGCGATTGTTATATCTTTTGTGATTTAATTGTTGTAGTGTAGTTACACTTGCACCTTAGTCACTATTAAACTATTTTGCAAATGTATGACTAGTTTCATAAATTTTGTTGACATGTTGTTTTACTTAATTCTTGAGACTCGTGTTTTAATTAGTGTTGACTTATGAATCTAGTGTTTCATAAACGTTGATAAGTTGTGATGTGTTTATTTTATGAATATACTTTGTGATTGTTTATTCATGAACTATGAATGATATTGTAACACCCCGATTTTCAAAGCCTAAAAAGGGGCATTATTTTTTTTTTTATTTTTTTTTAAAAACAAACAACAAAGTTGTGCATAAAATATTTTACAGTGAGCCGACATTAAATTTACAAACGAACCCATATATAATATATAGTGCATCCGAGACGCAAAGTATTCACCTGAATAATTTACAATCCACAAGTCTAAGTACTCAGTACAAGTGCAACAAAACAAGTTAGAATCCTATGCCTAACCAAAAAGCACGATGTACAACCACACCGGCGCAGAGTCTAATTCTAAACTATAGCTCCAACACGAGTTCACTGGGGCCCTGAGCAGCCACCGTCGTCACCACGACCTAGCCCAACATCTGGGTGGGATGAGCCCGCAAATGAAAAGTTGCAAGGGTCACCACACATAACACAACAGCAAATAACATGTATATATAAAAGCGAATAAACACTTAGCAGTTCATGTACTTGCACACAGTATAGAAATGCACACCAGCCTATCAATGCAGACTCTAAATGATTGTGATCACCCTACCCGGGTCTTTTTCACATGCATGAATTCCGGAATTTTACCTCTCCGCAGAGAGTCGTAGGTCCAACCCCTACTAAAATCAATACAATCCCGAAGGATTAGAGTGGATCCATTCCCGTTAATCACACTCCGTGGTCCATTCCCGTTAACCACATATTGGACTCAATAAACACTACAAGAAAATTGTCACTTTGTGACACTTATATTGCGACAATATGGCTAAAACCGTCGCAATGTGCTTAATTTTATAATTTTGTGACAGTGTATGCGACAGTTAAGCCAACCGTCACAATATTTTGACTTAATTTTGAAATTTTGCGACACTTAAATCAACCGTTGCAATATTTTGACTTTGGCAGGGAGTGAAAATTTTGGGTCCTTCTCTGATAAATCAAATCCTCACTCACTTGTATTAACAAAAATTTATTAACAAAAATAAAAATTACTCACTTTTTATCAAAACTCACATCACAATACAACAAAACCCTAAATCCCTAAATCACCATCTCCACCGTCTTCATCAATCGTTAGCATCTGCAATCGTTTCCGTCTGCAATCGTTTTCTTCAATCTCTTCACCTCAAATCCCTAAATTACTCTCTCCAATCTCGTTCTCTACAGCATGTTCATCGATGTTTCCAAAGAGAAATCCTTCTCGGGCACTTCATTATCGTTCCAAATCCTGAAATCGTTGTCGTGGAGAAATCGTTGCCGTCCTCTTACACCTTCAGGTTTGTTTTCCCTTTCTTTTTCCTTCCATTTGAGCATGTTTTCAAATCGTTGTTGGAACTGTTTCATTGTGTTCCTCTATTGTGTTGTTCTAGATTGTTTTCTGCTTCTTAGGGTCAATATTTATTGTAGTTCTGCTGTGTTGTTGGTAGTTTTCCAGTCTGGTTTATAGTTTTGCGGTGGTCTCGTTTTGTATCCATTTGTTTAGAGACTTGTTTATCTTTGCCTTCTATATCTATTTTTGTTTCAGTCTTTTTTTCCCCTCTATTGTAAGATATTAAACTCTATCTCAGTGACATAAACTTTCATGTTTTTACAGAAGATCTGAGTTTGAGAATTTTGTTAATCAATTTTGTAGATCTCCTTTTTGAATGATGGGTTGTTTCCTTTACTTGTCAATGCATCTATTTCATCTTCTGTGTGCAAGGGTTGTGCGTTTGATAGGTCTTTTGTTTGTGTACCGACAGCTTGAAAAGTGCTTTTGGTTGATCTTATTGATGATGAGGTTTCTATTCTGGACCTATTTTGTAGATCTCATTTATGATCCTATTTTTGTTGATATCAACAAGGAAGAATTGGAATGGAATTCGTATTTTTTTCTACCTAGCTAACATATTGTAAAATATTCTTTTGCTTGTTGCTAATTAAGATTTGAATGTGGTTATCACAATATTTGCTTATATCAGCTGATGAGAATGTGGTTAAAGAGAGGGAAAACAAGCCATGCTTCTAGATCTTAGGAAGCAACTTTTAAGGTTGTGATGATATCAAGTCTGATTTTAGTTGTTAGCTTTAGTATCGTCTTCTAGGAATAAATTAGCTTTAGTATTATCTTCTAGGAATAATTTAGATACCAATTAGGGTATTAGCATATTAGCATTAAATGAAGAAATTTTCTTCTAGAAATTTCTATAATTTTATCATCTTTCTCATTTACATTGGATTCTTTAATGCTTCAACTGTTTGAATCTCTAAATGTTGCATACTTGCTTTATAAGATGACTTGGGAGTTGCAACTTGACTTTCACTCAATCAGATTTCATAGATTCTGTTTTGATATTGTGAAGATAGCTCTGCTAGTTCTTTCAATTTGGAATAGTAATAACATTGCAATTCTTCAAAAGTCTATTTTAGCAATTTCAGCGTTGATTGTTATGGCATAGTGATCATTGCTTACTAATAGCATTCCATCCTTAGTTGGCTTGGTAGTTTACTTTCACATGAATCTTCCTTATGTTGCTTAATGGAAAATTTGCTTAAAAGGGAGTCAATAGTAGAATTCATTTTGTTTGATGCTTTGTTTATGTATTTTGCTATATCATATTAAGTGGTTTAGCTCTTAATTTGATCCTAAGTTGTAGATATTGCTAAATGGAGTTGCGTCTTTTCCTATGTGATATAAGGAAATGGACAACTAATGCCATAAATGGATACAATGCCAAATCAAAGAAGCTCCTGCCTGAAACAAGTATTACTATTTCCTGTATGTATCTTTGGTCTTTATGGCTTTTATTTTCAATACTTTTATAATATCGATTCATAAGTTGACCTATACTGTTGCTTGCTCTGGTCTTAATAGTCTTAATTTTATTGTGCATCATTTGAGTTCATAGCATGCATCATATTATATATATATATATATATATAAAATACATAACGTGAATATGTTTCATGTCATGTTTACTCATAATAATTTAGTCAATTTCTAAAGAACTTTGTTATGATAAAAGTAATACATCTAAAATTGACAAAGGCCTTTAAGTCTGCTAAACAATGTAGTAAGCTTAGGCAGAGACAATTAGAACATGTTTGTGAGTATGACTAAGAGACCTGTATACTCATGTAAAGCATAGGTTAATACCACGAGTTTGTATAAATCATATATAAAGTTGTATGACTGTCATCATATTGTTTCTCATGATTTAAATGATGGTGATGATGCAAGTATGGGGAAAGCCGCTATAGCCTGAGATTGAGGTACCATATTTCTCATTCTTTCACTTTTATCCTTTTATTGATGGCTTGATTCATGTGCAGGAAGATGCTGATAAGGAGGATCTGGATAGCAAAAAAGATTATAAATGGAGAAGGAGAACCAATTGAAGCTGAGGAAAAGGAAGATGCATAATTTGACAATATTTCCTTAGGTCAGTGTCTGATTCATTGATTCAACGCATACATATTTTGACAGTGTCTGATTCAGTCTAAGTATATTTGTCTACATGAACCTAAGTACAAAATATATTATGCATTTAGTTAATGTGATGACAGGCACAGTAGAAAACAAAGATATTCAGTTTATTAATTCACACAATATATGCACAAGTATACTGAGGTCCACATTAGAGATTACATATGAACTTACTAACTTCATAGAGTATATAACAACATAGAGACTACATTCTCATTTTTGCAATAGAAAAACAGATCCATTATTTTCATGACAAAAGTTATTAGTTGCAAAGAATATCCCCCAGTAGGTAAAAAGAAAAATAGAAAGTAAATTACTTACCTAAAACCTTGAATATATATCTTGGAAAGTTCAAAGCAAATTTGAAAAACACAACGTATGTTAAAGCAATAGAAAGTTGGGGCTATCGGTACTAATCATTTTTAAGGAAAATATTATAAAATGAAAAGAATATTAAATTATTAGTTAAATTAGATAAATGTATGACGATGAACTTGATGATCTGCCATAGCTCAATTGTCGGTTAGCTCAATTGTCAATTGTGGAATTATGCCATGGACTAACAACTGCAGTTTTTTTAAAGTATTATAATATATACTTGTGTTTTTTCAGGTACATGAATTAGAAGAGTCAAGAGATGGTAGGTGTTATGAGTCTAGATAGCGCTAATTAAGGATCATGAAGCAACATCACGTGCCGGGGAATATTTAGATATTTTGGCGTAATGTTTTAGCCAATCTACTATAGTTTTAGTTTTTGAATGTTTGAAGTACATTAGTTTTTCACTTTTGGAGTTTTAAATACCTTAATTTAAATTTTGATGTATGAATGTTGTTACTATTGAATGAATTAATTGAATAAGTTATTTATATTTATATATTCGTGCATTTAAATTCATATTGTAATTGTTATGTAATAAGCAATTGAAAAGAATAAAATGTGTTTTATTTTAATATTATTTTTTTTACAAAAAAGACAAGTTTGCGACGGTTTTGTAACCGTTGCAACCCTTGCTTTTAAATCTAGTATTTTGTGGGAAACAACTGCGACGGTTTGAAACCATTGTTACAACGGTTTTTAAAACTGTCGCAATGTTCTCTTGCGACACCGAAATCATCAACGGTTGGACAACCGTCGCAAATGCGCAATTGTGACACTTTCAACTGTCGCAAACTGCAATTTTAACCGTCGCAAAATGCTTATTTTCTTGTAGTGAAATCCCGAAGGATTAAGGTGGATCCATTCCCGTTAATCACACCTCGTGGTCCGTTCCCGATAACCACTTACAATGAATGCATGAGCATACGATTCCCCATATATACTAATGCAACAAATACATACCTCTCAAGCGTATGTAAACCAATCATAATATGTACATATATTTTCAAAATCATATGCACGCCAATCACATATTCATACATATATTCTCAAACATATGTAAACCACACATGCGATACCAAACACCTTCTCATCACGAGAATACATAATATAATCATGCCAAACATTCACAAAATCCAAAACCAAGCATACACATATATGACGGAAAAATAAAGGTGCCCTTACCTCAGCAAGCTTTCCTTAATCTCTTTCTCGTCTAAACTATTATACGCGCTACCTAAAAGTTAAGCAGCGTACAATCAGTAAAATACTCCTCGATTATCCTATCGAAACGAAACTTGCTCTCAAAGTTCCAGAGGGGTCTAAGGTACTTTATGAAACTCTCGGATAGTGATTTCGAGTCCTCCCCATAACGATTAAAAATTCACGAAGTTAAATACACTATTTTCGTTACACGAAAATAATTTCGTTTCAAAACACACTATGACACGTTTTTGTTTCCAATCCTAAAGTAATCAATTTCACACAACAAAACCATTTGAAATCAATACATAAACTCTTCAAAAATTTCACAGAAAATAAAGTTTACTTGCATTACAGGTTACTATTTTTTTTTTTGAAATAAAAATCTCATAAACCATTCTTTTTAAAAGCCATGATCATTCTCCAAACCAATGATCATTTCCTTCTCATTTAGGACTCATAAAAATTTGAAATCCCATGGCCACACACACATGCATGCCACGACCAAACAACAACAACAAGACTAGCTCCCATTTATTTTTATTTTTCCATTTCAAAATCAAACAAGTCCGAACTACACTTTTCTCGTACATCTTAGAACAAAATACTTTTTGCGAGTACATAACTAAAACATTTTTCTAAATAGTTCACAAACGTCAAACTCTTGAAATATAAATCCTCGACAAAAGAATTTTCGACGGGGTCTCCTTTATGTTTATGTCGTTTACCTGAACCTTAAGTTCAGACAGTTTACACAAATTCACCGACAAAACATATTCAAATTACATGACCATAACTCATTCAATTTTCGTCCGATCGAGACGAACCATACGCCAAAATCATCGTCTCGAAACGGTGGATCAAATTGTTAACTTTCTAGGACACAAAAACAATTTTAAAATGACCTAAAGGCCCCTATAAATTTCGGCCCGAACCTATAACCTCAAAATTATTGTTTTCAAAAATCAAACATAGTTAAAATACTTATACAATGCTAGTTTCTCAAAAACAAACTCAATTTGATTTGATTCCACACTTAACAACTTTTTCCAAAACCCTAACTTCATAAATCATAAAAAAAATTGGGGCTTTTGTTTCTCTGCAATTTTCTTTCCAAAATCAATGTTCTAAAACAACTAGTGCTAGTTTCAATTTCAAGTAAATCATAGCATAAATTTATTTCCAACACTTTCAAAAAATCACCCACTTTCTAAAATACTCAAAACCAAAATATTTTCTTACATGTATTATCCTAAAGACTCTCACAACAATATTAACAAATGAATTGAGCAAGAAAAATTAAAACTTAACCAAATATTTGATCATTATAACAAGCAATTTCGAATGATAATTTTTCTTCTAGATCTATCTCTAACTCTCATGGATCTACAATTTTAATAAAGGGGAAGAGATAGTCTCACTACTCTAGGTAATAGGGCCTCACGGCCAAGAGGAATATAAGAGGGAGGAAGATTTTTCTTACCACTTTCCTCATACAAAAAGCTTCACCAAGTTGTGATCAACACTTTCTCTCTTGAAACTTTGTTCAAAATCTCCCTCAATGTATCTTAAATTTCACTTTGTTCTCTCTTGCACTTAGAAGAAAATATTTGGAGATGTAAAGAAGAGAGGGAGTTTCACGTGACAGAGAAAGAGAGAAATGGAAAATGAAATTTGGTCCCATGACATATACATATATATACTACTTGATCTAGTCATGGCCATTGGATTAAATCTATCATCATGTGCTTTGAATCCTAGCCCTTAATCTCATCACTCACACAATAAAATATCTAGATATTATGTGACCTTATCCCCACTAGTTCGCTCAGTTCCCGCGTTCGCTCTCGGCGAGTCGTACTTCGCTAACGGTCTAACTTGCGAAAAATAGAAAATCTACGAGATAAAAGTTCATCGTAAACCATTTCTAAAAACTATCGCTAAATTTTTTTCTCCGACTGAAATTTATTTCCTTAGCTCCCAAAAATATTCTGAAACTATATTCTAACTCGCGCCGATATATAAAGTCTCCAATTAAAATTCGACGGAAAACAGAAACCGTAAAATTTAATATCAGCGGGTAAAATTCCTACTCGTTTTTCCAAAAGCGAGAATAATCCAAAACTCGTTATTCTGACTACACATAAACCTTCTTATACTCAAAAGAAGACTACGACCCAAAAGTCTGTGCCTTTCCAGCGCACGAGCACAAAACAGGCTCCATTTCAGCAAAAATTCCATTAATGCGACGATATTCACAAGACCGCTCCACCAAAAACCCTAAAAACTTAGCCGACACTAAAGTTCCTTAGAAAAATTGTACAGTGGAATCTTGGGTCTTACATTACTACCCTCCAAAAAGAAGTTTCGTCCTCGAAACTAAAGGTAAGAGTAGCAACTCAACTGGTCATTACCATCCCTAACACAACAAAATTCCTCAGGATTTGGTGTAGCCACACAAATGCTAACACCGAGTGAAGTCACACAGATACTCTCACCAACACACTGGCACACCAGTGCACCAACCGCAACCCTCAACGAGTTCCCACTCAAAAAAATTTCCTAGGGTCCACACACACATTTCCAAAGTCACTTCTTTTGTCTCCGCGACATAGCTCACTCCACTAGGTTCACGCGAAGCGATGACTGGCTACCCTCCAAAAAGAAACACCGAAACTTTTTGCGCACCACCAAAGCTAGCAAAGCTAGTCAATTCCATTCAGCACGATTCCGTCTACTATCAACAATAAATTAAGGACGGCCAGTCCCTCAATTTGTCAATAGATAGTCGACAATCATGATGGTGGTTTAGACCCTCTTTACCCAACTTAAGTGATACTTCATTCCACTTGTGCTCAAGGTCCTCCGAGGCACAATGGTCCAACACTTCCTTCGAGGTTTTCCCACACGTTTCCCTCGATCTCTTACGAATACAAGATTAAAGTCGTAAGACATAACGCTCAACACTTGTCGCATAAGCTCTCATGCTTCCACTCTTGAAGTATCCATGGAGTATCATCCAATAGTATTACAGTGCCACCACGGCAATTACCACCAAAACTATTTCATTCCAAACAAGTTGTCTTCTCTCTAGAAGATTTTCCCACCTTACCACTATCCATCAATCCGCGACTCAACGAATATGCCGAACCGCCTGCTTACTTACAAATCTCTTTCCAATCACGACTTAAATAATACCACCCCAACCTCCGGTTGGTGATTACACTCCTCATAGTCTTGGCACTTGCCAAACTAAACCATCTACTTCTCTTGGACTCCCTTATCCAAATCTCCAATTCCCTAGAATCGGTTCCTTATACTTTAACATTACTTCCAAAAGGGCACTTAGACGCATCTCGCGTGCCTTAAACCAACGTTTATCCTCGTCGACGGCCATCGTCGGCGCACATCCTCTTCACAACGTATTCTCATTATATTCCTGAACTCTCCTGAGTTCCTTTTTCTCTTACAATAACATCCTCTCTTACTCAAAAGAGTTGGTCACCCTGACCATTCCTAAACACTCCGAACATCACCACTCTCGTCGAGGTACCTACCTTCAAAATAATTCTTAGGGCATTCCTCACATTACTATTGTCTAACCATCCTTGTTGACAACATCCGAATCCCTTATACTTACTCACTACCGATTTCCATCATACCACGTCTCTCTTCATTGTAACCACTACAATGAACCAAAGCTCTACAAGCTTCCATCAACTTGCCATTAGACAATTTCTTATCCTTCTTAATTCCAAAATTAGGTGTGAGACAAATCCCTTCGCCAATCTTCAATTGGCATAAGCCACATCTTCATGGGCTTCTCTCTAAATCCTCATTCTTTTCTAGACCCAGAAACAGATCCACAAACCATTTCATCTCCATCACTCTTTCTCCTCTTTGAAGATGAATCATCAAATGAAAGACAACCAAACAATGGAACATTTTTTCTACGAGTTCGGCTAGAAACACCACTAGCCACACTTATTGTGAACACATTCTTTCCATGACTAACCTCCCTTTACGACTAACTCATCGATGTCATAACCTCTACAAAACTTCGATCAGGCCTGTATCATCAATCTATTATTTTGCAACTTTCTAGTTCAACAACTGTCTAGAGTTGGTTCCCAAACCACCATGACCAATAACTTGTTAAATCAAAACAACATCTTTAATTCGCCGCACACAATCCAAATACTCTCTCATTCCACATAATTTTGAATCACCACACGCATACCCTTCTCCGTTCGACCAATCTCAAATCTTCATAACCATCTAAAGCTATAGTATTCTCCAATATCAATAACCAACTTCCCACATACGTTCTCGCTAGCCAACCTGACACATCCATTCACTAACTGGATTTATTCATCTCTAACTTCCCTTACGGTGTCAACTAATGTACGTGTCGTAATCAAACGCTCCAAATAATTAATTCCTCAAGTTCCCATTAAGTATCTCTTCTCCATTCGATTGGTCCTTCATCATCGTGACTATTCTAAAGTCATAAGGTCTGTTCCCCCTAGGGAATCAATTCCCAGATCTCAAGTTCTGGCCAATCATATTCTTACATCTATTCACTCATCGTTTTCTTATGAATAGCTATCTCAACTCGTCCTTATAAGGTCACTGCAATTCACCTACCAATCGACTCGTCTTACTCATCCATCAAGCCATTAAACATTCATCTCAAATCTTAATGCTCGACTTATCAAAAGTATCTACCAACGCACGACACTTTGCTATGATTTTATCCTTAGTACGTTCGATACCCAAATCAAATTCTTGAATTTACTGCTCAAGAACTCTAAAAACTCGTCGTACTATCCATTTAATCCTAATATACAATAAAAGTCCTTCCAACTATCAACTTTCATTGTCTTAGTATTCTTACTAACGGACTCCTTTTCTACTTAAACACGACATTCTTAGAAAATATCCAAAAATTCTCGTTCATAACTTGAATTTATTCAAAACTTGCCCACCTCAACTCTTATGGTATCATAAATTGAAGCTGAACTTAGTCCTTCAACCATCTTGGTCGATCAAAATCGTTAACTTATATGCGCATCCACACAGGATCTCTACTCAATCTTGACTAATCTCCTCAAACTGCTAAACCAGTTTACTTTCTCTTATGGTTTACTTGCCAATAGTTAACAATTCTAGCTTACACTGCTACAATTATCTGGACATTTCCATAATAAACACCTCTATTATCACCCATCAGTGATATGCAACTCACTTTCAAAGGTTGAACTCCTCGTTCTTTACCTAAATACTTCTCCACTTCCAACTTTATTCAACAATCAATTACCTATCGTTGTATTTCACATCGACATCTACATTTACTATCTCCCGAACTATGTATAGATTGTCACTTATCAACGTTATACTTGGTCTCCTACCTTCAATCGTCACAAGATTCATCCTTACTAATCTTAGTTTCGAATCTAATTTATCTCACACACTTGAATTAAACCCTTAAGGTACCTATCATTCGCGCAACCGTCTTCTAACACCACCAAGTTCACTTACTCTTGACGCGGGATACACTTTATTTCCAATACAAGTTGCCCCAATGATTATCCAATCATTGTAATTAAATCCAATTGACATCTCGCATGCTCCACCATTTCATAGTGGCTGCGTTCTCTTGAAAACCTGATGACTTCATCAAGTCGCACCCTAACTCACCAGAGCAGATATTCAATATCCTCTTCAAAAGGTCGTCCCAATCCGATCCTTACTTACAATCCTTTTTCCATATGACGCCCACTCGTCGACACTCAGCACCTCCGAGCGACAACAACCAACACCACTTCCCATCCATTATATTACTTCCAGGAATCCCTTGTAGTTCTTGTTCGCTCAAGTCCGTCATCTTCGGACTGCCGCAGCAAAGGAATTTAGAGACACTTGTCGACTAAATTCGACCAAGGCTCGGGGGTTTCACAATTCTACTTACTGAAGCCTCACTCCTTGCATTACTTCAGTAAGACACAAACCAGTGTCTAAGCATATCCCATGCTAGACTCAAAACAACCAACCACATAACCCACAACACAACAAAAACAACCGCTAGAACTAACACCACTCTAGCTATGTTCTAACCGACCCTGGACTAACGACTCAAGTGCACACTTTCCCTTTGAAGATTTAAAGCCGGGCTCTGATACCACAATGTAACACCCCGATTTTCAAAGCCTAAAAAGGGGCATTATTTTTTTATTTTTTTATTTTAAAAAACAAACAACAAAGTTGCGCATAAAATATTTTACAGTGAGCCGACATTAAATTTACAAACGAACCCATATATAATATATAGTGCATCCGAGACGCAAAGTATTCACCTGAATAATTTACAATCCACAAGTCTAAGTACTCAAAGTACAAGTGCAACAAAACAAGT
Source organism: Trifolium repens (assembly GCA_030408175.1). Taxonomy (NCBI): domain Eukaryota; kingdom Viridiplantae; phylum Streptophyta; class Magnoliopsida; order Fabales; family Fabaceae; genus Trifolium; species Trifolium repens. The sequence continues at coordinate 33,144,936 of CP125836.1, read as the reverse complement.
TAGAATCCTATGCCTAACCAAAAAGCACGATGTACAACCACACCGGCGCAGAGTCTAATTCTAAACTATAGCTCCAACACGAGTTCACTGGGGCCCTGAGCAGCCACCGTCGTCACCACGACCTAGCCCAACATCTGGGTGGGATGAGCCCGCAAATGAAAAGTTGCAAGGGTCACCACACATAACACAACAGCAAATAGCATGTATATATAAAAGCGAATAAACACTTAGCAGTTCATGTACTTGCACACAGTATAGAAATGCACACCAGCCTATCAATGCAGACTCTAAATGATTGTGATCACCCTACCCGGGTCTTTTTCACATGCATGAATTCCGGAATTTTACCTCTCCGCAGAGAGTCGTAGGTCCAACCCCTACTAAAATCAATACAATCCCGAAGGATTAGAGTGGATCCATTCCCGTTAATCACACTCCGTGGTCCATTCCCGTTAACCACATATTGGACTCAATAAATCCCGAAGGATTAAGGTGGATCCATTCCCGTTAATCACACCCCGTGGTCCGTTTCCGATAACCACTTACAATGAATGCATGAGCATACGATTCCCCATATATGCTAATGCAACAAATACATACCTCTCAAGCGTATGTAAACCAATCATAATATGTACATATATTTTCAAAATCATATGCACGCCAATCACATATTCATACATATATTCTCAAACATATGTAAACCACACATGCGATACAAAACACCTTCTCATCACGAGAATACATAATATAATCATGCCAAACATTCACACAATCCAAAACCAAGCATACACATATATGACGGAAAAATAAAGGTGCCCTTACCTCAGCAAGCTTTCCTTAATCTCTTTCTCGTCTAAACTATTATACGCGCTACCTAAAAGTTAAGCAGCGTACAATCAGTAAAATACTCCTCGATTATCCTATCGAAACGAAACTTGCTCTCAAAGTTCCAGAGGGGTCTAAGGTACTTTATGAAACTCTCGGATAGTGATTTCGAGTCCTCCCCATAACGATTAAAAATTCACGAAGTTAAATACACTATTTTCGTTACACGAAAATAATTTCGTTTCAAAACACACTATGACACGTTTTTGTTTCCAATCCTAAAGTAATCAATTTCACACAACAAAACCATTTGAAATCAATACATAAACTCTTCAAAAATTTCACAGAAAATAAAGTTTACTTGCATTACAGGTTACTATTTTTTTTTTTGAAATAAAAATCTCATAAACCATTCTTTTTAAAAGCCATGATCATTCTCCAAACCAATGATCATTTCCTTCTCATTTAGGACTCATAAAAATTTGAAATCCCATGGCCACACACACATGCATGCCACGACCAAACAACAACAACAAGACTAGCTCCCATTTATTTTTTTTTTCCATTTCAAAATCAAACAAGTCCGAACTACACTTTTCTCGTACATCTTAGAACAAAATACTTTTTGCGAGTACATAACTAAAACATTTTTCTAAATAGTTCACAAACGTCAAACTCTTGAAATATAAATCCTCGACAAAAGAATTTTCGACGGGGTCTCCTTTATGTTTACGTCGTTTACCCGAACCTTAAGTTCAGACAGTTTACACAAATTCACCGACAAAACATATTCAAATTACATGACCATAACTCATTCAATTTTCGTCCGATCGAGACGAACCATACGCCAAAATCATCGTCTCGAAACGGTGGATCAAATTGTTAACTTTCTAGGACACAAAAACAATTTTAAAATGACCTAAAGGCCCCTATAAATTTCGGCCCGAACCTATAACCTCAAAATTATTGTTTTCAAAAATCAAACATAGTTAAAATACTTATACAATGCTAGTTTCTCAAAAACAAACTCAATTTGATTTGATTCCACACTTAACAACTTTTTCCAAAACCCTAACTTCATAAATCATAAAAAAAATTGGGGCTTTTGTTTCTCTGCAATTTTCTTTCCAAAATCAATGTTCTAAAACAACTAGTGCTAGTTTCAATTTCAAGTAAATCATAGCATAAATTTATTTCCAACACTTTCAAAAAATCACCCACTTTCTAAAATACTCAAAACCAAAATATTTTCTTACATGTATTATCCTAAAGACTCTCACAACAATATTAACAAATGAATTGAGCAAGAAAAATTAAAACTTAACCAAATATTTGATCATTATAACAAGCAATTTCAAATGATAATTTTTCTTCTAGATCTATCTCTAACTCTCATGGATCTACAATTTTAATAAAGGGGAAGAGATAGTCTCACTACTCTAGGTAATAGGGCCTCACGGCCAAGAGGAATATAAGAGGGAGGAAGATTTTTCTTACCACTTTCCTCATACAAAAAGCTTCACCAAGTTGTGATCAACACTTTCTCTCTTGAAACTTTGATCAAAATCTCCCTCAATGTATCTTAAATTTCACTTTGTTCTCTCTTGCACTTAGAAGAAAATATTTGGAGATGTAAAGAAGAGAGGGAGTTTCACGTGACAGAGAAAGAGAGAAATGGAAAATGAAATTTGGTCCCATGACATATACTTATATATACTACTTGATCTAGTCATGGCCATTGGATTAAATCTATCATCATGTGCTTTGAATCCTAGCCCTTAATCTCATCACTCACACAATAAAATATCTAGATATTATGTGACCTTATCCCCACTAGTTCGCTCAGTTCCCGCGTTCGCTCTCGGCGAGTCGTACTTCGCTAACGGTCTAACTTGCGAAAAATAGAAAATCTACGAGATAAAAGTTCATCGTAAACCATTTCTAAAAACTATCGCTAAATTTTTTTCTCCGACTGAAATTTATTTCCTTAGCTCCCAAAAATATTCTGAAACTATATTCTAACTCGCGCCGATATATAAAGTCTCCAATTAAAATTCGACGGAAAACAGAAACCGTAAAATTTAACATCAGCGGGTAAAATTCCTACTCGTTTTTCCAAAAGCGAGAATAATCCAAAACTCGTTATTCTGACTACACATAAACCTTCTTATACTCAAAAGAAGACTACGACCCAAAAGTCTGTGCCTTTCCAGCGCACGAGCACAAAACAGGCTCAATTTCAGCAAAAATTCCATTAATGCGACGATACTCACAAGACCGCTCCACCAAAAACCCTAAAAACTTAGCCGACACTAAAGTTCCTTAGAAAAATTGTACAGTGGAATCTTGGGTCTTACAGATATGAATTAAATTATGTTATCTATTCTTTTGATGAGTACTTGATGAGATTGAATACTATCCTTGTTGTAAGTTATCTAGTCAAGTAATGAGTATGTGTTCTTTGATCTTGATTCATGATGAATGTTATGCTTTATGATTATAATAGTTGTATGTGCATAAAGTTATCTATGTGTAGTTTTGACTTGCTTGTATTTGTTTATGAGTTCAATGATAAGTGAGTGATAATAACATGATATAATTGTGCGTAATTGATAATGAATATGCATTCATCATTGTTGTTTTGATTTCAAGATAATGACTTACGTGATAATGTCTTCTTGTTATTGATCTATTTAAAATGATTATGTTCGCATATTAGTATAGATTCATTTGTTGATGAAAATCTATGATTATATGAAATTAAGTATGATTGTGTATGCATGTGCCGTAAATAAATGTTGTAGTAATTTATTTATGATGATTGCTTGTGTAGTATGATTGAATTAATTAAATGATGATATGAATAATGATATGTATGTATTCGTGGAATTAATTGAGAACTTATATGCATGAATGAAATAATGGAATTACTTGAATACTTTAACATGACTATGATTGATGAATATTCATGAAATCTTTGTGATATAGGAAGATAAGAATGTATTGATGAATTCTGTGTATTCCAATAACTTATTGATAATGTGTGATATTAATTTCATGAATTTCATTGCTAGTTCCTCGTTAATATATTGTCTTCTTGATTCTTGAAAACTTGTGTTTTAATTGGCAATGACTTTAGCATTTATAATTCTCACTTCATGTTTGATTGCTAATGTAAATGATGATTTAAGTTCTAGTTTGTTAATGCTTGAATTGTTATGAGCAAAATATGATGATTATATAATTTCACGTGTGTTGATGTTGATTCATGATGATTATTATTATTATGTCTCTATGTTAATTACAACTATGTATGCTTAAGGTCACGACTCTTGTATTTTGATCAACCATAATTAGAGATTTTGTGAATTGTGTGATTCTAACATGATTCAATTATATTTGTTGATTGATGATGGATGATGTTTTGCTCTAGTTGCTCAAATACGAGACTTGTTGTTTCCTTTGTATTGTAGCATGAGTAGATTAAATGCCAAGATAGTAATGGTTTGATTATTAGAACTAGTATAGGATAATGAAATTTATTTTATGCAACATAGACTCAATATGACTTAGATATGATAATTGAATTGATAGTTTAATGTTACTATTTGTAATAGAGTTTATGTGTATTATTATGCATGCCCTTATGTGTGATTTGTGTGACGTTCTATATGGCATGTTCATTTTAGAACTAGTGTATTAATTTCCAAATGATATGAATCTTGTTGAAGTTGAATTATTCTCCTTTGAGTAAATGAAACTAATTTTTGTAGAAATAAGAAGAGTCTTAATTGGTAATGAGGTCGATTGAATTTTAGGATATGTTTGACTTATATCTTGTTTGTAACATGCACTAGACTATTGCCATGAAACTTGATTCATTTTTTTTATCATTTGCGAATTATACTATGTGACTATGTCATTTTCTCTAAGATAAATTTGATAGATATGATGAACATGTTTTGATTGTTCTATTCTACCATGTTAATTACCTTGCTAAGTTGATTGTTTTCTTGAATGATATGCTTACATAAATATGAATTGTTGACCTAATTGAAAATTTGCTATCATGGTAAATGCATCGTTTCCTTCTTGTAATGTGATCCTTAATTCTTAGAAAATATATGCTATGTTTATGCAAATATAAATTGTTGGGTTCTTAGGATTTATTGTTGTGGGATATCGGTCTCTCTTGTTTTAATTTGATTCTTAACTTTTAAAGTTTTGAGACAATGTATGCTAATTAAATGTTTATGTGAGATGTTGTGATATGCTTTTGTATAATCATGCGTAAATGTTTTATGTGTCTATTCATTTATGTTGCTTCAATATTATGTTTATTTATTGATGTTAATGAATTCTTAGGTGCTATATTTTGTATTTCGTAGTCTACCCTTGTATGTGGCATGTGTGTGGACACTGTCGATACTAGTTTCCTTTTGGGAGGAATAACTTTAGAACCGTAGAACCTACAGTTAGGTGTGAGAATCGGTGAGTTTTAGATGAAGTTGCGAATGAGTTGAGATAAGTTGGGGAGAAAGTTATATTCCTTGGATATGTTTGAGTATAGGAGAATGAGATAGATAGAGATGAATAAGTGGTATGAGGGAATAGTTAAAATTTCTAAGGATTCATATTTTGGGTTGAGTTGTCATCCGAGTTAAGTTAAGCACGAAGTGATTATTAATGGGAGATATGGATAAGTAAGTTAACTATCGAAAAGACGTGTTGAGAAGGAGTTAAGTGATTGTCTATCGGAAAATGATTGAGTATAGAAATGATGATGGGGAATAAAAGATTAAAAGTGGTGTTTAGTATATTGAAGATGGCTATGGCCTATGGCATAAGTGTGTGATTTAAGGATGGACTTAGGCTATATTTAGATATAAGAATCTCAATAAGAGAAGTGATGTTGGGCAACTAAGGAGTAGTGAAAGAGATGAGAGTGAATATATGACGACGATAGTAGTCTAAGAAGGTAAATGTTTTTGGTTAAGAAAGCACAAAAGTTAGGCAAGGGATATTTTGGAGATGACGTAGTTATGTTGGGACATGGTGTCATAAAAAGGATGTATTTTTCCGGAACGAAGTTGGTTAGTTATTTTGTTGTAATTAGTCTTGTCGAAACTATGATGAAAGATGAGTGTGAAGCGATGAATTGAGAGGTTAGAGATTGTGTTGGAATTTGGCTTAAGCATGAGTACTATTGTGAAAGGAAGAATTATGTCATTAAGTAAGTAGTTTCAAGGGTTATTAAGAGGATTTGGAGAACCCACTTGGTAAGTGGATATGGAATGATAAAATTTAGAACGCGGTTTGGATAAGAATTGGACATGAAATATACAGATTAAGGAGAACCGTGCGATCGAAGTTGAAAATAAGGATTTATGGAACATCGAGAAGTTGTGGATATCCTTTTGGAGATGAGGATTATTTAGAGTGTAGTATTATGAAGGGTACTTATGATGGTGGAAGTTTATGTTAAGAGAACATGTTTGAAGTTTGGTAAAGATGGTTTATGCTACCATCACGGTTATCGGCTACTTATTGACAAATTAAGGAATTGATCAACCTTAATCTCTTGTTGATGGTAAACGAAAATTGTGTGGATTGGAATAAACTAGTTTTGTCAAATTTGAATAATGTGTGGAGTTTGGAATTTTGTGGAAAATTGAATGATGTGGCCTTAATCAATTTGTTTTATTCGCGCAATTTTCGAGGGCGAAAATTCTTTTAGTGGGGTAGAGTTGTAACGACCCAATTTTATTAATTGTTTATTTATGCGTGATTATTATATTTATTTATTTATGTGTGTTTATTAACTTGTGTTGAATTGTATTATTATTATTATTTAGTTAAGTTACTAGATATAATTATGCATGTTATTTAGTCATATGAGTTAATTGGTTTGAATAGAGTTATTGGGCCTAGGTTAAGTTAGTAAGGGTGTTTTGGTAATTGATGAGTGTTAACCTAGTTATAAAAGGGGAAAGTTAGAGAGAGAAACTCATTTTGTCACAAATTTTGGTGGAGGAAGAAAGAGAAATGAGAGAAAGGGAGGTAGAGAGAAAGTGTAGAAGAACCAAGCTTGAAGATGTAGAAGGGAGTCAAAGTGTAGAGCTTAGAGATTTAAAGCTTCAATCTAAGGTATGAGGTTAGATAATATAATTAGAGTGAGCATAGAGAGGGGAGAATGTCTAATTCTCCATTCCCAAACTCTCTACACTCTTTTCTTTTGGGTGGGTGTTTGTATTGAATAAAAATGGTTCCTTTGCATGATTTAATAATTGTTGAGTTTATTGCAATACGAAATTATGAATCTTGGGGTTTGAAATGGGAATGTGTAGATGTTTGTAAGGAAATTATGTGTTGATATGAGTTTTGAAATGCTATGCAAAAATCTATGGATTCTCATCTCTTGATATTTGATCATATTTTAGACTGTACTTTCATGTTGTATTTGATCATAAACACTTAAAGTTGGAACTTTTAATCTTTGAAAGTGAGAAAAATGATATTTTATGGGTTGTAGTATGAAACCCGTAAACATGGGTGAATTTCTGGGCAAACTCGCGCACGCGAGAACCTTGTTCGTGCACGCGAGATTGGCAGAGAGCACACCTCTTTTCAGACGTTTCTTCGCGCACGCTATTCGAATTATCGCGCACGCTAGGCAAGTTTCGCGCACGCGAATCATGATTTCGCTTGCGCGAAAGTCAAAGTTTTTCTACATATATATTTTTGACTTTTCTCTCCTTTTGATCTTGGCTTGAAACATGTCTTAGTTATGGTCTTTTGATTATAGAATGGCATGATAGCTTATATACGAATGACTTATTGGAAATAACATGATTGAGTGCTCAGGCTTGTATTGAATCATGAATGAGTAATTGTGATAATGTACTTGAGGTTGAAGTACATAATTATGATATTCTTTTGAAATGAATTTTGATTATGTTCATGAGTTAATGACTTACATTCATGCATTCATTTATGCATGATGAGCAGGTGTTTTAGTGAGGAGACTAAAACACGGAATATTTTAAAATATAGTTAGAATAAGTTTTCTAACGAAATGACAAGGTACCTTCATACATTAGAGGAATGCTAGGGAGCATTCATGAACTTCTTGCATTAGTTTGCATTAGGAGATGAAGGTGAATAATTATATGGTAATTGTCATTATTGTGCATCCTTGATCTTTTGTGATTAAATGTGATACTTGGCATTGACTGTTAATCTTTAACAATCGATTATGTGTATTATGAGATGTGTAATAATGATTGATAATTGATGATGATGTATATGTATTTGTCAATTGATTTGAGAATGAAATATTATTATGATACATTGTATTTTACGATTATAAAATATGAATGATATGATATTGATATCTGTTATGGACTGAGTTGTTAGACATGAGCATGTCATGTCCTAAGTATTAAGTGTGTCCTTGTACTTAGATTCTTTTTACGGTTATATTATCTAACCCTCTGTTTTGTGTATGTGCTGGATTTGGGATCCAGATTCTCAGGTTATGTTTGTGACCGAGTCGACGGTGAAGCTCCGCTCTGATCATGACACGGGGTTGGGATCATTTCTTTATTGTGTATTCAGAGTTTTGTTTCTTATTTCTAATGTATATAAAGATGTATTTTCCTATAAATTTATCTTGTACAATAGTTGTTTTACTAATTAAGTTATTAGTAAGCTTTTATGTGTACGATGTAATACTCGAACCAAAACTTTTATAAATCAAATTTTATTTTTATTGCGTATTCTCGAGTAATATTTTAAAAAGGTATATTTTATACAATTATGGGTTTGGGTGTTACAGTTGCTTCGAGTGCAAGTTATTTGGTTTTCATTTCCAAAATCAAAACCAAACTCAAGCACAAGTTTTATTACGGGCCTCAACCGACCGGTAATCATTTTTAAACATGTTTTCTTAGGCAAAAGCAACGCCACATAACACAAGAGTTTTAAACCACTTGGACCCCAAAAACACCACACAAAACACTTAGGAAATATTTTCATAAACCCCAAAATATTTTTCATCGGATTTTCTAAAACAAAACCATGCAACACCAATCCCTTTCGCCTAAAGGTTCAAAAACAACGTTTCTTTTCAAAACCTTACAACATAACCACATGTTATTGATCAATACATAACCAACCTAAAACCCTAACTTTTCTCATGAGATTTTCACCAACTCATGGAAAATTGAAATAACAAAGCCTAGCATGCTTACTAAACTCTCATGAACAACTTTCATGAAACAAGAATCAATTCCTAACAATTTCATCTCATGAACATAATCTAAAATTCAACACCCTAAGAGTTCTAATCAACTAAAATGAAGAGAAATAGGATGGTTACCTTAAGCAATTGATTCTCTACAACAATTCCACAAAGCTCCCAAGCTTGATATGAACTCAAATGGTGAAGAATGGAAATTTTAGTGAAGGTTTAAAGAAAGTAATGGAGTCACGTGAAAGAGAGAAAGAAAAGAGAGAATTGTGATAATTTTCCTAAGTCCACAAGTGATAAACCTCCTTACTATGCAAAAGCTCTTGGTCACTTATCCACCCTTGGATCAAAAACAAAAGTCCAAGCTTAAACCCTAGCCATTGGAACAAATTGTTTTATGGATCAACACAAGATTAAATCCATTCTTCCAAAACAAGACACGTACTCAGCTCTCGCGCGTCGCGACGAACGTAAATCACATAAACATAAAAACTACGGAAAGAACGTCCAACGTTAAACATTTCCAAAACTTATCGCCGAATCCTTTTTCCGCGACTGTAATTTTCTTCCATACCTTAGAAAATTATTCTCATAACATAACCTCACTCACGCAGATATATAAAACTCCCATCCGAAACCTCACTTAAAACAGACGCAGTAAGATTTTACATCCGCGGGTAAAATCCTACTCGTTTTTCCAAAAACAAGAATAATCCAAAACTCGTCATTCTAAATCCACAGCACCCTTCTTATTCACAAAAGAGGATTATAAGATAAAAGTCTGTGCCTTTACAGCGCACGAGCCCAAAACAGACTCAATTACAGCAAAACTTACTAATTACACGATGTTTCACAACACGAACACATCGGAACCCTAATAATCCTAAAACCAACTATACAATGAAATCTTGGGTCTTACACTTTATAATTTCTACCAAAGAAAATTGAAAGGAGATTTATATATGTTCTAACTTTTATAATATATGATTCATGTAACATCCCAATTTTAATTAATAGAAGAATATTAATTAGAAATAATTATTGGAGAATAATTGGAAAATATGTAAACAAGTAGTATTGGAGAACATTAGCCACAAAACCATGTAACTTGAAGAAGGGAGGGTATATCCGTCAATTGAAATAGAACTTGTGTATATATTTAGGCAAAAAGACTAGACCAATGTTATGAGAAACCACAAAACTTAGCAAGCCTCTCATTTCTCTATTTTTCTCTCACGCACCAGCCCCTCTTCAATAACATTACCACCATAGAAATCTCAACTCTAAAAATTCTCCTCCATTGATGCATGCTAAATCCTTACAATAATCAACTTCTTAGCAAACTACCAAAACCATTCTCTATTCCAATTTCTTCTCTTGCTCATTTGGCCGTGAATCACCACCTTAAACCCATAAGTTCATTTTCTCCAAATTCTTCCTTGGATGCATGAATTCCTCTTCTCTTTTCTTGATCTAGCGTTTTGGATTGTTTGGGAAAGGGAAAGTCTTTGTTCTTGCTTCCTCTAAGAAAGAAGGCTTTGCATGTGTTCTTACTCTTAAATCAGGGACGAATTTGAAGCCTAGAAGTTAAAGATTCAAGGTTGTTTATCTATTGGTTTCCTCAAGATCAATTCGAGGTTGTCAAACCCGTATTTGAAAACAGGTCTGTACTAAATCGGTCACTACTCTCTCCTCGTAACTCTGATTGCGTTGATTCTTTTTGGAATAGTTTGCTATCGAAATTCCGGTCGTTTTGATATAAGTTTCCCTAATTTTGGTCCAGTATTGAATTCTGTACGAATTTTCAAAGTTAGAGGTTCGAAACAGGAAATTGCTGAATTCGTGTTGGTATAGGTCTGTACTTAAATGGTAAGAAATTCCTCCTCGTAACTCTGTTTGTAACGATTCTTTTTCCTATGGATAGCTAACGAAATTCCCATCGTTTCGAGTACAAGTTTCGCTATTTTTGGATCAATATCGAAGTCTATACATGCTTCTGAAGTCGAGGACCTGAAGCTGCAATTATGCATAAATATGTTTACGGATTTAAAGGGTTGGTTGCAAAATTCTATTTCTCGGAGAGCTCCAAAATTGTTAGCTTGGCGTTTAAAGCTTCTGAGTTAATCTCATTCAGGTGGGTTCCTTAAGTTTCCAACCTTAGTTATTATTTTAGAAAGCATAGTCCCCCAAAATATGTTTATGCATGCAAACATAGGAATTTTAGGATCAAACTAATGAGAGAGCAAGAATAAATCCCAATTCTTGCCCCTATATAATCTGTTTCATATTATAAAATGTGTTTATAACAAGTTGCATAGAGATTGTAGGTGATTTCTTTCAAAATTGTATTTTCTGCAAAACAGGGTCTGTACTGTCAAACTCGCCGTAGCGAGTAACTATGCGCCACAGCGAGTGTTGATGTTTGTATAACTCGCCAGGCGAGTCTTTGACTCGCCAGGGCGAGTGTTACAGGTCTGTCAGCACATAAGCTCGCCGTAGCGGGTAGGAGCACACCACAGCGAGTTTAGCAGGAACAGAACCTGCATAATTTATTTTCTAAGAACTCTAAACACTCGTTTTATGTCCGAATGCAACTTGGTTTTTATGAACATATTTAGTAGTATTAAATAGATTATATGGTCAGAGAAGAGAAGTATATTATATTTATCAGTAACATGCTTAGGTTACCCTGGGTGGGATATATTGGTTAGAACTGTTTATACTCATTAAAATTAAATGGTAATTATATGCCATGATTTAAGAATTCCTCTGAATTCTGATCATTTTATTTTGTGAGCCAATGTCGGAATCCGAGCCTCTGTTTCGGTAGTACGCAGAGTCAGGCACCCGAGACCGGCTTGCCTCGGAGTGTCTTTGAAGAGTAATTGACAAGATAATAACTGTGTTACACCTTTATTTTTAATAATACATTTAAATGTAAAACAGTTGAACTTAGATTATTACACTATCTAGGTTCCCCCGGTGTAGTCACCATTAGGAGGGTAGTAGGACTCACTGAGGCTTAGTAGTCTCACCCCACTCCAATTCAATTTTTTTTAGGAAGACAGGTTATCCAGAGCAAGTACCAGGAGGGGACTGACAGTTGGAGCCGAGCTTGGATTGTTAGATCAGAAGATTTTATTTTTCTACCTTGCTATACTTGTCTGTTTAGTATTCTTCAGTTATTTCCATTGTATCGAACTTGAATTACCACTTTGTATTCGTGCTAAAATTGTAATTTAATTCTCTTATTCTGAAATTTTCTTGTACTCAGATCCATTTATTAATTGTTTTGACTAAATATTCTAGACGATTTAGTTGGGGCGTTATAATTCAAAAATTATATATTCTAATTGATAACATAATTATATCTTTCACTATATTTATAATAATCAACAATCACACTTGTGTTGATACGGCTGAAATTGAAATGATCGAAAAAATTTGCGATGAATGGTTGATCTGTTCATAATTAGAATATTTAGCACCTACAAATTCTAAAAATGTGATTTCAAATTTTGATATGTGCACTATTTTTGACAACATTCTATTGATTTTAGGTGGTGCAATTGATTCAAGTATACCTCCGTCGAATATTTGCTTTCGCAGAGATTCATGTCCAGATAAAACAGGATATTGCAAGCTTTATTGTTTTCAGATTGGGCTTAAGGGTGGCAATTGTGAAGGGGGTCTTTGTTGTTGCGATTGATAATATTTACACACACAAACTCATGGAAAAATAAATACATCGATTTCAACTTTTTATCATAATAAATCTTGGTAACATGCAGAAATGCTATATGCATAAAATATTTGTTTTGGAAATATATTGCAACACCTTAACTACTGTTTGCTAGCATTTATTTAGAGTTTTTTAAGTTATTTTAATTTTTTATATTAAAATAAAAAATAATAGGTAATATTTTGATCTGGAATTCGTGGATAATTATTTCACCCACTTTTATTCTAATTTTATTAAAATAAGTGTTTTTCACATTGATCATCAACATGAAAAATTCAAAGGAATATGTATATAATGATTTTTGTGAAAATTATGGTTTTAAAATAATAAAGTATACTGTATTAAGGATAATTGGAGAAAGAATTCTGAATCTCTGATCGAAAACTTCAAAAAAATAGCAAATACAAACTAATTATAGAGGACGGAATTTGAATCTGACACAAACAATTACTTTTTTTGAATTTATTTAACAGCGAGCCAATCAAGTGAATCGAATTGTACCGAACTAAAATAGCAAACATTAATATTAATGTCACTTATAATATTTTGTCCACATGTCATCTTACATGTCACAGTTTACTTTGACAAATTATTAATGTTTACCCTAATCTGAGGTGGAGACATAAAGTGAGAAAATATTATCTTAAATTAGAGAAGCAAAACACTAATTTTTTTAAAACAGGTGATCAAAACATTAGAAAATTAAAAATATGGAGACCAAAATCGTATCAAGCCTAATTAATTTAGTTTTAACATATTTCCAAAATACTTTTTATATGACCATTATTACACGATTTTGTTTGACTACAATGAATTTAAAAATATGACCACTATTAATTGATTTTGTCTTAGGACTCGTTTTATTTTGTTTTTGAAAAATATTTTCCTTTTTAATGTATATGTGTTCTTTTTGGGGGGTACATTGTGTTTTTAATTTTAAATTTTTTTTACCAAACTTTGTGTTTTTTATTTTAATTATTCGATTATACACATTTTTATTAAACTAATTTCCATTTAAAAAATTTCTAAACAAAAAATATAGATAGAGTAAAATAATTAATAAAAGATTTCTTTTCTAAGGTCTCATAATTTAAATTCATTGCAGTCAAACACAATTATTATAGTAAAATTTCCTAGAAAATTCAATAAATAACCTCTTGTAGGCATTGTTTGTTCAATCATATTCTTTCAAGACAACATGGCAACCGGAATCAACAATATACATTTTTTCATTGCATTCCTATGCATTACTTCTATTTTGACTCTAGGTAAACAATTTACTTATTCTTTATAATTTCTACCAAAGGAAATTGAAAGGAGATTTATATATGTTCTAACTTTTATAATATATGATTAAAAAATTATATATTCTAATTCATAACATAATTATATCTTTCACTATATTTATAATAATCAACAATCACACTTGTGTTGATACGGCTGAAATTGAAATGATCGAAAAAATTTGCGATGAATGGTTGATCTGTTAATAATTAGAATATTTAGCACCTACAAATTCTAAAAATGTGATTTCAAATTTTGATATGTGCACTATTTTTGACAACATTCTATTGATTTTAGGTGGTGCAATTGATTCAAGTATACCTCCGTCGAATATTTGCTTTCGCAGAGATTCATGTCCAGATAAAACAGGATATTGCAAGCTTTATTGTTTTCAGATTGGGCTTAAGGGTGGCCATTGTGAAGGGGGTCTTTGTTGTTGCGATTGATAATATTTACACACACAAACTCATGGAAAAATAAATACATCGATTTCAACTTTTTATCATAATAAATCTTGGTAACATGCAGAAATGCTATATGCATAAAATATTTGTTTTGGAAATATATTGCAACACCTTAACTACTGTTTGCTAGCATTTATTTAGAGTTTTTTAAGTTATTTTAATTTTTTATATTAAAAAAAAAATAATAGGTAATATTTTGATCTGGAATTCGTGGATAATTATTTCACTCACTTTTATTCTAATTTTATTAAAATAAGTGTTTTTCACATTGATCATCAACATGAAAAATTCAAAGGAATATGTATATAATGATTTTTGTGAAAATTATGGTTTTAAATTAATAAAGTATACTGTATTAATGATAATTGGAGAAAGAATTCTGAATCTCTGATCGAAAACTTCAAAAAAATAGCAAATACAAACTAATTATAGAGGACGGAATTTGAATCTGACACAAACTAATTATGGTAATTGATGAGTGTTAACCTAGTTATAAAAGGGGAAAGTTAGAGAGAGAAACTCATTTTGTCACAAATTTTGGTGGAGGAAGAAAGAGAAATGAGAGAAAGGGAGGTAGAGAGAAAGTGTAGAAGAACCAAGCTTGAAGATGTAGAAGGGAGTCAAAGTGTAGAGCTTAGAGATTTAAAGCTTCAATCTAAGGTATGAGGTTAGATAATATAATTAGAGTGAGCATAGAGAGGGGAGAATGTCTATTTCTCCATTCCCAAACTCTCTACACTCTTTTCTTTTGGGTGGGTGTTTTCATTGAATAAAAATGATATATTTGCATGATTTAATGATTATTGAGTTTATTGCAATATGAAATATGAATTTTGGGATAATAAATGGGAATGTGTAGATGTTTGTAAGGAATTTATGTGTTGATATGAGTTTTTGAAATGTTATGCAAAAATCTATGGATTCTCATCTCTTGATGTTTGATCATGTTTTGGTCTATACTTTCATGTTGTATTTGGTTATAAACACTTAAAGTTGGAACCTTTAATCTTTGAAAGCAAGAAAAATGATGTTTTTATGAGTTGTGACATGAAAATCACGAACAGGGGTGTTTTCTGGGCAATTTCGCGCACGCGAGAACCCTGTTTCGCGCACGCGAAATTGGCAGAGAACACATCTCTTTTCAGCCATGTTCTTCGCGCACGCGACTGGAGTTTTCGCGCACGCGAGACACTGTAGCGCACGCGAGCCATAGTTTCGCCTGCGCGAAAGTCACCTAATGCAATTTTATTCCGACTTTAATTTAATGAATCCTATGCTTGTAACATGTCTTAATTATGGTCTTTTGATTATAGAATGGCATGATAGCTTATATATGAATGACGTATTGAAGATAACATGATTGAGTGCTTAAGCTAGTATTGAATCATGAATGAGTAATTATGATAATGAATTATGTCATAACGATATTCTTGTATATGTGTAATAACTCGAGAAGATTAATTAATGTGATTTAATTAATAGGTGATATGTATTTATGACAATGTTGTTGAAATATATATATATGGATTGTGTTATCCTTTTATGTTGAATAGATACTTTAGTAAGGTGATTAAAGTATGTGATAGATTAATTAATGTTATTTAATTTAATGGAGTAGATGTACTTGTAAAAGGTGATTGAAGTACATAGTTTGTAATTAATAGAGATGTGCTTGTAAGAGGTGATTGAAGCACATTGATTGTGATATCCTTTATAGGATGAGATGATTAAAAAGTATGTTTGGTAATTTGACATTCATGCATACATATATGTATGATGAGCAGATACTTTGGTAAGGTGACTAAGGTATGGTAATACTTTAACGAGGTGGTTAAAGTATAGTTGGGATAAGTTTTCCAACGAATTGATAAGGTACCTCATGCATTAGTAAATGCTAGGGAGCATTTCATGAATAATTGGCATTAGTTTGCATTAGGAGATAAAGGTGAATAATTATATGGTAATTGTCATTATTGTGCATCCTTGATCTTTTGTGATTAAATGTGATACTTGGCATTGACTGCTAATCTTTAACAATCGATTATGTGTATTATGAGATGTGTAATAATGACTGATAATTGATGATGATGCTTATGTATTTGTCAATTGATTTGAGAATGAAATATTATTATGATGCAATGTATTTTACGATTATAAAATATGAATGATATGAGATTGATATCTGTTATGGACTGAGTTGTTAGACATGAGCATGTCATGTCCTAAGTATTAAGTGTGTCCTTGTACTTAGATTCTTTTTACGGTTATATTATCTAACCCTCTGTTTTGTGTATGTGCTGGATTTGGGATCCAGGTTCTCAGGTTATGTTTGTGACCGAGTCGACGATGAAGCTCTGCTCTGATCATGACACGGGGTTGGGATCATTTCTATATTGTGTATTTAGAGTCTTTTTCTTATTCTAATGTATATAAAGATGTATTTTCCTAGAAATTTATCTTGTACAATAATTGTTTTACTAACTAAGTTATTAGTAAGTTTTTATGTGTACGATGTAATACTCGAACCAAAACTTTTATAAATCAAATTTTATTTCCGTTGCGTATTCTCGAGTAATATTTTATAAAGGTATATTTTATACAATTATGGGTTTGGATGTTACAACTAGTGTGGACCCAATAGGAGACCAACTCATCGAATCGAGCAATATTCAATTCAATATTCGTAAGTCTTGGAACACCAAGAACCTCTGTACTACTAAACTTGTCTGATCACACTCAGATGAGAAAATCCTTCTCGTGCCTTAATGACTTGTCAATCACGTAAAATGCCTAAGTTCAAATGGGAAGCAAACTTTCAAATTTCTCGAAGCCAATTAATTACCTCGAGGGTGATAATGTCACACTTAAGTAACCACATCAAGTGTTTTCAGTTTTCCAGTTAAGGCATTATTAACAGAAATCTATCTGCGGAAGTTAATTATTCTTGAGAAGGTCAATAATACTTTCAGTTTCATTTCCTACTCGCTCGGTTGATCTGCCAATCAACTTACTTCAAATCACCCCGGTAAAACTTACCTAACTCAGTATCAGCAAATCAGTTAAACTTCGTGCACTCCAAAACCAGTGATATGTTCTTCAATAAAGTTAGTCATCTATCGTTCGTAGCCTTAGCAGTCGACTCAGAGTTTAGTTCGGACCAGCCCCTAAATAAGTGGAATTAAGTTATACCAGTCAAAGCAGTGTTAAGGATTCAAACCTGCTAACTCCGTGCTCCTAACCATGTAAGATCAGTGTGTTAATCCTGAGTGTCTCTGCCCGAATATTTGAACCTACCAAAAATTCAATTCCTGTAATCCCGTGAGATCAAGTACTGAAGCCTGAACGCCAGAATTAGAACATTCCAAATTCATGTCTAACTACCAGAAATTAGTTGGTATAAGTGTAAGAGTTAATCACTCGTTGGAGTAATATACGAACCTCAATTGGAAACCCTTCCTATCCTTAATGACCTGTTAAGATAATTCAGCCAACCGTTCTAAGCCAAACCATTCAATCCAGCCTTAGCGTTACGAATTCAGACCTTATACTTTCAGCTAGCCAAGTTTAGAATCTGATTGCTTTAGCCAAGTTCCATACATTAATTGCCAGCAAGGGGCTTCAAACAAGTTTGACCTGTGACCGTGGGAAATGATCTGAACCTAAGTGCGTCCACGTGTTGAATGTACAACTCGATCATCGTGTCGTGACGGGATGGATAGAGATTGTAGGTGGGATTTTATCGGATAACTATAAGTTCGTCTACGGATGAGTCCAACTCGTTGGTAGAAGAACCAGTAGTGTTTAGACGATTTTCCACTCGTTTTATATTTCAATCAATTCTGGAATAATTACACAACACGTGATACCGAGGTACATATAACATGTCACACATGTTGGTGTTCGGAAGGGAGAACGACAGTACGATTGAGAGAATTTGCATATGACAATATCAACACCAGGTCAGATACTGACCCTCTAAACCAGTTGGAACTGGAACTAATTCCATTGGGAATGGAAGAAGTGTAATGGTAGTAAGAAGTTGAATCAGAGTGCGCAGCACTGAAACTCTGGGAATGTGAGGATAACCTTTAGCCACTAACCTTAAAAAGAGGAAAGTTTTATTCCAAGGGATTGAATACTTGACTGGAACATAGACGAAGTGTAGAATTGGATGCAGACACAAACAACCTACCCTGATGTGGAATGGAGAAGTTGAATTTCGAGGACGAAATTTCCTTAAGGGGGGTAGATTGTAACATCCCAACTCTAATTAATAGAAGAATATTAATTAGAGATAATTACTGGAGAATAATTGTAAACAAGTGAATAATTTTATAAAGAGGGAACCAAGAGAAGGGTATAAACGGAATTGGCCAAATGAGACTACAAGTATACAAGAGAAACCCTTCCACTACACTTCTATTTCATTTTCTTTGTCTCTGCATAAACAGAACCCACACTTCCTCTCTTCTCCCTCTCACACGCCATAACCAACAGCAGCAACCTTGCTTCAACCCACCACTCAAATTGACATGCAAATACAAATTGGAGTTCGATAGATCCTAAGCTTCTCATAAAGGTAAGAAAACTACCAACTCATCTCTAATCCATTCCCCAAATTCGTGTTACCTCTTAGACATAACCTAATTAACTGGTTTTCTACTTGCATGCAATGGATTGAGCCATTCTAATATGGTGATTGTTAGATAAATCAAGAAGTTTGGAATTTGAAAGGTGAACCCGTAATGGAATCAGAGGGCTGAGTAAAACGGTAATTAATCTCACCTCACTACTCCGTTTCGAATGATTATTTTTGGAATAGAAAGCTGACTTGAATACGGTCATTTGGGCGCAGGTTTCGTGAATTTTTATCGAGAAATGAATTCTGGACGAATTTTTGAAGTGAAATGTTTAACCCAGGAATTTCAGAAAAATCGTGTTTGGACAGGGCTCCAGTCAAAAGGCGATTTCTCCTTCTCTGTAGCTCTGATTTTGATTCCTCTTGTTGGTATGGAAAGCTAACTCAATTCCGGTCGTTTCGATGTAGGTTTCATAATTTTAGGATCAATAATGAGCCCTGTGTGAATTTTTGAAGTTGGATATACAACACAGGATTTTGCAGAATTTGTATTTGGATAGGACTGTACATTATTGGTAAGAAATTACTCCCTGTAACTCTGATCGAAACGATTCTTTTTGCTGTAGTTTGATAACTCAGTCATGGTCATTTTGACCTAGGTTTCATAATTTTTGGTCAAGAAATGAGGGCTGTAGCTATTTCTAAAGTTGGACATAAGATGCAGAATTTTGCAGAAGGTTTGGAGCACAAAATCAACACTTTTTCGTGGCCAATTAAAGGTGGGTTCTCTAGGTTCTTAACCATTAGAATTATTTAGTAAGCTTAGTTTTCCCCAAATATGTATTGCATGCGAACATAGGATTATTTTAGGATCAAGTAAGGATAGAGCAAGAATAATTCCCCCTTCTTGCTCCTATGTAATCTATTAGGTATTATAAAATATGTTTGAAACGAGTTGCATAGAGGTTGTAGGTGAATTTCTGGAAAAACATTATTTTTGCATAAACAGGGTTCTGAGCTGATGCACTCGCCACAGCGAGTGATTGTACGCCACAGCGAGTGTTAACGTCCTGTATAACTCGCCAGGCGAGTCTTTGACTCGCTAGGGCGAGAGTTACAGGTCTGTTGGCCTAAAAGCTCGCCGTAGCGAGTAAGAATTCGCTGTAGCGAATACACATGGAACATAACCTTTCTAATTTTGAACTTATCATATCACTCGTTTTATACCCGAATGCGACTTGGTTTCTCAAACTTGTTAAATAATATTTAACAGATTATATAGACAGAGAATAATATGTATATTTTTATAAGTATCATTAACATGCTTAGGATACCCTGGGTGGGATATATTGGTTAGAACTGCTTAAACTCATTAAAATTAAATGGCAACTATATGCCGTGGTTAAAGAATTCCTCTGAATTCTGATCAGAAGATTATATTTTTCTTCCTTGTTTTAATTATCTTGTTTACTCAGAAATTCTCGTATCTTTCCGTTGTATCTCATTGATTTATCATATTGGATTTAATCTCTGTATTTGTTTCAAGTTGTAACTTTATCATTTATTGGTAATTTATTTGTACTCAGATCCATTTATTTATGTCTTGACTAAATATTCTAGATATTTTAGTTGGGGCGTTATACTATTTTTGACAACATTCTATTGATTTTAGGTGGTGCAATTGATTCAAGTATACCTCCGTCGAATATTTGCTTTCGTGTAAGACCCAGAATATCACTGTACAGTTTTGTGTAAGGAACGTTGGTGTTGGCTAAGAGTTTTAGGGTTTTTATTAAGTATTCCGCAAGCATCGTTGTAATAACAGCATTATTGCTGAGTTGGAACTGGTTTTGGATTCGTGTACTATTTAAGGCCAGGCTTTTGTTTCTTAGTCCTCTTTTATATACGAGAACGTTCCTGTGTCTTCAGAATTTCGAAATTTGATTTTCCCCGTTTTTCTGAAAAACGAGTAGAAAACTGTACCCGCTTCTTAAAATTTTACGGTTTCTGTTTTCCGTCGAATTTTAATTGGAGACTTTATATATCGGCGCGAGTTGGAATCTAGTTTCAGAATATTTTTGGGAGCTAAGGAAATAAATTTCAGTCGGAGAATAAAGTTTAGCGATAATATTTGGAAACGGTTTACGACGGACGTTTATTGGTTAGATTTTATATTTTTGTGATTTCCGTCCGTTAGCGAGGTGCGACTCGCCGAGAGCAAACGCGATGAGCTGAGTAGCGTAAAGTGGATATTTGTTCAAAAAGCAATCATGAGTTATTTTGATCCAAATGCTAGGGTTTAGTCTTGCAAGTCTTGCTTTGATCCAAAGGCCTAGATTGCTCAAGAGTGGATTAAATAGTAAGGAGGTTTAGGCTTTGTGGACTTAGAAGCAAAATCACAAAAACTACTCCCTCCCCTCTCATTCTCTCGGCCGAACTTCCACCCCTTCACTCATCCATTCAAATTTCATTTTTCTCATTTTATCAAGCTTGGATCATTTGCTTGTTAAGGAATCATCATCTTCTCAAGGTAACTAACCCTTCTCTTCCTTAATTCTCCATGAAAAACCTCTTGGATTTTTGAGTTTTATGATTATGTTCTTGAGAGAAAAATTTGAGAATTTAGTTTTAATTAGTTTTGGTTCCATAGAAGTGTTCTTGAGAGTTCCTTAGTACACTTGAGTGAAGCATGAGAAGTTTCCATGGTTGGTTTATGTTTTCACAAAATTTTTAGTTAGGGTTTTAAGAAATTTTTTGAAAAGATCATAAACTTGGATTTTGTTTTGTGATTTGATTTTTGATGTTAGTTTTAAGCTTTGTGGAAAAATGGATGTTTGAATATAAACTTTGTTTTGAAAAATATGAAAAAAAATTATCTTGGTGTTCTTGAGCGATTCGATGAACATTTTTAGGAAATTTTGTTTCGATTCTCAAAGTAGTCAATTGAGCAATGGGATTGCCTTTGCAAACTAATAGATGATTACTAGGGTTTTGTAATGGAAAATTTTAGGTGTTGGCCTTGTTTTGTTGGTTTGGCCGTGGCACCCCTTTTGCTAGGGAGGAAGAGTTTTCAAATTTTGTTAAGTCATTTTAGTAGGACTAATCATGGTTTTAAAGAAATGTTTGTGAGATGATGTGTTTGGAGAATCAAATGTGTTGATTTTGTCTTAAGGAAAATCCATTCAAAATTGTCAAAAAGTGTAGTTTGATTTAAAATGATTTGAATTGTTCGGGTAAATGATTTTAGGGTATTATAGGATATTACCATGCTTTTGGAATTGAAAAATTTTGAGTGATTATGGGTTTTTGAAATTCTTGGCCGTGGCCAAAGGAAGGAAATGGTGATGGAATTTCAAAATTTTCTAAGTCCACAATGGTGAGAAATGATCATGACATTGGTGTGTGATCATAGGCTTTAAAAGAATGAGTATAGAGTTTTTAATTGGTAAGAAAAATTTGAAACTTGCGACGCAAGAAAACTCTGATTTTATTGATTTATTTTTGAAGAGTTTTTGGTTTGTTTTCAAATGTTTTTGTAGTGTGAAAATGGGTTCCTTGAGGTTGAAAACAATAGTGGTCCTTGGTATGCTTTGAAAACAAAATGAATTTCTTGTAGCGAAAAATAATGTCTTTAACTTCGTGAATTTTTATCGGATTGGGAAGAACTTGGAATCGCTAGGTGGGAGAGTTAGAAAGTACCTAAAACCCCCCTAGATTTTTGAGAGCAAGTTTCGTTTCGATAGGATAAATGAGGAATATTTTATTGATGTTACGCTACATTTATTTTAGGTAGCGTGTGTTGTAGATTTTCGCGAAATTAAAGTAACGGATGCTTGCTGAGGTAAGGGCACCTTTCTTTTGTTTTATATTATGTATTCTCGTTGATGAGAAAGTGTTTATGATACATGTGTTGTCTTACATATGATTTTGTTAGAAATGTATGTATTGACATGTGGTTGAGAATTACGTATGCATGATTGGTATGTAATTGAATGCATCGGCATAGATAGGAAGTATCGTATGCTCATGCACTCATAGTTGGTATTTGATCTAGGTGATTGTACCAGGTGATATCCCGCCTTTAATTGAGCCGGTATTTGATCTAGGTGATTGTACCCGCCGTTGATTGAGTCGGTATTTGATCTAGGTGATTGTACTCGGGGTATTCCACCAAATTGAGTCGGTGCTTGATCTAGGTGATCGTACCCGGTGTTATCCCACCGTTAAATTCCGGAATTCATGCATGTGACGATCAGTGATTGGTGTCACAGTGAAGGCCAGTGATTGGCTTCACCATTCATTAGAGGTTGCATTAGGCTATGTGCGCATTTTACATATTATGCTTGTTGTGAGGAAATGTGAAATGTTATTCGTTTTTCGTTTGGGTATTTGTTATTTGTATACTTGTTTCCAGTTGGTGACCCTTACTTTTGCATGTAAATATCGCGGGCTCCTCCCACCCCTAGACGATGGAGTGTTGCCCGAGGTCGCCGGTCGTGGGGACGGCTAAGATTTCGTAGAGTATTCCGGAGAGTAGATGGGTGGCTTGTTTAGGCTACACTTTTTGATTAGACTTGATGTCTAGTATCTTTTGGATGACTGTATGTCTTATACTTTTATACTCAGACTATTAGTGCCTTTTGGCCGTGCGATACATTTCGTTTATAACTCTTGTCTTTTGGTTTATGAACTCAGTGTATCCCTTGGGTTGTAATTATTCAGGTGCACACTTTGCTTCTCGGAAGCCCTATGATATAATATTTTGGTATTGTATTTAATTCTCATTGTGTGATGAAGTGTTGAGCTAGTCACGAGCATTCACGCGTGCTCTTTTTATTTGGCGTGTTGTTTTAAAAATATATATATATATATAATGCCCTTTTTCGGCTTTAAAAATCGGGTTGTTACATTTCGCAGAGATTCATGTCCAGATAAAACAGGATATTGCAAGCTTTATTGTTTTCAAATTGGGCTTAAGGGTGGCCATTGTGAAGGGGGTCTTTGTTGTTGCGATTGATAATATTTACACACACAAACTCATGGAAAAATAAATACATCGATTTCAACTTTTTATCATAATAAATCTTGGTAACATGTAGAAATGCTATATGCATAAAATATTTGTTTTGGAAATATATTGCAACACCTTAACTACTGTTTGCTAGCATTTATTTAGAGTTTTTTAAGTTATTTTAATTTTTTATATTAAAATAAAAAAAAAGGTAATATTTTGATCTGGAATTCGTGGATAATTATTTCACTCACTTTTATTCTAATTTTATTAAAATAAGTGTTTTTCACATTGATCATCAACATGAAAAATTCAAAGGAATATGTATATAATGATTTTTGTGAAAATTATGGTTTTAAATTAATAAAGTATACTGTATTAATGATAATTGGAGAAAGAATTCTGAATCTCTGATCGAAAATTTCAAAAAAATAGCAAATACAAACTAATTATAGAGGACGGAATTTGAATCTGACACAAACAATTACTTTTTTTGAATTTATTTAACAGCGAGCCAATCAAGTGAATCGAACTGTACCGAACTAAAATAGCAAACATTAATATTAATGTCACTTGTAATATTTTGTCCACATGTCATCTTACATGTCACAATTTACTTTGACAAATTATTAATGTTTACCCTAATCTGAGGTGGAGACATAAAGTGAGAAAATGATATCTAAAATTAGAGAAGCAAAACACTAATTTTTTTAAAACAGGTGATCAAAACGTTAGAAAATTAAAAATATGGAGACCAAAATCGTGTCAAGCCTAATTAATTTAGTTTTAACATATTTCCAAAATACTTTTTATATGACCATTATTACACGATTTTGTTTGACTACAATGAATTTAAAAATATGACCACTATTAATTGATTTTGTCTTAGGACTCGTTTTATTTTGTTTTTGAAAAATATTTTCCTTTTTAATGTATATGTGTTCTTTTTGGGGGGTACATTGTGTTTTTAATTTTAAATTTTTTTTACCAAACTTTGTGTTTTTTATTTTAATTATTCGATTATACACATTTTTATTAAAATAATTTCCATTTAAAATATTTCTAAACAAAAAATATAGATATAGTAAAATAATTAATAAAAGATTTCTTTTCTAAGGTCTCATAATTTAAATTCATTGCAGTCAAACACAAATATTATAGTAAAATTTCCTAGAAAATTCAATAAATAGCCTCTTGTAGGCATTGTTTGCTCAATCATATTCTTTCAAGACAACATGGCAACCGGAATCAACAATATACATTTTTTCATTGCATTCCTATGCATTACTTCTATTTTGACTCTAGGTAAACAATTTACTTATTCTTTATAATTTCTACCAAAGGAAATTGAAAGGAGATTTATATATGTTCTAACTTTTATAATATATGATTCAAAAATTATATATTCTAATTCATAACATAATTATATCTTTCACTATATTTATAATAATCAACAATCACACTTGTGTTGATACGGCTGAAATTGAAATGATCGAAAACATTTGCGATGAATGGTTGATCTGTTAATAATTAGAATATTTAGCACCTACAAATTCTAAAAATGTGATTTCAAATTTTGATATGTGCACTATTTTTGACAACATTCTATTGATTTTAGGTGGTGCAATTGATTCAAGTATACCTCCGTCGAATATTTGCTTTCGCAGAGATTCATGTCCAGATAAAACAGGATATTGCAAGCTTTATTGTTTTCAGATTGGGCTTAAGGGTGGCCATTGTGAAGGGGGTCTTTGTTGTTGCGATTGATAATATTTACACACACAAACTCATGGAAAAATAAATACATCGATTTCAACTTTTTATCATAATAAATCTTGGTAACATGCAGAAATGCTATATGCATAAAATATTTGTTTTGGAAATATATTGCAACACCTTAACTACTGGTTGCTAGCATTTATTTAGAGTTTTTTAAGTTATTTTAATTTTTTATATTAAAATAAAAAATAATAGGTAATATTTTGATCTGGAATTCGTGGATAATTATTTCACTCACTTTTATTCTAATTTTATTAAAATAAGTGTTTTTCACATTGATCATCAACATGAAAAATTCAAAGGAATATGTATATAATGATTTTTGTGAAAACTATGGTTTTAAATTAATAAAGTATATTGTATTAATGATAATTGGAGAAAGAATTCTGAATCTCTGATCGAAAACTTCAAAAAAATAGCAAATACAAACTAATTATAGAGGACGGAATTTGAATCTGACACAAACAATTACTTTTTTTGAATTTATTTAACAGCGAGCCAATCAAGCGAATCGAACTGTACCGAACTAAAATAACAAACATTAATATTAATGTAACTTATAATATTTTGTCCACATGTCATCTTACATGTCACAATTTACTTTGACAAATTATTAATGTTTACCCTAATCTGAGGTGGAGACAAAAAGTGAGAAAATATTATCTAAAATTAGAGAAGCAAAACACGAATTTTTAAAACAGGTGATCAAAACGTTAGAAAATTAAAAATATGGAGACCAAAATCGTATCAAGCCTAATTAATTTAGTTTTAACATATTTCCAAAATACTTTTTATATGACCATTATTACACGATTTTGTTTGACTACAATGAATTTAAAAATATGACCACTATTAATTGATTTTGTCTTAGGACTCGTTTTATTTTGTTTTTGAAAAATATTTTCCTTTTTAATGTATATGTGTTCTTTTTGGGGGGTACATTCTGTTTTTAATTTTAAATTTTTTTTACCAAACTTTGTGTTTTTTATTTTAATTATTCGATTATACACATTTTTATTAAACTAATTTCCATTTAAAATATTTCTAAACAAAAGATATAGATAGAGTAAAATAATTAATAAAAGATTTCTTTTCTAAGGTCTCATAATTTAAATTCATTGCAGTCAAACACAATTATTATAGTAAAATTTCCTAGAAAATTCAATAAATAGCCTCTTGTAGGCATTGTTTGTTCAATCATATTCTTTCAAGACAACATGGCAACCGGAATCAACAATATACATTTTTTCATTGCATTCCTATGCATTACTTCTATTTTGACTCTAGGTAAACAATTTACTTATTCTTTATAATTTCTACCAAAGGAAATTGAAAGGAGATTTATATATGTTCTAACTTTTATAATATATGATTCAAAAATTATATATTCTAATTCATAACATAATTATATCTTTCACTATATTTATAATAATCAACAATCACACTTGTGTTGATACGGCTGAAATTGAAATGATCGAAAAAATTTGCGATGAATGGTTGATCTGTTAATAGTTAGAATATTTAGCACCTACAAATTCTAAAAATGTGATTTCAAATTTTGATATGTGCACTATTTTTGACAACATTCTATTGATTTTAGGTGGTGCAATTGATTCAAGTATACCTCCGTCGAATATTTGCTTTCGCAGAGATTCATGTCCAGATAAAACAGGATATTGCAAGCTTTATTGTTTTCAGATTGGGCTTAAGGGTGGCCATTGTGAAGGGGGTCTTTGTTGTTGCGATTGATAATATTTACACACACAAACTCATGGAAAAATAAATACATCGATTTCAACTTTTTATCATAATAAATCTTGGTAACATGCAGAAATGCTATAAGCATAAAATATTTGTTTTGGAAATATATTGCAACACCTTAACTACTGTTTGCTAGCATTTATTTAGAGTTTTTTAAGTTACTTTAATTTTTTATATTAAAATAAAAAATAATAGGTAATATTTTGATCTGGAATTCGTGGATAATTATTTCACTCACTTTTATTCTAATTTTATTAAAATAAGTGTTTTTCACATTGATCATCAACATGAAAAATTCAAAGGAATATGTATATAATGATTTTTGTGAAAACTATGGTTTTAAATTAATAAAGTATACTGTATTAATGATAATTGGAGAAAGAATTCTGAATCTCTGATCGAAAACTTCAAAAAAATAGCAAATACAAACTAATTATAGAGGACGGAATTTGAATCTGACACAAACAATTACTTTTTTTTAATTTATTTAACAGCGAGCCAATCAAGCGAATCGAACTGTACCGAACTAAAATAGCAAACATTAATATTAATGTCACTTATAATATTTTGTCCACATGTCATCTTACATGTCACAATTTACTTTGACAAATTATTAATGTTTACCCTAATCTGAGGTGGAGACAAAAAGTGAGAAAATATTATCTAAAATTAGAGAAGCAAAACACTAATTTTTAAAACAGGTGATCAAAACGTTAGAAAATTAAAAATATGGAGACCAAAATCGTATCAAGCCTAATTAATTTAGTTTTAACATATTTCCAAAATACTTTTTATATGACCATTATTACACGATTTTGTTTGACTACAATGAATTTAAAAATATGACCACTATTAATTGATTTTGTCTTAGGACTCGTTTTATTTTGTTTTTGAAAAATATTTTCCTTTTTAATGTATATGTGTTCTTTTTGGGGGGTACATTGTGTTTTTAATTTTAAATTTTTTTTACCAAACTTTGTGTTTTTTATTTTAATTATTCGATTATACACATTTTTATTAAACTAATTTCCATTTAAAATATTTCTAAACAAAAAATATAGATATAGTAAAATAATTAATAAAAGATTTCTTTTCTAAGGTCTCATAATTTAAATTCATTGCAGTCAAACACAATTATTATAGCAAAATTTCCTAGAAAATTCAATAAATAGCCTCTTGTAGGCATTGTTTGTTCAATCATATTCTTTCAAGACAACATGGCAATCGGAATCAACAATATACATTTTTTCATTGCATTCCTATGCATTACTTCTATTTTGACTCTAGGTAAACAATTTACTTATTCTTTATAATTTCTACCAAAGGAAATTGAAAGGAGATTTATATATGTTCTAACTTTTATAATATATGATTCAAAAATTATATATTCTAATTCATAACATAATTATATCTTTCACTATATTTATAATAATCAACAATCACACTTGTGTTGATACGGCTGAAATTGAAATGATCGAAAAAATTTGCGATGAATGGTTGATCTGTTAATAATTAGAATATTTAGCACCTACAAATTCTAAAAATGTGATTTCAAATTTTGATATGTGCACTATTTTTGACAACATTCTATTGATTTTAGGTGGTGCAATTGATTCAAGTATACCTCCGTCGAATATTTGCTTTCGCAGAGATTCATGTCCAGATAAAACAGGATATTGCAAGCTTTATTGTTTTCAGATTGGGCTTAAGGGTGGCCATTGTGAAGGGGGTCTTTGTTGTTGCGATTGATAATATTTACACACACAAACTCATGGAAAAATAAATACATCGATTTCAACTTTTTATCATAATAAATCTTGGTAACATGCAGAAATGCTATATGCATAAAATATTTGTTTTGGAAATATATTGCAATACCTTAACTACTGTTTGCTAGCATTTATTTAGAGTTTTTTAAGTTATTTTAATTTTTCATATTAAAATAAAAAATAATAGGTAATATTTTGATCTGGAATTCGTGGATAATTATTTCACTCACTTTTATTCTAATTTTATTAAAATAAGTGTATTTCACATTGATCATCAACATGAAAAATTCAAAGGAATATGTATATAATGATTTTTGTGAAAACTATGGTTTTAAATTAATAAAGTATACTGTATTAATGATAATTGGAGAAAGAATTCTGAATCTCTGATCGAAAACTTCAAAAAAATAGCAAATACAAACTAATTATAGAGGACGGAATTTGAATCTGACACAAACAATTACTTTTTTTGAATTTATTTAACAGCGAGCCAATCAAGCGAATCGAACTGTACCGAACTAAAATAGCAAACATTAATATTTTGTCCACATGTCATCTTACATGTCACAATTTACTTTGACAAATTATTAATGTTTACCCTAATCTGAGGTGGAGACAAAAAGTGAGAAAATATTATCTAAAATTAGAGAAGCAAAACACTAATTTTTAAAACAGGTGATCAAAACGTTAGAAAATTAAAAATATGGAGACCAAAATCGTATCAAGCCTAATTAATTTAGTTTTAACATATTTCCAAAATGCTTTTTATATGACCAATATTACACGATTTTGTTTGACTACAATGAATTTAAAAATATGACCACTATTAATTGATTTTGTCTTAGGACTCGTTTTATTTTGTTTTTGAAAAATATTTTCCTTTTTAATGTATATGTGTTCTTTTTGGGGGGTACATTGTGTTTTTAATTTTAAATTTTTTTTACCAAACTTTGTGTTTTTTATTTTAATTATTCGATTATACACATTTTAATTAAACTAATTTCCATTTAAAATATTTCTAAACAAAAAATATAGATATAGTAAAATAATTAATAAAAGATTTCTTTTCTAAGGTCTCATAATTTAAATTCATTGCAGTCAAACACAATTATTATAGTAAAATTTCCTAAAAAATTCAATAAATAGCCTCTTGTAGGCATTGTTTGTTCAATCATATTCTTTCAAGACAACATGGCAATCGGAATCAACAATATACATTTTTTCATTGCATTCCTATGCATTACTTCTATTTTGACTCTAGGTAAACAATTTACTTACTCTTTATAATTTCTACCAAAGGAAATTGAAAGGAGATTTATGTAACACCCCGTTTTCATATCGCAAAAAGGGCATTATTTTTTTTTTTTTTAACAAACGCTCAGAGTGCGCAAAACATTTTTAATTGAGCCGACATTAAATATTACAAACGAACCATATATATATATCACACCATATATATATTGTATTCGAAAATGCTAAGTGTAAACCTGAATAATTACAATCCATAAGTCTATGTGCTTACAAGCACTAACTAACCAAAAGAAGTTAGAAAGTCCTATGCTAAACAAAAAGCACAGTGCACAAACACACCGGCGCATAGTCTAACTAAAACTACCACTCCAGCTCCAACACGAGCTCACTATGGCCTAGAGCTGCCAACACCATCCTCTCGACCTACATCGTCATCTGGGGTGGGATGAGCCCGCAAATGAAAGAAAGGGTCACCACAAAATAAAAGTATATATATATATAACCGGTGCAAGAGATTGTACACATAACAAATATTTCCACAAAGCACAAGAGAAAGCTCTTAAAACATTCAACAAATCCCGCCAACGGGCTTATATATATAGTGCACAACAAGCCTAATGCAGACTTCAACAATGGGTGTGGTACTACCAGAGCTACCACATGCAAATGAATTCCAGAATTACTAATCATAACCAATAAAACCGCAAAGGGTTAAGGTGGATCCACTCACGCAATCACACCCCGTGGTCCACTCACGCAACCACTTATTGTACTCAAAAAGATCCCGTAGGATTTTGGGTGGGTCCACTCACGCAACCAACACCCCGTAGTCCACTCACGCAACTACGCACAATGAATGCATGAGCATACGATTCCCTACATATGCTAATGCCACACATATATACCTCTCAAGCATATGTAACTAAATCATAGCAATTCATACATATATTTTCAAAATCATATGTAAATTGCACAAGTATTGTAAACACTTTCTCATCACGAGAATACATAACACATACATGCCAAGCACACCAACACACATCACTAAAAATAACCAAACAGGTTGTATCTCAGTGAAAAGACAGAAATAAAGTGGAGCCCTTACCTCGGCAAACTCCCGTCAACAACACACGCTTAGACTACACAACGCGCTTCCTAAAACAAGCAACGTAACAATCAATACATTGTTCTCTAACCAATCGTATTGAAACTACACCAAAACCCCAAAAACCTAAAGGTTCCTAAGGAAAAACCACTCTTTCGGACATCGAATCAAAAACTACCGTATTGATCAACCACCATGAGTTATTTGTACTATTTTTAGGACCCAAAACAATTGTCAAAAGTCTTAAATAATTTGAAATGCAAAATGGCCGTTTTCTTGCGTTATAAGTTACGTACTTTCCGAGTACCCGAAAAACTCGTTTCCAATCCCAACCACTTCCATAAATAAATAAAAAGGGATTAGAAGTTAAGAACCAAGTTTTAGAAATCAGAATCCAAAATCTCAACTCCCAGAGCTCGCCCTGGCGAGTTGGTGGCGAGTGAAGGCAGGGAGTACTGGTCTTACTCGCTCTGGAGCTCGCCCTGGCGAGTTGTCAGGACCTGTGACACTCGCCCTGGCGAGTAACCACTCGCTCAGCGAGTTTCAACTGTCATGACAGCAAAAGACAGCAACTCACACCACCTTTTTCCACCCAAGCCTAGTTTGATTCTATTAGTCCCCAACACTTTTTCAAGGCATAAAAGCAAACCATTTCCATAAGCAAGCAACACATTTCCGAAAGCATGTTGGTTGCTTCGAGTGCAAGTTATTTGATCTTCATTTCCAAAATCAAAACCAAATCCAAGCACAAGTTTTATTACGGGCCTTAACCGTCCGGTAATCATTTTCAAACATGTTTTCAAGGTAAAAAGCGACACCACATGTCACAATAGTTTTAAACCATTTTGACCCCAAAACACTACCCAAAAACACTTAGGAAATATTTTCATAAACCTCAAAATATTTTTCATCGGATTTTCAAAAACAAAACCATACAACGCATTTCCCTTTCGCCCAAAGGTTCAAAGACAACTTTTCTTTTCAAAACCTTACAACTTAACCACATGTTATTGATCAATACATAACCAAACCAAAACCCTAACTTTTCTCATGAGATTTTTCACCAACTCATGGAAAACAAAAACAACAAAGCCTAGCATGCTTACTAAACTCTCATGAACAACTTTCATGAAACAAGAACTAGCAAGAACAACCTTTCTCACCAAACCCTCTTAAGAACATAAACCCAAAAACTTCACAACTCTAAAAATCTACCAACCTAGGAGATGAGAAGAGAGGGTTACCTTAAGGAAGTGATTCTCTACAACTTTCCACTAAGCTTCCAAGCTTGAAATGGAGTGAAATGGTGAGGAAATGAAAATTTAGTGAAGGTTAGGGTATGAGAAAGTGATGGCACGATGGAAGAAGAAGAGAGTGAGTTGTGATGAAATTTTTCTAAGTCTCACAAAGTCATAAACCTCCTTACTATTATAAGCTCTTGGTAGCCAAACCACCATTGGATCAAAGTCAAAAGTCCAAGCTTAACCCTAGCCATTGGATCACTTTACTTTATGAGAAAGTCACAAGATTTAAACAACTCTCCCATAACAAGTCTCGTACTCAGCTCTCGCGCGACGCGACGAACGAAAACCACAAAAACATAAAACCTACGGAAAGAACGTCTAACGTTTAACATTTCCAAAACTTATCGCCGAATCTTTTTCCGCGACTGTAATTTTCTTCCATACCTTGGAAAATTATTCTCAGAATATATCTTAACTCGTGCAGATATATAAAACTCCCATCCGAAACCTCACTTAAAACAGGCGCAGTAAATTTTTCCATCCGCGGGTAAAATCCTACTCGTTTTTCCAAAAACAAGAATAATCCAAAACTCGTTATTCTGAATCCACAAATAACTTCTTATACAAGAAACAGGATCACAAGACAAAAGTCTGTACAATTACAGTGCACGAGCACAAAACAGACTCAATTACAGCAAACTCCTATAATTACACGATGTTTCATCACACGAACACATCGAAACCCTAATATTCCTTAAACCAACTATACAATGAAATCTTGGGTCTTACAATACTACCCCCCTAAAAGAAGTTTCGTCCTCGAAACTTAGACATCGTCGAACAAACTGGGGTATAATTCCTTCATCTTACTCTCGAGCTCCCAGGTGGCATCTCCCGTAGCTTCGTTCCATATTACCTTCACCAAAGGTATCTCTTTCGTCCTCAGACGCTTCATCTTCCTATCCGCAATCTTAATTGGCGGAACCTCAAATGACAAGTTATCCCTCAGCTGGATGTCATCTGGTGTGATCACATGTGATGGATCCGGTGTATACTTCCGCAATTGCGACACATGGAACACGTCATGAATCAAAGATAGTACCGGTGGCAACGCGATCCGGTATGCTACCTTCCCAATCCGCTCCGTAATCTGATAAGGTCCTATAAACTTCGGAGTCAACTTCTTCGCTTTCAAAGCCCTTCCAACACCCGTTGTTGGAGTAACACGGAGAAATACGTGGTCTCCCTCCTCAAACTCTAAAGGCCTCCGACGCCTATCCGCATAACTCTTTTGTCGATCTTGAGCAACCTTCATCATTGCCCTTATCTTTCGGACCTTGTCCGTCGTCTGTTGTACCATTTCCGGTCTTACTATCAAACTTTCCCCATCTTGGTACCAACACAAATGAGTCTGACATCTCCTCCCATACAAAGCCTCATATGGTGCCATTCCGATAGTCGAATGGTAACTATTGTTGTACGTGAACTCTATCAACGGCAACACGTCGTCCCAACTCCCACGATCATCCAGCACACATGCTCTCAATAAATCCTCTAGTGACTGATTTGTTCTCTCAGTTTGCCCATCGGTCTGGGGATGATAGGCAGAACTCAACCTCAGTTTCGTCCCCAACGCCTCATGCAAAGTCTTCCAAAAATGTGAAGTGAACTTTGGATCTCTATCCGACACTATACTTGACGGAATCCCATGTAACCTCACAATCTCAGCAATATACACATCGGTCAACTTTGCCGCCGTATCCGTAATCCTTACCGGTAGAAAATGAGCGGACTTCGTCAAACGATCCACTATCACCCAAATGGAATCATGCTTCCTCCTGGTCTTGGGTAAACCAGTGATGAAATCCATAGAAATGCTATCCCATTTCCACTCGGGGATATCTAAAGACTGCAGCATCCCTGCTGGTCTCTGATGTTCAATCTTCGCCTTCTGACAAGTCAAACACGACGCCACAAACTCGGCCACATCCCTCTTCATACCCGGCCACCAGAAATCTTGCCTCAGGTCCTGATACATTTTCGTTGCCCCGGGATGCATACTAAGCTTACTCTTGTGTGCCTCCCCTAGAATGGTGTTTCTCAAGTTCATAGCATCGGGCACACACACCCTACCATTACATCTCAAAATGTTGTCCGGTCCCACCTTGAAATCTCGGTTGGTTCCTCGAACAATCAAAGCTCTTTTCTCCATGAGAAACTTGTCCTCTTGACAATTAGCAATATCCTCTAACAAACCGTTTGAGATGGTAATCATACCCAGTCTCATATTCCCTAAAGCAAACTCTACCTCTAGGTGCAAGTCACGAAACTCTCTCAACAACTCCTGTTGACTAGCCATTTGTGCCGAACAAACCGACACACTCTTCCTACTCAAAGCATCGGCTACCACATTAGCCTTTCCCGGATGGTATTCCAACGTAAAGTCGAAGTCTTTCAAAGTTTCCATCCACCTCCGTTGCCTCATATTAAGCTCTTTCTGATCGAACAGATACTTAAGACTTTTATGGTCACTAAACACGACAAAAGTGCAACCATAAAGATGATGTCTCCAAATCTTCAATGCGAAAACAACAGCCGCAAGCTCTAGATCGTGCGTAGGATAATTCTTTTCATGGACTTTCAGTTTCCTTGACGCATAAGCCACTGCCCTCTTGTGTTGCATCAACACACAACCCAAACCCTGATGAGACGCATCACAATAAACCTCATAAGGTTCATCTGACTGAGGTAACACCAACACCGGTGAAGTCGTCAACCGCTCCTTCAACAATTGAAAACTAAGTTCACACTGCTCAGTCCACGCAAACGGTTGATCTTTTCTCGTAAGTTGCGTCATTGGTGCCACAATCTTAGCGAATCCTTCTATGAACCTCCGGTAATAACCGGCCAAACCAACAAAACTCCTCACGTCCGTCACCGTCTGCGGTTGCTTCCATGCAAGTACTGTGTCAATCTTGGCTGGATCCACGGCTATTCCCTCTTTTGATATAACATGGCCTAGGAAATTCACCTCTTCCAACCAAAAATCACACTTCGACGGATTCGCATACAACTTTCTTTCCCGCAACACTTGCAAAACTATACGAAGATGCTCTTCATGCTCCTCTTCGCTCTTCGAATACACGAGAATATCATCAATGAACACAACCACGAACTTGTCCAAAAACGAATGGAATATCCGATTCATGTAAGCCATGAAGATCGCAGGTGCATTCGTCACTCCAAACGGCATCACCAAGTACTCATAATGCCCATACCGCGTCCTAAACGCCGTTTTCTGAATATCCTCATCTCGTACTCTTATCTGGTGATAACCAGATTTCAAGTCAATCTTTGAAAACACTGAGGCTCCCCTCAACTGATCCATCAAATCATCAATCCGTGGCAATGGATATCGGTTCTTGATAGTCACCTTATTAAGCTTCCGATAATCTACGCATAGACGAGATTTCCCATCCTTCTTCTTAACCAATAAGACCGGTGCTCCCCAAGGCGACACACTAGGCCTTATGAAACCCTTCTCTAACAAGTCCTCGATCTGACCTTTCAACTCTACCAACTCGGCTGGAGCCATCCGATAAGCTGATTCCGAAATCGGACCCGTACCCGATTGTAAATCAATAAAGAATTCCACCTCTCTACACGGAGGAAAAGCTGGAATCTCCGACGGAAACACGTCTTGGAAATTTTGAACTACTCGAATTTCCTCAATTCGGACCTCCGACGTCACTCCTAAGCTAGCAAGTGACACTATCTCCGGCTCTCCATTACACATAATCATTGTAAGCTGATTGGCCGACAGGTATCTCCGCACACCTGGCTCGGGAAAGAAAACCAATTTCCGAGCACAATCTAGTATAACATAATGATAAGATAGCCAATCCATCCCGAGAATGATCTCGAGAGATGTAAGCGGTAAACACACCAAGTTGACCAGGAACTCCCTATTCTGAATTACTACTAAACAATGCAAACATGCAGTATTCACTACCAAATCCTTAGCAGGAGTCAAAACATTCAAATCAAATGGAAGAACAGAAACATTCAAACTCAACCGATTTGCACAAGCCAAAGAAATGAATGAGTGGGTTGCCCCCGTGTCAATCAAAGCAGTTAAAGAATTACCTGCAATGTGACAGCTCTCGTGAATGGCATTGCTAGCCTGCCCACTCACTTCTGTGCCCATACAGTAAGCACGTGCCTTTGCCGCAGGTCTGGTACCTTGTGAGCCTTGTGCCACATTAGCCGACGGCCCGGCCTTCGGGGCTTTGCAATCTCTAGCAAAGTGTCCCGGCTTCTTGCAGTTAAAACAAACATGCCCCTGATTCCGGCATTCATTCGCATAGTGGCCCACTTCACCACACTTAAAACAGCCCTGCTTCCCGGTATTCTGACTGTCCTGATTCACCGATCGACCCTGTCCCTTGTTATACTGTGGACGGTCATATGGCTTACTGCCTTGTTTTCCACGGTTCTGACTTTGATTCGGACCACCAGAACGACTTGGTCCCCCAGCACTAAAACCACCCTGACGGTTCACCCTTTTGTTTCTCATATCTTCAACCTCTTGGCACTTTTCAACCAAGACTTGAAATTGCCGAATACCCAATGGCACAACCGCATCCTGCAGTTCGTACCTCAGCCCATCTTGGAAGCGACGACACATATAGACCTCATCTATCCCATCCCTAAAGAAGCGGAAGAAACGGGATAATGATTCAAACTTCTTGGAATATGCCTCCACATTCATACTCCCCTGTCGTAGTCTCAGAAACTCCTCACCATACCTTTCCCTTGCAGTCTCAGGGAAATACTTAGCCAGGAACCTCCTCTTGAAGTTCTCCCAGTTAATCTCCTCATATGCATTTTCCATAATCAGACGGGTGTTCCTCCACCAAAATTCAGAACCCCCAAGCAGCTGATAGGTAGCTAGAACTACCTTCTCCCCCTCCGGACAATGAATTGCCCCAAATATCCTTTCCATAGCATGGAGCCATAGATCCGCTGTTTCTGGACCTCCCTCCCCATTAAACTTTGGAGGGGCCTGCTGATTAAAACTTGCGAGAACCCTAGACCCAGCGGCCAGGATCTCCCTGTCGCGCTTTTCAAGGTCTCTCTGCGCCTTAGCATGAGTTTGTGCAGTTACCGCGGCTGCCATTGTATTCATGGCATAAGCCATCTGATGGATGTCCACATCATCATCATCTCTAGCAGGTGCCCTTCTTGGAGGCATCGTTTCCTGCACATACCAATTCTCTTCGATTAGACCCTTATCCAAACATTTCTGAATTCCAACAGAAAACCTCACTCAACGGATTACTA
Source organism: Trifolium repens (assembly GCA_030408175.1). Lineage (NCBI taxonomy): Eukaryota > Viridiplantae > Streptophyta > Magnoliopsida > Fabales > Fabaceae > Trifolium > Trifolium repens. The sequence continues at coordinate 33,106,528 of CP125836.1, read as the reverse complement.
ACCCATAACCCGACACAGAACAAACACTAGAACTAACCCCACACTAGTTACGTTCTAACCGACTCTGAACTAACGACTCAAGTATACACTTTCCCTTTGAAGATTTAAAGCCGGGCTCTGATACCACAAATGTAACACCCCGTTTTCATATCGCAAAAAGGGCATTATTTTTTTTTTTTTTAACAAACGCTCAGAGTGCGCAAAACATTTTTAATTGAGCCGACATTAAATATTACAAACGAACCATATATATATATCACACCATATATATATTGTATTCGAAAATGCTAAGTGTAAACCTGAATAATTACAATCCATAAGTCTATGTGCTTACAAGCACTAACTAACCAAAAGAAGTTAGAAAGTCCTATGCTAAACAAAAAGCACAGTGCACAAACACACCGGCGCATAGTCTAACTAAAACTACCACTCCAGCTCCAACACGAGCTCACTATGGCCTAGAGCTGCCAACACCATCCTCTCGACCTACATCGTCATCTGGGGTGGGATGAGCCCGCAAATGAAAGAAAGGGTCACCACAAAATAAAAGTATATATATATATAACCGGTGCAAGAGATTGTACACATAACAAATATTTCCACAAAGCACAAGAGAAAGCTCTTAAAACATTCAACAAATCCCGCCAACGGGCTTATATATATAGTGCACAACAAGCCTAATGCAGACTTCTACAATGGGTGTGGTACTACCAGAGCTACCACATGCAAATGAATTCCGGAATTACTAATCATAACCAATAAAACCGCAAAGGGTTAAGGTGGATCCACTCACGCAATCACACCCCGTGGTCCACTCACGCAACCACTTATTGTACTCAAAAAGATCCCGTAGGATTTTGGGTGGGTCCACTCACGCAACCAACACCCCGTAGTCCACTCACGCAACTACGCACAATGAATGCATGAGCATACGATTCCCTACATATGCTAATGCCACACATACATACCTCTCAAGCATATGTAACTAAATCATAGCAATTCATACATATATTTTCAAAATCATATGTAAATTGCACAAGTATTGTAAACACTTTCTCATCACGAGAATACATAACACATACATGCCAAGCACACCAACACACATCACTAAAAATAACCAAACAGGTTGTATCTCAGTGAAAAGACAGAAATAAAGTGGAGCCCTTACCTCGGCAAACTCCCGTCAACAACACACGCTTAGACTACACAACGCGCTTCCTAAAACAAGCAACGTAACAATCAATACATTGTTCTCTAACCAATCGTATTGAAACTACACCAAAACCCCAAAAACCTAAAGGTTCCTAAGGAAAAACCACTCTTTCGGACATCGAACCAAAAACTACCGTATTGATCAACCACCATGAGTTATTTGTACTATTTTTAGGACCCAAAACAATTGTCAAAAGTCTTAAATAATTTGAAATGCAAAATGGCCGTTTTCTTGCGTTATAAGTTACGTACTTTCCGAGTACCCGAAAAACTCGTTTCCAATCCCAACCACTTCCATAAATAAATAAAAAGGGATTAGAAGTTAAGAACCAAGTTTTAGAAATCAGAATCCAAAATCTCAACTCCCAGAGCTCGCCCTGGCGAGTTGGTGGCGAGTGAAGGCAGGGAGTACTGGTCTTACTCGCTCTGGAGCTCGCCCTGGCGAGTTGTCAGGACCTGTGACACTCGCCCTGGCGAGTAACCACTCGCTCAGCGAGTTTCAACTGTCATGACAGCAAAAGACAGCAACTCACACCACCTTTTTCCACCCAAGCCTAGTTTGATTCTATTAGTCCCCAACACTTTTTCAAGGCATAAAAGCAAACCATTTCCATAAGCAAGCAACACATTTCCGAAAGCATGTTGGTTGCTTCGAGTGCAAGTTATTTGATCTTCATTTCCAAAATCAAACCAAATCCAAGCACAAGTTTTATTACGGGCCTTAACCGTCCGGTAATCATTTTCAAACATGTTTTCAAGGTAAAAAGCGACACCACATGTCACAATAGTTTTAAACCATTTTGACACCAAAACACTACCCAAAAACACTTAGGAAATATTTTCATAAACCTCAAAATATTTTTCATCGGATTTTCCAAAACAAAACCATACAACGCATTTCCCTTTCGCCCAAAGGTTCAAAGACAACTTTTCTTTTCAAAACCTTACAACTTAACCACGTGTTATTGATCAATACATAACCAAACCAAAACCCTAACTTTTCTCATGAGATTTTTCACCAACTCATGGAAAACAAAAACAACAAAGCCTAGCATGCTTACTAAACTCTCATGAACAACTTTCATGAAACAAGAACTAGCAAGAACAACCTTTCTCACCAAACCCTCTTAAGAACATAAACCCAAAAACTTCACAACTCTAAAAATCTACCAACCTAAGAGATGAGAAGAGAGGGTTACCTTAAGGAAGTGATTCTCTACAACTTTCCACTAAGCTTCCAAGCTTGAAATGGAGTGAAATGGTGAGGAAATGAAAATTTAGTGAAGGTTAGGGTATGAGAAAGTGATGGCACGATGGAAGAAGAAGAGAGTGAGTTGTGATGAAATTTTTCTAAGTCTCACAAAGTCATAAACCTCCTTACTATTATAAGCTCTTGGTAGCCAAACCACCATTGGATCAAAGTCAAAAGTCCAAGCTTAACCCTAGCCATTGGATCACTTTACTTTATGAGAAAGTCACAAGATTTAAACAACTCTCCCATAACAAGTCTCGTACTCAGCTCTCGCGCGACGCGCCGAACGAAAACCACAAAAACATAAAACCTACGGAAAGAACGTCTAACGTTTAACATTTCCAAAACTTATCGCCGAATCTTTTTCCGCGATTGTAATTTTCTTCCATACCTTGGAAAATTATTCTCAGAATATATCTTAACTCGTGCAGATATATAAAACTCCCATCCGAAACCTCACTTAAAACAGGCGCAGTAAATTTTTCCATCCGCGGGTAAAATCCTACTCGTTTTTCCAAAAACAAGAATAATCCAAAACTCGTTATTCTGAATCCACAAATAACTTCTTATACAAGAAACAGGATCACAAGACAAAAGTCTGTACAATTACAGTGCACGAGCACAAAACAGACTCAATTACAGCAAACTCCTATAATTACACGATGTTTCATCACACGAACACATCGAAACCCTAATATTCCTTAAACCAACTATACAATGAAATCTTGGGTCTTACAATTTATATATGTTCTAACTTTTATAATATATGATTCAAAAATTATATATTCTAATTCATAACATAATTATATCTTTCACTATATTTATAATAATCAACAATCACACTTGTGTTGATACGGCTGAAATTGAAATGATCGAAAAAAATTGCGATGAATGGTTGATCTGTTAATAATTAGAATATTTAGCACCTACAAATTCTAAAAATGTGATTTCAAATTTTGATATGTGCACTATTTTTGACAACATTCTATTGATTTTAGGTGGTGCAATTGATTCAAGTATACCTCCGTCGAATATTTGCTTTCGCAGAGATTCATGTCCAGATAAAACAGGATATTGCAAGCTTTATTGTTTTCAGATTGGGCTTAAGGGTGGCCATTGTGAAGGGGGTCTTTGTTGTTGCGATTGATAATATTTACACACACAAACTCATGGAAAAATAAATACATCGATTTCAACTTTTTATCATAATAAATCTTGGTAACATGCAGAAATGTTATATGCATAAAATATTTGTTTTGGAAATATATTGCAATACCTTAACTACTGTTTGCTAGCATTTATTTAGAGTTTTTTAAGTTATTTTAATTTTTTATATTTAAATAAAAAATAATAGGTAATATTTTGATCTGGAATTCGTGGATAATTATTTCACTCACTTTTATTCTAATTTTATTAAAATAAGTGTTTTTCACATTGATCATCAACATGAAAAATTCAAAGGAATATGTATATAATGATTTTTGTGAAAACTATGGTTTTAAATTAATAAAGTATATTGTATTAATGATAATTGGAGAAAGAATTCTGAATCTCTGATCGAAAACTTCAAAAAAATAGCAAATACAAACTAATTATAGAGGACGGAATTTGAATCTGACACAAACAATTACTTTTTTTGAATTTATTTAACAGCGAGCCAATCAAGCGAATCGAACTGTACCGAACTAAAATAGCAAACATTAATATTAATGTCACTTATAATATTTTGTCCACATGTCATCTTACATGTCACAATTTACTTTGACAAATTATTAATGTTTACCCTAATCTGAGGTGGAGACAAAAAGTGAGAAAATATTATCTAAAATTAGAGAAGCAAAACACGAATTTTTAAAACAGGTGATCAAAACGTTAGAAAATTAAAAATATGGAGACCAAAATCGTATCAAGCCTAATTAATTTAGTTTTAACATATTTCCAAAATACTTTTTATATGACCATTATTACACGATTTTGTTTGACTACAATGAATTTAAAAATATGACCACTATTAATTGATTTTGTCTTAGGACTCGTTTTATTTTGTTTTTGAAAAATATTTTCCTTTTTAATGTATATGTGTTCTTTTTGGGGGGTACATTGTGTTTTTAATTTTAAATTTTTTTTACCAAACTTTGTGTTTTTTATTTTAATTATTCGATTATACACATTTTTATTAAACTAATTTCCATTTAAAATATTTCTAAACAAAAAATATAGATATAGTAAAATAATTAATAAAAGATTTCTTTTCTAAGGTCTCATAATTTAAATTCATTGCAGTCAAACACAATTATTATAGTAAAATTTCCTAGAAAATTCAATAAATAGCCTCTTGTAGGCATTGTTTGTTCAATCATATTCTTTCAAGACAACATGGCAATCGGAATCAACAATATACATTTTTTCATTGCATTCCTATGCATTACTTCTATTTTGACTCTAGGTAAACAATTTACTTATTCTTTATAATTTCTACCAAAGGAAATTGAAAGGAGATTTATATATGTTCTAACTTTTATAATATATGATTCAAAAATTATATATTCTAATTCATAACATAATTATATCTTTCACTATATTTATAATAATCAACAATCACACTTGTGTTGATACGGCTGAAATTGAAATGATCGAAAAAATTTGCGATGAATGGTTGATCTGTTAATAATTAGAATATTTAGCACCTACAAATTCCAAAAATGTGATTTCAAATTTTGATATGTGCACTATTTTTGACAACATTCTATTGATTTTAGGTGGTGCAATTGATTCAAGTATACCTCCGTCGAATATTTGCTTTCGCCGAGATTCATGTCCAGATAAAACAGGATATTGCAAGCTTTATTGTTTTCAGATTGGGCTTAAGGGTGGCCATTGTGAAGGGGGTCTTTGTTGTTGCGATTGATAATATTTACACACACAAACTCATGGAAAAATAAATACATCGATTTCAACTTTTTATCATAATAAATCTTGGTAACAAGCAGAAATGCTATATGCATAAAATATTTGTTTTGGAAATATATTGCAATACCTTAACTACTGTTTGCTAGCATTTATTTAGAGTTTTTTAAGTTATTTTAATTTTTTATATTAAAATAAAAAATAATAGGTAATATTTTGATCTGGAATTCGTGGATAATTATTTCACTCACTTTTATTCTAATTTTATTAAAATAAGTGTTTTTCACATTGATCATCAACATGAAAAATTCAAAGGAATATGTATATAATGATTTTTGTGAAAACTATGGTTTTAAATTAATAAAGTATACTGTATTAATGATAATTGGAGAAAGAATTATGAATCTCTGATCGAAAACTTCAAAAAAATAGCAAATACAAACTAATTATAGAGGACGGAATTTGAATCTGACACAAACAATTACTTTTTTTGAATTTATTTAACAGCGAGCCAATCAAGCGAATCGAACTGTACCGAACTAAAATAGCAAACATTAATATTAATGTCACTTATAATATTTTGTCCACATGTCATCTTACATGTCACAATTTACTTTGACAAATTATTAATGTTTACCCTAATCTGAGGTGGAGACAAAAAGTGAGAAAATATTATCTAAAATTAGAGAAGCAAAACACGAATTTTTAAAACAGGTGATCAAAACGATAGAAAATTAAAAATATGGAGACCAAAATCGTATCAAGCCTAATTAATTTAGTTTTAACATATTTCCAAAATACTTTTTATATGACCATTATTACACGATTTTGTTTGACTACAATGAATTTAAAAATATGACCACTATTAATTGATTTTGTCTTAGGACTCGTTTTATTTTGTTTTTGAAAAATATTTTCCTTTTTAATGTATATGTGTTCTTTTTGGGGGGTACATTGTGTTTTTAATTTTAAATTTTTTTTACCAAACTTTGTGTTTTTTATTTTAATTATTCGATTATACACATTTTTATTAAACTAATTTCCATTTAAAATATTTCTAAACAAAAAATATAGATATAGTAAAATAATTAATAAAAGATTTCTTTTCTAAGGTCTCATAATTTAAATTCATTGCAGTCAAACACAATTATTATAGTAAAATTTCCTAGAAAATTCAATAAATAGCCTCTTGTAGGCATTGTTTGTTCAATCATATTCTTTCAAGACAACATGGCAATCGGAATCAACAATATACATTTTTTCATTGCATTCCTATGCATTACTTCTATTTTGACTCTAGGTAAACAATTTACTTATTCTTTATAATTTCTACCAAAGGAAATTGAAAGGAGATTTATATATGTTCTAACTTTTATAATATATGATTCAAAAATTATATATTCTAATTCATAACATAATTATATCTTTCACTATATTTATAATAATCAACAATCACACTTGTGTTGATACGGCTGAAATTGAAATGATCGAAAAAATTTGCGATGAATGGTTGATCTGTTAATAATTAGAATATTTAGCACCTACAAATTCCAAAAATGTGATTTCAAATTTTGATATGTGCACTATTTTTGACAACATTCTATTGATTTTAGGTGGTGCAATTGATTCAAGTATACCTCCGTCGAATATTTGCTTTCGCCGAGATTCATGTCCAGATAAAACAGGATATTGCAAGCTTTATTGTTTTCAGATTGGGCTTAAGGGTGGCCATTGTGAAGGGGGTCTTTGTTGTTGCGATTGATAATATTTACACACACAAACTCATGGAAAAATAAATACATCGATTTCAACTTTTTATCATAATAAATCTTGGTAACAAGCAGAAATGCTATATGCATAAAATATTTGTTTTGGAAATATATTGCAATACCTTAACTACTGTTTGCTAGCATTTATTTAGAGTTTTTTAAGTTATTTTAATTTTTTATATTAAAATAAAAAATAATAGGTAATATTTTGATCTGGAATTCGTGGATAATTATTTCACTCACTTTTATTCTAATTTTATTAAAATAAGTGTTTTTCACATTGATCATCAACATGAAAAATTCAAAGGAATATGTATATAATGATTTTTGTGAAAACTATGGTTTTAAATTAATAAAGTATACTGTATTAATGATAATTGGAGAAAGAATTATGAATCTCTGATCGAAAACTTCAAAAAAATAGCAAATACAAACTAATTATAGAGGACGGAATTTGAATCTGACACAAACAATTACTTTTTTTGAATTTATTTAACAGCGAGCCAATCAAGTGAATCGAATTGTACCGAACTAAAATAGCAAACATTAATATTAATGTCACTTATAATATTTTGTCCACATGTCATCTTACATGTCACAATTTACTTTGACAAATTATTAATGTTTACCCTAATCTGAGGTGGAGACAAAAAGTGAGAAAATATTATCTAAAATTAGAGAAGCAAAACACGAATTTTTAAAACAGGTGATCAAAATGTTAGAAAATTAAAAATATGGAGACCAAAATCGTATCAAGCCTAATTAATTTAGTTTTAACATATTTCCAAAATACTTTTTATATGACCATTATTACACGATTTTGTTTGACTACAATGAATTTAAAAATATGACCACTATTAATTGATTTTGTCTTAGGACTCGTTTTATTTTGTTTTTGAAAAATATTTTCCTTTTTAATGTATATGTGTTCTTTTTGGGGGGTACATTGTGTTTTTAATTTTAAATTTTTTTTACCAAACTTTGTGTTTTTTATTTTAATTATTCGATTATACACATTTTTATTAAACTAATTTCCATTTAAAATATTTCTAAACAAAAAATATAGATATAGTAAAATAATTAATAAAAGATTTCTTTTCTAAGGTCTCATAATTTAAATTCATTGCAGTCAAACACAATTATTATAGTAAAATTTCCTAGAAAATTCAATAAATAGCCTCTTGTAGGCATTGTTTGTTCAATCATATTCTTTCAAGACAACATGGCAATCGGAATCAACAATATACATTTTTTCATTGCATTCCTATGCATTACTTCTATTTTGACTCTAGGTAAACAATTTACTTATTCTTTATAATTTCTACCAAAGGAAATTGAAAGGAGATTTATATATGTTCTAACTTTTATAATATATGATTCAAAAATTATATATTCTAATTCATAACATAATTATATCTTTCACTATATTTATAATAATCAACAATCACACTTGTGTTGATACGGCTGAAATTGAAATGATCGAAAAAATTTGCGATGAATGGTTGATCTGTTAATAATTAGAATATTTAGCACCTACAAATTCCAAAAATGTGATTTCAAATTTTGATATGTGCACTATTTTTGACAACATTCTATTGATTTTAGGTGGTGCAATTGATTCAAGTATACCTCCGTCGAATATTTGCTTTCGCAGAAATTCATGTCCAGATAAAACAGGATATTGCAAGCTTTATTGTTTTCAGATTGGGCTTAAGGGTGGCCATTGTGAAGGGGGTCTTTGTTGTTGCGATTGATAATATTTACACACACAAACTCATGGAAAAATAAATACATCGATTTCAACTTTTTATCATAATAAATCTTGGTAACAAGCAGAAATGCTATATGCATAAAATATTTGTTTTGGAAATATATTGCAATACCTTAACTACTGTTTGCTAGCATTTATTTAGAGTTTTTTAAGTTATTTTAATTTTTTATATTAAAATAAAAAATAATAGGTAATATTTTGATCTGGAATTCGTGGATATTTATTTCACTCACTTTTATTCTAATTTTATTAAAATAAGTGTTTTTCACATTGATCATCAACATGAAAAATTCAAAGGAATATGTATATAATGATTTTTGTGAAAACTATGGTTTTAAATTAATAAAGTATACTGTATTAATGATAATTGGAGAAAGAATTATGAATCTCTGATCGAAAACTTCAAAAAAATAGCAAATACAAACTAATTATAGAGGACGGAATTTGAATCTGACACAAACAATTACTTTTTTTGAATTTATTTAACAGCGAGCCAATCAAGTGAATCGAATTGTACCGAACTAAAATAGCAAACATTAATATTAATGTCACTTATAATATTTTGTCCACATGTCATCTTACATGTCACAATTTACTTTGACAAATTATTAATGTTTACCCTAATCTGAGGTGGAGACAAAAAGTGAGAAAATATTATCTAAAATTAGAGAAGCAAAACACTAATTTTTAAAACAGGTGATCAAAACGTTAGAAAATTAAAAATATGGAGACCAAAATCGTATCAAGCCTAATTAATTTAGTTTTAACATATTTCCAAAATACTTTTTATATGACCATTATTACACGATTTTGTTTGACTACAATGAATTTAAAAATATGACCACTATTAATTGATTTTGTCTTAGGACTCGTTTTATTTTGTTTTTGAAAAATATTTTCCTCTTTAATGTATATGTGTTCTTTTTGGGGGGTACATTGTGTTTTTAATTTTAAATTTTTTTTACCAAACTTTGTGTTTTTTATTTTAATTATTCGATTATACACATTTTTATTAAACTAATTTCCATTTAAAATATTTCTAAACAAAAAATATAGATATAGTAAAATAATTAATAAAAGATTTCTTTTCTAAGGTCTCATAATTTAAATTCATTGCAGTCAAACACAATTATTATAGTAAAATTTCCTAGAAAATTCAATAAATAGCCTCTTGTAGGCATTGTTTGTTCAATCATATTCTTTCAAGACAACATGGCAATCGGAATCAACAATATACATTTTTTCATTGCATTCCTATGCATTACTTCTATTTTGACTCTAGGTAAACAATTTACTTATTCTTTATAATTTCTACCAAAGGAAATTGAAAGGAGATTTATATATGTTCTAACTTTTATAATATATGATTCAAAAATTATATATTCTATAACACCTCAACTAAATCGCCTAGAATATTTAGTCGGAATATACATAATTGAATCTGAGTACATTAACATTTCGGAATAATTATTATTTATTACAAGTATAACTTGTAAAATGAAGCAATCTGATACAAGAATAGCTGAAGGGAAACTTAGCGAAACTACAACAGACTAAACAAAACGAGGAAGAAGAGTAATCTTCTCGTCCAATGATCCAAGCTCAGCCTTGATCATCAAACTCCCATCCGGTCCTGGCATTGATCAACCTGTCTAACTGCAATCAAAAGTGGGGGGTGAGACAGTCACTTCGTCTCAGTGGTTCCATTTACCTAAGTGTTAGAATCTTAACTAACTTGTCCTGTCAGTTGATCATATCTTGAGTAAGGTCTTTTACATAACATAATATAATAATAAGGCAATAAAGTGTGTCACACAATCATTATCTTGGTCATTTTATCCTTCAAAGGTCGCTCCGGGGTAAGCCGGTCCCGAAGCGCCTGACACTGCGTAATACCGATAATAATGTACGTCGGATTCCGCCTTAGGCTTACAATTCTTAACTTAACTTGTTGCAGGATTCATCATATAGAATCAATCAAAGCATACTTTAGTGATTCTGGATTCATCACTATTTGATCAACTGTACTAAGTTAATTAACTTACATTAGATTTCTAACTTTTCCAAATTCTAACAACTTAATATTATCATTCCTATGATTGTTACATATGCCAAGATTATAGCTAAAATCATGTTGATTAATTGAGAGGTGATGTTGTATGTATTACAGATCAAACAGGCCTTGAAAACAAGAGTTTTTGCAGTACAAAGGTCTGGTAAATCGATTTACCAGGGAGGGTAAATCGATTTACCCTGTTAGAAAGTTCAGTTTTTTTCTTCACAGAGTGCAGGTAAATCGATTTACCTGCAGGGTAAATCGATTTACCCTGTTAAAAATTGGATTTTTTTCCAAAATCAGGTTTCCAAACACAGAGGGTTTCATAGCCTATCATCTCCAATTCATATGACATTCCATAGCAACTATCAAACATGCATTTTACACATAATTTTAGCACATACATATATATTGAATCAATCAATTGATAATAAATCTTTAAACCTAATGTTCTCATGCTTTTGGGTTAGTGAAATGGGGAAAATCTAATTTATGCTAGCTTAGGGAACCCACCTGGAGAATGAAGCTTTTAAACTGATATCTAAGCTCTATTACAGCCATGAACACCATACTCCAAAACTGACTTTTGAACACTTCTCCAATTTCATGGATTTAACTCATGCATGCACAAAAAGGCACAAGTAAGTTTATGGAGCTTCAAGGAAAGAAAGGAATAGATCAGGCAAGGGCATGGAAGAGGGTTTTGAGATTGTTTACCTTAAGTCTCCAATAGCACACAAACTGATGGGTGAATTTAGAGTTGATACATGCAATCCAATAGAATGAATTTTTAGCACATGGTGATAAAAAAAACAGCGCTGCTGCAGAGAGGGGAGTGAGGGTTTGATTTCTTCTTACTCCTTGGATTTTAGCTTCTTAATTTCTCAACAAATTGACCATGATTAACACATGCAGCAGCTCTACTTAAGAGTATTAAGAGAATTTGATCTTTCCATGGTAAAAGGGGAAGTATACGGCCATTAAAGAGAAAGAGAGAATTTTGGTGAGATTAATTTCCTTGTAAGTCCCAGTGAGGTGTTTGTGGTAGGAGGATCACACATGCAAGACTTCAAAGTACTAAAATGGAGGACATGGGTTTAATTATGGAAGAGAAGGTTTGGAATGAGTTCTTGCTGTTGATTTGCGTGAGGAGAGAGAAGGGACAAGGGGACAAATTTTGAGTAGTGAGAGAAATGAATGGTTCACTTGTTTTGGCCAACCTTTAAGTGTTGTCTTGCACTCTTGCTTTTATTAAGGTGTGGTCCCAAAGTTTCTGATGTTATTGTTGTTGTTCCACGTTAGGCAAGAGAATAGGAGGGAGTAGTAAGATTGTGACTTATGGTTCTATTTTTCAAGCCTTCTAATAGTGTGGTCCCTCTACACCATTTGCCATTCATTGTATTCTCTTATTTCTAGTTTAACATCATCCAACTTAAATCATAATTTTGTATCTTCATTAAATAGAAATATTTCCAATTAAACTCCTTTAATAATCATCTCTTAATTAATATTCTTCTATTAATTAAATTGGGATGTTACAATCTACCCCCCTTAAAAGAATTTCGTCCTCGAAATTCAAGACTTCTTCATTCCGCTTCAATGTAACTCAACTACATCCACATCCAAAGTCTATACTCCCCTTATCCTCCGGTAAATTGTATTCAATTTCTTGGAATAAAACTTTCCTCTCTTAATGTTACTAGCTAAAGGTTATTCTCACATTCCCAATTGGTCTCGTGTTGCGCACTCTGATTCACTTCTTACTACCATTCTTTTGACTGCGAGTACTCTTCCTCCATTAGTACCGATATTAACCATAATGCTTCACTGATTTAGTAGATGGGTAACTGGCCTGGTTGCCATTACAGGATTAGCTGGAGGGTAATGACACTGATAAAATCCAAAATCTTCCTTCTCATGATCATTCTCACTTTCGAACACTACCATGCATGACACGTCAAATGTACCCCTGTACCACGTGTTGTCTAAATACTCCAGGATTGATCGAAACTTAAAACGAGTGGAAAATTGTCTAAATACCACAGATTCTTTTGCCAACGAGTTAGACTCATCCGCAGGCGAATCTATAGCTATCCGATAAAATCCCACCTATAATTTTAATCCATTCTGGCACAACCCGGTGTTTGAGTAGTACATCTAACATGTCAATGTGTTTGATCCAAATTTTCTCTTAGGGTAAAGGTTAGGTTTACTTGGTAATTCCCTTAATGATCCGACATTAGGCATTGGTTAAAGTGGTCAGCTTCTAAGTGGGTAGTCGAACATTTGTGGGAGAACTTGTATGGCTGAGCCTGAGATGAACTGTTTGGCTTAAGATGAGTTACTGAATTAACTAACGGTTCCCTAAAGTTAGGAAAGGGTTTCCCAAATGAGAACTGTGTATTGCTCTAAACAAGCAATTAACACTTTACACTAGTCTGATCTGATTGTTGATAATTAAGCTTGAAATTGGGATGTTCTGGTCAAGATGTTCGGGTTGGAACTTGATCTCACAAGGTTACAGAAAAGAAAATGAATCCGGAAGGTTGAACGTTCGGGCAGAGATACTCAAGGTTATACACTGATCTAACATGATTAAGAATACGGGCCGAAAGGTTCGAATCCACAATACTGATTTCACTTGTATACTTAATTCCACTGAATTGGAAATGATCCGACTTAATTCTGAATTCTGCTGATAAGGCTACGACAAGATAAATAACTAATTATATTGAAGAACTGATTACCAGATTCAAGTGCACGAAGTTTGAAATGAATTTCTGATACTGAGCTAAGTCATTTGTATCGGGACAGTTAAGGATGTTGATTAATAAATTAACCATCGAGTGAGAAATTGAACCTAACTTATCCGTTGTTTCTCAAGAGTGACTGACTTCCAAGAATTGATGGAGTTACTAACGACAAAACTGAAAGACTGAAGGCATTGAATAAGGTTACTTAGAAGTAACGTTCTACACAATCTGTGTGACTGACTGACGTTGATGAATTTGGATAGTTGCATCATAACTGAATTTGTGCGTAGTACTTGATGAACAAGTATTTAAAACACAAGGAGGATTATTCTTCTGAGACGTAAACAGACAAGTTAAAGAGTACACACGTTCATGGTGTTCCAAGACTCATGAACGTAGAATTGAACATTGCTCGATTCGACGAGTTGGCTGAAAGAGGATCCAAAACGAATGAAAGGTAATTGAAGATTGGTCTCCTATCGGGTCCAGACTGATGTTCCATAATTCTATTTCTTCTGTCAGAGCTCCAGGTTAGGACAACTAGGTTTTCACTCATGTTTCTTACTGACAATGCTCTCATAGGAAGTTTTCACTGATTCTAATAGTCTCTTGGCTGACAGGTCTGAACATGTGAAAGTGTCGGCGGCTGGCTGAATCTAAGATTAAACTTAATTACTTGTCTCTGGTTAACTAATATATACCTAAAAAAGATTAGTCTAGGTGATTGGTGTCCTTAATAGGAACTACTACTCGTGAATCTAATCATGTTGTGTCTTCTAATGTATGACACTAAGGTAGTGATAGAATATGTCTGGTTCGATCCACTCTCTAATCGGTTAACTAATTCTATGGATTCTTTAGCTAAATGGTTTACATATTTGTTTGGTTAAAAGTCAGACTACTATTGAGCTGAGTTGTCGGTCTCTAAACTGTCTAAGGGTAAGACTCAACGAGTAAACTTTGGTGACTGATTGTGCTAAAAGTAATTCTTAATTGTCATTCTACCTAAAACTTAACCCATGATGGTTTGGTGTGATCCTCGGTATAATATGGTTGACTGGCCCTATTTTTCTGGCATCTAATGGTAGGATCATAAATGTTAAGTCAATAGTTTGCGGTAAGGAAATGTTAAAGTATATGCGTTCTGATTCCACTAAAGAGTTATATAATTGGCTGGTAACGCTGAGTTGGCAACTTAAAGTAACTAAGTGACGGTACTTAATATGTCTGTCCAAATGTCGGGTGTTATGACAATGAGATTTCTAAATGGTATACTATTAACTTTGGATTCCAGAGATAAGGCATGAATATCGAGTACTAATTACGAAGCTGACTAGGTTTTATGCTGGTTTGATTACTAACTATTTCCCGGTGATGCTTCCTGAATTGACTTAGTGTCTAAATGTGTTGAGTGGTTCCTAACTGTTAAACTAGCTAACGTTTAGGCCTCTAAAAGCTTATTGGGTTTATTGCTAAAGGCTCGTGTAGTTAAAAGGCAATTCCCACTTTATTGCACTAAACGAAACTTGGCTCTTAGTGGTGAGATAGGAATGCTGTTACAAGTTGAAGGGTCGGAGTAACTTAGTTAAGAGTATTCTAGAGGGTAGTCTAATAAGGTGGCTTGAAGAAATATTGAAAAGTGCTTGTGTTCTAATCTTGTTTCCCTGGTATAGATGGTTTGATTAGAATTCCTATTGCAAAGATAGCTATCTGACCTACTATATCAAGTTACTAATTTAGGAATTTGTGAGTGTTGATGCCTACTGCGCCTTCTGGGGTACGAGTACGACTAAAAGAGAATTCTAATCGTTATGCTATGTAAAGCTAGGCTTCAAGTGGTTCGGTGTAATTACTGGTTTCTAACTGGAAGGATGTACTCGTTCCATTGAGGGCACTTAAGGTTTGATAGGCTTGGGATAATCTATCTAGATGTCGTTAGGAAATAATGAAACACGTTTGTGGTCTTACTAAGTTTTCCCTCATAGGTGAATTTCTCGGTTGCACTGAACAACTAAGTATTTAGGAAGGAATTTTGGTTTACTAACTGCTATTACTGATTGTTACTCGGTTAATAAATTTGGCTGAACTTAGGCTCTCGGTAGGATAATGTTATTTCTATTTATAGGAAGTTTACCAGACACCCTGTGTCAGCTGAATATTGTTGTGCACCACACTGCAGTATCATGATACACTTTCATTCCTTGAATGTCTTGCACAACTTACTCCTGTGGCACCATTTGCCACATTCCAATATCCACTTATAAGAATTTCCTTCATAGACTGCTCCTCGATTGCATCTTCACTACGATTGTAACGCTTGAATTTCAGAATCCACTACAGTTCTCAACCATAATACCCTGCCTACCATACACAATACTGAGCTGATCAGACTCAGCACGCGATAGTTTCAGCGTAAACAGTCCAGATCTAAAGGGTCCGTATTACTTAGGAAAGAGTTGTAATGACTCATGGCAAGGTCCGATACTGGATCGACCTGCTCTGATACCAATTATAACACCTCAACTAAATCGCCTAGAATATTTAGTCGGAATATACATAATTGAATCTGAGTACATTAACATTTCGGAATAATTATTATTTATTACAAGTATAACTTGTAAAATGAAGCAATCTGATACAAGAATAGCTGAAGGGAAACTTAGCGAAACTACAACAGACTAAACAAAACGAGGAAGAAGAGTAATCTTCTCGTCCAATGATCCAAGCTCAGCCTTGATCATCAAACTCCCATCCGGTCCTGGCATTGATCAACCTGTCTAACTGCAATCAAAAGTGGGGGGTGAGACAGTCACTTCGTCTCAGTGGTTCCATTTACCTAAGTGTTAGAATCTTAACTAACTTGTCCTGTCAGTTGATCATATCTTGAGTAAGGTCTTTTACATAACATAATATAATAATAAGGCAATAAAGTGTGTCACACAATCATTATCTTGGTCATTTTATCCTTCAAAGGTCGCTCCGGGGTAAGCCGGTCCCGAAGCGCCTGACACTGCGTAATACCGATAATAATGTACGTCGGATTCCGCCTTAGGCTTACAATTCTTAACTTAACTTGTTGCAGGATTCATCATATAGAATCAATCAAAGCATACTTTAGTGATTCTGGATTCATCACTATTTGATCAACTGTACTAAGTTAATTAACTTACATTAGATTTCTAACTTTTCCAAATTCTAACAACTTAATATTATCATTCCTATGATTGTTACATATGCCAAGATTATAGCTAAAATCATGTTGATTAATTGAGAGGTGATGTTGTATGTATTACAGATCAAACAGGCCTTGAAAACAAGAGTTTTTGCAGTACAAAGGTCTGGTAAATCGATTTACCAGGGAGGGTAAATCGATTTACCCTGTTAGAAAGTTCAGTTTTTTTCTTCACAGAGTGCAGGTAAATCGATTTACCTGCAGGGTAAATCGATTTACCCTGTTAAAAATTGGATTTTTTTCCAAAATCAGGTTTCCAAACACAGAGGGTTTCATAGCCTATCATCTCCAATTCATATGACATTCCATAGCAACTATCAAACATGCATTTTACACATAATTTTAGCACATACATATATATTGAATCAATCAATTGATAATAAATCTTTAAACCTAATGTTCTCATGCTTTTGGGTTAGTGAAATGGGGAAAATCTAATTTATGCTAGCTTAGGGAACCCACCTGGAGAATGAAGCTTTTAAACTGATATCTAAGCTCTATTACAGCCATGAACACCATACTCCAAAACTGACTTTTGAACACTTCTCCAATTTCATGGATTTAACTCATGCATGCACAAAAAGGCACAAGTAAGTTTATGGAGCTTCAAGGAAAGAAAGGAATAGATCAGGCAAGGGCATGGAAGAGGGTTTTGAGATTGTTTACCTTAAGTCTCCAATAGCACACAAACTGATGGGTGAATTTAGAGTTGATACATGCAATCCAATAGAATGAATTTTTAGCACATGGTGATAAAAAAAACAGCGCTGCTGCAGAGAGGGGAGTGAGGGTTTGATTTCTTCTTACTCCTTGGATTTTAGCTTCTTAATTTCTCAACAAATTGACCATGATTAACACATGCAGCAGCTCTACTTAAGAGTATTAAGAGAATTTGATCTTTCCATGGTAAAAGGGGAAGTATACGGCCATTAAAGAGAAAGAGAGAATTTTGGTGAGATTAATTTCCTTGTAAGTCCCAGTGAGGTGTTTGTGGTAGGAGGATCACACATGCAAGACTTCAAAGTACTAAAATGGAGGACATGGGTTTAATTATGGAAGAGAAGGTTTGGAATGAGTTCTTGCTGTTGATTTGCGTGAGGAGAGAGAAGGGACAAGGGGACAAATTTTGAGTAGTGAGAGAAATGAATGGTTCACTTGTTTTGGCCAACCTTTAAGTGTTGTCTTGCACTCTTGCTTTTATTAAGGTGTGGTCCCAAAGTTTCTGATGTTATTGTTGTTGTTCCACGTTAGGCAAGAGAATAGGAGGGAGTAGTAAGATTGTGACTTATGGTTCTATTTTTCAAGCCTTCTAATAGTGTGGTCCCTCTACACCATTTGCCATTCATTGTATTCTCTTATTTCTAGTTTAACATCATCCAACTTAAATCATAATTTTGTATCTTCATTAAATAGAAATATTTCCAATTAAACTCCTTTAATAATCATCTCTTAATTAATATTCTTCTATTAATTAAATTGGGATGTTACATATTCTAATTCATAACATAATTATATCTTTCACTATATTTATAATAATCAACAATCACACTTGTGTTGATACGGCTGAAATTGAAATGATCGAAAAAATTTGCGATGAATGGTTGATCTGTTAATAATTAGAATATTTAGCACCTACAAATTCTAAAAATGTGATTTCAAATTTTGATATGTGCACTATTTTTGACAACATTCTATTGATTTTAGGTGGTGCAATTGATTCAAGTATACCTCCGTCGAATATTTGCTTTCGCAGAGATTCATGTCCAGATAAACCAGGATATTGCAAGCTTTATTGTTTTCAGATTGGGCTTAAGGGTGGCCATTGTGAAGGGGGTCTTTGTTGTTGCGATTGATAATATTTACACACACAAACTCATGGAAAAATAAATACATCGATTTCAACTTTTTATCATAATAAATCTTGGTAACATGCAGAAATGCTATATGCATAAAATATGTAATATCCCAAAATTTAATTAATAAAAGAATATTAATTAAATTAGTATTATTGAAATTTAATTGGAAATTAAATTAATCCTTCCTCCACTAGCTTCAATCTCTCCTAAACCTCCCTTGTATTTCTTTTGAGCCCCCATCTTTTACCCACTAGTCTATTTAAACCCAAATCAAGACAAGGAAGGTTGGAATAAAATCAGTAACTCCCCCTCCTCTCATTTTCTCTCACGCCAAAACATTAACACCCTTAGCCAAGATCAGAATTTTATAATCCTTCCATTGGCAAATGCATGCATCACTTTTATCCTACTCTTGAACCCTTCCTCATTTTCCTCCTTTGGCCATACACCACCCCTTTTATGTTGGTAATCTCATCCTTTCAAACTGGAGTTGGTGGTGTGGAATTTCATATAAGCTGCAGCCTAGAAGCACCATTAAAACTAGAAGTAAGAAACTCACCTTCTTGTTCTTAGTTATCACTTTTGAGTTTTTCCCTCTTTTCACCCTAATCACTCAATCCTAACTTATACTTGAAATTCTGTGTTGCATGTGGGTTTACCACCAAAAATATGGATCACGAGGCATTGGGTATGTCTTAGGTGTTGTGGGATGCAAAGATTCGAGCCAAAACATCAGAATTTAGCGTTCAGGACTGTCGAGCTCGCCACGGCGAGCTGGAACTCGCTCGGCGAGCTTACCAGCAAACGTGCAACATTCAGCTACTGGATGAGCTCGCTCTGGCGAGCTGGAACTCGCTCTGGCGAGCAGATCAGACAATGCTGCATGTGTTTACTTCTGTCGTGCGTAGCTCCTAACCTTGGTAAGATATTCCTGCCATTTCTCGTGCCTTCTCATAAGAGTATTAGTTGTCTCATTTCATTAACCTTAGCCTTGTCTTAAACTCATGAATTCACTCTTTTTCTCATGAGCACAAGCCTTGGGGTTCAAGTGAGTCTCGGATGTAGAACTGTGGCCGTTGCAGAGCTGTAGCACCAGAGGAAGCTTATATTACAGGTGGGTTCTTTAGGATAGTGTAGTTAGTCCCCCAAAATTATGATATGCATGATAACTTAAGAATTTAGGGAATTGTTGTGTGAGGGGAATTAACTCCCAAATTTCCCTCCATTATGTTTTATATTATGTAAATTATGTTGCTGCACTGGTTAAATGAGTGTTGTAGGTGTCTCTTTGAAAATTATGAATTCTGACAAAACAGGGTAGTTTCTGCATGAACTCGCCGTAGCGAGTTGTCAGCGAATATTCATAGCGAGCTGGGTTCTGGGCTGATGATACTCGCCGTAGCGAGCGTTTGTTCGCCACAGCGAGTTGAATTAGGTCAGGACCTATAATCTCGCCATGGCGAGCTGGTGACACGCCACAGCGAGGTTGTACAGGACCTGCTTCCTTTTACTATTTTCTAAACAAACTCCATACACTCGTTTTATACCCTCGTCAGAGCCAGATAGTTTGCAGTAATATAATTAACATAATGTCGAACAGAATGTTAATCACAGATAATTGTTAGGGAATAACTTAGACTATTATTAGGTTTGTATGCTCCCCGGGTTATGGGAATTATGGTAGTAACAACTAATTTTGTATCAGTCACTTATGAGCGACTTATTCGCATTATGGACTCCCAATGGGATACTCCATTAGGTTATGTATATGTGGGCTGTATGCCGTGACCGAATCGGTTGACGTATATGTCAGGCCTCTGAGACATGCTCACCTCAGAGTGTCCTTGAAGTCTAAAATGAATAAGAGTTAGCTAATCTGTGTTACACCTTTATACTACTGTTATTATGTTATGTTGATTATTAGTTATGATACGACTGATTAGGTGCCCCCGGTGTAGTCACCTCTAGGAGGGTAGTAGGACTCACTGAGGCTTAGTAGTCTCACCCCACTCCAAACCAATTTTTTTTAGGTAAACAGGTTATTCAGAGCAAGGACCAGGTAGGAGGCTGATAATTGGAGCTGAGCTTGGATTGTCCGCCTTGAAGATTTTATTTCTTCGTCTTGCTACTAGTTTACTACCTTGTTTACTCAGAATACTAGCATTTACCGCTGTATTTTATTTGTTAATCTCTTGTAATCGAAGCAAATTGTAACATGCTAATTTATTTAGTGAATTTTATTGTACTCAGATACTATTATTTATGTCTTGGCTAAATATTCGCGATATTCTAGTCGGGGCGTTATAATTGGTATCAGAGCAGGTCGGTCTAGTATCGGACCTTGCCATGAGTCAGAACAATTCCTTCCTAAACAATACAGACCCTTTGGATCTGGACTGTTTACGCTGAAACCATCGCGTGCTGAGCCTGATCAACTCAGTATTGTGTATGGTAGACAGGGTATTACGGTTTAGAAACTGAAGTGAACTCTGGAATTCCACCGTTAAATCCGTAGTGAAACTACAATCGAGAAGCAGTCATCGGAGAAGACTTTTACAAGGGAATTTTTGAATCAGTGGCAGATGGTGCCACAGGAGTAGAGTTATAATCTTAAGGAATGAAGTGTACCCTTATAACTGAAATGCGCAGTGCACAACAATGTTCCACCGACACAGTGTGTCAGAAGAATTTCCTGAACCTAGAATTACCTCAGCCTACCGAGAACCCGGGATCAGACAGACGAATGAACCACTCTTACAACATAACAAGTCAGAGATAGAGGTGTAACCTAAAGGAATGCAAGTGTATCCTTGTATACTGAAATGTGTAGTGCATGACAGTATTCCACTGATCCTGTGTGTGTCAGCAAAGCTTCCTGAACCCGAGAGTAACTTCACCTTTTATTGGACGAACCACAAAATTTTTCTGCTGTAGACTGACTGACTCGCTTAGCGAGCTAGTGCTCGCTGTAGCGAGCTTGACAGACTCTAGCCCTATCCTTGTTTCTTATACTTCCACCTATTGGGAATTTAGCGTAAGCAATCCTAAGCTACCCGGTGTACGTGAGAAGCATTGGAGGAAATGCATAAGGAGAACAGAGGAGCATACCCATCTTACTAGAAGCCTATAACCATAGTCGAAACTACTAGGAACTTAACCGTAAACTAGTTCAACGATTAGAATCCTTTTAGTTTACACCGTACACGAGGAAAGAGCAATGAGTTCAAACCACCCACGGGCTTTGAGATACCAATCAGCTTAGTAAGTCAGAGAGATACCCCGATTACAGGAACTCAAGCCAAACTCCCTAGGATAGATAGACCAGATTAAAGCTTTAGCACACTCTCACTTTTTGCAAATCACTAGTTAGAACTACCCTTGCGTATCCTCAATTAAGTTACCTCGACCCATCCACTCGTGAGGACACTTCTACCTCGCCATTAGGCGCCAAGTTACTGGTAGTGCGACAATTAGAAATCATTCCCAACTTGCCTTTAGCATTTGACCCAGCAAAACTTAGGGACTCAAATTTAAACTAGAACACGAGTTAGGCCCTAACACTAATCAAGAACCTTGGAGCATTACCACCGAATAATTTAGCAACTAAACTAGAAATAGAACACTGTCACATAAGTATAACCCCGACTTGCAACAAAGCTGAATTTTCCGTAAACGCTACCAACATCAAATAGGCTTACTAAAGATAGTTAAACTAAGTACCCGTAGACTAGTAATCCAGCACTTCTGACCAGCTAAGACAACAATAAGCATAGGGGAACTTCAACATATTTACCTGATATAAACTCATCACAAATCCACTAAATCAATAATTGCAGTAACCACTCGAGAATGCCAATAAGATAGGACATCCTGTACCTACTTTAATAATTGCACCAACCCATCATAAGTTAAGTCCGAGTAGTGATGATAATACTTGAGAATTACCCTTAGCACGACCAGTTCCCGAAAACGAACCGTAGATACTTTAGCATTAGATAGTTTAGAGACTGATAGTTCAGGTTAATACCAGTTGACCTAGCTTAGAAGTTAGTAGTATCAGTTGACTAAATACTTGAGAGCTATCTACCAACCACCCTTGGATTAGTAAATTCGCATTACAGATGAACCACCTACCCAGTTCAAGAATTAGATTTAACCAGTCATAGTTAATCACCGCTTTAGTACCAAGCAGTAGTAAACCTAGCCTGATAGAAATAACCAGTAAGAGATCTTAGTAGTGACATTAAGCACCTAGACTAACCTTTTTAGAAAACATTAGTTAACCAGAGGCAAGTAATTAAGATCAACCTTAGCTTGGCCAACTATCAACACTTTTACATGTTCAAACCTTTCGACCAACGGACTATTAGGACCAATTAGATCCACCTGCGAGAACTTGTCGGCCAGAACTCGAGCGAATCCTAGGTGTTCTTACCCGGGAAAGACTAGAAGAATCAGAACCTTGGGTTATAACTATGAGTTTAGAGGAGCTAGTTAGAAAGCATGTCAGTCATGCAAGTGAGATAACGTTAGAGGGAAACTTGAGTGAGAACTAGTTGTCCTAACCGGAGAGCCTTGACAACAGAGATAGGGATGTATGTACCCTCTAACTTGTCTAATTACGAATTAGATGAGGAAGTTCTTCCGTGCTGTAATATTGGGCAACCATGTGTAATGCCGAATCCAATTAAGATGCAACTCTCCAATTCCCTCGAAGCCAGTTAGAAAAACTAGAATGTTCAGCGTCGTCGTAAGAAAACTTAGTATCTGCTCTCAATCTCTTTTTAGCTACGTTATCAGTGACTCCACCCTTTTGAGGAAGCTAATTAATCTTGAGAAGATCAAGAGTGAATTCAATTCAGTTTATTTTCGTTAATTAATCTGTTAAACAACATTCTCAACCGTACTGATACAAATGACTTGGCTCAGTATCAGCAGTCAGCTTAGCTTCGTACCCTCAGATCTAGTAATCGGCTCTCTAATACGATTAGTTGTCTATCTCTTTGTGGTCTTATCAGCTAAATTTAAAATTAGGTTCGAATCATTTTCTACCCAGTAGACTTAGGTTCCGCAAGTAAAATCAGTGTTGAAGACTTGAACCTTCAGCTCCGTGTTCTAAATTCGGTGTATTTGGTGTGTTAACCATAAGTATTTCTGCCGAACAACCTAGCTTTCTGAATGATCCAAGCCACCCTGTGAGATCAAGTTCCAACTTTGACATTTCGACCAGAATCTTTCGATCGTAAGTTCGGTTATCATTAACCAATTTACATAAGTGAAGAGTAAGCTGTCCATCCAGAATTAAGTGTTATCCTCTTTAGAACCGATTGCCTTATCTTAGCGATTAGTTAGCTATCTTAGCGAATCGTCTCCAGTCGAATGAAATTCGATTCAGCCTCAGCATCACATTCAACCATTTGTGCACAAGTCGCCAGGTTGTGAATTTGCTTACCTTACCCGAATTTCGTACCTTGGTTACCAGTGAAGGACTTTATACAAGATGGACCTTCGACCTTGATCGATGTCCTAAACCTGAATGTACCCTCACGTTAGAAGTACAACTGCGATCACCGTGCTGTGCCAGAATGGATTAAAGTTGTAGGTGAGATTTTATCGGGCAACTATAGGTTCGTCTGCGGATGAGCCTGACTCGTCGGCGGAAGAACCAATGGTGCCTAGACAATTTTTCACTCGTTTTATATTTAAGTCGATTCTGGAGTATTTAGACAGCACATGGTACAGATGTGCGTTCGACGTGTTATGCATGAAGGTGTTGAACAAGTGAACGACCTTGGGAGAAGACTCAGAACTTACCGTGATAACACTCGAGCTTTTATCAGAAGTCATAGTTGTACCCAACCAGGTCAAATACCGACCCTCTTAGACTGTAGAACTAGAACTACTTCCATTGAGAATGGAAGAAGTGGAATGGCAGTAAGAAGTTGAATCAGAGTGCGCAGCACCGGAGCTCTTGAGAATGTAAGAGTAACCTTTGACCAGTAACCTTAAGAGAGGAAAGTTTTATTCCAAGGGATGGAATACGTTAAACTGAAGGATAGAGGGGGGTGAAGTTTTAGATGCAGACCTAAGCAACCTACTCTGTTGTGGAATAAAGGAGTTTCGAATTTCGAGGACGAAATTTCCTTAAGGGGGGTAGATTGTAATATCCCAAAATTTAATTAATAAAAGAATATTAATTAAATTAGTATTATTGAAATTTAATTGGAAATTAAATTAATCCTTCCTCCACTAGCTTCAATCTCTCCTAAACCTCCCTTGTATTTCTTTTGAGCCCCCATCTTTTACCCACTAGTCTATTTAAACCCAAATCAAGACAAGGAAGGTTAGAATAAAATCAGTAACTCCCCCTCCTCTCATTTTCTCTCACGCCAAAACATTAACACCCTTAGCCAAGATCAGAATTTTATAATCCTTCCATTGGCAAATGCATGCATCACTTTTATCCTACTCTTGAACCCTTCCTCATTTTCCTCCTTTGGCCGTACACCACCCCTTTTATGTTGGTAATCTCATCCTTTCAAACTGGAGTTGGTGGTGTGGAATTTCATATAAGCTGCAGCCTAGAAGCACCATTAAAACTAGAAGTAAGAAACTCACCTTCTTGTTCTTAGTTATCACTTTTGAGTTTTTCCCTCTTTTCACCCTAATCACTCAATCCTAACTTATACTTGAAATTCTGTGTTGCATGTGGGTTTACCACCAAAAATATGGATCACGAGGCATTGGGTATGTCTTAGGTGTTGTGGGATGCAAAGATTCGAGCCAAAACATCAGAATTTAGCGTTCAGGACTGTCGAGCTCGCCACGGCGAGCTGGAACTCGCTCGGCGAGCTTACCAGCAAACGTGCAACATTCAGCTACTGGATGAGCTCGCTCTGGCGAGCTGGAACTCGCTCTGGCGAGCAGATCAGACAATGCTGCATGTGTTTACTTCTGTCGTGCGTAGCTCCTAACCTTGGTAAGATATTCCTGCCATTTCTCGTGCCTTCTCATAAGAGTATTAGTTGTCTCATTTCATTAACCTTAGCCTTGTCTTAAACTCATGAATTCACTCTTTTTCTCATGAGCACAAGCCTTGGGGTTCAAGTGAGTCTCGGATGTAGAACTGTGGCCGTTGCAGAGCTGTAGCACCAGAGGAAGCTTATATTACAGGTGGGTTCTTTAGGATAGTGTAGTTAGTCCCCCAAAATTATGATATGCATGATAACTTAAGAATTTAGGGAATTGTTGTGTGAGGGGAATTAACTCCCAAATTTCCCTCCATTATGTTTTATATTATGTAAATTATGTTGCTGCACTGGTTAAATGAGTGTTGTAGGTGTCTCTTTGAAAATTATGAATTCTGACAAAACAGGGTAGTTTCTGCATGAACTCGCCGTAGCGAGTTGTCAGCGAATATTCATAGCGAGCTGGGTTCTGGGCTGATGATACTCGCCGTAGCGAGCGTTTGTTCGCCACAGCGAGTTGAATTAGGTCAGGACCTATAATCTCGCCATGGCGAGCTGGTGACACGCCACAGCGAGGTTGTACAGGACCTGCTTCCTTTTACTATTTTCTAAACAAACTCCATACACTCGTTTTATACCCTCGTCAGAGCCAGATAGTTTGCAGTAATATAATTAACATAATGTCGAACAGAATGTTAATCACAGATAATTGTTAGGGAATAACTTAGACTATTATTAGGTTTGTATGCTCCCCGGGTTATGGGAATTATGGTAGTAACAACTAATTTAGTATCAGTCACTTATGAGCGACTTATTCGCATTATGGACTCCCAATGGGATACTCCATTAGGTTATGTATATGTGGGCTGTATGCCGTGACCGAATCGGTTGACGGATATGTCAGGCCTCTGAGACATGCTCACCTCAGAGTGTCCTTGAAGTCTAAAATGAATAAGAGTTAGCTAATCTGTGTTACACCTTTATACTACTGTTATTATGTTATGTTGATTATTAGTTATGATACGACTGATTAGGTGCCCCCGGTGTAGTCACCTCTAGGAGGGTAGTAGGACTCACTGAGGCTTAGTAGTCTCACCCCACTCCAAACCAATTTTTTTTAGGTAAACAGGTTATTCAGAGCAAGGACCAGGTAGGAGGCTGATAATTGGAGCTGAGCTTGGATTGTCCGCCTTGAAGATTTTATTTCTTCGTCTTGCTACTAGTTTACTACCTTGTTTACTCAGAATACTAGCATTTACCGCTGTATTTTATTTGTTAATCTCTTGTAATCGAAGCAAATTGTAACATGCTAATTTATTTAGTGAATTTTATTGTACTCAGATACTATTATTTATGTCTTGGCTAAATATTCGCGATATTCTAGTCGGGGCGTTATAAAATATTTGTTTTGGAAATATATTGCAATACCTTAACTACTGTTTGCTAGCATTTATTTAGAGTTTTTTAAGTTATTTTAATTTTTTATATTAAAATAAAAAATAATAGGTAATATTTTGATCTGGAATTCGTGGATAATTATTTCACTCACTTTTATTCTAATTTTATTAAAATAAGTGTTTTTCACATTGATCATCAACATGAAAAATTCAAAGGAATATGTATATAATGATTTTTGTGAAAACTATGTTTTTAATTAATAAAGTATACTGTATTAATGATAATTGGAGAAAGAATTCTGAATCTCTGATCGAAAACTTCAAAAAAATAGCAAATACAAACTAATTATAGAGGACGGAATTTGAATCTGACACAAACAATTACTTTTTTTGAATTTATTTAACAGCGAGCCAATCAAGCGAATCGAACTGTACCGAACTAAAATAGCAAACATTAATATTAATGTCACTTATAATATTTTGTCCACATGTCATCTTACATGTCACAATTTACTTTGACAAATTATTAATGTTTACCCTAATCTGAGGTGGAGACAAAAAGTGAGAAAATATTATCTAAAATTAGAGAAGCAAAACACTAATTTTTAAAACAGGTGATCAAAACGTTAGAAAATAAAAAATATGGAGACCAAAATCGTATCAAGCCTAATTAATTTAGTTTTAACATATTTCCAAAATACTTTTTATATGACCATTATTACACGATTTTGTTTGACTACAATGAATTTAAAAATATGACCACTATTAATTGATTTTGTCTTAGGACTCGTTTTATTTTGTTTTTGAAAAATATTTTCCTTTTTAATGTATATGTGTTCTTTTTGGGGGGTACATTGTGTTTTTAATTTTAAATTTTTTTTACCAAACTTTGTGTTTTTTATTTTAATTATTCGATTATACACATTTTTATTAAACTAATTTCCATTTAAAATATTTCTAAACAAAAAATATAGATATAGTAAAATAATTAATAAAAGATTTTGTAACATCCCAAGATTTAATTAATAGAAGATTATTAATTAAGAGAGGATTTTTTTTTTGGAACTTAGCTAAATGAGAAATTTAAATTTAAATTTCTCCACTCTTTCCCCTCTTTTGCGCCCCCTCCATTACTTCTTGAACCCCTGTTATATTCCAACTTCTATATAAAAGGAACATGCAAGGCTAAGAGCAGAACATGTTGGATCAGCAATTACCTTCTTCTCTCCCCTTGCTCACGCCCTTGTCATCATCATCTTCAGCAGCAACTCCAACCACCAACTTCATGTTCAAGCTAAAAACACTCATCCTCATGCCATCTCTTCTTTTTACAAACAATAAACTTAGCATCTACAACTCATCTTCACAAACTTAAGTTCAGAATCAGCATGCAAAGGGGTTTTATTCATCCTCCAATTCAAGCATAATATGAATGGGTAAGAACCATACCTCACTCTTGTCTCTATTCCTCCAATTTCATGATTTTCCCCTTTTTCCTTAATCTAAACCCCAAATTGTCAACTCCATTGGATTGTTGCTGCATGTGTGTCCAAGACCGCTACAATTGATGGGAAGGACGATTAGAAGTAAGTGATGGAAGTGGGCATTACAACTGCAAGCAGCAAGACAATTTCTCTGCCAAATCGCAGAGCTCGCCTAGCGAGCAACACCACTCGCCGCAGCGAGTATGACAGAGCAGCACCTGCAGCTGTTGCATGTCTTCCATGCTCCGTAGCCTCTGTCATTAACCATTGGTAAGTCATTCCTACTCTTTCATCTACCCTTCTCAGTGTTGGTAATGACTATTCCATTGCTTGACCTCATCTAGCTCACAAACATTCATTAATCCATTTCTTTCTATGTTTGCTCAAGAATACAAGTTTGGGGTTCAAGTGAGTTCTGGACCAGAAGGTTGGATGCTGTAGCAGGGCTAGTATTCAATGTGTTAAAGCTTATACCAGGTGGGTTCTTTAGGATAGTTAGCTAGTTACCCCAATTTAATGAATTTGCATGTTAATTTAGGAAATAATTAGGAAAGTTGTGTGAGGGGAATTAATCCCGGATTTCCCTCCATTCTGTTTATATATTATGTAAATTATGCTACTGCGCTGATAAAATGAGGATTGTAGGTGTAATTTTAGAAAAATATGATTTTTGGCAAAACAGGGCAAACTCTGCATGAACTCGCCACAGCGAGTAGCTGGCGAGCATTCATGGCGAGTTGGGCTCTGAGCTGATGAAACTCGCCATGGCGAGCTTCTGCTCGCCGCAGCGAGTCGATTTAGGTCAGGACCTATAATCTCGCCATGGCGAGCTGGTGACTCGCCGTAGCGAGCTTGTACAGAATTGGCCTACATTTTCCATTTTCTAAATAAAGATTTCTACACTCGTTTTATATCCTCACTATAATCAGATAGCTTGCAGTAATATAATTAATATAATGTCGAACAGAATGTTAACCACAGATAATCATTAGGGTATAACTTAGAAATAAAATAGGTTGCATGCTCCCCGGGTCTTGGGAAATATTGGTAGTAAGAACTAATTTAGTTTCAGTCAGTTATGAGCGATTTTGTGATATCGCGTTATGGACTCCCAATGGGACAATCCATTAGGATACGTTATTGTGAGCTGCATGCCGTGACCGAATCGGTTGACGGATATGGCAGGCCTCTGAGACATGCTCACCTCAGAGTGTCCTTGTGTTTAAAATGAATAAGAGTTAATTTCTGTGATACACATTTACTTTCAGTTCAGGATATGATTATATGTATATGCTAGAATGATACGACTGACTTAGGTACCCCCGGTGTAGTCACCTCTAGGAGGGTAGTAGGACTCACTGAGGCTTAGTAGTCTCACCCCACTCCAAACCAATTTTTTTAGGTAGACAGGTTAACTGGAGCAAGGACCAGGACGGAGCTGATGATTGGAGCTGAGCTTGGATCATTGCATTAGACGATTTAGTCTTCCCTTGTTTTTAGTTTATCTGTGCATCGAGGAATTTAATTCTAATGTCCGCTGTATTATTTAAGCTCATCAACTGTTGTAATGAATTATTTGTAATTCATGTGTTTCATCTCGTTAAATTTATTGTACTCAGATTCAATTATTTATGTCTTGACTAAATATTCTAGATATTTTAGTTGGGGCGTTATAATTGGTATCAGAGCAGGTCGATCCAGTATCGAATCTTGCCATGAGTCATTTCAATCTTCCCTAAGTAATACAGACCCTTTGGATCTAGACTGTTTACGCTGAAACCATCACGTGCTGAGTCTGATCAGCTCAGTATTGTGTATGGTAGGCAGTGTATTATGGTTTAGCACTAAAGAGAACTCTGAAATTCCAGCGTTAAATCCGTAGTGAAACTACAAGCGAGGAGCAGACGTCGAAGGAAAATCTTGTAAGTGGATTTTGGAACAGTAGCAGATGGTGCCACAGGAGTAAGTTGCGTAACACAAGACAGGAGTAAAAGTTGTAGCTTGAAGGAAAGTAAGTATGCCCTTAAGACTGAAGTGCGCAGTGCACAACAGTATTCCACTAACACAGTGTGTCAGGTGAATTTTCCAAGCCTAGAATTACCCTACCCTATCAGGAGCTATGTCCAACCAAATTTAGGAAGTCATCAACAATCTATACCAATAGGCATTCAATCAATCTAGACAATGCTTGGGAAGTATGAGTGTTGTACCAGTAGAAATTTAGAAACCACAGAATAACCTTTCTCAGATCTGTCACACTCGCTTAGCAGACTGTTGTTAACCCTTAATGCTATCTTGCCTTCTATCCAGAAGTTCTGACCATGATGCACTGTACTCAGCCCTATCCTATAATTCTCATGATTCCAGCTTTTAGAATTTTCGTACGTGAACACTAAGATACCTTGTACGTTTATAAGTTGTTAAGAGAGTGCCAAAGGTAATATTGGAATTGGAGACAACAAGAAATTAGGATGAGTATACCATTCCTATTAGAAGCCATTGACTAAATTGAAAACATTAGAAACTCAACCGTAACTAGTTCAACGATTAGAATCCTCATAGTCTGCACCATACACGAGAAAAACACATTGAGTTCAAACCACCCACAGGTATGGAGATACCAACCAAACTTCCTAGATTAGATAAACCGAATTAGAGCACAAACACATTATTACTCTTGCAAGCCACCTGTTAGAACTACTCTGGTATGTCCTTAATTAAGTTACTACGACCCATCAACTCGTGAGCACACTTTTACCTCCCCACTAAGTGTCAAGTTACTATCAGTACGACAAGTAGAAATCATTTTCCAACTACACCAGTCTCTAACAGTAGACCCAGCAAACTTTAGAGATCCATGTATACAACTAGAATAACGGTTAGGTTCCAACACTAGAATTCTTTAGTCAAATCCCTAGGACATTACCACCGGATAGCTTAGCAACCAAATCAGTAATAGCACATTGTCACATAAGTATACCCTCGACTCACATCGAGATTGAATTCTTCCCTAGCAATACCGACATCTAAATAGGACTGTTAAAGACCGTTAGGTTAAGTATCCATAAACTAGTAACCCAACAATTCTGACCTGTTGATTACCCCGGTAAGAATAAGAGAAATCTTAGCACTTATACCTAGATAATTTCTTATCACAAAACCGACCGAGTAAACCCTTAGGATAACCACCTCTAGATGTCATCAATAGGATCAGCCTGACGCCCTATACCAGAAATTACACCGAACCACCACAAGTTAAGTTTTGATTAGTAATAGCAATCGAGAGTATCTTTAGCACAATTGGTCACCAAAGCTAGTCCGTAGTGGTCTGGCCATTAGATAGTTTAGAGACCGATGATTCAGATTAATACCGGTTTGACTTTAACTAAACAAAACTCACACATATGACCACCTAGCTAAGAAGTGAGCAGGATTAGTAACCGTGCCTCGGGAGTTGCCTATCAGTTGTCCCTAGGTTAGTAATTCAATATTACAGACCAATTAGTTAGCTGGATGAGGTTTAAATTTGGCCAGCCATATTCTACCACTAGCATAGTACCAAATAATAAGGAACACGACTTGATAAATCCAAATCAACATTAGTTCGACCAGTCACCGAGTAAGTTATTAGAACCCTTAAATACGAGACCGGTGAGATTAGTAACCAGCCAATTAGAATATCATTTCGAATGTTAATACTAGATATAGGTGATGTTGAGCCACCATCTCAGTGCGAAATCAATATTAGTAGCAAGCCGTAGCAGACATCAAACACCTAGATCAATCTTTAAGTGTATATTAGTTATGCAGAAACAAGTAGCTAGGTTTAACTTTAGCATCAGCCAACACCGACATTCCCTCATAACTAAACCTTCCAATTTAGTGCCTATATGAATTAGTTAGACCTACCGGTGTGATATTGTCAGCAAGAATCATTGAGTGGGGACATAGTTGCCCTAACCTGAGAGAACTGGCAGAAGAATTAGAATTGTAGCATAGGAGTATAACCAGTAGAAGATAAACCTTCGATTGTCCATTCATCCCTAGAGATCCTAAATCAGCAGAGTCATCGAACCGAGCAATGCTCAAATCAAAACTCGCAAGTCTTGGAGCACCATGGACGTGTGTATTCTCTAACCCATCTAATCACGCCTCAGTTGGACAAATTCTTCTCGCGCCTTAATGGCTTGACAACCACGTGTTGTACCTAAAATTCAATCAGGGTACAAACTTTTCAAATCTCTCGAAGCCAATTAGTTACCTTGAGGGTGATAATGTCACACTTAAATAACCACATTAGGTGTTTTCAGTTTTCCTGTTAAGTTATTATTAACAGGAATCTAGCTGTGAAAGTTAAATATTCTTGAGAAGGTCAAGAATATTCTTAGTTTCATTTCCTACTCGCTTGGTTGATCTTTCAATCAACATACTTCGAACCACTCCGGTAGAACTCTTCTAGCTCAGAATCAGCAAATCAGTTAAACTTCGTGCACTCACAACCACTAATCTGTTTTTCCATAAAATTAGTTATCTATCTCTCGTAGTCTTATCAGCTGAATTCAGAACTAGTTTGGACCAGTGTGTTAACCTTAAGTGTCTCTGCCCGAACAATCCAACTTTCCAAAATTCAATTCCTATAATCTCGTGAGATCAAGTATAGAAGCCTGAACGCCTGAACCTGAGCTTTCCCATTTCCTAGTATAATTGCCAGTAATTAGTTAGTATAAGTGTAAGAATTAAACATGCGTTTGGAGTATTATGTCAATCTCTCTTAGAAACCCTTTTCTATCCTTAGTGATCTGTTGAGATAATTCAGTCAACCGCTTTAAGCCAAGTTATTCAAATTAGCCTTAGTGTTACCAAATCGGACCTCATGTTTCAGCCTAACCAAGTTCCGTACCTTAGTTACCAGTGAAGGGCTTCAAACAAGATTGATCTGTAACCCTGAGAAATGATCTGAACCTAAGTGCGTCAGCGTGTTAAAGGTGCAACTTGATCAACGTGTCGTGTCGGGATAGATAGAGATTGTAGGTGGGATTTTATCGGATAATTATAAGTTCGTCTGCGGATGAGTTCCACTCGTTGGCAGAGGAACCAGTAGTGTCTAGACAATTTTCCACTCGTTTTATATCTCGACCGATTCTGTAGTATTTACACAACACATGATACAGAAATATATCTAACATGTCAAGCATGAACATGTTTGAGGAATTTGGATTTGTCAATGTCAATACCAGGCCAGATACCGACCCTCTAAACCAGTCGGAACTGGAACTAACTCCTTTGGGAATGAAAGAAGTTTAATGGTAGTAAGAAGTTGAATCAGAGTGCGCAGCACTGAAACTCTTGAGAATGTGAGAATAACCCTTAAGAGAGGAAAGTTTTATTCCAAGGGATTGAAAGTTATTAACTGGAAAATAGACAGAGCGTGGAACTGTTTGCAGACATAAACAACCTACCCTAATGTAGAATGGAGAAGTTTAAATTTCGAGGACGAAATTCTTTAAGGAGGGTAGATTGTAACATCCCAAGATTTAATTAATAGAAGATTATTAATTAAGAGAGGATTTTTTTTTTGGAACTTAGCTAAATGAGAAATTTAAATTTAAATTTCTCCACTCTTTCCCCTCTTTTGCGCCCCCTCCATTACTTCTTGAACCCCTGTTATATTCCAACTTCTATATAAAAGGAACATGCAAGGCTAAGAGCAGAACATGTTGGATCAGCAATTACCTTCTTCTCTCCCCTTGCTCACGCCCTTGTCATCATCATCTTCAGCAGCAACTCCAACCACCAACTTCATGTTCAAGCTAAAAACACTCATCCTCATGCCATCTCTTCTTTTTACAAACAATAAACTTAGCATCTACAACTCATCTTCATAAACTTAAGTTCAGAATCAACATGCAAAGGGGTTTTATTCATCCTCCAATTCAAGCATAATATGAATGGGTAAGAACCATACCTCACTCTTGTCTCTATTCCTCCAATTTCATGATTTTCCCCTTTTTCCTTAATCTAAACCCCAAATTGTCAACTCCATTGGATTGTTGCTGCATGTGTGTCCAAGACCGCTACAATTGATGGGAAGGACGATTAGAAGTAAGTGATGGAAGTGGGCATTACAACTGCAAGCAGCAAGACAATTTCTCTGCCAAATCGCAGAGCTCGCCTAGCGAGCAACACCACTCGCCGCAGCGAGTATGACAGAGCAGCACCTGCTGCTGTTGCATGTCTTCCATGCTCCGTAGCCTCTGTCATTAACCATTGGTAAGTCATTCCTACTCTTTCATCTACCCTTCTCAGTGTTGGTAATGACTATTCCATTGCTTGACCTCATCTAGCTCACAAACATTCATTAATCCATTTCTTTCTATGTTTGCTCAAGAATACAAGTTTGGGGTTCAAGTGAGTTCTGGACCAGAAGGTTGGATGCTGTAGCAGGGCTAGTATTCAATGTGTTAAAGCTTATACCAGGTGGGTTCTTTAGGATAGTTAGCTAGTTACCCCAATTTAATGAATTTGCATGTTAATTTAGGAAATAATTAGGAAAGTTGTGTGAGGGGAATTAATCCCGGATTTCCCTCCATTCTGTTTATATATTATGTAAATTATGCTACTGCGCTGATAAAATGAGGATTGTAGGTGTAATTTTAGAAAAATATGATTTTTGGCAAAACAGGGCAAACTCTGCATGAACTCGCCACAGCGAGTAGCTGGCGAGCATTCATGGCGAGCTGGGCTCTGAGCTGATGAAACTCGCCATGGCGAGCTTCTGCTCGCCGCAGCGAGTCGATTTAGGTCAGGACCTATAATCTCGCCATGGCGAGCTGGTGACTCGCCGTAGCGAGCTTGTACAGAATTGGCCTACATTTTCCATTTTCTAAATAAAGATTTCTACACTCGTTTTATATCCTCACTATAATCAGATAGCTTGCAGTAATATAATTAATATAATGTCGAACAGAATGTTAACCACAGATAATCATTAGGGTATAACTTAGAAATAAAATAGGTTGCATGCTCCCCGGGTCTTGGGAAATATTGGTAGTAAGAACTAATTTAGTTTCAGTCAGTTATGAGCGATTTTGTGATATCGCGTTATGGACTCCCAATGGGACAATCCATTAGGATACGTTATTGTGAGCTGCATGCCGTGACCGAATCGGTTGACGGATATGGCAGGCCTCTGAGACATGCTCACCTCAGAGTGTCCTTGTGTTTAAAATGAATAAGAGTTAATTTCTGTGATACACATTTACTTTCAGTTCAGGATATGATTATATGTATATGCTAGAATGATACGACTGACTTAGGTACCCCCGGTGTAGTCACCTCTAGGAGGGTAGTAGGACTCACTGAGGCTTAGTAGTCTCACCCCACTCCAAACCAATTTTTTTAGGTAGACAGGTTAACTGGAGCAAGGACCAGGACGGAGCTGATGATTGGAGCTGAGCTTGGATCATTGCATTAGACGATTTAGTCTTCCCTTGTTTTTAGTTTATCTGTGCATCGAGGAATTTAATTCTAATGTCCGCTGTATTATTTAAGCTCATCAACTGTTGTAATGAATTATTTGTAATTCATGTGTTTCATCTCGTTAAATTTATTGTACTCAGATTCAATTATTTATGTCTTGACTAAATATTCTAGATATTTTAGTTGGGGCGTTATAGATTTCTTTTCTAAGGTCTCATAATTTAAATTCATTGCAGTCAAACACAATTATTATAGTAAAATTTCCTAGAAAATTCAATAAATAGCCTCTTGTAGGCATTGTTTGTTCAATCATATTCTTTCAAGACAACATGGCAATCGGAATCAACAATATACATTTTTTCATTGCATTCCTATGCATTACTTCTATTTTGACTCTAGGTAAACAATTTACTTATTCTTTATAATTTCTACCAAAGGAAATTGAAAGGAGATTTATATATGTTCTAACTTTTATAATATATGATTCAAAAATTATATATTCTAATTCATAACATAATTATATCTTTCACTATATTTATAATAATCAACAATCACACTTGTGTTGATACGGCTGAAATTGAAATGATCGAAAAAATTTGCGATGAATGGTTGATCTGTTAATAATTAGAATATTTAGCACCTACAAATTCTAAAAATGTGATTTCAAATTTTGATATGTGCACTATTTTTGACAACATTCTATTGATTTTAGGTGGTGCAATTGATTCAAGTATACCTCCGTCGAATATTTGCTTTCGCAGAGATTCATGTCCAGATAAAACAGGATATTGCAAGCTTTATTGTTTTCAGATTGGGCTTAAGGGTGGCCATTGTGAAGGGGGTCTTTGTTGTTGCGATTGATAATATTTACACACACAAACTCATGGAAAAATAAATACATCGATTTCAACTTTGTATCATAATAAATCTTGGTAACATGCAGAAATGCTATATGCATAAAATATTTGTTTTGGAAATATATTGCAATACCTTAACTACTGTTTGCTAGCATTTATTTAGAGTTTTTTAAGTTATTTTAATTTTTTATATTAAAATAAAAAATAATAGGTAATATTTTGATCTGGAATTCGTGGATAATTATTTCACTCACTTTTATTCTAATTTTATTAAAATAAGTGTTTTTCACATTGATCATCAACATGAAAAATTCAAAGGAATATGTATATAATGATTTTTGTGAAAACTATGGTTTTAAATTAATAAAGTATACTGTATTAATGATAATTGGAGAAATAATTCTGAATCTCTGATCGAAAACTTCAAAAAAATAGCAAATACAAACTAATTATAGAGGACGGAATTTGAATCTGACACAAACAATTACTTTTTTTGAATTTATTTAACAGCCAGCCAATCAAGCGAATCGAACTGTACCGAACTAAAATAGCAAACATTAATATTAATGTCACTTATAATATTTTGTCCACATGTCATCTTACATGTCACAATTTACTTTGACAAATTATTAATGTTTACCCTAATCTGAGGTGGAGACAAAAAGTGAGAAAATATTATCTAAAATTAGAGAAGCAAAACACGAATTTTTAAAACAGGTGATCAAAACGTTAGAAAATTAAAAATATGGAGACCAAAATCGTATCAAGCCTAATTAATTTAGTTTTAACATATTTCCAAAATACTTTTTATATGACCATTATTACACGATTTTGTTTGACTACAATGAATTTAAAAATATGACCACTATTAATTGATTTTGTCTTAGGACTCGTTTTATTTTGTTTTTGAAAAATATTTTCCTTTTTAATGTATATGTGTTCTTTTTGGGGGGTACATTGTGTTTTTAATTTTAAATTTTTTTTACCAAACTTTGTGTTTTTTATTTTAATTATTCGATTATACACATTTTTATTAAACTAATTTCCATTTAAAATATTTCTAAACAAAAAATATAGATATAGTAAAATAATTAATAAAAGATTTCTTTTCTAAGGTCTCATAATTTAAATTCATTGCAGTCAAACACAATTATTATAGTAAAATTTCCTAGAAAATTCAATAAATAGCCTCTTGTAGGCATTGTTTGTTCAATCATATTCTTTCAAGACAACATGGCAATCGGAATCAACAATATACATTTTTTCTGTAATATCCCACATTCTAAATTACCTAATTAATTTTAATTAGAGCTTTTGTCTAATTTATTCAAAGTTAATTAGTGGTGTTTAAATTAGATAATCTTGTGAACTAAGTGGATTAATTAGCACTAAGAAATTCAAAACTCCCTCTCATGACTCACAAATCCACTCATACAAGGAATGCATATCTAGCTTACACCTCATGGCTTAATGGTGAGTCACAAAACCACTCACATGTGCTACATGCAACCAAGACTTCACTCCATTCATCTGAGCAAGCAAAACTGAACCATTGGCTTCATTCTCTCTTCCTCTCACGTGGTAAAACAACAACAACAACATAATCCAACTTTCTCAAATTTCTCAAACTCAAGATTTTGGCCATATCTCACTAACCCACTTAAACAAGCAGAGATTCCTCACATGCATTCACATCAGTAGTGGTATCTCTGTAGCCACTGCAGAATCACCAACACCCAAAGCCTCACATGATACATGACAACAAAAACCACACTCACATCACTTGAGCCAATCCCATTGCATGCACCCAAGAACCCAACAATTCGTGCACTGTTCATACCTCAGAAAACCTTCCTATAAATACCACTAATCTTCTCAGTTCTGAGCATCAAAATCATTCTTCAATTCGTAGAGCACAACTAAGGGGTTTTCAAGTGTCAAATTCCAATTCTGGTCTGGGGTTCGTGGGGCATTTCTGGAGGTTACAGTAGCTGTGGTTAGAGCCCAGAAGCAAGGTTAAAGCTTCATTCCAGGTGGGTTCTTAGGTTAGTTAGTTAGATTCCCCAAAATTATGAACTATGCATGTTAACTTAGGATTTAAGAAAATTGTTGTGTGAGAGGAATTAACTCCCAAATTCCTCTCCATTCTGTCGTATATTATATGTATTGTATGATTGCATGCCTTAGGATGAGGATTGTAGGTGTTAAAACTGTTAAAATGTGATTTTTCGTAAAACAGGGCAGGTTCTGAGTAAACTCGCCACAGCGAGCTCAGGGCGAGCAATCATGGCGAGCTGGGTTCTTCAGGCTGATGAACCTCGCCCTGGCGAGTAACAACTCGCCGAGGCGAGCGAATTTGGCACAGGACCTATAATCTCGCCATGGCGAGCTCCTCTTCGCCGTAGCGAGCTTACACAGGGCATGACCTGAACAACTCGCCGTGGCGAGTGACAACTCGCGAGGCGAGCATGACAGGAACAGGAACTTTACAGAATTTTCTAAACAGAATCGTAGCACTCGTTTTATGTCCTCATCTGAATTTGGTGTATACAATAGTACAGTTATATAATGTAAAATAGCATGTTAGTCACAGATAATCTTAGGGTATAACTTAGATATAATTAAGTTTGTATGTTCCCCGGGATTTGGAAATTCATGGTAGTTACAACTCAGTTTAGTATCAGTCAGTTAAGAGCGAATGATATCGCATTATGGACTCCCAATGGGACAATCCATTAGGTTATGACTATGTGAGCTTCATGCCGTGACCGAATCGGTTGACGGATATGGCAGGCCTCTGAGACCTGCTCACCTCAGAGTGTCCTAGTGTTAAAATGAATAAGATATGCTTTGTGTTACACATTTATTTATGCTTATGATTTATTATAATATGTTAGTATGTATGACTGATTAGGATTCCCCGGTGTAGTCACCTTAGGAGGGTAGTAGGACTCACTGAGGCTTAGTTGTCTCACCCCACTCCAAACAATTATTTTTCAGATAAGCAGGTTGGATAAGGTATGCTGTTCGGTGTGCTTGCAGCTGTGCTTGGAGATAGCATTTCTTCCATGCATTTCTAGTTGATCTATGTTGTCTAGTCTTATTCAATAATGTTTTGTTGTA
Organism: Trifolium repens; assembly: GCA_030408175.1. Lineage (NCBI taxonomy): Eukaryota > Viridiplantae > Streptophyta > Magnoliopsida > Fabales > Fabaceae > Trifolium > Trifolium repens. The sequence goes on along the minus strand of CP125836.1, from coordinate 33,066,412 downwards.
CTAGTTTCTATCGTTTCCGCTGAACTTTGTATCTTTGTTGTAACCAGCACCTGCGTGTGCTTGAACTTTTCAATTTGTAATAATAATGTACTCAGTTACCGGTTATAATATTTCACTGATATTCTAGATATTTCATGTGGGGTGTTATAATTGGTATCAGAGCAGGTCGATTCAGATCGTGCCAGAGTTCATTAGTATTACCATCCGAATCCCAGTATTTGTCTGGATTTCTAACATCTGTTCTAGATGTCATGTCACTTTAAGCCTAGCTAACTTGACTTGATATTGGCAGTTAGAGCACTATGTCAGGAGCAAGACGAGGACCTGGAAGACCTAGAAGGAACGTTGCTGATGATGATGATGAACCTGAAATGTACGGAGATGCTAATGCAAACATGTGGGCTGAAATGATGCAACAGCAGCAGCAGTTTCAGGCCCAGCAAGCCCAGCAGCATCAAGAATTCATGAATATGTTTCAACAACATATGAACAATCCTCCCCCTCAGCAGCAGGGATCTAGCGCTGCATTCAGAGAGTTCTGCCGCATGAGTCCGCCGGAGTTCTACGGAGAATACAATCCAGCGAAAGCCAGGGAATGGATTCAGCGAGTGGGCGGAATCCTTGAATCCATGGATTGCACTGAAGTTGACAAAGTAACATTCGTCTCCCGCTTCTTTAGGGGCGACGCGTGTCACTGGTGGGATGGAACCAAAGCGTATATGGAGGCCAGTCAGATGGAGGTGAATTGGGAAAATTTCCGACGTCTCTTCGTTGGACATTATATCCCAGAGAGCTACCAATTCCAGATGGAACGTGAACTGACGGAGCTAAAGCAGGGAAGTATGTCAGTAGCGGAGTATACCATGAAGTTTAATGAGCTGGTCAGATATGTGATGGATGGGAACGATGCTCCCAGTGAATCATGGAAGATGAAGAAGTATAGGTTCGGGCTGAGAGCTGACATAGCCCACGATGTCTCTATGCAGCATATCACTACCTTTGGTGATTTGGTGCAAAAGAGCTATCATGCTGAAGCTGATCTGGGTAACATACACAAGGAGCGCAGTGAAGCTTTTCAGAAGAAGAAGGATTCTGGAAAGTTCAACCTGCAAGTGAGAACCAAGGGCACCACAAGCAAGGGGAAACAGAGCTATTCCCAGCGATCACCGAGGAACTGTGCTGAATGTGGTTTCCCTCACAGTGGAGAATGCATGAAAGGGAAGAACATGTGTTACTATTGTAAGCAGCCTGGCCATTACAAGCACGAGTGTCCTAAGCTGAAGAGACAGGGCGATCCCAGCGGCGCTTCTAAAAGCAAAGGTCGGGTATTTTCACTTGATGGTGAGGAAGTCAAATCTAATAATGCTTTGATTATGGATGTATGCATGTTAGGACAGTCTGAAGTGTTAATTTTGTTTGATTGTGGAGCTACTAATTCCTTTATAGCCGTTGACTGTGTTCAGCGACTTCAACTAACCTCTGTGCCTTTAATTCCTCCAATGACTGTGGCTGTTGCCACAGGAGGCAAGGTTACTTCTAAACGTGTTTGTCAGAATTGTCCTGTTCTTGTGGGCAGTAAAGTCTATAACATAGATTTGATCTGTCTACCCTTGAAAGATATTGACGTAGTCCTAGGCATGGATTGGCTTTCCGCCAATACTGTGTACATTGGATGTGCTGAAAAGAATCTCTTCATTCCAACCGAAACTTCACCAGAAAGTAGAGCTCTTACCGCTTTACTCCAGAATACTCATCAGATGATTCAGTACTTAGGTGCCAGTACTAAGTGTTTCAGTGTCTTGTTCACCATTTATCCGGAACCCAGTTTGAGCCCTTGTGATATTCCAGTTGTTAGTGAGTTCTTAGATGTTTTTCCAGATGATATTATGAATTTACCTCCCGAAAGGGAAGTGGAATTTTCCATCGATCTTGTTCCTGGTTCCCAGCCGATCTCAGTTGCCCCGTATAGGATGTCTCCCTTAGAGCTTCATGAACTGAAATCTCAACTAGAAGAGTTGCTTCAGAAACACTTTATCCGACCCAGTGTCTCACCTTGGGGAGCACCGGTGTTACTCGTAAAGAAGAAAGATGGTACGATGCGTCTGTGCATTGATTATCGTCAACTCAACAAGGTCACAATTAAGAACAAGTATCCCTTACCAAGGATTGACGACCTTTTGGATCAACTCAGAGGTGCTACTATCTTCTCCAAGATTGATCTTCGTTCTGGTTATCATCAGATCCGTATCAAGTCCTCGGATGTTTCCAAGACAGCGTTCAGGACTCGCTATGGACATTATGAATTCCTGGTCATGCCGTTCGGTCTGACTAATGCTCCAGCCATTTTTATGGACTACATGAATCGGATTTTCCAGCCGTACCTTGATCAGTTTGTTGTCATTTTCATTGATGACATTCTGATCTATTCTAAGGATTCACAGGAGCATGCGGAGCACCTGAGAATCGTGTTGAGCATTCTTAGAGAGAAGCAACTGTATGCCAAGTTCAGCAAGTGCGAATTTTGGCTATCTGAAGTTAAATTTTTGGGTCATGTCATATCGCAAGGCGGTGTGTCTGTTGATCCATCCAAGGTAGAAGCAGTGTTGAATTGGGAAAGACCCAGAAGTGTTACCGAAGTCCGAAGTTTCCTCGGATTGGCAGGCTATTACCGGAGATTCATCTTAGGATTTTCGGAGATTGCTTTGCCATTAACTCGTCTAACCCGAAAGGGTGCAGACTTTGTTTGGGATGCTGCTTGTGATTGGAGTTTCAAAACCCTGAAGGAAAAGCTAACAACAGCACCAGTGTTAGTGATTCCTGACCCAACACGCAAGTATGTGGTATACTGTGATGCGTCCAACAAGGGACTTGGATGTGTATTGATGCAAGATGGAGCAGTTGTAGCGTATGCATCCAGGCAGCTAAAACCTCATGAGCAGAATTATCCTACCCATGATTTGGAGTTAGCAGCCATTATCTTTGCACTCAGAATCTGGAGACATCATCTGTATGGAGTGCAGTTTGATCTGTTCAGTGATCACAAGAGTCTGAAGTACTTGTTTGATCAAAAGGAGTTGAATATGAGGCAACGACGTTGGATGGAGTACCTCAAAGATTTTGATTTCAATCTCAACTACCATCCAGGAAAGGCCAATGTTGTGGCAGATGCTCTAAGCAGAAAGACATTGTACGCATCGGAGTTACTAATACAACAGTGCGGTCTGTATGAGAAGTTTAGAGATCTCAATCTGAATGTGATATATCGTAAGAGCGGTATTCGCATCAACAGAATCGAAGTGTCCTGTGAATTACGCCCAAGTATTGTGCAGGCTCAGCAGGATGATGTAGAGTTACAGAAAAGAGTGAACCATCCGGAGTTCTCAGTAGCCACGGACGGTGCTATTCTCTATGAAGGCAGACTTTGTGTACCTCAGAATGATGAGTTGAAGCGGTTGATTCTAGAAGAAGCACACAAGAGTGGATTTTCAATTCACCCTGGATCCACCAAGATGTATCATGATTTGAAGGAGAACTATTGGTGGCCTAACATGAAGGCAGAGATTGCTGAATTCGTGTCCAGGTGTATTGTTTGTCAACAGGTGAAGATTGAACATCAGAAACCTGGAGGACTGTTACAACCGTTGGATATTCCAGAGTGGAAATGGGAACATATCACTATGGATTTTGTAGGAGGACTGCCACGTAACCAGCGAGGTCAAGATTCGATCTGGGTAATCGTAGACCGGTTGACTAAATCAGCTCATTTCATTCCAGTGAAATCCACCTACAAGGCCCCGCAATATGCAGCCATCTTCATGGAGCAGATTGTAAGGCTGCATGGTGTACCTTTGAGTATCGTGTCGGATAGAGACCCGATTTTCACTTCAAGATTTTGGAAAGCATTTCAGAATGCGATGGGAACTCGGTTGAAGATGAGTACATCGCATCATCCTCAGACTGATGGTCAGTCAGAAAGGACTATTCAGACCCTTGAGGATATGCTTCGAGCTTGTGTATTAGAAGATGGAGGTACGTGGAGTAATCACTTACACCTAATAGAGTTTGCCTACAACAACAGTTACCATGCCAGTATCGGTATGGCACCTTATGAAGCTTTGTATGGCAGGAAGTGTAGGACCCCGTTGTGTTGGACAGAAGTTGGTGATCGTAGTTTCTTGGGACCAGATATAGTCCAAGAGACCACTTTAAAGATTAAGTCTATTCGGGATAAGTTGAAAATTGCTCAGAGTCGGCAGAAGAGTTACGCCGACAGAAGAAGGAGACTTTTGGAATTTCAGGAAGGTGACCATGTGTTCTTGAGAGTTACTCCTAAGTTGGGTTTGCGAGGTGTTTTCAAAACTAAGAAGCTCTGTCCAAGATTCATTGGACCTTATCAGATTCTTCGACGCGTCGGTCCTGTAGCCTATCAGTTAGCTCTTCCTCCATCAATGTCAGGGTTACACGACGTGTTTCATGTATCTCAGTTACGGAAGTATATTCCTGATCCTTATCAGCCAGTGGAACTTGAACAAATTGATCTTCAGCCGGATTTAACCTATCAGCCGGATCCTGTTCGGATTGTTGAGCGTGATGCTAAAATACTTCGGAACAAGAGGATTCCAATTGTCAAAGTTGAATGGGCTCAGTCTCCTGACGGTGAATTCACGTGGGAACTGGAGTCAGACATGCGGGAGAGTTATCCTTATCTGTTTTCGAGGTAAATTTCTTAATTTCGAGGACGAAATTTCTTTAAGGGGGGGTAGGTTGTAATATCCCACATTCTAAATTACCTAATTAATTTTAATTAGAGCTTTTGTCTAATTTATTCAAAGTTAATTAGTGGTGTTTAAATTAGATAATCTTGTGAACTAAGTGGATTAATTAGCACTAAGAAATTCAAAACTCCCTCTCATGACTCACAAATCCACTCATACAAGGAATGCATATCTAGCTTACACCTCATGGCTTAATGGTGAGTCACAAAACCACTCACATGTGCTACATGCAACCAAGACTTCACTCCATTCATCTGAGCAAGCAAAACTGAACCATTGGCTTCATTCTCTCTTCCTCTCACGTGGTAAAACAACAACAACAACATAATCCAACTTTCTCAAATTTCTCAAACTCAAGATTTTGGCCATATCTCACTAACCCACTTAAACAAGCAGAGATTCCTCACATGCATTCACATCAGTAGTGGTATCTCTGTAGCCACTGCAGAATCACCAACACCCAAAGCCTCACATGATACATGACAACAAAAACCACACTCACATCACTTGAGCCAATCCCATTGCATGCACCCAAGAACCCAACAATTCGTGCACTGTTCATACCTCAGAAAACCTTCCTATAAATACCACTAATCTTCTCAGTTCTGAGCATCAAAATCATTCTTCAATTCGTAGAGCACAACTAAGGGGTTTTCAAGTGTCAAATTCCAATTCTGGTCTGGGGTTCGTGGGGCATTTCTGGAGGTTACAGTAGCTGTGGTTAGAGCCCAGAAGCAAGGTTAAAGCTTCATTCCAGGTGGGTTCTTAGGTTAGTTAGTTAGATTCCCCAAAATTATGAACTATGCATGTTAACTTAGGATTTAAGAAAATTGTTGTGTGAGAGGAATTAACTCCCAAATTCCTCTCCATTCTGTCGTATATTATATGTATTGTATGATTGCATGCCTTAGGATGAGGATTGTAGGTGTTAAAACTGTTAAAATGTGATTTTTCGTAAAACAGGGCAGGTTCTGAGTAAACTCGCCACAGCGAGCTCAGGGCGAGCAATCATGGCGAGCTGGGTTCTTCAGGCTGATGAACCTCGCCCTGGCGAGTAACAACTCGCCGAGGCGAGCGAATTTGGCACAGGACCTATAATCTCGCCATGGCGAGCTCCTCTTCGCCGTAGCGAGCTTACACAGGGCATGACCTGAACAACTCGCCGTGGCGAGTGACAACTCGCGAGGCGAGCATGACAGGAACAGGAACTTTACAGAATTTTCTAAACAGAATCGTAGCACTCGTTTTATGTCCTCATCTGAATTTGGTGTATACAATAGTACAGTTATATAATGTAAAACAGCATGTTAGTCACAGATAATCTTAGGGTATAACTTAGATATAATTAAGTTTGTATGTTCCCCGGGATTTGGAAATTCATGGTAGTTACAACTCAGTTTAGTATCAGTCAATCAAGAGCGAATTATATCGCATTATGGACTCCCAATGGGACAATCCATTAGGTTATGACTATGTGAGCTTCATGCCGTGACCGAATCGGTTGACGGATATGGCAGGCCTCTGAGACCTGCTCACCTCAGAGTGTCCTAGTGTTAAAATGAATAAGATATGCTTTGTGTTACACATTTATTTATGCTTATGATTTATTATAATATGTTAGTATGTATGACTGATTAGGATTCCCCGGTGTAGTCACCTTAGGAGGGTAGTAGGACTCACTGAGGCTTAGTTGTCTCACCCCACTCCAAACAATTATTTTTCAGATAAGCAGGTTGGATAAGGTATGCTGTTCGGTGTGCTTGCAGCTGTGCTTGGAGATAGCATTTCTTCCATGCATTTCTAGTTGATCTATGTTGTCTAGTCTTATTCAATAATGTTTTGTTGTACTAGTTTCTATCGTTTCCGCTGAACTTTGTATCTTTGTTGTAACCAGCACCTGCGTGTGCTTGAACTTTTCAATTTGTAATAATAATGTACTCAGTTACCGGTTATAATATTTCACTGATATTCTAGATATTTCATGTGGGGTGTTATATTTTCATTGCATTCCTATGCATTACTTCTATTTTGACTCTAGGTAAACAATTTACTTATTCTTTATAATTTCTACCAAAGGAAATTGAAAGGAGATTTATATATGTTCTAACTTTTATAATATATGATTCAAAAATTATATATTCTAATTCATAACATAATTATATCTTTCACTATATTTATAATAATCAACAATCACACTTGTGTTGATACGGCTGAAATTGAAATGATCGAAAAAATTTGCGATGAATGGTTGATCTGTTAATAATTAGAATATTAGCACCTACAAATTCTAAAAATGTGATTTCAAATTTTGATATGTGCACTATTTTTGACAACATTCTATTGATTTTAGGTGGTGCAATTGATTCAAGTATACCTCCGTCGAATATTTGCTTTCGCAGAGATTCATGTCCAGATAAAACAGGATATTGCAAGCTTTATTGTTTTCAGATTGGGCTTAAGGGTGGCCATTGTGAAGGGGGTCTTTGTTGTTGCGATTGATAATATTTACACACACAAACTCATGGAAAAATAAATACATCGATTTCAACTTTGTATCATAATAAATCTTGGTAACATGCAGAAATGCTATATGCATAAAATATTTGTTTTGGAAATATATTGCAATACCTTAACTACTGTTTGCTAGCATTTATTTAGAGTTTTTTAAGTTATTTTAATTTTTTATATTAAAATAAAAAATAATAGGTAATATTTTGATCTGGAATTCGTGGATAATTATTTCACTCACTTTTATTCTAATTTTATTAAAATAAGTGTTTTTCACATTGATCATCAACATGAAAAATTCAAAGGAATATGTATATAATGATTTTTGTGAAAACTATGGTTTTAAATTAATAAAGTATACTGTATTAATGATAATTGGAGAAATAATTCTGAATCTCTGATCGAAAACTTCAAAAAAATAGCAAATACAAACTAATTATAGAGGACGGAATTTGAATCTGACACAAACAATTACTTTTTTTGAATTTATTTAACAGCGAGCCAATCAAGCGAATCGAACTGTACCGAACTAAAATAGCAAACATTAATATTAATGTCACTTATAATATTTTGTCCACATTTCATCTTACATGTCACAATTTACTTTGACAAATTATTAATGTTTACCCTAATCTGAGGTGGAGACAAAAAGTGAGAAAATATTATCTAAAATTAGAGAAGCAAAACACTAATTTTTAAAACAGGTGATCAAAACGTTAGAAAATTAAAAATATGGAGACCAAAATCGTATCAAGCCTAATTAATTTAGTTTTAACATATTTCCAAAATACTTTTTATATGACCATTATTACACGATTTTGTTTGACTACAATGAATTTAAAAATATGACCACTATTAATTGATTTTGTCTTAGGACTCGCTTTATTTTGTTTTTGAAAAATATTTTCCTTTTTAATGTATATGTGTTCTTTTTGGGGGGTACATTGTGTTTTTAATTTTAAATTTTTTTTACCAAACTTTGTGTTTTTTATTTTAATTATTCGATTATACACATTTTTATTAAACTAATTTCCATTTAAAATATTTCTAAACAAAAAATATAGATAGAGTAAAATAATTAATAAAAGATTTCTTTTCTAAGGTCTCATAATTTAAATTGTAATATCCCACCTTCTAAATCACCTAATTGATTTTAATTAGAGCTTCGCCTAATCTTCGTAAATTAATTAGTGGAATTTATTAGATTAATTTTGAGAATTAAGTGAATTGTGTAGCATTGGAAATTTTGATTAAACCAAACTATACAATTAGTGTTCTATTCTCATGATTAAGTAGCACAAGAAATTCAAATTCTCTTGCTAATGACTCACCTAGTGACTCACAACCTCTTTTCCTTCCTTAAGCCAACACCTCATTGAATTTCAGTCACACTTCCACTCAACCTTAACCCACTCTTTGTACATGCAAACCAAGCCACTCCCATTCACTCTTATGCCACAGAAAATTCAGCAAGCATTCCCTCATCTCTCTCCCTCTCTCACGCCATTTTTTCAACAACAACACATATCACATGAATTTGTCTCTTCTCTCACATGCAACCACACACCCATTAGCAAACAAACTCCTCAATCTCTCCTCTGCATATACAGCTACAGAGCAAAGAATCTCTGAGTTATTACCCTCTCCAAAGTCTCACATGATGCTAAACAACAACAACTTCAATCTCACCATTTTCAAACCAATGAGCTAAACATGCAACCCAAGAATCAAACAAATTCGTGCACTGTTCATACACCTCAAAAACCACTATAAATAACCCTTCCTATCAGCTGAATCATTCATCCAAACATTATTCAATTCATAGAGCTAAGCATAAGGGTTCAAGAGTTCAAACTCTCCAATTCTGGTCTGGGGTTCGTGGGGCATTTCTGGAGGTTACAGTAGCTGTGGTTAGAGCCCAGAAGCAAGGTTAAAGCTTCATTCCAGGTGGGTTCTTAGGTTAGTTAGTTAGATTTCCCAAATTATGAATTTTGCATGTTAACTTAGGATTTAAGAAAATTGTTGTGTGAGAGGAATTAACTCCCAAATTCCTCTCCATTCTGTCGTATATTATATGTATTGTATGATTGCATGCCTTAGGATGAGGATTGTAGGTGTTTAAAAGGTCAATTTTTGAAATTTCGCAAAACAGAGCAGGTTCTGAGTAAACTCGCTCTGGCGAGCTCAGGGCGAGCCTTCATGGCGAGCTGGGTCCTTCATGCTGATGAACCTCGCCCTGGCGAGTAACAACTCGCCGGGCGAGCGAATTTGGCACAGGACCTATAATCTCGCCATGGCGAGCTCCTCTTCGCCGTAGCGAGCTTACACAGGACATGACCTGAACAACTCGCCGTGGCGAGTGACAACTCGCGAGGCGAGCTTGACAGGAACAGGAACTTTTCAGAATTTTCTAAACAAGAATCGTAGCACTCGTTTTATGTCCTCATCTGAATTTGGTATATGCAATAGTACAGTTATATAATGTAAAACAGCATGTTAATCACAGATAATCTTAGGGTATAACCTAGGGAATTTTAGAAAAGCATGCTCCCCTGGGACTTTGGTAAAATATGGTAGAGTCAACTAATTTAGAACAGTCAGTCATGAGCGATCTTGAGTTATCGCGTTATGGACTCCCAATGGGATAATCCATTAGGTTATGACTATGTGAGCTGTATGCCGTGACCGAATCGGTTGACGGATATGTCAGGCCTCTGAGATATGCTCACCTCAGAGTGTCCTTGAGTTAAAATGAATAAGATTAATTGTGTGTTACACCATTATTATTATGCTTATGAGTTATGCTATATTAGAAATTTATGCTATGACTGTTAGGTTTCCCCGGTGTAGTCACCTCTAGGAGGGTAGTAGGACTCACTGAGGCTTAGTTGTCTCACCCCAATCCAAACAATTATTTTCAGATAAGCAGGTTGGTTAAGGTATGCTGGTCGGTGTGCTTGCAGCTGTGCTTGGAGATGGCATTTCTTTCATGCATTTCTAGTTGTCTTGTGTTGTTTATTCCTATTCAATAATGTTTTGTTGTACTAGTTTCTATCGTTTCCGCTGAACTTTGTATCTTTGTTGTAACCAGCACCTGCGTGTGCTTGAACTTTTCAATTTGTAATAATAATGTACTCAGTTACCGGTTATAATATTTCACTGATATTCTAGATATTTCATGTGGGGTGTTATAATTGGTATCAGAGCAGGTCGATTCAGATCGTGCCAGAGTTCATTAGTATTACTATCCGAATCCCAGTATTTGTCTGGATTTCTAACATCTGTTCTAGATGTCATGTCATTTTAAGCCTAGCTAACTTGACTTGATATTGGCAGTTAGAGCACTATGTCAGGAGCAAGACGAGAACCTGGAAGGCCTAGAAGGAACGTTGCTAATGATGATGATGAACCTGAGATGTACGGAGATGCTAATGCGAACATGTGGGCTGAAATGATGCATCAGCAGCAGCAGTTCCAAGCTCAGCAGGCCCAGCAGCATCAAGAATTCATGAATATGTTTCAACAACATATGAACAATCCTCCCCCTCAGCAGCAAGGATCTAGCGCTGCATTCAGAGAGTTCTGCCGAATGAGTCCGCCGGAGTTCTACGGAGAATACAATCCAGCGAAAGCCAGGGAATGGATTCAACGAATGAGTGGTATCCTTGAATCCATGGATTGCACTGAAGTTGACAAGGTAACATTCGTCTCCCGCTTCTTTAGGGGCGACGCGTGTCACTGGTGGGATGGAACCAAGGCGTACATGGAGGCCAGTCAGATGGAGGTCAATTGGGAAAATTTCCGACGTCTCTTCGTTGGACATTATATCCCAGAAAGCTACCAATTCCAGATGGAACGTGAACTGACGGAGCTAAAGCAGGGAAGTATGTCAGTAGCGGAGTATACCATGAAGTTTAATGAGCTGGTCAGATATGTGATGGATGGGAATGATGCTCCCAGTGAATCATGGAAGATGAAGAAGTATAGGTTCGGGCTGAGAGCTGACATAGCACACGATGTCTCTATGCAACACATTACCACTTTCGGTGATTTGGTGCAGAAGAGCAATCATGCGGAGGCTGATCTTGGTAACATTCATAAGGAGCGTAGTGAAGCAGTTCAGAAGAGGAAGGATTCTGGAAAGTTCAACCTACAAGTGAGAACCAAGGGCACCACAAGCAAAGGGAAACAGAGTTATTCCCAGCGCTCACCGAGAAACTGTGCTGAATGTGGTTTCCCTCACAGTGGAGAATGCATGAAGGGGAAGAACATGTGTTACTATTGTAAGCAGCCTGGCCATTACAAGCACGAATGTCCTAAGCTGAAAAGACAAGGAGATTCCAGCGGTGCCTCAAAAGGCAAAGGTCGGGTATACTCACTTGACGGTGAGAATGTCAAATCTAATAATGCTTTAATTATGGATGTATGCAAGTTAGGCCAGTCTGAAGTTTTAGTCTTGTTTGACTGTGGAGCTACTAACTCCTTTATAGCCGTTGACTGTGTTCAACGACTACAATTACCCTCTGTGCCTTTAATTCCCCCAATGACTGTGGCTGTTGCCACAGGAGGCAAGGTTACTTCTAAACGTGTTTGTCAGAATTGTCCTGTTCTTGTGGGCAGTAAAGTCTATAACATAGATTTGATCTGTCTACCCTTGAAAGATTTTGACGTAGTCCTAGGCATGGATTGGCTTTCTGCCAATACTGTGTACATTGGATGTGCTGAAAAGAATCTCTTCATTCCAACCGAAACTTCACCAGAAAGCAGAGCTCTTACCGCTTTACTCCAGAATACTCATCAGATGATTCAGTACTTAGGTGCCAGTACTAAGTGTTTCAGTGTCTTGTTCACCTTTGATCCGGAACCCAGTTTAAGCCCCAGTGATATTCCAGTTGTTAGTGAGTTTTTAGACGTCTTTCCAGATGACATCATGAATTTACCTCCCGAAAGGGAAGTGGAGTTTTCCATCGATCTAGTTCCTGGTTCCCAGCCGATCTCAGTTGCCCCGTATAGGATGTCTCCCTTAGAGCTTCGTGAACTGAAATCTCAACTTGAAGAGTTGCTTCAGAAACACTTTATCAGACCCAGTGTCTCACCTTGGGGAGCACCGGTGTTACTTGTAAAGAAGAAAGATGGTACGATGCGTCTGTGCATTGATTATCGTCAACTCAACAAGGTCACAATCAAGAACAAGTATCCCTTACCAAGAATCGATGACCTTTTGGATCAACTCAGAGGTGCTACTGTCTTTTCCAAGATTGATCTTCGTTCCGGTTATCATCAGATCTGTATCAAGTCCTCGGATGTTTCCAAGACAGCGTTCAAGACTCGCTATGGACATTATGAATTCCTGGTCATGCCGTTCGGTCTGACTAATGCTCCAGCCATTTTTATGGACTACATGAATCGGATTTTCCAGCCGTACCTTGATCAGTTTGTTGTTATCTTCATTGATGACATTCTGATCTATTCTAAAGATTCACAGGAGCATGCGGAGCACCTGAGAATCGTGTTGAGCATTCTTAGAGAGAAGCAACTGTATGCCAAGTTCAGCAAGTGCGAATTTTGGCTATCTGAAGTTAAATTCTTGGGTCATGTCATATCGCAAGGCGGTGTGTCTGTTGATCCATCTAAGGTAGAAGCAGTTTTGAATTGGGAAAGACCCAGAAGTGTTACCGAAGTCCGAAGTTTCCTCGGATTGGCAGGCTATTACCGGAGATTCATCTTAGGATTTTCGGAGATTGCTTTGCCATTAACTCGTCTAACCCGAAAGGGTGCAGACTTTGATTGGGATGCTGCTTGTGATTGGAGTTTCAAAACCCTGAAGGAAAAGCTAACAACAGCACCAGTGTTAGTGATTCCTGATCCAACCCGCAAGTATGTGGTGTACTGTGACGCGTCCAACAAGGGACTTGGATGTGTGTTGATGCAAGATGGAGCGGTTGTAGCGTATGCATCAAGGCAGCTAAAACCTCATGAGCAGAATTATCCTACCCATGATTTGGAGTTAGCAGCCATTATCTTCGCACTCAAAATCTGGAGACATCATCTGTATGGAGTGCAGTTTGATCTGTTCAGTGATCACAAGAGTCTGAAGTACTTGTTTGATCAAAAGGAGTTGAATATGAGGCAGCGACGTTGGATGGAGTACCTCAAAGATTTTGATTTCAATCTCAACTACCATCCAGGAAAGGCCAATGTTGTGGCAGATGCTCTGAGCAGAAAAACGTTGTATGCATCGGAGTTACTAATGCAACAGTGCGGTCTGTATGAGAAGTTTAGAGATCTTAATCTGAATGTGATATATCGTAAGAGCGGTATTCGCGTTAACAGAATCGAAGTGTCCTGTGAGTTACGCCCAAGTATTGTGCAGGCTCAGCAGGATGATGTAGAGTTACAGAAGAGGATAAACCATCCGGAGTTCTCAGTAGCCATGGACGGTGCTATTCTCTATGAAGGCAGACTTTGTGTACCTCAGAATGATGAGTTGAAGCGGTTGATTCTAGAAGAGGCACACAAGAGTGGATTTTCAATTCACCCTGGATCCACCAAGATGTATCACGATTTGAAGGAGAACTATTGGTGGCCTAACATGAAGGCAGAGATTGCTGAATTCGTGTCCAGGTGTATTGTTTGTCAACAGGTGAAGATTGAACATCAGAAACCTGGAGGACTGTTGCAACCATTGGATATTCCCGAGTGGAAATGGGAACATATCACTATGGATTTTGTAGGAGGACTACCGCGTAACCAGAGAGGTCAAGATTCAATCTGGGTAATCGTGGACCGGTTGACTAAATCAGCTCATTTCATTCCAGTGAAATCCACCTACAAGGCCCCGCAATATGCAGCCATCTTCATGGAGCAGATTGTAAGGCTACATGGTGTACCTTTGAGTATCGTGTCAGATAGAGACCCGATTTTCACTTCAAGGTTTTGGAGAGCATTTCAGAATGCGATGGGGACTCGACTGAAGATGAGTACATCGCATCATCCTCAGACTGATGGTCAGTCAGAAAGGACCATTCAGACCCTTGAGGATATGCTTCGAGCTTGTGTATTAGAAGATGGTGGTTCGTGGAGTAATCACTTACACCTAATAGAGTTTGCCTACAATAACAGTTACCATGCCAGTATCGGTATGGCACCTTATGAAGCTTTGTATGGCAGGAAGTGTAGGACCCCGTTGTGTTGGACAGAAGTTGGTGATCGTAGTTTCTTGGGACCAAAAATAGTCCAAGAGACCACTTTAAAGATTAAGTCTATTCGGGATAAGTTGAAAATTGCTCAGAGTCGGCAGAAGAGTTACGCCGACAGAAGAAGGAGATTTTTGGAATTTCAGGAAGGTGACCATGTGTTCTTGAGAGTTACTCCTAAGTTGGGTTTGCGAGGTGTTTTCAAAACAAAGAAGCTCTGTCCAAGATTCATTGGACCTTATCAAATTCTTCGACGCGTCGGTCCTGTAGCCTATCAGTTAGCCCTCCCTCCATCTATGTCAGGGTTACACGACGTGTTTCATGTATCTCAATTACGGAAGTATATTCCTGATCCTTATCAGCCAGTGGAATTGGAACAGATCGACCTTCAGCCAGATCTAACTTATCAGCCAGATCCTGTTCGGATTGTTGAACGTGATGCTAAGATACTTCGGAACAAGAGGATTCCAATTGTCAAAGTGGAATGGGCTCAGTCTCCTGACGGTGAATTCACTTGGGAACTGGAGTCAGATATGCGGAAGAGTTATCCATACTTGTTTTCGAGGTAAACATCTTAATTTCGAGGACGAAATTTCTTTAAGGGGGGTAGGTTGTAATATCCCACCTTCTAAATCACCTAATTGATTTTAATTAGAGCTTCGCCTAATCTTCGTAAATTAATTAGTGGAATTTATTAGATTAATTTTGAGAATTAAGTGAATTGTGTAGCATTGGAAATTTTGATTAAACCAAACTATACAATTAGTGTTCTATTCTCATGATTAAGTAGCACAAGAAATTCAAATTCTCTTGCTAATGACTCACCTAGTGACTCACAACCTCTTTTCCTTCCTTAAGCCAACACCTCATTGAATTTCAATGAGTCACACTTCCACTCAACCTTAACCCACTCTTTGTACATGCAAACCAAGCCACTCCCATTCACTCTTATGCCACAGAAAATTCAGCAAGCATTCCCTCATCTCTCTCCCTCTCTCACGCCATTTTTTCAACAACAACACATATCACATGAATTTGTCTCTTCTCTCACATGCAACCACACACCCATTAGCAAACAAACTCCTCAATCTCTCCTCTGCATATACAGCTACAGAGCAAAGAATCTCTGAGTTATTACCCTCTCCAAAGTCTCACATGATGCTAAACAACAACAACTTCAATCTCACCATTTTCAAACCAATGAGCTAAACATGCAACCCAAGAATCAAACAAATTCGTGCACTATTCATACACCTCAAAAACCACTATAAATAACCCTTCCTATCAGCTGAATCATTCATCCAAACATTATTCAATTCATAGAGCTAAGCATAAGGGTTCAAGAGTTCAAACTCTCCAATTCTGGTCTGGGGTTCGTGGGGCATTTCTGGAGGTTACAGTAGCTGTGGTTAGAGCCCAGAAGCAAGGTTAAAGCTTCATTCCAGGTGGGTTCTTAGGTTAGTTAGTTAGATTTCCCAAATTATGAATTTTGCATGTTAACTTAGGATTTAAGAAAATTGTTGTGTGAGAGGAATTAACTCCCAAATTCCTCTCCATTCTGTCGTATATTATATGTATTGTATGATTGCATGCCTTAGGATGAGGATTGTAGGTGTTTAAAAGGTCAATTTTTGAAATTTCGCAAAACAGAGCAGGTTCTGAGTAAACTCGCTCTGGCGAGCTCAGGGCGAGCCTTCATGGCGAGCTGGGTCCTTCATGCTGATGAACCTCGCCTTGGCGAGTAACAACTCGCCGGGCGAGCGAATTTGGCACAGGACCTATAATCTCGCCATGGCGAGCTCCTCTTCGCCGTAGCGAGCTTACACAGGACATGACCTGAACAACTCGCCGTGGCGAGTGACAACTCGCGAGGCGAGCTTGACAGGAACAGGAACTTTTCAGAATTTTCTAAACAAGAATCGTAGCACTCATTTTATGTCCTCATCTGAATTTGGTATATGCAATAGTACAGTTATATAATGTAAAACAGCATGTTAATCACAGATAATCTTAGGGTATAACCTAGGGAATTTTAGAAAAGCATGCTCCCCTGGGACTTTGGTAAAATATGGTAGAGTCAACTAATTTAGAACAGTCAGTCATGAGCGATCTTGAGTTATCGCGTTATGGACTCCCAATGGGATAATCCATTAGGTTATGACTATGTGAGCTGTATGCCGTGACCGAATCGGTTGACGGATATGTCAGGCCTCTGAGATATGCTCACCTCAGAGTGTCCTTGAGTTAAAATGAATAAGATTAATTGTCTGTTACACCATTATTATTATGCTTATGAGTTATGCTATATTAGAAATTTATGCTATGACTGTTCGGTTTCCCCGGTGTAGTCACCTCTAGGAGGGTAGTAGGACTCACTGAGGCTTAGTTGTCTCACCCCAATCCAAACAATTATTTTCAGATAAGCAGGTTGGTTAAGGTATGCTGGTCGGTGTGCTTGCAGCTGTGCTTGGAGATGGCATTTCTTTCATGCATTTCTAGTTGTCTTGTGTTGTTTATTCCTATTCAATAATGTTTTGTTGTACTAGTTTCTATCGTTTCCGCTGAACTTTGTATCTTTGTTGTAACCAGCACCTGCGTGTGCTTGAACTTTTCAATTTGTAATAATAATGTACTCAGTTACCGGTTATAATATTTCACTGATATTCTAGATATTTCATGTGGGGTGTTATATAAATTCATTGCAGTCAAACACAATTATTATAGTAAAATTTCCTAGAAAATTCAATAAATAGCCTCTTGTAGGCATTGTTTGTTCAATCATATTCTTTCAAGACAACATGGCAACCGGAATCAACAATATACATTTTTTCATTGCATTCCTATGCATTACTTCTATTTTGACTCTAGGTAAACAATTTACTTATTCTTTATAATTTCTACCAAAGGAAATTGAAAGGAGATTTATATATGTTCTAACTTTTATAATATATGATTCAAAAATTATATATTCTAATTCATAACATAATTATATCTTTCACTATATTTATAATAATCAACAATCACACTTGTGTTGATACGGCTGAAATTGAAATGATCGAAAAAATTTGCGATGAATGGTTGATCTGTTAATAATTAGAATATTTAGCACCTACAAATTCTAAAAATGTGATTTCAAATTTTGATATGTGCACTATTTTTGACAACATTCTATTGATTTTAGGTGGTGCAATTGATTCAAGTATACCTCCGTCGAATATTTGCTTTCGCAGAGATTCATGTCCAGATAAAACAGGATATTGCAAGCTTTATTGTTTTCAGATTGGGCTTAAGGGTGGCCATTGTGAAGGGGGTCTTTGTTGTTGCGATTGATAATATTTACACACACAAACTCATGGAAAAATAAATACATCGATTTCAACTTTTTATCATAATAAATCTTGGTAACATGCAGAAATGCTATATGCATAAAATATTTGTTTTGGAAATATATTGCAATACCTTAACTACTGTTTGCTAGCATTTATTTAGAGTTTTTTAAGTTATTTTAATTTTTTATATTAAAATAAAAAATAATAGGTAATATTTTGATCTGGAATTCATGGATAATTATTTCACTCACTTTTATTCTAATTTTATTAAAATAAGTGTTTTTCACATTGATCATCAACATGAAAAATTCAAAGGAATATGTATAAAATGATTTTTGTGAAAACTATGGTTTTAAATTATTAAAGTATATTGTATTAATGATAATTGGAGAAAGAATTCTGAATCTCTGATCGAAAACTTCAAAAAAATAGCAAATACAAACTAATTATAGAGGACGGAATTTGAATCTGACACAAACAATTACTTTTTTTGAATTTATTTAACAGCGAGCCAATCAAGCGAATCGAACTGTACCGAACTAAAATAGCAAACATTAATATTAATGTCACTTATAATATTTTGTCCACATGTCATCTTACATGTCACAATTTACTTTGACAAATTATTAAGGTTTACCCTAATCTGAGGTGGAGACAAAAAGTGAGAAAATATTTTCTAAAATTAGAGAAGCAAAACACTAATTTTTAAAACAGGTGATCAAAACGTTAGAAAATTAAAAATATGGAGACCAAAATCGTATCAAGCCTAATTAATTTAGTTTTAACATATTTCCAAAATACTTTTTATATGACCATTATTACACGATTTTGTTTGACTACAATGAATTTAAAAATATGACCACTATTAATTGATTTTGTCTTAGGACTCGTTTTATTTTGTTTTTGAAAAATATTTTCCTTTTTAATGTATATGGGTTCTTTTTGGGGGGTACATTGTGTTTTTAATTTTAAATTTTTTTTACCAAACTTTGTGTTTTTTATTTTAATTATTCGATTATACACATTTTTGTTAAACTTATTTCCATTTAAAATATTTCTAAACAAAAAATATAGATAGAGTAAAATAATTAATAAAAGATTTCTTTTCTAAGGTCTCATAATTTAAATTCATTGCAGTCAAACACAATTATTATAGTAAAATTTCCTAGAAAATTCAATAAATAGCCTCTTGTAGGCATTGTTTGTTCAATCATATTCTTTCAAGACAACATGGCAACCGGAATCAACAATATACATTTTTTCATTGCATTCCTATGCATTACTTCTATTTTGACTCTAGGTAAACAATTTACTTATTCTTTATAATTTCTACCAAAGGAAATTGAAAGGAGATTTATATATGTTCTAACTTTTATAATATATGATTCAAAAATTATATATTCTAATTCATAACATAATTATATCTTTCACTGTATTTATAATAATCAACAATCACACTTGTGTTGATACGGCTGAAATTGAAATGATCGAAAAAATTTGCGATGAATGGTTGATCTGTTAATAATTAGAATATTTAGCACCTACAAATTCTAAAAATGTGATTTCAAATTTTGATATGTGCACTATTTTTGACAACATTCTATTGATTTTAGGTGGTGCAATTGATTCAAGTATACCTCCGTCGAATATTTGCTTTCGCAGAGATTCATGTCCAGATAAAACAGGATATTGCAAGCTTTATTGTTTTCGGATTGGGCTTAAGGGTGGCCATTGTGAAGGGGGTCTTTGTTGTTGCGATTGATAATATTTACACACACAAACTCATGGAAAAATAATAAATCGATTTCAACTTTTTATCATAATAAATCTTGGTAACATGCAGAAATGCTATATGCATAAAATATTTGTTTTGGAAATATATTGCAACACCTTAACTACTGTTTGCTAGCATTTATTTAGAGTTTTTTAAGTTATTTTAATTTTTTATATTAAAATAAAAAATAATAGGTAATATTTTGATCTGGAATTCGTGGATAATTATTTCACTCACTTTTATTCTAATTTTATTAAAATAAGTGTTTTTCACATTGATCATCAACCTGAAAAATTCAAAGGAATATCTATATAATGATTTTTGTGAAAACTATGGTTTTAAATTAATAAAGTATACTGTATTAATGATAATTGGAGAAAGAATTCTGAATCTCTGATCGAAAACTTCAAAAAAAATAGCAAATACAAACTAATTATAGAGGACGGAATTTGAATCTGACACAAACAATTACTTTTTTTGAATTTATTTAACAGCGAGCCAATCAAGCGAATCGAACTGTACCGAACTAAAATAGCAAACATTAATATTAATGTCACTTATAATATTTTGTCCACATGTCAGCTTACATGTCACAATTTACTTTGACAAATTATTAATGTTTACCCTAATCTGAGGTGGAGACAAAAAGTGAGAAAATATTATCTAAAATTAGAGAAGCAAAACACTAATTTTTAAAACAGGTGATCAAAACGTTAGAAAATTAAAAATATGGAGACCAAAATCGTATCAAGCCTAATTAATTTAGTTTTAACATATTTCCAAAATACTTTTTATATGACCATTATTACACGATTTTGTTTGACTACAATGAATTTAAAAATATGACCACTATTAATTGATTTTGTCTTAGGACTCGTTTTATTTTGTTTTTGAAAAATATTTTCCTTTTTAATGTATTTGTGTTCTTTTTGGGGGGTACATTGTGTTTTTAATTTTAATTTTTTTTTACCAAACTTTGTGTTTTTTATTTTAATTATTCGATTATACACATTTTTATTAAACTAATTTCCATTTAAAATATTTCTAAACAAAAAATATAGATAGAGTAAAATAATTAATAAAAGATTTCTTTTCTAAGGTCTCATAATTTAAATTCATTGCAGTCAAACACAATTATTATAGTAAAATTTCCTAGAAAATTCAATAAATAGCCTCTTGTAGGCATTGTTTGTTCAATCATATTCTTTCAAGACAACATGGCAACCGGAATCAATAATATACATTTTTTCATTGCATTCCTATGCAATACTTCTATTTTGACTCTAGGTAAACAATTTACTTATTCTTTATAATTTCTACCAAAGGAAATTGAAAGGAGATTTATATATGTTCTAACTTTTATAATATATGATTCAAAAATTATATATTCTAATTCATAACATAATTATATCTTTCACTATATTTATAATAATCAACAATCACACTTGTGTTGATACGGCTGAAATTGAAATGATCGAAAAAATTTGCGATGAATGGTTGATGTAACACCCAAACCCGTTAATTAAATATTTAATACCTTTATAAAATCTTTTTTCAAAATACGCAGCGGAAAATAAGATTGAGTTGCAAAATAATGGTTCGTGTATTACATCTTCATACAAAACACTACTAATAACTTAATTAGTAAAATATCACTTATACAAAATCATTTTTGAAAATGATACAACCTTAATAAATTATGATAACAAACACCCTTCCCATGTCCTAATCAGAGCGGAGTTTCACCGACAACTTGAGCATAAACATAACCTGAGAACCTGGACCCCCAAAAGTCCAGCAAGTACACAAAACAGAGGGTTAGATAATATAACCAAAAAGAATGTAAGCGTAAGAGTACACTTACATTTAATAATCATACATTAAAATTAGATAGACATATACATCATCTTATATCATCTAACAAACATAGATTTGGCATCTTAAGGCATTTATGCAAGCACTTTAATACATAAACACATTCTTCAAGTTATTACAACATTTAGAATAGACATTTACAATAACCATTAATGTCAAGTATCATTTACCACATAGTAATGCACAACTTCTTAATGCAACTAATGTCACAATTTCATGTCACTCTAGACGCTACTAAATGCATGCGGTACCATGACACAATATCAACATGGATAATCTTAATCCAAGTGTTCTAGATCATCAACTCATAGAACATTCTAGGCCACCACCATCTAGAATTGATACCCCTAGATCACCTCTCATAGGGACTAACATACAAGCATGAATGCATGAATGTGGATATACCAAACATATGGTTAATCTCAATTATACATCATCATTTATGGATACAATCCAAAATATTCTAAATCATCATCTTTAGAATAGATAACATAACTCAAGTGTTCTAGATCACCAACTCATAGAACAACCATCCTAGATCATCATCTCAAGGATCAACACACAACATATGTATATCATAATCTAAATCATCATCATAATACATCAACAATTAAGTCATCATAAACCATCATCATATAAAACCGTTATATATCATCATCATAGACATCATTTAATGAGTATTAAACTCTTCATTCATCAAATCATTCCATACAAGACCATAGACTTATAATTAAATCATACAAGTCAAATTCAACATAATCAAGTATCAACATTTTTCACATTTATAGCATATTCCAAGCATAATCCTACAAAAATAATCTCGGAATCGGAATCTATGCGAAAAACTGGACAAAATAGGTTTCGGGTGCATGAACCATCAAAAAGTCAAAGTCAACTAAAGTCAACGAAAGTCAACTAAGCCAATCTGCAGAATTTTGCAGGTTTTGTTCTGCTCATTGCGAGGGTCATAACTCGGGCTAGGTTGATCCAAATGAAACGCGTAAATATGCGTTGGAAAGCTAAGGAAAATATCTACAACTTTTATGTTGATGGCTAAAACCAATTCAAAGTGCAAAAGGGTCAAAATCACTCGTTTTGCTTCAGACCCTATAAAAAAAAATAGTATTTCTACACTTTTAATTATATTCTAAATTCTCAAATCTTCCAAATGACCCATTTTGAACCATAACACTCAAGTATCATTTCACCAACAATTACCCCACTTATGACATGCTTAAAACAACTTAAATCATCAAAACATAATCATTTATTTCATTGATTTATGACCCATTTTTACAAAACTCATAATCTACTAAAAATTCACCAAAATCAACACTTTAATTCATGATTTTCTACTATTTTCTTAAAAAACTATTTTCAACATATTCAATCAAAATCAAAGCCCAAGTAATCATTTTTCTCATACATTTCATACAACAATCACAAATAGAAACATGTCAACATATAACTCATCATCAAAGTTTCAACATAAACAAGTTCCCAAAACCCATTTTTACCCAAAACCAAAATGAGTGAAGAGAGTTTGGGTTTGGAGTCTTAGACAAACTCTCCTCTCTTTGATTCACTTAAAATTATATTATCTAAACCTCTTACCTCAAGTGTTGGAATCTTTAGTCCTCCCTCTTCAATCCTCCACCTCAAGTTTTTGCCTCTTTCTTCTAAAACCCTTTCTCTCTTCTAAGCCTCCATTCTTTCTTTCTTTTTGTTTTCTAAGACTAAACCCTAGTCTTACTCTCTTTTCTTTAAATACCACTTCTCTACACTTTTACCAATCACACCCCCACTTTCTTAATAACACTACACTTATACTTTCTAAGCCCAACAACACATAATTCTCTTAATTCTAATAGTTAATTAATTAACCTTAGCATAATTTACTAAGAGCTTCTAAGTAACTTAATAAACATGTTAATGACAAAAATACCATTTTTAATCAATTAAAGCACAATTAATCATCAAGGTCACATAATCACACATAATTAAATAAATTAAACAATCACAATAAATAAATACAAATAATAAATTAATTCACAAATAAGACATAAATAGCTAATAACTCTAATTAATAAAATTGGGTCGTTACAACTCTCCCTCACTTAAAAGAATTTTCGGCCTCGAAAATTGTCCGGCTAAAACAACCCGAATACCACTTCATCTAGTTCTCCAACAACATCCAAAACTCTAGACACAACCAAAGTCTGACAATAATTAGTTTATTCCGGTTACACGATATAGTCCACTTATTAACAAGAGATCAAGGGCGGTCATTCCCTCAAGTTGTTAATAGATAGACATCAACCATGTTGGCGGCACAAACCATCTTTATCAAACTACAATAGTGTTTTTTTTTAATTTTAAGCACGAAACGTCCAAAAGAAACATTATGCATTAAGTACTTTCTAATCCATCACACTCTGAAATAAATCCTATCTCCATAGGGACATTCACAGCTCCACAATTTCTAAACATGCTTATTTTTATCTTTAGTCGCATGGTTTTCCTTAATCTGTATATGTTCATGCCCAAATTTTACTCAACTACAGTCTTAATTTTATCATTCCATATCCGGTTGCTAGTAAGGTTCTCCAAATTCCTTTAATAAACATTGAAATACTCCATCAATGACACGGTCATTCTTTTCACACTAGTCGTCATATCTTATTCTGAATTTCAACACAATCATCATCTAGTTTCCATATCATCGCTTCACACTCATTCTGTCGAAATTCTTACATCCAAAATATGTCTTAAGTCGCCTATCAAATTATTATTCTTCAACCATCCATGAATACTATATCTAAAGTCTTTTACTTTTCTCATCAAGTACTACGTTTATGCTACGCATGTCTTTATTACACCAAGTTCCATGAACTAAATCCTATTAATCTTCATTAACCTTTCCATACTTAATCCTTTTCGATAGACACTTACTTAACTTACTCTTATTTCGAATATTTACAAAAAAGTTCTCCGAAACTTATACTCAACACATCCTTCCAACAAATAACTTTCTTACTCCATATCTTCTATTAATGGTACTCCGCACTTAAGCTCATCTTATCTTCCAAAATCTCATCTAAAATTTTCGAACATACTTTTTGTAATATCCCACATTCTAAATCACCTAATTAATTTTAATTAGAGCTTTGTCTAATTTTCATAAATTAATTAGTCGTGCTTGATTAATTAAACTCATGATATTAAGTGTATTATGTGTGTGAATTAGTGAGACTTTTGAGGACTAACTACACAATAATACCAATATGAATTTAATTAAAAGCATAAACTCAAGTTTCCCTCCCTCTTGTGACTCACACACTACTTTTGATCTTAAGCTTCCACCTCACTCATGCTATGAGTCATGTTTCCACTATACTCCTACTCCACTCACCTTGCATGCAAAACTAAGCTTTACTCTCACACTTTCACAAACAAGAGAAAAGTCAGCAAATAACTCCCTCCACTACTCCCTCTCCCTCACGTGTCTCTCTCACCCACCCTCACAAACCAACACCTCACCACTCACTTGTGAGTCACTAAACCACTCATCATACATGCAATCTAGTGCACTTCACCCTCATTTCATTTCAACAACAATCTGAAGCTAGCACTCTCAAATTCTCTCCCCTCTTTCACGCCAAAAACAAGAACAACAATCACACAAAATTCCAATTTCTTCATTGACACAAACTCAAGGATTTGTCTTTCTCTTCAACCACTTTCTCTAGGTAACAGAAATCCTTCACATGCAATAATCAACACAGAGAATCTCTGCATAATCAACTCCCCAAGTCATCACATGTTGCTACAAAACAACAACCCATCTCCACCACCCATCTTCATTGTTGAACAACCAATGGCAATGCATGCATATCCAAACCTTAGCCAAACTATCTCTGTCTCAGCTAACCTCAAACTACTATAAATAACCCTCCAGTTCAGCTGAATTGATCATCAAACACAACTCAAAATTCGTAGAGCACAACTAAGGGGTTTTCAAGTGTCAAATTCCAAATTCTGTCCTGGGGTTCGTGGGGCACTAAAGGAGGTTGCAGTAGCTGCTATAGGAGCCCAGAAGCAAGGTTTAAAGCTTCGATCAGGTGGGTTCTTGGGTTAGTTAGTTAGATTTCCCAAATTCAAACTTTTGCATGTTAACTTAGGAAAATTAGGAAATTGTTGTGTGAGGGAGATTAACTCCCAAAATTTCCCTCCAATCTATCTGATATTATATGTTTTATATTTCTGCACTGTCTTAGATGAGGAATGTAGGCGAAACTATGAAAAATTATTGATTTTCGTAAAACAGGGGCATTTCTGCATGAACTCGCCATAGCGAGTTGCTAGCGAGTATTCATGGCGAGCTGGGCTCTGAGCTGATGAAACTCGCCATGGCGAGCTTCTGCTCGCCACAGCGAGTTGATTTAGGTCAGGACCTATAATCTCGCCATAGCGAGCTGGTGACTCGCCGTAGCGAGCTAGTGCAGAGTTGACCATTAATCTCGCCATGGCGAGCAGGTAACTCGCCAGGCGAGCTTACACAGTAAAATCTGCAATTTTTGATTTTTAAACTAATTTAATCGCTCGTTTTATTTCCTCATCTGAGATAGACAAATTGCAGAAATGTAACTGGTATAATGTTAAATAGAGTGTTAATCACAGATGATCTTAGCGTATAACCTAGATTTAATTAAGTTTGTATGTTCCCCGGGATTTGGTAATTCATGGTAGTTACAACTCAATTTAGTATCAGTCAGTTAAGAGCGAATGATATCGCACTATGGACTCCCAATGGGATAATCCATTAGGTTATGACGATGTGAGCTTCATGCCGTGACCGAATCGGATGACGGATATGGCAGGCCTCTGAGACCTGCTCACCTCAGAGTGTCCTAGTGTTAAAATGAATAAGATATGTTTTATGTGTTACACATTTATTTATGCTTATGATTCATGATAATATGTTAGTATGTATGACTGATTAGGATTCCCCGGTGTAGTCACCTTAGGAGGGTAGTAGGACTCACTGAGGCTTAGTTGTCTCACCCCACTCCAAACAATTATTTTTCAGATAAGCAGGTTGGATAAGGTATGCTGTTCGGTGTGCTTGCAGCTGTGCTTGGAGATAGCATTTCTTTCATGCATTTCTAGTTGATCTATGTTGTCTAGTCTTATTCAATAATCTTGTTGCACCTGTTGTTATCTGTTGTTTCCGCTGTCTTATTTCTTGTTGTTGTACTTAGCACCTGCGTGTGCTTGAACTTTTCAAGTTGTAATAATAATGACTCGGTATTCAATAATGATATTTCACGTTTTATTCTAGATTTAGACGTGGGGTGTTATAATTGGTATCAGAGCAGGTCGATTCAGATCGTGCCAGAGTTCATTAGTATTACCATCCGAATCCCAGTATTTGTCTGGATTTCTAACATCTGTTCTAGATGTCATTGAAGGTGGAAAAACACAAGAAGGGGGGGGTTGAATTGTGTTTTAAAAAATAAAACTTTTTGCCTAATAGCGACTAAGTATGCAGCGGATAAAAACACAAATTAACGAGAGGGTGCTGAGAGAGAGAAAGAAAGACACAGAATTTATCCTGGTTCCCCTCACAAATCGAGAGTACTCCAGTCCCCTTGTTACTAACAAGAGATTTTCACTATAATCTACTAAAGATTACAAATTGCTCAAGCACACTTGCAAGAGACTTCTCAGGTGCTCAAGTTTCACTAAACAAGAGACTTCTCAAATGCTCAAGTTAAACTTAACAAGAGACTTCTCAAACAAACTTAAGAATAAGAATGAATGTTAAGGAACACTTGATATACTATCAGAGGTGTTTACAAAATACAACTCAATTTGTTCTAAGACTTAGAATGACAGATTTAAAATATGATGTCAGAATGCTTCTTAGTCTTTGAACGCAGTAATAGAACAGTAGTAGGAACAGTTGTCATTTCTTCCATTTGAGTCTTCTATTTATACTTGGAGGAAGATGATGACCGTTGCAGAGAGAGAGGTGCCAGCTGGAATTTACTCGTACAATTGATAGCTGTATATTGCCTTCTTTGGTAAGGAATTCCAATTCCACTACCTAGCTATTCAATTTATCACTCCTCCATTTTGAGTAATAATAGTACGATAGTACAATCCTCAAATGCGCTCCACTTATGGATAAGGTTAACGTTGTACCAACGAATATTCCTTCCTGTGGATGAGACAGAGCCTTGAAGTAGATTGTTCTTCAATCATTGGTTCTATATAGGTCAGCTCTTGAGTGACGTAAATTCCTTTTGCTTCTGATGCTGTTGCCATAGCTTCTTGAGGTCTTTTAGCTTCTGAGACCTTCAGAACCTTGTTTTATCCTCAGAGTCACTTTCTTCAGCATTCAAAATTTAAGCTTCTGACGAACAGTGTCGTGCTTTCAGAGCTTGTTTTGACTGGCTTCTCTGCTACTATTCATAGTGCTTCTGAATGAATTTTGACTTATAATTCTGCACACTAGAATAATCATTAGTAATACCAATTGCAATTTTAATACCTTGTTATCATCAAAACTACTTAAAACATTAGAGGTTCAAGTCAGACCCACTTTGTTCCAACAATCTCCCCCTTTTTGATGATGACAAACCAAAGCATTAAAATTCAATTGTTGTTGATTTAATTTAATTATGATGACTTCAGGTTTCAAAGGTTTGCAATCTCCCCCTGAGTCTGATAATCCATAAGGGTAGGTTTGTAAGCTCCCCCTAAGTTTTATCCATAATTAATTAAAACAGTTTAAGAGTTGATTTATTAACTTAAAATAAATTTTCATATTTAACTCTCAGAAGCATAGTTTTGCAAGCTTTGCTTCTTAGAGTTTGATAATGCTCAGAAGCGGTTTGCAAGCTCTTCTGACATTGTCTATGAATTTTATTTTATGTTCTTAAATTTTCTCCCCTTTCAATAATCGTACAGAATGAGAAAGAATCATAAGAGATAAATATTGATTCATAATGTATTTAACATACCAGTTTCAGATTGAGCAGTATATGAATGAATCAACATTAATTTTAACGCTACTCTTACTCCCCCTTTTGGCATCAGTCAAAAAGACACAGAAAACCAAGCAGTCAAATGCGTCATAACAAGGCAGTCAAGTCAAAAAGTGATGACAACTAAATTCATTTAATGAATTGTGTTGAAAACCGTCCTGACAAGAGAGCTTGATGACACTATAAAAAGAGATGATTCCTCTCATTTTACTCATCCAGAGTAATCAAGTAACATCAAAAGAAAAACATACAATGGAAAGGCAGGTTACCAAGGATGCTTCAGGCTAAAAAAAAAAGAGCAAGAAGGGAGCAGAGCCCTGGCGCTGCGAAGAAAACAGGCTACGATATGAGAGAAACAAGGAAGAACTTATTTTAACAGAGTCAGAGGAGGAAGAATTGGGCTCTGATCTGGAAGAGTTCTTATGGACATATGAAGATAATCTAGCAGATTATCCAGCTGAGGTTCAGAAGCTTGCTGATGAAGCACTATCTCTTCTCAAAGAGAAACTGAAGAGTATAGAATCAGAGGCGTCTAAATCTAAGCCTTAGGCTAGATGCAATCATATGTAATAAAGAATCTTTCTATTAATAATAAAAGTTGTTCCTCTACCTATCTCTCTCTCTTTTAAGCTTGCTTTCTTTTTATATACCACATAAGTATTGTCAGAACACCAGTTACCAGACACGCCTCATTCGGTATTGGTGCCCCGTTGTTAAACAGGCTTTAATACTAAGAAGCTATTTCATGAGTAAACAGGAGTACTGATGAGAGGGACTCTTAGGTTTTGAAAATCCTAGGCTTATTAGTTTAAATACTAAGATGCTCTTCAGCATCTTTCACTAGAGTCAGAAATCTCAAGAGTACCAGACAATATTATGGTATATAGAAAAGTTAAATTTTGAAAAACAAAGATAAAACAAACATATAAGCAAATAACAAACACACAAATATGGATAATATAGATATGAATTAAAAGAAAATTATCCAAAAATTACATAAGAACTTAACAATAAAACAAGTGCTCAAACATAAGGGTTAAGGTTTGGGTTGCTGTTGAGTAAGCTTCAGAAGAAGTTCCATCATTGCATCTATCTTCTTGTTTGTAGCTTCACCAGATCTGTTCATGTCTTCTCTTATATCGGCCCTGAACTCATCCATTTCATTTCTTAGTTCCTCTCTTATGTCATGCTTGATTACATCCAGAGCTTCTTGCATAACAGAGGGTATAGCAGATGAAGAAGAGCCTTGGACAAGGACTGGTGGAGATCTTGGAGTAGATGAAGCAACAATGGGAGCTTTTCCTTTATCAGAATCTGGTTTACTAAGGTTCTGATCATTCATAACAGTATCTTCTGCAGCTCTTTGATTCTCAAAAATCTTATTAGTCTCAATGGTAGCAATGTGAACAGCTCTATCAACCAATAAGTTTAAGGCTTCTTGTTCAGCAAGCCTCTGACGTTCCATTTCAGCGGCTATCCTAGCCTGCTCTTCATCAAAAGATCTTATCATACTTTCATCAACAGCAGCTAAAAAGGCTAACCTCTGACATTCTTCTTCATGGTTGAAGAATGTGAGCCTTGGAGCACATGTCCTCTCAGCAATCTCAAATAGTTCACGTACAGTGTTTGCTCCTCTACCCTTAATCTTATCCTTCAGATGAGTACTGAGAATTCTTAAGGATTTACCAAACAAGTACTCTAATTCCCTGACCTCAGCATCCATATCAGAGGGGAAGATAAGAGCTTCTTCCTCTCTTTGTTTGAACCTCTTAAGTCTAATACCTATAGCATTATTTAGCAGCTCAAGGTTTGGTTCAGAGTCAGAATTGAAAAAGGATAAGGATGGGTCAAAGGGAATGGTTGGTTCAGGTTCCTTTCTTTTGAGTTCAATAATTTTGATTTTGCTGAGATTTGGAGGTATGATATCATCATCAAGATTGATGGAATCCTTGAATATTTGATGTTCAGCTTTAGTTAGGTGTTGGTAAAGCTCAAGAACCTCTTCTAAAACTAGAGGTCTGTTGAGTGGGTCAGGGACAGGTTGTGGTGATTGATGTTGTTGTTCAGTCATGACATTGATTGGTGATGAGTGAGGTGATTTTTGTTGTTCTTCAGAATGAGCAATTGGCTCATTCTGAACAGGGGTGAATGTAGGTGGATTTACTCGTGAGATGTGATCAAGTGAGGGAGGGGGTGTGTGAATGACCTGTGTGTTTTGTGTTTTATGGACGGGTGGATCATTTGTGAGATTCATGGATGGAAATTGATTTGGTGAATTTGGATTTGAGTTGGTAAAAGCAACACCACACATGTGTTGTTCAAGATGTTCTATGACAGAACCTTGATTTGTGGATTGATGGAGAATGGTGGTGTCTACATTAATAGTAGGTTCTTCATCAGAAGAAAGATGAATGGGCTTTATGGTGATCTTCTTTGTGGTTTTCTTGAAAGAGGTTCTCTTTGGTGTAAGAGTTTTCTTTTGTTTTGGGTTGGATTCTCTGATGAGTGTAGCAATTAACTCATCCGAGGCAGTGCTGGTATCTGATGAAGATGATGATGATATAGCTTTATGATCAGGTAAGACTACACTAATAGGTACAGTGAAGTCTATGGGTTGAGGTTGATTGGTAGATGATGGAGGTTGAGAAATAGATGGTTTAGCAATAGAGGGTTGAGGTTCAGAACCAATAACCTGAGCTACAGGAATGCTAGAAGTATTAGATTCAGAGATCTTACCTTTTGGTTTAGAAGCTCTGGTCTTTAGTCTCTTTGCAGGTTTAGTAGGGTTCTGATTTTCCTCAGAAGCTGAAGGCCTATCATGCCTTTTCTTTGTCCGCTTTTCCTTCTGAACAGCTTCAGTCATCATATTTTCAGCACCTTCCTCAATCTCATCAGCACTAGCATGTCCTTGATCATCAGAGCCTTCATCAATCATTTCTTGCTCAGTAGTTCTTGGCTTTCTTCTGCTCCTTGTAATATCTCTTGGTCCTTTGAAGATATCCCAATTAGGAACACTTACAACCATTTTCCTGGGCACACTGACCCCAGTTTCTCTTCTTACTGATTCAAGAAAGTTTTTGATGACCTCATCATTATCATGTTCTGATATGGTGGGAAACCCATCACACCAGAAGTACTTTTCGTACACTTGCTGCAGAGGTGTTTTCACTTGAATGATTTCTTCCTTGGTTTTTCTCTTCATGTTGACCAGAACTGATGCATCATACTTAGCAGTTTGGAAAACTCTAAGTTTTTCTTTGGCACTCACAATGTCTGTGAGTTTGGTTTGCCTTATCAGTTCTGAGATTAACCTAGGGTGATGAATGACTGATGGTATTTTGGTTCTACCCTCATTGATGGTAAGACACATGTGATCAAAAAGAATCTTAGCCAAATTAACTTTTACCCTCTTGTATAAGAACCAGATGAGATGTTTGTGTGGAATGGAGATGGTATCCAATCCACCTTTTCTGGTGAAGATAGTGGACAAACACATTCTGAAAGCAAATTCAAATGTGTTCTTCATGTGCATTACTTTTCCAAAATCCTTTTGTGTGCAACCAGATTTAAAGAGGTCCTGATGAATTGAATCCAAATGCTTGCTTCTCTTATCATACACTTCTATATCTTCTCCTTTGTTGTCTAAACCCAGAATCTTAGCAATGTGTGCCTGAGTTATCACAACATTGATTCCCAAAATATTTGACCTAATTTCCCTCTCTCTATAAGGTTTAAGACCAAGTTCCTTTCTTGTTTTCCCTCGTAATTCCTGGTTCTTCTCAACCATATCCTTGTATTCTTTATCAGCACTTGCTCTATCGTACACTTTAGCCTTCTGCCAGAAATACTTCACTATGTCGTAGTATACGAAGCCATTTAGCATCTCAAAGTAATTTTGCCATTGTTGGTTGTAGAACAAGTATTGAATGTCAATCCCATTCGCTTTCAAACTTTCAAAATCCACGAACTTCTCAGTGAAGAAATCATAAGCATCTGGTCCAGCGTCAGTTTGATGATGTTCGTAGACTAGGTTATCTTTTGAATTGAGATCGATGATGGGTGATAACGTAGGGTTAAAAGGTTCTTGAACGATTTCGTTTGATGAACGAGCAGCCATTGTTTCAGACAAATGAGAAGATGAAGATTGGGAATTTTCTGTAAAGCCTAGGGTTGTGTAGGTAGTGATTTTGTGTAAAAAGTTGTGCAAGTGAGTGAAGTGACTTATAAATAGTAACTAGCACACATACACAGAGAAAGTAGACATTGGGAGGGAGCGCGAGCAGTTTTTTTAAAAAATTAAATAATATACTTAACTGCCATAATCATCATTAACTGTTCTCTGCCCGTCAGGATCTAGACACGTGTTGAAAAAGTTTAAACAAAGCTGACGCGTGTATAGACAACTGTTGTACACTTACACGTACTGAACGTTTCATTTCTAAAAAGGTTCAGAGCCTCACTCATTTGTATCTGACACCTCATCAGAACCTGTTACTCTTCAGAGCCTAAATTATTCAGAGCTTCCCAAGGGATACTCTAAATTATAAGAGGTTCTGATAAAGCTTCAGATGCTAATTTTATTCTACTTCTCAGAGCTAATTTTCTTCAGAGATATAGTGCATGTTCAAATTCTTTTTGATAAAATCAAATCTTTCAATAGCTAAAGGTTTAGTAAATATGTCAGCCCATTGATGTCCAGTATCAATGAATTGAATATCTATTGTACCTTTCTGAACATGATCCCTTATAAAATGATGTTTTATTTCAATATGTTTAGCTCTTGAGTGTAGAATAGGGTTCTTAGACAAATGAATAGCAGCAGTATTGTCACAATATAGTGGAATACTCCTTTCAGCTATGTTATAATCTTCCAACTGATATTTCATCCAGAGAAGCTGTGTGCAGCATTTAGCAGCTGAGATGTATTCTGCTTCTGCTGTAGACAAAGCAATAGTTGTTTGTCTCTTACTGGCCCAAGATATGAGATTCTCACCAATGAATTGGCAATTTCCACTAGTGGATTTCCTCTCAATCTTATCACCAGCATAGTCAGCATCACAGAATCCAACTAGCTTACTATCTAGGGATTTTTTATAAAGAAGTCCTAGATTAGTAGTTCCTTTCAGATATCTAAAGATCCTCTTAACGGCAGTTAAGTGAGGTTCTCTAGGATCTGACTGGAATCTTGCACACAAGCATACACTATATAGAATATCAGGTCTAGATGCTGTAAGGTAGAGTAAAGAACCAATCATACCTCGATACAGCTTCTGATCTACTTTGCTTCCTATCTCTTCTTTGCTTAAGCTGCTGGTAGGATGCATGGGTGTAGACATTATCTTGCAGTCATCAAGGTTGAACTTCTTCAGAAGCTCTTTTGTATACTTGCTTTGATGAATGTAAGTGCCATCTTTTCCTTGATTAATTTGGATTCCAAGGAAGAACTTTAATTCACCCATCATACTCATTTCAAATTCATCCTGCATAAGCTTAGAGAAATTCTTGCAAAGAGAAGCATTAGTTGAACCAAAAATTATATCATCTACATAAATTTGAATGATTAAGATATCTTTCTTAGATGTCTTTCTGAATAATGTATTGTCAATTTGACCTTTTTGAAAACCATTTTCTAAAAGGAAATTACTCAGTCTTTCATACCAAGCTCTTGGAGCTTGTTTGAGACCATAGAGTGATTTCTTAAGTTTATAAACATAATTAGGATTTTTCAAATCCTCAAAACCTGGGGGTTGTTTGACATATACTTCTTCAGAAATAACACCATTAAGAAAAGCGCTCTTAACATCCATTTGGTACAATGTGATTCCATTGTTAACAGCATATGAAAGAAGTAACCTGATTGCTTCCAGTCTTGCTACTGGAGCAAATGTTTCAGTGAAGTCTATACCTTCTTGCTGACTGTAGCCTTGTGCTACCAGTCTAGCTTTATTTCTTACCACTTCACCTTGTTCATTCATCTTGTTTCTAAATACCCACTTAGTTCCAATGATGTTCTTATGTGCTGGTCTTGGCACTAAGTCCCATACATCATTTCTTTGAAACTGATTGAGCTCATCCTGCATAGCTACAATCCATCCATCGTCCGTAAGTGCTTCATCAACATTCTTTGGTTCTATCATTGAGATTAGTCCCAGAAGAGAATCAAGTTGTTGATAGTCTGATCTTGTCTTTCTTGGACTTTCTTTGTTTCCAAGAATTAAGTCTTCTGGATGTGATGATCTATATTTGAACTTCCTTCTTGGAGCTTCATCAACATCAGCACTTGGTTGAGTGTCTTCTTCTGAAGTGTCATCATGTTCTTGTGATGCTTCTAATTGAGATGCTTCTTCAGCATTTTCTTCCAATACAGCTTCTGAAGCTTCAACAGCTTCTGATGCTTTTTCAGGTTCTGAATCGATGTATTGGTATGGAACACCTGCATAACTATTATCTTGCTCTGACATTTTACTGTCAGGCTCTTTATCATCAAATCTAACATGTATAGATTCTTCCACTGTGTTGGTTTCAGAATTATACACTCTGTATGCCTTTGAGCGTTCAGAGTAACCTATAAAGATTCCCTTACAAGCTTTGGCATCAAATTTTCTTTTGTAGGCCTTGTTGTTTAGAATGTAACATGTACATCCAAACTGATGAAAGTAAGAGATGTTGGGCTTTCTTCCTTTGAAGAGTTCATATGTTGTTAGATTCAATAGAGGTCTTATATAGATCCTATTTTGAATATAACAAGCTGTGTTTACAGCTTCTGCCCAGAAGTGCTTAGCAAGTTTTGTCTCATGCATCATGGTTCTTGCCATTTCTTGTAAAGACCTGTTCTTTCTCTCTACAACACCATTTTGTTGTGGTGTTCTAGGAGCAGAGAACTCATGAACAATGCCATGATCTTCACAAAAAGTTGCAAATGGTTCATTTTCAAATTCACCACCATGATCACTTCTAACTTTTAAGATTTTGAGACCTTTCTCATTTTGCACTTGAGTACAGAAGATGCTGAACACATCATATGCATCATCTTTCACTCTTAGAAACTTCACCCAAGTCCATCTACTGTAGTCATCAACAATGACTAATCCATATTTTTTCCCATTGATTGAGGCAGTACTTACTGGACCAAACAAATCAATGTGAAGTAGTTCTAAGGGTCTTGAGGTAGAAACAATGTTTTTAGTTTTAAAAGAAGTTTTTGAAATTTTGCCAATCTGACAAGGACCACACAGAGCATCTGAATGATATTTAAGATTTGGCAGGCCTTTAACCAACTTTAGTTTGCTAAGCTTAGAGATTAATCTCCAGTTAGCATGACCTAAGCGTTGGTGCCAGACCCACTTTTCATCATTCAGAGATAGAAGACAAACTATCTTCTGCTCAGTGAGTTCTGACAGATTCACCTTATAAACATTACCTCTTCTTAATCCTTTAAACAATATGGACTTGTCAGAATCATTGATTACTGTACATGCCTCTTTATCAAATTTAACAATAAATCCGCTATCACAAAATTGACTAATGCTAAGCAGATTATGTTTGAGGCCATCAACTAACCAAACATTATTAATTGAAAGAGAAGAGTTACCAACTATACCTGTACCAATGATCTTCCCTTTTTGGTTTCCTCCAAACCCCACAGTACCTCCCTCTTTCAGAGTCAGGGTTTGGAACATATGCCTTTCTCCCGTCATATGTCGTGAGCAGCCACTGTCCAGGTACCAGCATTGCTGCTTTGGCCTTCTTAGTGTGCAAACCTGAAGCAAATATTATTTGAGATTTTGGTACCCATATCTTTATGGGTCCTTTTGTGTTAGTCTTTACAGGTCCAGGTGGTCTTTGTTTGAAAGACCTATCAGAGCCTCTAGAGTTAATCACCCTTGTTGAAAAGTTTTTGGGTTTAGTATAGCTCTTGAGCTTTGTTCTTGAATGTGTCAGAGCTTCTTTAGTTTTAACATTAGCTTGAGGCTTAAAAATCTTAGGTTCTGAGGTTTTATCCTTCAGAGTCTTTGACTTTTGAGCCTCTGGCTTTGATGTTCTATTAGAAGCTGACTCATTTAGAACCTCTGATTGACTCTTTACAAAGACAACCTTGGGTTTTGATTTATCTATATTAGAGGACTTTGAAGATAATGGATTATCTTTAAAACGAGAGAATCCAAGACCTTCTCCTCTATTTCTACTTACATGATAAATCAAAGAGGCTATTTTACTTCTTTTCATTCCATTGATAAGGAATTCCTGAAGAGCAAATTCATGTTCTGGAGGAACCTTATCATCAAGAACATAATGAGTTTCCATAAATTCATTTCTTGATTTTAGAGACTCATTTTGTTCAATTATTTCATTTGCCTTTTCGGTCAGGTTGTTATAAGCCTTTTTAAGGACCTTACACTCACCTGCCTTTTTGGTTAAAAGTTTTAAGGCATCTTTTAATGAATCTATTAATTCAGAACGAGAAAGTTTAGCAAGTACCTCATCTTCATCTTCTGAATCTGAGTCATCTTCGTGCTCAGAGTCTTCTTGGTCAGAA
This sequence comes from Trifolium repens, assembly GCA_030408175.1. Classification (NCBI taxonomy): domain Eukaryota; kingdom Viridiplantae; phylum Streptophyta; class Magnoliopsida; order Fabales; family Fabaceae; genus Trifolium; species Trifolium repens. The sequence continues at coordinate 33,029,367 of CP125836.1, read as the reverse complement.
GCGGTTGCCATCAAGGCTAGGTTTGCTTCTTCTTCCCCATCAGAATCTGATTCCTGATCCAAATCATCCCAAGTGGCAAGGAACCCCTTTTTGAGCTTACTTTTGTATCTTTCTTTGTTAGAGGTTCTCTTGGATGATTTACTCAGGTTCTCTGGGCAGTCAGCAATGAAGTGTCCTGGTTTGTTGCACTTAAAACATTTGTTTTGTTCTTCCTTTTTATCCTTAGAAGTACCAGCCTTCTTGGAAGAACCTCCAAACTTACCAGCATACTTCTTGCTTCTCTTAGCCCATTGCGATACTCTTGCAGCCATCAGAACCATTTCTTCTTCTTCATCAGAGTCCATCTCGTGACCTTCTTCAGAAGCTTCTTCATCAGATACTATAACCTTCGCCTTCAGAGCCTTAGAGGAACTCTTGGTGCTTAGTGCTATCCCTTTTAGCTTCTTAGTCGATTCATCAGTCATGAGTTCCATCTCATGACTCTTTAGAGAACTAACCAAGCTTTCAAGAGACACAGTATCTAAATCCTTAGATTCCTGAAACGCTGTCACTTTTGGTCTCCACTTTGGCGGCAAGCTTCTGAGTACTTTCCTTACATGATCAGCCTCAGTATAGCTCTTATCTAAAACTTGAAGTCCAGAAACAAGAATTTGAAACCTAGAGAACATTGTCTCAATGTCCTCTCCGTCCTTCATTTTAAATAATTCATACTGATGTACTAACAAGTTGGCCTTAGCCTCCTTAACTTGTTTATTTCCTTCATACTTGGATTTAAGAGAATCCCAGATAGACTTAGCCGTTCTCTTATCTCCAATTTTCAAGTACTCATCATGAGAGATGGCATTTGTCATCATCCCTTTTACACTGTGGTGCTTCTTATATTCCAGCTTTTGAGTGGGTGTAAAAGCCTTCCTGTCTTTAGAGCTAACAACGCCTTCTAAGTCCATATTTTCAAAGTTCACTCCATCTTCTACCAAATCCCACAGATCACAATCAATCGCCATGATGTGACTGTACATCTTGGTTTTCCAGAATGGATAACCAGTCTCAGTTCCATTGAAAAAGGGAATTTTGTCAGAAGACCTTCTGTCTTTAGAATTAGAATCATAGTCAAATGGAACTTCATTGAGATTCTTCTCAGCAGACATGTTTTTCCTCCCTGAATCTTAACTGTTTCACTGATAGGTGAGAGTTAGGCAACAGCCCAGCTCCTGATACCAATTGAAGGTGGAAAAACACAAGAAGGGGGGGTTGAATTGTGTTTTAAAAAATAAAACTTTTTGCCTAATAGCGACTAAGTATGCAGCGGATAAAAACACAAATTAACGAGAGGGTGCTGAGAGAGAGAAAGAAAGACACAGAATTTATCCTGGTTCCCCTCACAAATCGAGAGTACTCCAGTCCCCTTGTTACTAACAAGAGATTTTCACTATAATCTACTAAAGATTACAAATTGCTCAAGCACACTTGCAAGAGACTTCTCAGGTGCTCAAGTTTCACTAAACAAGAGACTTCTCAAATGCTCAAGTTAAACTTAACAAGAGACTTCTCAAACAAACTTAAGAATAAGAATGAATGTTAAGGAACACTTGATATACTATCAGAGGTGTTTACAAAATACAACTCAATTTGTTCTAAGACTTAGAATGACAGATTTAAAATATGATGTCAGAATGCTTCTTAGTCTTTGAACGCAGTAATAGAACAGTAGTAGGAACAGTTGTCATTTCTTCCATTTGAGTCTTCTATTTATACTTGGAGGAAGATGATGACCGTTGCAGAGAGAGAGGTGCCAGCTGGAATTTACTCGTACAATTGATAGCTGTATATTGCCTTCTTTGGTAAGGAATTCCAATTCCACTACCTAGCTATTCAATTTATCACTCCTCCATTTTGAGTAATAATAGTACGATAGTACAATCCTCAAATGCGCTCCACTTATGGATAAGGTTAACGTTGTACCAACGAATATTCCTTCCTGTGGATGAGACAGAGCCTTGAAGTAGATTGTTCTTCAATCATTGGTTCTATATAGGTCAGCTCTTGAGTGACGTAAATTCCTTTTGCTTCTGATGCTGTTGCCATAGCTTCTTGAGGTCTTTTAGCTTCTGAGACCTTCAGAACCTTGTTTTATCCTCAGAGTCACTTTCTTCAGCATTCAAAATTTAAGCTTCTGACGAACAGTGTCGTGCTTTCAGAGCTTGTTTTGACTGGCTTCTCTGCTACTATTCATAGTGCTTCTGAATGAATTTTGACTTATAATTCTGCACACTAGAATAATCATTAGTAATACCAATTGCAATTTTAATACCTTGTTATCATCAAAACTACTTAAAACATTAGAGGTTCAAGTCAGACCCACTTTGTTCCAACAGATTTCAATTCAATTTCTTACTCATCTAAGTTGATATGTTAATCAACATACTTCAAACCACTCTGATAAAACTTACCTAGCTCAGTATCAGCAAATCAGTTAATTAAAGGTAATTATTTGAGACCAATTGGAACAAATGGGTAGAACTTATCATATAATAAACACACTACATTACTAAGACCCTTATATTTCTAAAAGAATGGATTAAAGCCAAGTGGGACCCACGTTTCTTACTACTTAAGCACAAGGCTAGTGTACTAAGACATTCATTTGTTTGTTTTCCATTTCCTTAAGCTGCAACCCAAGAAAAACACATCCCTCTTGCTCTCTTTGGCCGTGAAACAACAACATGAACCCTTCTAGCTTCAAATCTTTGATTTTTCATCATAAATCCATCATGCAATCAACACTTGGTCTCAAGCTCCTCACTCTTCCCTCTTTACCGAATCCATCACACAACTAATATGCAATCAAGGAACTTGTTGAAGAAAGGAAATCTGCATGTTCTTATGAATGAGAGTGTTAAGGATTATCCACCCAAATTCTGAATGATTAAGGTAAGAAACTCAATCCTCTCAATCTTATGAGATCCCTCTTTTGATTCAAATTCATTTGTATTGGAACCCTAATCCCATAACCACTGTTCTGGTACTGCATGTACGTTTAAACATTCAATTCATGGCTGGAGAATGGTTAGGAAGATGGATTAAAGGCTGGAATTGATGCAGAAATCGCAAAACTACGTTTCAGTACTGTGACAACTCGCCCTGGCGCAGGATAGCTCGCCCCAGCGAGCTTGTCAGTAAACTCACACTGTCTGCTACTGTGTTAGCTCGCCCCAGCGAGTTTAGCAGCTACTGCTGCATGTGTTTCACTCCATTCGTGCTCAGTTCCAACCTCGGTAAGTATCCCTAACATTCCTTTTCCCTTCTCAGAGTGGTATTGGCTATTTCATTTTCCTTAACCTTAGTAATCGTTTAAAGCTCATGAAATCCATTTTTTCCTTCCTTTTCTCATGAGTACAAGCTTTGGGGATTTCAATGTGAGTCCTGGTCAGAGGGCTTTGATGCTGTAGCTGAGCTAGAGTACTTGTTAAAGCTTCTTTACAGGTGGGTTCTTTAGGATAGTGTAGCTAGTCCCCCAAAACTATGAATTTTGCATGTTAATATAGGTTTAGGAATTATTGTTGTGTGAGGAGAATTAAACTCCAATTCACCTCCATTATGTACCATATTATGTAATTTATCTTGCTACACTGATTAATACGAGGATTGTAGGTGTTGTTTTTGAGTAACTATGATTTTAGTAAAACAGGGCATTTTCTGTGTAAACTCGCCACAGCGAGTAGTTGGCGAGCATTCATGGCGAGCTGGGTTCTGGGCTGATGAAACACGCCATGGCGAGCTTTTGCTCGCCACAGCGAGTTGATTTAGGTCAGGACCTATAATCTCGCCATAGCGAGCAGGTGACTCGCCGTAGCGAGCTTGTACAGAACTGACCTATATTTTACACTTTCTAAATAAAGATTTCCACACTCGTTTTATATCCTCGTTAGAATCAGATAACTTGCAGTAATGTAATTAACATAATGTCGAACAGAATGTTAATCACAGATAATCATTAGGGTATAACTTAGTAATTAATTAGGTTTGTATGCTCCCCGGGTTTTGGGTATTTATGGTAGAGATAACTAAATTAGTATCAGTCAATCAGGAGCGACCTGTGATGTCGCGTTATGGACTCCCAATGGGACAATCCATTAGGATATATTATTGTGAGCTGCATGCCGTGACCGAATCAGTTGACGGATATGGCAGGCCGCTGAGACCTGCTCACCTCAGAGTGTCCTTGTGTATAAAATGAATAAGAGATTGTTATGTGTGTTACACCTTTATTTCTACTATTACGTTATTATGTTGTAAATATATGCTAGTATGTTACGACTGTTTAGGTGCCCCCGGTGTAGTCACCTCTAGGAGGGTAGTAGGACTCGCTGAGGCTTAGTAGTCTCACCCCACTCCAAACAATTTTTTTTAGGTAAACAGGTTATCCGGAGCAAGGACCAGGTAGGAGACTGACAGTTGGAGCCGAGCTTGGATTGTCAGACTAGAAGATTTTAGTCTTCTTCTTGTTTCTTAGTTAATCTGTTTATTTATCGTTGTTTTCCCTTCCGCTGTATTTCATCAGTTTATCCTTTGTATTTGTGACAATTTGTAACTTCGCAATTTATTCAGTAAATTTTATTGTACTCAGATTCAATTATTTATGTCTTAACTAAATATTCTAGATATTTTAGTTGGGGCGTTATATTTTCTTTTTAAAATGACATGATTATGTTATCATGTTTCGTTCCCTATCCTTCTCTATTTATTTATTTATTTATTATATTTTCAAACAATTAAATCATGAATGTTTTCTTAGTTAATATTTAGGGAATAAAGATAGAGTAATCACCAAGAATCAAATTCAAATGTCTAAACTAAAACCAAGAAAAATAGACATCCAATGACTTAAAAATAGTTAACCAAGTACCCCTCAGTACCCCTGTTTTAGAAAGAAAAGGCTCTTAGCTTCATTGATTAACTTGTTTAAGCTAATAACTAAAAGAAAAAGACAACTAGTAACATAACCAACATTTGAATAATTAAAATGGCTGCTTTGAATCTTAAAATGGGAGGCCAAAAGAATCTAAACTTGAAAACTATAAAATAGTGAATAGCTACTGGTTTTTAAAATGAATGAAAGAGACAAGTTTTACTTTTAAAGAACATAATAGAACAAAACAAGAAAACATTAGACTATGAAAAGAATGAAAAGAAATTAGATTCGGACCTTTAATTCCCAAGCTTCTTGAGAGTGATAGTTGTGTGTAGGTAGTGAATGTTAATGTCCTATTTATAGATTTCTAATTTTACTTCTACATGGTAATTGTTAACCCCACGTTTTCACTTCCATTTTGTGAAGAAAATTGAACCACGTTGATACTATGCACATGTGTAATTCTTATCTCTAACTTGGCATTCTTATCTTCTAAATTATCACTGAATTTTTAATTTTATTTTTATAACATAAATGATAAAGTTAATGACACTACCTTCACCTACATATTTTTGTGATTTCAAAAATATTTTTCTTTTCCTTTTATGTGATAAAAGTTTATACAGTCGAGTAAATAACTGTCCAAAATTCGGTAGAATTTTAAGCCAAGAATTTTGCTACAACCTATTAAAATATTTCATAATTAATTTCTAAAATTACTTTTCTTATATCTACTTTAAAAATAATAAATTAGTTATCAGTCTATACAAAGTAAAAATACTACCAAAGAACATGCAAAAGTTAATCAAAATTTGTTAAAATTAAATTTTCAAAATATAGCCGTAGCTTAGGTTAATTTAATAGATTATACCTATATTTCTATATCTAAAATTTATTTTTATGAAAATAATTATTTACACATTCCCACCCACTTTAGACACTTAACTAGTACTAACATAGTATTCTATACACATTGATAATATTATTTTCTCAAAATATTATGAAAAATATAAATAAATAATCAAATTCATTTTATAAAAATACTTAAATTAATAATATAAAGAAAAATACTAGTTTATAAAATTTAGGGCGTTACATTACTACCCCTCTTAAAAAAATTTCGTCCTCGAAATTCGTAAGTAAAGAAACTTAAGACTTTTAACATTACTATATACATAAACATTTTAGTATACTTAATATAATAAATACGTCTTTGACAAATCTTCTATCAAGCTAATGGACTTAACTCTAAAGATATCATGTACCTATAATTTTATAACCATGCTAAAGCTATAATTAAAACTTAAAAATTTCATTATACTAGCTCAAAATCTAAACATACTCGAAAATATGTAATTAATTTTGTTTAAATAAAGCAATACCTAACTAATGAGCTAATCACTATCAATAATTGACTGCACTATTCAACTATTTATAATCATTCAAAAATAATCATCCATCTTATCACTAAAATCATATTACCATGATCTTTTGGCAACAATAGTTACTACTTTTAACATTAAACTTAAGTTTTCAAATATTGTATAGTGAAATCAAAACTTATACTATCAATATTCTCTATGCTACTTATAAAATTCATTCTTATATAAGTTCAACTTTCTATAACCAATTTTGAATTCACACCTATCTCTAAAAAGATATATATATTCATATCCTAACCACAATTCTAAGTCTCGCAAATTTCTAATCTATAAATCAAAATTCCTAGTCCAATTAATACACTTTCAACTATTTTATCTTTCTTATATAAAGCTAGGTTTTTTTTTTTTTTTTAAGCAAACATCAAAATATATTAACTAAAAAGAATAGATACAAAGACCGGGGGACATAAAACCTAACCCAGCTACAACCAAATGCATCGTGAACATACATACCATGTGAAAACTGCCATAATGAATCCTAACAAAATTAGCACTAATCACGAGTGCAACCAAGCGAATGCGCGTACGGACGCGAAACCAAATTACAAAAAATATGAAAAGTGAGAATCACTGAGGATCCAAAAAGGTTCGAGATTGGCGAATGAATCAACCGCCAACACGGAAAAAATGACCCACGTACCAACAACTCCCTGAACTAAGCAGCAGGCATAAAGCTCTTTCGAGCAAAACAATCCAAACAACCACAGGAGCTAAGACGGATAAGAAGACGGTGCCGAAGTAGAGATAGACTTGACACCTTGATACCCTATGGATGCTAGAGCCACCATATGAGCCACCAACCACCACCGCAAGGGATACAGTGATGACAGAAACAAATCGATCCACAGCATGAACATACCCAAAAGAAGCGAACAGCCGCGAACCGAGAAGAAGAGAGAAAACCACGAACAGAAAGAAAACACCACGAACAGAGAGAAACAAACATTACAAAGCTCCGACATAGAAACCCACCGTTGGCGACGAATCAACGGCCGTCGAAGACGACGAGCCCACCACCACCGTCGGGGAATAGTGCGACCGAAGAAGATGATGCGGAGAATCTCTAAGCAACCCTCATCGCACCACCACTAGCTACCATATATACATCTTGAAATGAAACTTTGGATTGACAGGGAAAGAAAGATGAGCGGCGGATCTGAAGTTGTTAGTGAGACAAAATAAAGCTAGATTTTCAAACTTAGATACCACACAAGTTCATTTTACATATTCAAAGATGAATCAAAATATTATTCATATTTTCAACTATGTACATTTTCTTCTTAGTGGAAACTAATTAAAGTTTTATCGAAAAATTTAGAAAATAAAGAGTCTTATTCTAAATGGATCATAAGATTAATATATCTACTATACCATCTCCAATATTCCAAAGTCAATTACTCATTTTAACTCACAATACCATTTCTACATTAAACCTCCACTTATATTGTCTCACTCTCCTCAAAACTTATTATTCACTACATCACTATTTAAAGTTCAAGTTTTCAAACTTACTTACAATGGACACTCCAAACTTAGATACTGCTTTATCCGTTTTCAATAGAAATACTTTTGTCAAATTATAGTTCTTACAACTAACTCTAAATCTAATTTATTTGTTTTTAAATGAAATATCTACAATTATACTTGCAGTAAGTGTTCTCTCTTCCTACTAAAAGATATCCAATCATATTCTTAATAAGTGTAATTAAACTCTCTACAATACACAACAATAAGATATCTTAAACTCATGGTAAAATATATTCATTTTTTTTTTCTTTTCAAATAATTCATATTTAATAAAATTCATGTAACTGATCAATTCTAATTTTTTTTTTCTCTAGTAATCTTGTATTAGTTCATCTAGAGTTTATTATCACATAACTTACTCCTAAGTAAAATTGACCTTAGACACGCTCTTCCAAATTTAACATAATTAATCTTAACTACGAATCTTGATTCTATTTTATTTATAATAATTCCTACGTAAATAGGAGAAACATAGTGAGAAACATAAATTGCTTAAGCATATAGCTTAACAATAAAACAAGGCAAGATCAATACACTCTACTCTAGAAACCAAGCAACCAAGATGCGCTTACCCAATCACAAAGCACAGCAACACACTAACCAACCCTACAACTGTTGTAATATTGGACCTAAAATCAATTCAAAATAATAAACAATTATAAATATAATCATCAAATTAATATGAGAATAAAATAGAATAGAGTCAGTAGTAAACTTATCTTAATTTTGAAGTGATTCATGTCGTCAACACCACCAACTATGGATATCTTCCAAATACAGTGAACCATAAAATAACCGGAGGCGTGTCGTGACACTGAACTAAGGAATTATCCGCAATATTATTGTGCAACTCCCCCAGAGTACAACCGGTTCTTCTCGGTGATAAACATACCGAGGCTATCAAGACACGAGAATATCACAAGGTAGTTAACTCAGGCAGGTAACTCAGGCACTCTTGAGAAAATAATTTAGGTATATCTTTTATGTGGTTTTGAAAGAAAGTTTTTATCTAAAAGACAACCACACTAGTCAATATTAGTTTCTATATATCTACAAAAACACCAATATGCATATGACATATATGTTATATATCTTTGAATAGTCATAATGCACCAAAACCATTCCACCAAAAATAGTTTCATTATAAGAAAATAATGATAATTGAAGAGAGGTTAAAGAGCAATTATCATAATAAAGGAAAATGTTACAAAACTTAAATAGGATGGAATCCCATGTAAAAAAGACCAAGTCAATTTAAAGTTTAGATCAAATTATTTAATAAATATGATAGAAAATGATTTATATTCCATTAGAAATATATTTCTATATTTTTCATTTAAAAATTATTAGACACAATATAATATAAACTTTTGAAATATAATCAAAATTTACAACAATCCCCCACATATTTCAAAAGTTTAAATCAATGAATAAATAAAATTGTTTTTAAAACATTGCCTGAGTAAACATCGTAGATGTAATGCATCAGAACAGTGTAGCAAGCTATGGAACCTGTCCCTAGACTGATAGACTTAACACACAGTGAATTGGTTTTGCAAGCAATGGAACCCAAAACACTTGATGTATGTTAGCGGTCTACCAATCACATTACATCCCTACAATTCTCGTGTTACGCGGTGTGGCGCATTTAGGCCGTGCGTGTATGTAAGACCCGTAGAATTTTAATAGCAGGAATTAGAATTTAGAAATATTAAATGATATTCTGCTATTTATTTTTATCGCTTTCTGTTTAATTGTTTGTTTTGACAGAATTTTTGCTGAGATTGTGCCTGTGCGTTAGTTTAACATTTAAAAAAATAGGCACAATGGTTTTATGAGCTTTAAATGAGTTTGGAAACATTTTGTTTCGTCAAAATGTTGAAAATGTTTTTCTAGTGATTTTTGAGAAAACGGGCAAGATTTACCCGCTGTTTGAAAATTTTACGGTTTCTGATTTCCGTCAAAATTTAAATGGAGACTTTATATATTGATTGTGATGAGAATTTGATCTCATTATATTTTTCCGAGCTAAGGAGCGAAAATTTATTCGGAATAAAATTTATTTGAAAATTTGTGAACTGTTTTAATTAAGTGTTTTACGGTAGAATTTTATGTTTTCATAAATTTTATCGGTACGCGAAATACGATTCGTTTAAGCGCGAGCGCGGGGACCGAGCGAGATGAGGTGGTGCTAGATCACAAAATATCTAGATATTTATGATAGTGTCTTGGTGACCAAGTTTTAGTGAAAGGCTGGGATTGATCTTAGAATTTTACCTTTTAGATCCAAGGGCCATGACTTAATCAAGTGATCTATATGAAGCAAAGTCATGAGACTTTCCAATCCTTTTCTCTCATCTCACGTGAAAGCTTCTTTCACTCTTGTTCCATTCTTTTTTTTTAACTCTTAGAATATAGAAGAAAAATCCATTTTTGTGAGAGAGCTAGATGACATTAGGAGTATAGCTTGGAATCAAAGTTGATCCTTGTAACTTGGAGGTGCTTATGAGTTAAATCTTTTGGTAAGAAAATCCTTTCCCCTACTTTTTCTCTTCTTGGCCGTGTGGCCTAATATTATGATAGGATGAGCTTTTAATTTTTCCTTCATTAAAGTTATAGGTCAATGCTAGTTAATGGTTGATCCATAAGAAAAATTGTCATCTAGAAAGGTTTGATAAAGGATTTGGTTCATGAGTTTATGAAAATAATTTTGAGGAAGTATTTTGTAAGTTTTGAGTTTGTTCAATTGAGTTCATTTTCTTGCAATTGAAATTGGCCTTAATTGTTTTAATGGTTTAATTTTGAAAAGAAAATGCTATGAAAAGAAAAGCCCCTAATTTTATGATTTTTGGAGTTTAGGGTTTTGGAAAATGTTTTAAGCATAGAATCAAACTAATTTGAGTTGGTTTATGTGAAATTAATATTTATATAAGTGTTTTAGCTATGTTTGATTCTTGAAAATGATGATTTTGAGGTTTATTCAATTCTGGCCAAAAATTGAAAAGGGTGATTCTCCTTTTCGAGACGATGATTTTGACGTATGGCTCGTCTCGATCGGACAAAGCATGACCAAGTTATGGCCGTTTCAAGTTTGTAATTGTTTTATCGCCATTGTTGAAACTGAAGTAAAGTAGTAGAAAAATAATAGAGATATTTTTCTACGAAAAGAGAAACATGTTTTGAAATCGATTTGTAAATTGAAATGGACATTATTTAGTCGTTGATTTATGTTTTAAGAATTTGACATTTGTGAACTATTTCGTAAAAGGTTTTAGTTACATATGTGCAAAAAGTATTTTGTTTTTTTGTTGATTGAGAAAAGTTTTAGTTCGAACTTGTTTAGATTTAAAAGATTTTGGAACTTATGATTTAAGGCATAAGTTGTTTGAAAAGAGATTTACTTTTGGAAAAGCTTTAAGATAGTTTGAATTTATTTGGCGATGTGTTTGGATGAAACTATCTTTTCATTGTGTTAATGTTTTCAAGACTTGTTTTCAATGTGACTTGAGCCTAGTTAGTTATGAGAGAACAATCCTAGGTCTTGAATCCATCAGTAGCCGAGCTAGGACTATTTGGATGATCAATTAGAATTGTGTATTAACTTAGATAAGTTATATGTTTTAAAAAGGTTAAGAGGATTAGCCGAAATGGGGACTTCGTCGAGAGAGACGGTTTTGCTCGCGTAGCGTAAGTTGATTGTGTTGGAAGCTAGCCGAGCTAAGGGCATCACTTTATTTCCGTCTTTTCAACTGGTTATGACATGCTTGGATTTCTGCTGTAATGCTTTGCTGTGTGTTTGGCATGTCTGGTTGATGTATTCTCGTGATGACAACGTGTTTAAAATACTTGCGCTGTTTACATATGATTATGAGAATATATGTATGAACAGGTTGTTGGAATACATATGATTGGAAATGTATGTATGTCGTTGTGTTTGGTTTACATATATCTGTGTGATATGTAATTGTTGCATGAGCATGTATGGAACGTGTAAGTCAGCTGGGACTACACGGGTGGATGTGTCTGTGTGACTCCGCCGGGGCTGTGTGACTGTCCTATATATGCTTAATTAGAAAGTATGCTCATGCATTTCATAGTTGGCGACAGCATCTGTGTGGCTGGTAGCATCTATGTGGCTATTTTCGCCTGGTGACAGCATCTGTGTGGCTGACAGCATCTGTGTGGCTATTTTCACCTGGTGATAGCGTCTGTGTGGCATCACCTGCCCTTGTGGCTTTAGTGGGTTGGACCTACGATTCCGGAATTCATGCATGTGGTAGCTTGGATAGTACCACACCCATTGTAGAAGTCTGCATTAGGCCTGGTGTGCATTATATATATAAGCCCGTTGGTGGGAATTGCTTTTGTGTTAAAGAGTTTTCTCTTGTGTATGTGGAAATTTGTTATGTGTACATCTTTCGCACCGGTTATTTATATATATACTTTTATTTTGTGGTGACCCTTTCATTATTCATTTGCGGGCTCCTCCCACCCTAGACGATGGATTCCCGTCTGAGACCGTGGATCGTGAGGATGACGGTGGCTTCTTGGGCCCTCAGTGATCGAGTGGCGTGGTGGATCTAGTTAGGTGTTTTGTGTCGGTGTGTCTGTACACCGTGCTTTTGGTTAGGCGTAGTTTTCTGACCTTAGTTTGGATGACTGTATTTTGAGTAATTATACCTTTGGTAGACTGTGGTCTTTTGGATTGTAAATATTCAGTTACACACTTTGCTTCTCTGAAGCACCTTTATGTATGATTAGTACTATGCCGATGCTTGGGTTGTACTAATATATATTCAGTTCTTTTGTATGGTTAATGTCGGCTCGTCACAATTTGTATGCGCGCTCTGTTTTGTTTAAAAAAAAAAATGCCCCTTTTTTGGCTTTTTGAAAATCGGGGTGTTACAGCGTTTCTGGTATTCATGAGTGCTCTAGAGACCCGCCACGGTCCCATGCAAGCGGCCCCACTCGACACTCATATAGGTGATTCCGTCTAGTGTATGCTACATCCATACACCACCCATAAGGGCTGTGGTAATCATTAAAAGCCTTTAAGACTTACCCGTCAAATTTATTTTAATTTAGCACTTCTCGTAGCCATTATCATAACTCTTAGGAAATGGACAAAATTTCAGTGCTAACATAACTAACAAGTAACTTGTTTTTCCCATTGAACCTTATTCATGGGGTCTCCAATCACAAAGGTTGGGTTTCCGTTAGTTGTCGTTTTCCAGTGGCATAGTCCATTCCTATCAATTTTCTTCCCAGGGGTTAGTATCCGGATCCGCTAAATTCACAAATATTGACTAAGACGTCTCAAAGTCAATCAACTCAATTTTCTCAAGTTTATAAAAATAAACTCGGTTTTCACAATAAGTTTATATCAGTCTACTTAGATGGCTACTAAGCGACAACTTATCATCAACAAAATAAATCTACTTATAGATTTATCTCATTGGTTAATATCCAATTATCATCATCATTGCATTATCAAAAACATACAATGGTTTATCCTCTAAAAATGATATCACAATACACATGATCATATCTTCAAATATTTCGCGAGTTTAAACGTCACAAAATATTTCTACAATAAACTGATTAATTGGATAATACACTAGCCCTCCAATTATAAATTTGATATACAAGTCTACTTAGAATACTTTCTAAGCGGCACCCCCACATTGAATAAATGTGACTTCATTTGTGGATTTATCACACAAGCTTACTTGAATAATTTTCAAGTGATAACACTCTCAATAGAGAAATGAATCTCAAATATATATTTTTATGCAAACAAATCTCATGATACATCATTGTATTGTTCTGATACAATGGTTAATCCACATTATACCATATAATTTTTTATGGTATTTCTCAAATAATTTTACTCAAGTAGCATTGGGATCATAAGAGATACTCAATATTTTTAATTCCAAAATATTTAAACTTCTTAAGAAAACTTCTCATCATAGTATACTTACGATAGAATTGTACTATCACACACCCTTATAATCATATGCTACAAATCACATTTGATTTTTTTTTTCTTCTGTAATACACATCATTTTACATGGCTCCTTTTCCTTTAAATAAAGGTTAACATCATAACATGTATAGTCAATAAAACCATCACAAGTAAAATGCATCCGTTAAGAAAATTTCAATTAATAGCATTTTACGTTGAACCTTTCTCTCTGTCACTTTCAAACATGAGTGCATCTCAATATTACATAATTTAAATTAGTTCATCCATTCTCTAGTTACCATGCTCAAAATTAAATCACATAAGCCCAAACTAGCAGAGCCACATAACACTCAAAATTGGTAAATAACATGATAAGGACATATATTTCCACATTTATACCACACAAAGAGATAAAGGTCTTTCAAGAAGATATTACCAATTTATCAAATAAAATTTTTAACTATGCAAATACGATGGCTATATTCAAATAGGATCATAGTAAATCATTTCCAACTTTCAACTACTTCATGGCATATCATCTCATTATTGAGAGTAAACAAAATTAAAACTATTCGAGTAAGAATACCAATGATCAAATTGAAGAATAGTTCCTCAAAACAAATTTTTATCCACAAAAATATTTCTTAAGAGAACAAGATAATATGTCTTAACAAAAGATTTTAATCATCACAAAAATAAATCACACAATTCTCATCCGAAAAATAAATTATCAATTATAACATATAATAATCACTATATTTCTAGACAAATTCAACTCGGTCACAAATTCACCATAAAAATTAAAACTTACGAGGTTTAAAGGTTATAGAATTTGTACCTGATCCCTTGTTGATGATTTCAAGGAGAGAAACATATTACACTTACATAGAAAGTCTATCACACCATGCTCCAGTTCTTTTAGCAAACAGGAGGCAAACCCCCACATTTTTGCATCATAGAATTTAGAGGAAAAAATAACCACAACACCGTCGGAGTGTCGGCAACTGCGGAAGAATAGAACCACAAACTTTATTGGCTCATTGTCAAAATCATCGCTTCAGCCATAATTTCAATATTACAATATTATTCATAATTCCTTAGATTGTTGTAATATTGTATAACGCCCCAACTAAAATATCTAGAATATTTAGTCAAGACATAAATAATTGAATCTGAGTACATTAATTTCACGAGATAAACAAACAAATTGCAAAATAAGTTTTTACATCAGTTGATGAGCTTAAGACAAAAACAGCGGAAATAGAATAAAATTCCAAGTATACAGATAAAAGCTAAAACAAGGGAAGACTAAATCGTCTAATGCGATGATCCAAGCTCAGCTCCAATCATCAGCTCCATCCTGGTCCTTGCTCCAGTGAACCTGTCTACCTAAAAAAAAATTGGTTTGGAGTGGGGTGAGACTACTAAGCCTCAGTGAGTCCTACTACCCTCCTAATGGCGACTACGCCGGGGCACCTAAATCAGTCGTTTCAAATACTAACATAATCATAAACATAACATAATACTGAAAGTAAGGGTGTAACACAGATTAGAAACTCTTATTCATTTTAAACACAAGGACACTCTGAGGTGAGCAGGTCTCAGAGGCCTGCCATATCCGTCAACCGATTCGGTCACGGCATGAAGCTCACATAGTCATAACCTAATGGATTATCCCATTGGGAGTCCATAATGCGATGTAATTCGCTCTTAATTGACTGATACTAGATTGAGTTGTAACTACCATGTATTACCAAATCCCTGGGGAACATACAAACTTAGTTATATCTAGGTTATACCCTAAGATCATCTGTGATTAACATTCTATTTAACATTATACTGGTCACATTTCTGCAATTTATCTATCTCAGATGAGGAAATAAAACGAGCGATTAAAACTGTTTAAAAATCAAAAGTTACAGGCTGTTCTGTGTAAGCTCGCCTGGCGAGTTACCTGCTCGCCTTGGCGAGATTAATGGTCAACTCTGCACTAGCTCGCTACGGCGAGTTCCCAACGCGCCATGGCGAGTTACGGACCCTGACCTAATCAACTCGCCTGGCGAGCAGATGCTCGCCGTGGCGAAGTTCATCAGTCCAGAATCCTCCAGCTCGCCATGAAGCTCGTCAGCAACTCGCTGTGGCGAGTTCATGCAGAAATGCCCCTGTT
The DNA here is from genome assembly GCA_030408175.1 of Trifolium repens. NCBI lineage: Eukaryota > Viridiplantae > Streptophyta > Magnoliopsida > Fabales > Fabaceae > Trifolium > Trifolium repens. Next base: position 33,013,351 of record CP125836.1, on the reverse strand, counting down.
TTACGAAATTCAATAAATTATCATGGTTTCGCCTACATTCCTCATTTAAGATAGTGCAGAAATATAAAACATATAATATACGATAGATTGGAGGGAAATTTGGGAGTTAATCTCCCTCACACAACAATTTCCTAATTTTCCTAAGTTAACATGCAAAAGTTTGAATTTGGGAAATCTAACTAAACTAGCCTAAGAACCCACCTTATAACGAAGCTTTAAACTTTTGCACAAGCTCTGCTACAGCCACGAAGCAACCACACCAGAATTTACTCTTTGTACCACTTTTCCAAATTCTTGAGTTTATACCATTTCTTGGTTCCAATACAACACTTACAGCACCAAAGACTCATTAACACCAACATGCAAGACAATTTCAGTTTAATGGTTAGAAGGGGAAAACACTAATTTGGGGATTTAAGAAAGAATTAAAGCTTGAAGCTTACCCATTAGTGATTCCAAGGATGGAGGAGGTAGAACCCTATTGCATGTGGACTTTGGAACAAGGATTAGAAGATGATGATAATGATGATGAGTGCTGCGTTTCAGTTTCACAGAGGGTGGAGAGGAATTAAGCTTTGTTCATTGAGTGGTTACTTCAATGTGAGGTTGATTCTCATGAGCAAGCTTCAAAGGTTAGGAATTTGAAGGATTTGGTTAGTGTGGTTATTGTTTTGGCGTGAGAGAAAGAGAAATGAGAAGAAGTTGCTGAGTTTTTTTGTTTGTCAAGCTTGCATGTGCTTAAATAGAAAAAGTCAAGCTAGAGGGGGTGTTAGGAGAAATGGTGGGGGGCTCGGTGAGAGAGGGCTAGTGGAGGAATTCTTTCTCTTGAGACATACTAAAAACACTAATGTGATGGTGTGATTAGTTTGGTTAATTGAAAGAAATAAGTCCTTTAATCCTAACTAGATCACTTTAACTCCGGTTAAACCCCAATACTTGATTTTATTTAATTTTCTTCTATTAAATAAAATTGGGATGTTACAATCTACCCCCCTTAAAGAATTTCGTCCTCGAAATTCAAAACTCCTTCGTTCTACAACAGGATGGATCGTTTACATCCGCGTCCAATTCCACGCTTCACCTTTCACTGGGCAATGATGTTCAAACCTTTGGAATAAAACTTTCCTCTCTTAAGGGTTACTGGTTAGAGGCTATTCCCACATTCTCTAAAGTTGCAGTGCTGCGCACTCTGATTCAACTTCTTACTACCATTACACTTCTTCCATTTCCAATGGAATTAGTTCCAGTCTCAACTGAGTTAGAGGGTCGGTATCTGGCCTGGTATTGATATTGTCATATCCAAGTTCTCCCAATTATATTGTCGTTCTCCTTTCTGGACACCAACATGCTTGACATGTTATATGTACCTCTGTATCACGTGTTGCGTAATTTCTCCGGAATCGATCGAAATATAAAACGAGTGGAAAATTGTCTAGACACTACTGGTTCCTCTGCCAACGAGTGGAACTCATCCGCAGACGAACTTATAGTTGTCCGATAAAATCCCACCTACAATCTCTATCTATTCCGACACGACACGCTGATTAAGTTGTACATTTAACACGCGGACGCACTTAGGTGCAGATCATTCCTCAGGGTTACATGTCACACTTGTTTGAAGTCCTTCGCTGGTAACTAATATATGAAACTTGGCTAGCTGGAAGCATAAGGTTTGAATTTGTGATGTTAAGGCTGGGTTGAATGGTTTGCCTTAGAACGGTTGACTGAGTTATCTTAACAGGTCACTGAGGATAGGGAAGGGTTTCTAATTGAGGATGATAGTTTTCCCAGGCGAGTAATTAACATTTATACTAGCTAGTTACTGGCAACCAGACTTGGAGTTGAAATATTCTGGTCTAGGCGTTCAAACTCCAGCGCTTGATGTTACGAGATTACAGGAATTGAGTTTTGGAAGATTGAAACGTTCGGTTAGAGACACTCAAGGTTAACACACTGGTCTTACATGGTTAGAAGTACGAAGTTAGCAGGTTTGGATTTTCAGCTCTGCTTTCACTGATATAACTTAATTCCACTGAATTTGGAATTGGTCCAACTTATTTCTGAATCCGGCTGATAAGGCTACGAAAGATAGATAACTAACTTTATTGAAGGGCAGATTACTGGATTAGAGTGCACGAAGTTTACTGATTTGATGATACTGGGCTGGATAAGTTTTTACCGGGGTGGCTTGAAGTATGTTCATTGGCAGATCAACCGAGCGAGTAGGAAATGAAACTGAAAATATTCTTGACCTTCTCAAGAATATTTATCTTCCGCAGATAGATTTCTGTCAATAACAACTTGACTGAAAAACTGAAAACACTTAATGCGGTTGCTCGAGTGTGACTTCACCACCCTTGATGTAATCCATTGGCTTCGAGAAAATTGAAAAGTTTGCACCCCAATAGAATTTAGGTACAGCGCGTGGTTGTCAAGCCATTAAGGCATGAGAAGAATTTATCCAACTGAGGCATGATTAGACGGGCTAGAGAACGCACACGTCCATGGTGTTCCAAGACTTGTGAATATTGAATTGAGCATTGTTCGGTTCGATGACTCTGCTGAATTAGGATCCCTAGAGATATATAGACAATTGAAGATTTATCTTCTACTGGTTTATACTTATGTGACAAGGTTTTATTATTGGTTTGATTGCTAAACTATTCGGTACCAGTGTTCCCGGAATTTTGATTGAAGGCTCTCAGGACGTCATAAGGACTCCTATCTGTTGATCTAATTTATCTTTGGGCCTCTAAAATTTGCTGGATATATTGCTAAAGACTGGTGGGGTTGGAAAGGAATTTCCTAACTCTTATGCTAGATGTAGTTTGATTCTTGGTGGTGAGGCAGAAATGTTCTCACGAGTTTGAAAGGTAAGAGTAGCCTAATTTATGGACATTCTGAATGGTAACCTAATAAGGTGACTTGAAGAGATATTGAAATGTGCGTTTGTTCTAATTGGGTTCCTCAAATACGGACGGTTCGATTTGAACTTCTATAACGGTGATATCTACCAGATTTTCTACGCTGGGTTGCTAACTCGAGATCCTATACATGGTTGAACTTAAATACGCCTTCTCGGGTACGGATACAGATTCCCAGGATTCTAATTGTCACACTAATTACGGCTGAGTCCTAGTGCTCTCAGTTTAATCATTGCTTTCTATTAGGACGGGTTTACTCTTTCCCACTCCTAGTTTGCACTCAACTTCTTATGTTACCTCCAATTGTGTTTCCTCAACAATCCCTAAAGTACAGGTTGGCTTAGGGTCAAATACACTGAAATTCTAAAAGATGGAATGGAAAGAACATGGATGAGGGCTTGAGACTGTTCACCACGGCTAAAAATGACTGAACAGAGAACCAGATTGCAGCAAGCAGTAGCAGCAGCCTGTTAAGCTTGCTGTAGTGTGTACTTGCTCGCTAAGCGAGCTAGACAAAGTGTAAAAGAATAATTCTGTGGTTCGTCCAATTTTCTTCGTTGTATGGCACCATAACTCCCAGTCATATGCTAATTTGAATTTAGGATGAGTTTTGATTTACTGCCTACTGTTCTAGGGTGTTGCTTGGCTCTCAGACTTGGCTGAAATTAGGCTCTCGGTAGAATAAGGTGACTTGTAGATTCAGGAAGTTTAGCTGACACATAGTGCCAGTGGAATACTGTTATGCACTAAGCATCTCAGCATAAAGATACACTTGCATTCATCGCTTGCCATCCACTACTTACTTCTGTGGCACCATCTGCCATTGTCCCAGCATCTACTTATAAAAGTCCCTTTTTGACGAATGCTCCTTCCTCGCAGCTTCACTACGAGTTTAACGTTGGAATTCCAGAGTTCACTCCAGTTCTAAACCATAATACCCTGCCTACCACACAATACTGAGTTGATCAGGCTCAGCACGCGATGGTTTCAGCGTAATCAGTTCAGATCCAAAGGGTCTGTATTACTTAGGAAGAAATTGAAATGACTCATGGCAAGGTCCGATACTGGATCGACCTGCTCTGATACCAATTATAACGCCCCAACTAAAATATCTAGAATATTTAGTCAAGACATAAATAATTGAATATGAGTACATTAATTTCACGAGATAAACAAACAAATTGCAAAATAAGTTTTTACATCAGTTGATGAGCTTAAGACAAAAACAGCGGAAATAGAATAAAATTCCAAGTATACAGATAAAAGCTAAAACAAGGGAAGACTAAATCGTCTAATGCGATGATCCAAGCTCAGCTCCAATCATCAGCTCCATCCTGGTCCTTGCTCCAGTGAACCTGTCTACCTAAAAAAAAATTGGTTTGGAGTGGGGTGAGACTACTAAGCCTCAGTGAGTCCTACTACCCTCCTAATGGCGACTACGCCGGGGCACCTAAATCAGTCGTTTCAAATACTAACATAATCATAAACATAACATAATACTGAAAGTAAGGGTGTAACACAGATTAGAAACTCTTATTCATTTTAAACACAAGGACACTCTGAGGTGAGCAGGTCTCAGAGGCCTGCCATATCCGTCAACCGATTCGGTCACGGCATGAAGCTCACATAGTCATAACCTAATGGATTATCCCATTGGGAGTCCATAATGCGATGTAATTCGCTCTTAATTGACTGATACTAGATTGAGTTGTAACTACCATGTATTACCAAATCCCTGGGGAACATACAAACTTAGTTATATCTAGGTTATACCCTAAGATCATCTGTGATTAACATTCTATTTAACATTATACTGGTCACATTTCTGCAATTTATCTATCTCAGATGAGGAAATAAAACGAGCGATTAAAACTGTTTAAAAATCAAAAGTTACAGCCTGTTCTGTGTAAGCTCGCCTGGCGAGTTACCTGCTCGCCTTGGCGAGATTAATGGTCAACTCTGCACTAGCTCGCTACGGCGAGTTCCCAACGCGCCATGGCGAGTTACGGACCCTGACCTAATCAACTCGCCTGACGAGCAGATGCTCGCCGTGGCGAAGTTCATCAGTCCAGAATCCTCCAGCTCGCCATGAAGCTCGCCAGCAACTCGCTGTGGCGAGTTCATGCAGAAATGCCCCTGTTTTACGAAATTCAATAAATTATCATGGTTTCGCCTACATTCCTCATTTAAGACAGTGCAGAAATATAAAACATATAATATACGATAGATTGGAGGGAAATTTGGGAGTTAATCTCCCTCACACAACAATTTCCTAATTTTCCTAAGTTAACATGCAAAAGTTTGAATTTGGGAAATCTAACTAAACTAGCCTAAGAACCCACCTTATAACGAAGCTTTAAACTTTTGCACAAGCTCTGCTACAGCCACAAAGCAACCACACCAGAATTTACTCTTTGTACCACTTTTCCAAATTCTTGAGTTTATACCATTTCTTGGTTCCAATACAACACTTACAGCACCAAAGACTCATTAACACCAACATGCAAGACAATTTCAGTTTAATGGTTAGAAGGGGGAAAACACTAATTTGGGGATTTAAGAAAGAATTAAAGCTTGAAGCTTACCCATTAGTGATTCCAAGGATGGAGGAGGTAGAACCCTATTGCATGTGGACTTTGGAACAAGGATTAGAAGATGATGATAATGATGATGAGTGCTGCGTTTCAGTTTCACAGAGGGTGGAGAGGAATTAAGCTTTGTTCATTGAGTGGTTACTTCAATGTGAGGTTGATTCTCATGAGCAAGCTTCAAAGGTTAGGAATTTGAAGGATTTGGTTAGTGTGGTTATTGTTTTGGCGTGAGAGAAAGAGAAATGAGAAGAAGTTGCTGAGTTTTTTTGTTTGTCAAGCTTGCATGTGCTTAAATAGAAAAAGTCAAGCTAGAGGGGGTGTTAGGTGAAATGGTGGGGGGCTCGGTGAGAGAGGGCTAGTGGAGGAATTCTTTCTCTTGAGACATACTAAAAACACTAATGTGATGGTGTGATTAGTTTGGTTAATTGAAAGAAATAAGTCCTTTAATCCTAACTAGATCACTTTAACTCCGGTTAAACCCCAATACTTGATTTTATTTAATTTTCTTCTATTAAATAAAATTGGGATGTTACATATTGGACCTAAAATCAATTCAAAATAATAAACAATTATAAATATAATCATCAAATTAATATGAGAATAAAATAGAATAGAGTCATTAGTAAATTTATCTTAATTTTGTAGTGATTCATGTCGTCAACACCACCAACTATGGATATCTTCCAAATATAGTGAACCATAAAATAACCGGAGGCGTGTCGTGACACTGAACTAAGGAATTATCCGCAATATTATTGCGCAACTCCCCCAGAGTACAACCGGTTCTTCTCGGTGATAAACATACCGAGGCTATCAAGACACGAGAATATCACAAGGTAGTTAACTCAGGCAGGTAACTCAGGCACTCTTGAGAAAATAATTTAGGTATATCTTTTATGTGGTTTTGAAAGAAAGTTTTTATCTAAAAGACAACCACACTAGTCAATATTAGTTTCTATATATCTACAAAAACACCAATATGCATATGACATATATGTTATATATCTCTTAATAGTCATAATGCACCAAAACCATTCCACCAAAAATAGTTTTATTATAAGAAAATAATGATAATTGAAGAGAGGTTAAAGAGCAATTATCATAATAAAGGAAAATGTTACAAAACTTAAATAGGATGGAATCCCATGTAAAAAAGACCAAGTCAATTTAAAGTTTAGATCAAATTATTTAATAAATATGATAGAAAATGATTTATATTCCATTAGAAATATATTTCTATATTTTTCATTTAAAAATTATTAGACACAATATAATATAAACTTTTGAAATATAATCAAAATTTACAACAACAACTTGAAAAACAAAGAAACAAAAACAATATACTACCACCAAAAACAAAGACTAGCAAGTAGCAAAAAAAAATATCATGTGTCCCTAAAATATTACCAAAAAAATAATTATCAATTCTATTTCTTTAAAATTCACTCTGATTCTTATTTGCTATATTAATACTAATACTAATTCTAAAAATTACTATCCGATAATCAAATTCAACTAAACTTCATGCTAAAATATTCAATTAGTTAAACTTTTAACACAATGTTATGTACTTTTTAAATTTCTAATACTAATAGCTAATTACAAATTCACCTATACTTATGACCACCGATTCTTTTAGTGAAGTAAAATTTCAATCTATAAGATTCTCAAACAAGCAAAACCTTACTCTAAGTTTTTCATCATAACATTCTCCTACTTTTTTTTTTTTTGACAAAGCATCATCCTACTTATCAATCATATAAAAATATTTTTCTTTTCTTAAACATTCTGAAATCTTTCTTTGATTCTCGATCATTCCTCATTCTCTACAAAATAGTTATGCTTATAGAAAAAATCAGTAGCTCCCATTATTATCTACGCTAGTCAACCAACTATTCTAAATAATTTAAGAGTAACAACATCTTTCAATAGTTCCTTAGTCTACGGAGAAAGAATGATTGACTAACCATCAAGAGTTCTATTCATTCTTGACATATATCCATGTCGCCATCATCTGCACTTAAATGACTCACAAAATTGCAGCTATGATTGGATACTCCTTATATCTCATATGCTAATAAACAAATTTAGAAGGAAAACACATATAGAAACATTCCAAAAAAAATGTAAACAAAGATCACACCACACAAGCCTAATGAACCTATTTCCCAAAGACTCCCGAAAGACTCGACCAGCTCTGATACCACTATTGTAACACCCCCTTTTCAGAGACTGAAAAGAAGAGCGTCACAGTTCTCTACCCCAAATTTTAAATGTGCTTAAAATACAAGCAAATGCAATTATGTTGATTTATTTTTCTTGTAAAGTGAAAGTAGTAAGTTAGAAATAATTTATTCAAATATATGCACTATATTTTTGTCTATAAAAACTTTTCAAAATTCTCTTTTTATAAATTTAAAGTAAGCTCATGAATAATATGCATCACTTATAACTAAAAGATTTGCAAACATAAAATATATCACATAAGTATCTTACAATCTTCCAACTGAGAATAATCAAAAGATAATATCTACAAAAAGACTCTAACCCACAAATGATCACGAGCTGGTCAAACACTAAAGATGTCATCGAGAGAGTACTCCAATGACACCATCAACACCTTAATCTCAAAGAGATCTTTCTCTTCGGACTCCAAAAATAAAACTAGATCTCTAATCAACACTAACAGTCTTGGTATTAATGTCTCTCACAATGTCGTTTTCCTCTTTCCAATGAACTTCAACTTGAGGTCATGGTATCCTGCACTAACTGTTGTAAGGGTGAATTACTCGTACACAAGTTACCATCGTGATGATGTCACAAGGCTACACATAATATTATACAAGTACATGCATTTTTATTTAACTTAGTATACATACATACTGTAACGCCCCAAACTGCTTTCAGGATGACCGACTGACCCCACAAACCAACACGAGTCTTTTCAGCGAGCTTTGTCCTCACTTGCAAGCTTTCCGGGAAACTTCCCAGAAGGTCACCCATCCAAAGACTACTCCAAGTCAAGCACGCTTAACTATGGAGTTCTTATGGAATGAGCTCCCGAAAAGAAGATGCATCTTGTTGGTATAGGTAGTACCCATCAATCCTTATAAGCCTTCCTTCAACCATGCAGTCCCACACCTGCACAGCCTCAGGATCCCTCTCATTCGGATGTGATTCGGTTTTGCCTAGAAGCTGCCAGGAGCCGCACATTGTCATGCCTCGTGCACCGGCGACCACTCCCCGCCCTCGTCAGCCTCGGGTATTACATGCCCACCAGCTTTCGCTTGGTTCGTCCCCGAACCACATCGTACTGGGAGAGGTCTACTTTGATACCATTTGTAACGCCCCAAACTGCTTTCAGGATGACCGACTGACCCCACAAACCAACACGAGTCTTTTCAGCGAGCTTTGTCCTCACTTGCAAGCTTTCCGGGAAACTTCCCAGAAGGTCAACCATCCAAAGACTACTCCAAGTCAAGCACGCTTAACTATGGAGTTCTTATGGAATGAGCTCCCGAAAATAAGATATTGGTATATGTAGTACCCATCAATCCTTATAAGCCTTCCTTCAACCATGCAGTCCCACACCTGCACAGCCTCAGGATCCCTCTCATTCGGATGTGATTCGGTTTTGCCTAGAAGCTGCCAGGAGCCGCACATTGTCATGCCTCGTGCACCGGCGACCACTCCTCGCCCTCGTCAGCCTCGGGTATTACACCAAGGAGGAACGTCGCTGATGATGATGAACCTGAGATGTATGGGGATGCTGATGCGAACATGTGGGCTGAGATGATGTACCAGCAACAGCAGTTTCAAGCCCAGTAAGCTCAACAGCATCAAGAGTTCATGGCTATGTTTCAACAACACATGAGCAATCCTCCACCTCAGCAGCAAGGATCAAGCGCTGCCTTCCGTGAATTCTGCCGCATGAGTCCGCCGGAGTTTTATGGAGAGTACAATTCAGCGAAAGCCAGGGAATGGATTCAACGAATGAGTGGAATCCTTGAATCCATGGATTGCACCGAAGCTGACAAAGTAACATTCGTCTCCCGCATCTTTAGGGGCGACGCGTGTAACTGGTGGGATGGAACCAAGTCGTACATGGAGGCCAGTCAGATGGAGATGAATTGGGAAAATTTCCGACGCCTCTTCGTCGGGCATTATATCCCAGAGAGTTACCAATTCCAGATGGAACGAGAATTAACTGAACTGAAGCAGGGGAATATGTCAGTGGCGGAGTATACCATGAAGTTCAATGAGCTGGTCCGTTATGTGATGTATGGAAATGACGCTCCCAGCGAATCATGGAAGATGAAAAAGTACCGGTTTGGGCTAAGAGCTGACATAGCTCATGATGTCTCTATGCAGCATATTACCACTTTCGGTGATTTGGTACAAAAGAGCTATCATGCTGAGGCAGATCTGGGTAATGTACACAAGGAGCGTAGCGAAGCCTTTCAGAAGAAGAAGGATTCTTGAAAATTCAATCTGCAAGTGAGAACCAAAGGCACTACCAGTAAGGGAAAGCAGAGCTACTCTCAACGTTCACCAAAGAACTGTGCTGAATGTAGTTTCTCTCACAGTGGAGAATGCATGAAAGGGAAGAACATGTGTTACTATTGTAAGCAGCCAGGCCACTACAAGCATGAATGTCCCAAGCTGAAGAGACAGGGAGATTCCAGCGGAGCCTCAAAAAGCAAAGGTCGGGTATACTCACTTGACGGTGAGAATGTCAAGTCTAATAATGCTTTAATTGTGGATGTATGCAAGTTAGGCCAGTCTGACGTTCTAGTCTTGTTTGATTGTGGAGCCACTAATTCCTTTATAGCCGTTGACTGTGTTCAGCGACTGCAATTGCCCTCTGTGCCTTTAATTCCCCCTATGACTGTGGCTGTTGCCACAGGAGGCAAGGTTACTTCTAAACGTGTTTGTCAAAATTGTCCGGTTCTCGTGGGCAGTAAGGTCTATCATATAGATTGGATCTGTCTACCTCTGAAGGATATAAATGTAGTCCTAGGCATGGATTGGCTTTCCGCCAATACTGTGTACATTGGATGTGCTGAAAAGAATCTATTCATTCCAACCGAAACTTCAGCAGAAAGTAGAGCCATTACCGCTTTACTCCAGAACACTCATCAAATGATCCAGTACTTAGGTGCTAGCAGCAAATGTTTCAGTGTCTTGTTTACCATCGATCCGGAACCCAGTCTGAGCCCCAGTGATATTCCTATCGTTAGTGAGTTCGTAGATGTTTTCCCAGATGATGTTATGAGTCTACCTCCTGAAAGGGAAGTTGAGTTTTCTATCGACCTTATTCCTGGATCCCAGCCTATCGCAGTTGCCCCATATAGAATGTCTCCCTTAGAGCTTCATGAACTGAAATCTCAATTAGAAGAGTTGCTTCAGAAACACTTCATTCGACCCAGTGTCTCACCTTGGGGAGCACCGGTGTTACTTGTCAAAAAGAAAGACGGTACGATGCGTCTGTGCATTGATTATCGTCAGCTCAACAAGGTCACAATCAAGAACAAGTATCCTTTACCCCGTATTGATGACCTTCTGGATCAACTTAGAGGTGCTACTATCTTTTCCAAGATTGATCTTCGTTCTGGATATCATCAAATTCGCATCAAGTCCTCGGATGTTTCCAAGACAGCATTCAGGACCCGCTATGGACATTATGAATTCCTGGTCATGCCGTTTGGTTTGACTAATGCTCCAGCCGTATTTATGGACTACATGAATCGGATATTCCAGCCTTACCTTGACAAGTTTGTTGTTATCTTTATAGATGACATCCTGATCTATTCGAAGGATTCCCAGGAGCATGCTGAACATCTGAGAATGGTGTTGAACATTCTTAGAGAGAAGCAACTGTATGCCAAATTCAGCAAGTGTGAATTTTGGCTATCGGAAGTTAAGTTCTTGGGACATGTCATATCGCAAGGCGGTGTGTCTGTTGACCCATCCAAGGTAGAATCAGTGTTGAATTGGCATAGACCCAGAAGTGTGACTGAAGTCAGAAGTTTTCTTGGTTTGGCAGGTTATTACCGAAGGTTCATTTTAGGATTTTCGGAGATTGCCTTGTCGTTGACTCGTCTAACCAGAAAGGATGCAGTCTTTGACTGGGATGCCGCTTGTGAATGGAGTTTCCGAACCTTAAAGGAAAAGCTGACCACAGCACCAGTGTTAGTAATTCCTGACCCAACCCGTAAGTACGTGGTGTACTGTGATGCATCCAACAAGGGACTTGGGTGTGTACTTATGCAAGATGGTGCAGTTGAAACCTCATGAGCAGAATTACCCTAGTCATGACTTGGAATTAGCAGCCATAATCTTTGCCCTCAAAATCTGGAGACATCATCTGTATGGAGTGCAGTTTGATTTATTCAGCGATCACAAGAGTTTGAAGTACTTGTTCGATCAGAAGGAGTTGAACATGAGACAACGCCGATGGATGGAGTATCTCAAGGACTTTGACTTTAATCTCAATTACCACCCTGGAAAGGCAAATGTTGTAGCAGATGCTTTAAGCAGAAAAACCTTGTATGCATCGGAGTTGTTGATGCATCAATGTGGCTTGTATGAGAAGTTCAGAGACCTTAATCTGAATGTGGTGTATCGGAAGAGCGGTATTCGCATCAACAGAATTGAATTGTCCTGTGAACTGCGCCCTAGAGTTGTGTAGGCTCAGCAGGATGACGTGGAGTTGCAGAAGAGAGTAAATCATCCGGAGTTCTCAGTAGCTATGGACGGTGCTATTCTCTATGAAGGAAGACTTTGTGTACCTCAGAATGATGAGTTGAAGCGATTGATTCTGGAAGAGGCACACAAAAGTGGATTTTCAATTCACCCTGGATCCACCAAAATGTATCGTGACCTGAAGGAGAACTATTGGTGGCCTAACATGAAGGCAGAGATTGCCAAATTCGTGTCAAGGTGTATTGTTTGCCAGCAAGTGAAAATAGAACACCAGAAACCTGGAGGACCGTTGCAACCTTTAGATATACCTGAATGGAAATGGGAACATATCACTCTGGATTTTGTAGGAGGATTACCACGTAACCAGAGAGGTCAAGATTCGATCTGGGTAATCGTGGACAGGTTAATTAAGTCGGCTCATTTCATTCCAGTAAAATCCACCTACAAGGCCCCTCATTATGCAGCCATATTCATGGAGCAAATTGTAAGGTTGCATGGTGTACCTCTGAGTATTGTGTCAGATAGGGACCCAATATTCACTTCAAGATTTTGGAAAGCATTTCAGAGTGCGATGGGAACTCGATTGAAGAAGAGTACATCGCATCACCCTCAAACTGATGGTCTGTCAGAAAGGACTATTCAGACTTTTGAGGACATGCTTCGAGCTTGTGTGTTAGAGGATGGTGGTTCGTGGAGTAATCACTTGCACCTAATTGAGTTTGCCTACAATAACAGTTACCATGCCAGTATCGGTATGGCACCTTATGAAGCTCTGTATGGCAGGAAGTGTAGAACCCCGTTGTGTTGGACGGAAGTTGGGGATCGTGGATTCTTGGGACCAGACATCGTCCAAGAGACCACATTAAATATTAAGTCTATTCGGGATAAACTGAAAGTTGCTCAGAGTCGGCAGAAGAGTTATGCCGACAAGAGAAGGAGATTTCTGGAATTTCAAGAAGGTGATCATGTGTTCTTGAGAGTCACTCCTAAGTTGGGTTTGCGGGGTGTATTCAAAACTAAGAAGCTCTGTCCAAGATTCATTGGACCTTATCAGATTCTTCGACATGTCGGTCCTGTAGCCTATCAGTTAGCTCTTCCTCCATCTATGTCCGGGTTACACGACGTGTTTCATGTGTCTCAGCTACGCAAGTACATTCCTGATCCTTATCGTCCAGTGGAACTGGAACAGATCGATCTTCAGCCAGATCTAACCTATCAGCCGGATCCTGTTCGGATTGTTGAACGTGATGCTAAAATACTTCGAAACAAGAGGATTTCTATTGTCAAAGTTGAGTGGGCTCAATCTCCTGACGGTGAATTCACTTGGGAACTGGAGTCTGACATGCAGAAGAGTTATCCTTATCTGTTTTCAAGGTAAATTTCTTAATTTCGAGGACGAAATTTCTTTAAGGGGGGTAGGTTGTAATATCCCCCATTCTAAAATTTCCTAATTAATTTTAATTAGAGCTTTTCCTAATTTTCATAAATTAATTAGTGGAGTTTAGTTAATTTATTTCGGGAATTAAGTGAATTGTGTACAAATTTGGAATTCAAGTTGAACCTATTGGTCCCACTAAATCACTAATCTCTTAAGTGAATTAAAGTAACACAAGAAATTTCAAAATCCCTCCATTCCTCCCTCCCTCTCACGTGTTCCCTCTCCCTCTTGCTATGACTCACTCTTTACTTTCAATCTCAAGCTTCCACCTCATTTGCACAATGAGTCATGTTTCCACCCAAGTTAATTACCTCCTTACATGCAAACTACCCTCATTTTTCCTCTCACTCTAACTTCAGAAAATCTGAAGCAATTCCCTCCCATGCTCTCATTTCTCACGCCCAAAAACAACAACAACAAATAGAAAGCAACAAAATCTTCAATCACCATGAACCTCACATGCCACTATCAACCAAACTCCTCAATCTCACTCATTCACATGCATATGAAACCTCAGAAATTGGACCTGATGTTCTCATCATCAATCACATGATTCTGCAAATTAACAAGCATCCAAATACTTCACTTCATCTCAAAAATTACAACCAACCACATTACATGCAAAAATGAACCAAGACAAACTAACCACTGTTCTAGCTCAACTCTCAGCCTCTATAAATACCCACCCAAACTCAGAAACGAAACACCAACTCAGTAAACACTTCAATCACTCACAAATTCTTTCCCTCTTCAAATCGTGTTCTTGAGTTTTGGGGATTTTGAGTCAAGCTTGGTCTGGGGTTCGTGGGGCATTTCTGAAGGTTGCAGTAGCTGTTGTTAGAGCCCAGAAGCAAGGTTAAAGCTTCAATTCCAGGTGGGTTCTTAGGTTAGGTAGTTTAGTCTCCCAATTTTATGAAATTATGCATGATAACATAGGAATTAGTAAATTGTTGTGTGAGGGAAATTAACTCCCAAATCCCCCTCCATTCTATCTCATATTATATGTTTTATGTTTCTGCACTATCTTAAATGAGGAATGTAGGTGAAACCACATGAATTTTATGATTTTCCCAAAACAGGGGCCATTCTGCATGAACTCGCCATGGCGGATTGATGGCGAGCATTCATGGCGAAAATAAGGTTCTGGGCTGAAGAACTTCGCCATGGCGAACATTTGCTCGCCAGGCGAGTTGTTTAGGTCAGAACCTGGACTTCGCCATGGCGGACCTGTATTTCGCCGTAGCGAGATTGTACAAAATGACCTGTAAACCTGCCATGGCGAGCAGGTAACTCGCCATGGCGAGCTTACACAGAACAACCTGCAACTTTTTGATTTCAAACTGTTTTAATCGCTCATTTTATTTCCTCATCTGAGATAGACGAATTGCAGAAATGTGACTGATATAATGTTAAATAGAATGTTAATCACAGATGATCTTAGGGTATAACCTAGAATTAATTAAGATTGCATGATCCCCGGGAATTGGAAATTATGGTAGTGATAACTAAACTTAGTATCGGTCAATTAGGAGCGATTTATGTCGCACTATGGACTCCCAATGGGATAATCCATTAGGTTATGATTGTGTGAGCTGCATGTCGTGACCGAATCGGTTGGCGGATATGGCAGGCCACTAAGATATGCTCACCTCAGAGTGTCCTTGTGTTTAAAATGAACAAGATATAATTTGTGTTACACCTTTATTTATGTTTATGCTTTATGATATATTGTTAGTATGCATGACTGATTAGGTTTCCCCGGTGTAGTCACCTTAGGAGGGTAGTAGGACTCACTGAGGCTTAGTAGTCTCACCCCATTCCATACAACTATTTTTCAGATAAGCAGGTCGGTTAAGGTATGCTCTTCGGTGTTCTCGTGGATGTGCTTGAAGATTGCATTTAGTTTCATGCTTTCTAGTTTCCTGTCTTTTTATCATTCCAATAAATTCTGTTATCTCGTTGTAATCGTTGTTTGCTTCCGTTGTTTTAACTATCTTGTTGTAATTTAGCACCTGCGTGTGCTTGAATTTCCGAATTGTAATAATAATGTACTCATTATCAATAATAATATTCCACTGATATTCTAGACATTTATGTGGGGTGTTATAGTTGATACGGCTGAAATTGAAATGATCGAAAAAATTTGCGATGAATGGTTGATCTGTTCATAATTAGAATATTTAGCACCTACAAATTCTAAAAATGTGATTTCAAATTTTGATATATGCACTATTTTTGACAACATTCTATTGATTTTAGGTGGTGCAATTGATTCAAGTATACCTCCGTCGAATATTTGCTTTCGCAGAGATTCATGTCCAGATAAAACAGGATATTGCAAGCTTTATTGTTTTCAGATTGGGCTTAAGGGTGGCCATTGTGAAGGGGGTCTTTGTTGTTGCGATTGATAATATTTACACACACAAACTCATGGAAAAATAAATACATCGATTTCAAATTTTTATCATAATAAATCTTGGTAACATGCAGAAATGCTATATGCATAAAATATTTGTTTTGGAAATATATTGCAACAGCTTAACTACTGTTTGCTAGCATTTATTTAGAGTTTTTTAAGTTATTTTAATTTTTTATATTAAAATAAAAAATAATAGGTAGTATTTTGATCTGGAATTCGTGGATAATTATTTCACCCACTTATATTCTAATTTTATTAAAATAAGTGTTTTTCACATTGATCATCAACATGAAAAATTCAAAGGAATATGTATATAGTGATTTTAGTGAAAATTATGGTTTTAAATTAATAAATTATATTGTATTAATGATAATTGGAGAAAGAATTCTGAATCTCTGATCGAAAACTTGAAAAAAAATAGCAAATATAAACTAAAAATAGAGGACGGAATTTGAATCTGACACAAACAATTACTTTTTTTGAATTTATTTAACAGCGAGCCAATCAAGCAAATCAAACTGTACCGAACTAAAATAGCAAACATTAATATTAATGTCACTTATAATATTTTGTCCACATGTCATCTTACATGTCACAATTTACTTTGACAAATTATTAATGTTTACCCTAATCTGAGGTGGAGACAAAAAGTGAGAAAATATTATCTAAAATTAGAGAAGCAAAACACTAATTTTTGAAACAGGTGATCAAAACGTTAGAAAATTAAAAATATGGAGACCAAAATCGTATCAAGCCTAATTAATTTAGTTTTAACATATTTCCAAAATACTTTTTATATGACCATTATTACACGATTTTGTTTGACTACAATGAATTTAAAAATATGACCACTATTAATTGATTTTGTCTTAGGACTCGTTTTATTTTGTTTTTGAAAAATATTTTCCTTTTTAATGTATATGTGTTCTTTTTGGGGGGTACATTGTGTTTTTAATTTTAAATTTTTTTTACCAAACTTTGTGTTTTTTATTTTAATTATTCGTTTATACACATTTTTATTAAACTAATTTCCATTTAAAATATTTCTAAACAAAAAATATAGATAGACTAAAATAATTAATAAAAGATTTCTTTTCTAAGGTCTCATAATTTAAATTCATTGCAGTCAAACACAATTATTATAGTAAAATTTCCTAGAAAATTCAATAAATAGCCTCTCGTAGGCATTGTTTGTTCAATCATATTCTTTCAAGACAACATGGCAACCGGAATCAACAATATACATTTTTTCATTGCATTCCTATGCATTACTTCTATTTTGACTCTAGGTAAACAATTTACTTATTCTTTATAATTTCTACCAAAGGAAATTGAAAGGAGATTTATATATGTTCTAACTTTTATAATATATGATTCAAATATTATATATTCTAATTCATAACATAATTATATCTTTCACTATATTTATAATAATCAACAATCACACTTGTGTTGATATGGCTGAAATTGAAATGATCGAAAAAATTTGCGATGAATGGTTGATCTGTTCATAATTAGAATATTTAGCACCTACAAATTCTAAAAATGTGATTTCAAGTTTTGATATGTGCACTATTTTTGACAACATTCTATTGATTTTAGGTGGTGCAATTGATTCAAGTATACCTCCGTCGAATATTTGCTTTCGCAGAGAGTTGTTATAACGCCCCAACTAAAATATCTAGAATATTTAGTCAAGACATAAATAATTGAATCTGAGTACAATAAATTTAACGAGATAAAACACATGAATTACAAATAATTCATTACAACAGTTGATGAGCTTAAATAATACAGCGGACATTAGAATTAAATTCCTCGATACACAGATAAACTAAAAACAAGGGAAGACTAAATCGTCTAATGCGATGATCCAAGCTCAGCTCCAATCATCAGCTCCATCCTGGTCCTTGCTCCAGTTAACCTGTCTACCTAAAAAAAAATGGTTTGGAGTGGGGTGAGACTACTAAGCCTCAGTGAGTCCTACTACCCTCCTAGAGGTGACTACACCGGGGGCGCCTAAATCAGTCGTATCATTCTAGCATATATATAATCATATCCTGAACTGAAAGTAAATGTGTAACACAGAAATTAACTCTTATTCATTTTAAACACAAGGACACTCTGAGGTGAGCATGTCTCAGAGGCCTGCCATATCCGTCAACCGATTCGGTCACGGCATGCAGCTCACAATAACGTATCCTAATGGATTGTCCCATTGGGAGTCCATAACGCGATATCACAAAATCGCTCATAACTGACTGAAACTAAATTAGTTCTTACTACCAATATTTCCCAAAACCCGGGGAACATACAAACCTAATAATAGTTCTAAGTTATACCCTAACAATTATCTGTGAAGAACATTCTGTTCGACATTATATTAATTATATTACTGCAAACTATCTGATTATAACGAGGATATAAAACGAGTGTTGAAAACTTTATTTAGAAAATGGAAAAATATAGGCCAATTCTGTACAAGCTCGCTACGGCGAGTCACCAGCTCGCCATGGCGAGATTATAGGTCCTGACCTAAATCAACTCGCTGTGGCGAGCAGAAGCTCGCCATGGCGAGTTTCATCAGCTCAGAGCCCAGCTCGCCATGAATGCTCGCCAGCTACTCGCTGTGGCGAGTTCATGCAGAACTTACCCTGTTTTGCAGAAATCGTAATATTTCAAGTAACACACCTACAATCCTCATTTAACCAGTGCAGAAACATAATTTACATAATATAAAAACAGAATGGAGTGGAATTTGGGATTAATTCCTCTCACACAACAATTCCTAATATTCCTAAGTTATCATGCAAGTTTTGATTTAAGGGAAATCTAACTAAACTAGCCTAAAGAACCCACCTGTAATGAGTTCAACTCAGAAGCTTTAACACATATACTAGCTCCGCTACAGCATCAAACCTTCTTGTCCAGGACTCACTTGAAAACCCAATTTGTGTTCTTGGTCAACAATAGAAAGGAATGAAATTATGAGCAATCCAAGGCTTGATAAGGTTATGAGAACGAAACTTCCTAGAGGTACACGAATAAGGAATCAGAAGGGTTAAGGATCACTTACCAAGGTTGAAAAATGGCTGAACTGAGTAACAGAGAAACATGCAGCAGAACCCTGCTAGGCTCGCCATGGCGAGGGATTTACTCGCGGGGCGAGTGCTTCGAAAATCAGAGAAATAGCTCTGATTTGCTTGCTGCAGCAACTCCCAACCTTAACCATGATCTTCAAGTGTTATTTCAGTTACCCACGAAGGTTTTCCCTCAACATGCATCACCAAAACAGATAAGAGTAAGAATTTGGATTTTGGGTTGGAAAGTAAGGAAAAAGGGGTTTTTAAACAAGGTAGAGATGGAAGGAAAAGGATTGATTAAATTCTTACATTACCATGTTTTCCATCATCCACAAGCAGAACCCAAGAACTAAAATCAACCATGCATGAGCTTGGATTGAAGAATTTGAGGAATAATGGAGTTTGGGTTTTTTGATATATTTGCGTGACATAAGGAGGAAGATGGGAGATTTGATTTTCTGATTGAATTGTTTCTTCCATGAGTTGATAAGGGCAGAGATCATGCTTGCAATTTTCTCTAATGGGCAGGTGTGTAGTTTCATCTTTAAGGAGGAGGAGTTGCAACAAGTTGTTGTTTGGCGTGGAGGAATGAAAATGAGGAAATGGTTTACTGAGTTTTTGGTTACTCTTGCTTGCTTGTACTTAAATAGAAATGGTAAAATGGTGGAGGTTCAATAAGTAATGAGGTGGGGGCGCAAGAGAAATAAGTGAGTGGAGGGGTCTTGTTCCAATTTTTCACTTAAGTTTCAAAATTACTAATTTAATTAATATTTCTTCTATTAATTAAAATTTGGGATGTTACAATCTTCCCCCCTTAAAGAAATTTCGTCCTCGAAATTCAGACTTCTCCATTCCATATCGGGGCAGGTTGTTTATGTCAGCATCCAATTCTACACTTCGTCTATTCTCCAGTCCTTAGTATTCAATCCCTTGGAATAAAGCTTTCCTCTCTTAAGGTTACTGGCTAAAGGTTATTCTCACATTCTTAAAAGTTCCAGTGCTGCGCACTCTGATTCAAATACTTACTGTCATCTTCTGACAGGGTCGCTTTCATCTTAGACTATGATTTCTTGGGTACCTTAACCCTGATCAGTCATTTTTCCTTTACTACGGGTATCATTCCAACTTCAACGGACTTGGACGTCGGCATCTGGCCTGGTTGGGTACGTCTAGGACCTAGGGTATAAGCTTGGGTGTTGTTACAGGCAATTTCTAAATCCTCCTAACAAGGTTGCTCTCTTTCGAACGCTATCATGCATGACACGTCAAATGTACACCTGTACCACGTGTTGTCTAAATGCTACAGAATCGATCGAAATATAAAACGAGTGGAAAATCGTCTAGACACTACTGATTCTTCTGCTGACGAGTCAAACTCATTCGCAGACGAATCTATAGTTATCCGATAATATCCCACCTACAATTTCAATCCATCCTGATACAACACGGCGATCGCATTCGTACATTTAACTTGCAGATGCATTTAGGTTCAAACTATGTTTCAGGATTAACGGTTCATCTTGTCTGAGACCTTTTTACCGGTAACTGATGTGTGGAAGTATGGCTAGAATGACCAGGTCACTAAACCTGGCTGATAGCACACGTAAGGCTCGAATTCGTAAAGCTAAGGCTGAAATGGATAAGCATGACTTAAGATGATTTACTGAAATAATCAGCTGATCACTAACGACGGGATGTAGTTCAAGGGACGATGATTCATCAACTTAATTGGACAATTAACACTCACCCTTATCTGAGCCGGTTTGGCATAACTAAATCTAAAGTTTGGAAAGCTCTACTTAAGTGTCCGAGTTAAGAACTTGGTCTTACAAGGTACATGAAATGAATCTGGAAGGTCGAAACGTTCGGCAGAGTTGTTCGAGGTTAAAACACGGGTCTAACGTGGTTGCTGAGTACGAAACTTTGAAGGTAACGAACACGGATGGCATTTTATTCTCTTGTTTTCCCTTAAGCTGTTGGAACTGAAACTAATCCTGATTATAACTGATGAGGCTTGGTAGGGAAGAGTTAGTGAATTCAGCTGGAATAGTGACCTTGACGAATGTGACTATGAAGGTCTACAGTGTTTGCTGACACTAGACTAGGTAAGTTTTACCGAAGTAGTTTTGAAGTACATGGATCAACAGATCAACTGAACGGGCACGAAATTGAATTGAAATTACTCTTGACCTTCTCAAGAATAATTGACTGCTGCAGATAGGATGGAGTCACCGGTAGCACAACTGAAAGAACTGAGAACAAATGCTAAGATTACTTAAGAATGGCGTTGATTATCATTGGTTTAACCATCTGGCTTCGAGAGAATTTTCTTATCTGATTCGTAATCAGATAAATTAGAAGGTACATACATCCATAGTGTTCCAAGACTTATGAACATAAAATTGACCAATGCTCGGTCCAACGAGTCGGCTGAAAGAAAATCCAGAACGAAATGGAGGCTACTGAAAATGGTCTCCTATTGCATTGAGACTAGTGTTTCACATTCCTATTCCTGCCAGACTCTCGGGCTGGGGCAACTAAGTTTTTCACTCACGTTCATTGCTGACAAGTTCTCACAGGTAGGTCTAACTGGTTTTAATAGTCTCTTGGCTGAAGATTTTAATTATGCAGAAAGTGTCGACTGTTGGCTGAAGCTAAGGTCGATCTTAATTACTTGTCTCTGGTTAACTAATGTGTATCTAAAAGGTTAGTCCGAGTGGTAAGGATCATTAATAGAGCCATCCTATTTGTTATTTCCGTCAAGTATTGATTTCCTACCTTCGGCACTACGGTAGTGGTAAACTATGGCTGGTTAGATCTGAATCTCAACTGGTTAACTATTTAGCCTATACGGTTGAATGTCTAGTTTAAGGATGACTGAGTGGCATCTCTCAAGGTATGGTCAACTGAACCTATTGATTTACTAGCTGACGGATTTATATGTACAAACTTGTATAGTGGGTAGTCTAACTAGTATGGAACTAAGTTACTGATCTCTAAACCGCCTAATGATGAGGTATCTATGGTTCAACCTTGGGGACAGGTCGTGCTAAAGGTAACCCTCAATTATTATTACTAATCAAACTTATCCTATGATGGGTTGGTGCAATTACTAGGGTAAGTGACAGGCTGTTCTATCTCATGGGCATCTAAGAGTAGCTGTCGCAAGCGTTAACTTAACGGTCTTGTGATGAGCTAATACTAAGGTAAAGATGCTAAGGTTCCACTATTTTTTTTTTTATTAATGTAATTAACTGGTCAAAAGTGCTGGATTACTAGTTTATGGGTACTCAAATTAACGGTCTTCAGTAAACCTATTTGGTGATGGTATTGCTAAGGGAGAACTTTATACTTATGTGACAGTGTGTTATTACTGATTTGGTTGCTAAACTATTCGGTAATAATGTCCTAGAGGCTTTGACTGAAGAGCTCTCGTGATATGGCCTAACTGTTGATCTAGTTATATTTGGGTTTCTAAAGTTTCGCTGGGTCTACTGCTAAAGACTGGTGTAGTTGCAAGGTGATTTTCTAATTGTCGTACTAAAAGTAACTTGTCCCTCAGGGTGAGGTAGAAGGGTTCTCACGAGTTGAAGGATAAGAATAACTTAGTTAAGGATATTCTAACTAATAATCTAATAAAGTAACCTGGGTGATAAAGATAAGTGCTAGCATTCTAATCTTGGTTCCCCTAACTTAGGTATTTCGGGTTGGATCCCTATTACTAATATCCATTAGGTTCACTATACTAACCCTGCTAAATCTGGAACACCTATGTGCTACTACTTAATACGTCCTCTGGGTAAGGTACTCTTAGAAGGGAAATCTGATTGCTAATACTGGTTTAAGGCTGGGTTTTCCTATTAGCCTCAAAATGCTCATAGGCTCCTAATAGGAAAGGTATACTCATTCTAATTCCTGATTGTGTCCAAATCCAAAAATTCTAATTATTGCATCAGTTACGATTAAGCTCCTAATAGTTTCACTATACCTATTGGTTTCTAAAGGAAGGGTACGGTACTGCTAGCAGAGAATTCTAGTCGCTATACTAGTGAAGGCCAAGTCTCTAATCGTTCGGAATAATTACTGGTTACTAATTGAGAGAGGGTACTCATTCCAATGAGAACACTTAAGGCTTAATAATCTTGGGGTAAGCTTAACTGGTTGTCCTCAGGGATTAGTGTTACTTAGCTGAGGTATTACTAAGTTGTCTCCTAACAGGGTGAACTTCTCGGCTTCACAAAAATTAATGGAATACATGTGAGGTTTATCTAAGTCTTCCTAATAAAGGGGAGTTCCTCGTTTGCTCTGGATAACTAAACGTCCCGAGATAAGTTTGGCTTACTCCTATTACTGGTGTTACTTGGTCAATATACTTGACTGATTTTAGGCTCTCGGTGGATAAGGCAATTCTAGATTCAGGAAATTCACCTGACACACTGTGTCAGTGGAATACTGTTGTGCACTGCGCACTTCAGTTTTAAGGGTACACTTACATTCCTTCAATTTATAACTCTACTCCTATCTTGTGTTACGCAACTTACTCCTGTGGCACCATTTGCCACATTCCAATATCCACTTAAAAGAACTTCCTTCGACGATTGCTCCTCGATTGTAGTTTCACTACGGATTTAACGGTGGAATTCCAGAATTCACTTCAGTTCTAAACCATAATACCCTGCCTACCATACACAATACTGAGTTGATCAGGCTCAGCACGCGATGGTTTCAGCGTAAACAGTCCAGATCCAAAGGGTCTGTATTACTTAGGAAAGAGTTGTTCCTGACTCATGGCAAGGTCCGATACTGGGTCGACCTGCTCTGATACCAATTATAACGCCCCAACTAAAATATCTAGAATATTTAGTCAAGACATAAATAATTGAATCTGAGTACAATAAATTTAACGAGATAAAACACATGAATTACAAATAATTCATTACAACAGTTGATGAGCTTAAATAATACAGCGGACATTAGAATTAAATTCCTCGATACACAGATAAACTAAAAACAAGGGAAGACTAAATCGTCTAATGCGATGATCCAAGCTCAGCTCCAATCATCAGCTCCATCCTGGTCCTTGCTCCAGTTAACCTGTCTACCTAAAAAAAAAATGGTTTGGAGTGGGGTGAGACTACTAAGCCTCAGTGAGTCCTACTACCCTCCTAGAGGTGACTACACCGGGGGCGCCTAAATCAGTCGTATCATTCTAGCATATATATAATCATATCCTGAACTGAAAGTAAATGTGTAACACAGAAATTAACTCTTATTCATTTTAAACACAAGGACACTCTGAGGTGAGCATGTCTCAGAGGCCTGCCATATCCGTCAACCGATTCGGTCACGGCATGCAGCTCACAATAACGTATCCTAATGGATTGTCCCATTGGGAGTCCATAACGCGATATCACAAAATCGCTCATAACTGACTGAAACTAAATTAGTTCTTACTACCAATATTTCCCAAAACCCGGGGAACATACAAACCTAATAATAGTTCTAAGTTATACCCTAACAATTATCTGTGAAGAACATTCTGTTCGACATTATATTAATTATATTACTGCAAACTATCTGATTATAACGAGGATATAAAACGAGTGTTGAAAACTTTATTTAGAAAATGGAAAAATATAGGCCAATTCTGTACAAGCTCGCTACGGCGAGTCACCAGCTCGCCATGGCGAGATTATAGGTCCTGACCTAAATCAACTCGCTGTGGCGAGCAGAAGCTCGCCATGGCGAGTTTCATCAGCTCAGAGCCCAGCTCGCCATGAATGCTCGCCAGCTACTCGCTGTGGCGAGTTCATGCAGAACTTACCCTGTTTTGCAGAAATCGTAATATTTCAAGTAACACACCTACAATCCTCATTTAACCAGTGCAGAAACATAATTTACATAATATAAAAACAGAATGGAGTGGAATTTGGGATTAATTCCTCTCACACAACAATTCCTAATATTCCTAAGTTATCATGCAAGTTTTGATTTAAGGGAAATCTAACTAAACTAGCCTAAAGAACCCACCTGTAATGAGTTCAACTCAGAAGCTTTAACACATATACTAGCTCCGCTACAGCATCAAACCTTCTTGTCCAGGACTCACTTGAAAACCCAATTTGTGTTCTTGGTCAACAATAGAAAGGAATGAAATTATGAGCAATCCAAGGCTTGATAAGGTTATGAGAACGAAACTTCCTAGAGGTACACGAATAAGGAATCAGAAGGGTTAAGGATCGCTTACCAAGGTTGAAAAATGGCTGAACTGAGTAACAGAGAAACATGCAGCAGAACCCTGCTAGGCTCGCCATGGCGAGGGATTTACTCGCGGGGCGAGTGCTTCGAAAATCAGAGAAATAGCTCTGATTTGCTTGCTGCAGCAACTCCCAACCTTAACCATGATCTTCAAGTGTTATTTCAGTTACCCACGAAGGTTTTCCCTCAACATGCATCACCAAAACAGATAAGAGTAAGAATTTGGATTTTGGGTTGGAAAGTAAGGAAAAAGGGGTTTTTAAACAAGGTAGAGATGGAAGGAAAAGGATTGATTAAATTCTTACATTACCATGTTTTCCATCATCCACAAGCAGAACCCAAGAACTAAAATCAACCATGCATGAGCTTGGATTGAAGAATTTGAGGAATAATGGAGTTTGGGGTTTTTGATATATTTGCGTGACATAAGGAGGAAGATGGGAGATTTGATTTTCTGATTGAATTGTTTCTTCCATGAGTTGATAAGGGCAGAGATCATGCTTGCAATTTTCTCTAATGGGCAGGTGTGTAGTTTCATCTTTAAGGAGGAGGAGTTGCAACAAGTTGTTGTTTGGCGTGGAGGAATGAAAATGAGGAAATGGTTTACTGAGTTTTTGGTTACTCTTGCTTGCTTGTACTTAAATAGAAATGGTAAAATGGTGGAGGTTCAATAAGTAATGAGGTGGGGGCGCAAGAGAAATAAGTGAGTGGAGGGGTCTTGTTCCAATTTTTCACTTAAGTTTCAAAATTACTAATTTAATTAATATTTCTTCTATTAATTAAAATTTGGGATGTTACAGTTGTAACGCTCCTAATTGATTCGCATGCAACAATTAATTTAAATCATTCAACATACAAGTCATCAAGGCATTACTTAACACAAAATAACTAATAGCATGCATTTAATTCACTTAAGCCAACGGAAGCATCAAAACTACTATACTAATAAGTTATAGCAATTAAATCCAAGCATGCAAGTCATAAATCATATTACAACTCCAACTAGGTACTTCCACAATGAAGACCCATCACATAATCCAAGATAATCCAACAAGTAATTAAAGATAAGATAATATACGTAGCAAGGTCATACATAAAATCTTAAACAAGCGAAGAACCGAACACTAGTCTAAGCAAGGTTACAAGTATCAGAGCATATCCTAAACCTCTAAGCTTCTAGGATCCTCCTATCATTCACCTTACCAAGCTATGCTAGTTCTCACGAGCTAAACTCCAAAGCCACAGAATCACTCCTCAAGTGAAGAATTTGGACCCAAACCATTACACATACACAAAAATAGAGAGTTAGCTACGATTCAAGTCTATAATAATAAGCATAGTATACACTTATATTATATAAACAAAAATAATAAATTAAATCATGCATATACCACATTGTATTAGCAATCTTCAACAACATAGCAATATCACACTTATTAACGAGAATTAGATCATCTAATCAAATCCACACAATCCAAAAATTCATAAGATCATAATGGAATGCAATCACAATTACCAATTATCAATTACCAATTAGATCACATAATTCCCTAATGCAAACTAGTGCAAATACACAATGTATGTCACCCTAGACATATCTAATGCATGTGGTATCATCGTCTTTATTAGAGTATCTCACCTCTAATATCCTTCTTTATCAAACATTATCATTTGATATCCTCTTTATTAGAATCCACATGATTCTAATATCCAACTCAAAAGATGAATGCATGAATGTACACATACCAAATAGTGATGATATTATACTCTACTCATGAATAATAGGCAACTCATCCCTATTATTCCTTCTTTAAGTTATTATTAACTTATCTCAACACATCATCATATCATCATTAAGGTATACATTCAAGCATTACATAATAACACATGTTATCTTAGCTAATCATAGCTCATCATTCTCAATCTCAATCAACATACTCATATAAACATGTCATCATCATACCAACTCAAGGTTAAATCAATCCAAACATATAACATATTATAAGACCAAATCTAAACATGTTATAAGCTCACTCTCATCATACAACATGAAGAAATTTCTCAAAATCAGGTCTTGGTCGCTGGGCGACAACTAGCGAAGAAACAAGCGAGAAAAGGCAGCAAGGTTATCGCCCAGAGCGAAGCCTGGCGACGGCTGGTCGCTGGTGGTCGCTGGGCGACCAACTCAAAATTCTGGGTTCAACGAAGAACACAAGAATCTTCGCTGGTGGTCGCTGGCGGTCGTTGGCCGACCAAACCCAGAAATTCATGCTCTGCTACGGGTTTCACATAGAATCTCATAAAAATCACGAATTTCATGTTATAAACTCTTAAAGCTATCACATTTAAGCATACATATCATATATAGACCTAGAAGTACAAGTTCTAACATCATCAAACATCATCTCAAGTAAAAAGTAGAGATTTTTCCTCATTTTATTCAAAACCCATTTTCAAATATCAACAAATCATTCATACATCACGAAATTGATGATAGAAATGGAAGATAGAATCATATAATGACATATTAACATCATACAACAACACATAAAATCATTAAATCACATTCCTTGATTTCCCTTCCCCACCAAAAGAGATGAGAGGGTTTGGGTGTGGAGAATAGACATCTCCCCCCTCTTTGATCATCTCACATGAATTGTAAACTACTCTCTAACCTTAAGTGATGATGAATTTCTGATTTCCTCTTGAGCTTTCTCTATTCTTCCCCTCTACTTCCTTCTCTTCAACTTTCTCTTTCTACCTCTTTCTATTTTTCAAAGTTATGAGCATTATCTCTCTATTCTCATCACTCTAACCTAAACCTACTTAGCCAAAGACCATAATGTCTCTCTTACTAACTTAAGCCCATTAACACTCAAGCCCAACTCTTATTATCATAGCTCTAATAAAACTTATTCTACCCAAAACACTACTCTTTCCCAAAATAGCCACAATTCTTAATTAATTACTAACTCACTATAAAATACTATAAAAAGGCTAATTAACTCTAATTAAAAATAAAATAAATAAATACGGGTGTTACAACTCTACCCTCCTTAAAAGAATTTTCGTCCTCGAAAATTTACCTGAAAATAACTCCGGATAAGAACTTCTCATCTTGCTCTCTAGCTCCCAAGTAGCATTCTCTCCCGCGGGTCCTCCCCAACTGACCTTAACGGATGCTATCTCCTTGTTTCTCAACTTTTTCACTTCTCTACCTTCAATCCTCAAAGGCTTGGCTTCGACAGTCAAATTATCCCTTACTTGCACATCATCCGATACAATGACATGTGATGGATCCGAGACATATTTCCTCAATTGCGACACATGAAACACATCATGAAGGTTAGACAACGATGGTGGCAAAGCTATCTTGTAAGCCACATTCTCCACTCTCTTCAAGATTTGATAAGGCCCAATAAACTTCGATGCCAACTTCTTAGATTTCAAAGCACGACCAATACCGGTGGTTGAATTAACTCTCAAAAATACATGATCTCCCTCTTAGAACTCTACATCCTTCCTCTTCTTTTCATGATAACTCTTTTGTCTACTTTGAGTCGCTTTCATTTTCTCTTGAATCATCTTAACCTTTTCCGTAGTTTGTAGAACCAATTCCGGTCCCAACACCACACTTTCTCCGTCTTCATACCAACATAAAGGAGTACGACATCTCCTACCATACAAAGCTTCAAATTGTGCCATCCCAATACTCGTGTGATAGCTATTGTTGTAGGTGAACTCTATCAAAGGTAGATATCTATCCCAACTTCCTCCATCTTCCAAGACACAAGCTCTCAACAAATCTTCAAGTGATTGAATAGTTCTTTCTGATTGTCCATCCGTATGAGGATGATAAGCCGAACTCATCCTTAACTAAGTTCCCAAAGCCTCTTGCAAACTTTCCCAAAATCTCGAAGTGAATCTTGGATCTCAATCCGACACAATACTAGATGGAATATCATGTAACCTCACAATTTGCTCAACATAAATCTCCGCCAACCTTGGTTTTAAAGTTCTGGTCTTAAAAGCAATAAAATGCGCCGACTTAGTCAACCTATCAACAATCACCCAAATCAAATCATTCCCTTTTGTAGTCCTCGGCAAACCACTTACAAAATCCATAGAAATGCTATCCCACTTCCATACCGGAATAAACATAGGTTGTAATAATCCAGACGGTCTTTGATGCTCAACCTTGGATGTCTGACAAGTTAGACAAGCATAAACAAACTCGGCAACTTCCTTTTTTATACTTGGCCACCAAAACAACTTCTTAAGATCTTAGTACATCTTGGTAGCTCCAGGATGAATACTCAAACCACTTCTATGTCCTTCCTCTAGAATCTTTCTCTTCAACTCAGGTATGTTAGGAACACAAACTCTTTCTCGAAATCTTATAATTCAATTCTCATCAACTTTGAAATCGATTTATTTTCCTTGATCAATTAATGCTAGACGATTCACCAAATCCAAATCTCCCTTTTGACCATTCTTTACTTCATCAAGAAAATCATTTGTAAGCTTCAACATTCCCAATTGTTGAATTAAGCCCTAGAGGCCAATACTTTAGTGCTTTATTTATTAATAATAATAGGCATTTCTTTACTAGAGGCCAATACAAGAAATCAGCCATTTTGTGACGGCCAAAAGCCCTCAATAAGTGGGAAAATCCGTCACAAAGTGAAAATTTACTGACGACTTTGTGACGGCCAAATTTCGTCAGTAAATAGCTCGTGGAAAAGTTATTGACGGCTCAGGTCGTCACAAACTTTGGCACGAAACTTTGTGACGGCTCAGGTCGTCACAAAGTGAGAATGGTCACTTTTCTGGCAACCATTTAGTGACGGCTTAGGTCGTCATAAAATCCGTCACAAAGTTTTTTTAAAAAATAAATATTTTAATTGTTTTATTAATTATTTTTCAAAAAAAAAATTATTAATTATTTTAAAAAATGCATGAAAAACGTATTAATTATTTTATTATATAGTTTTTATTTAAATATTTAAATAAAAATTAAAGTCTAGAATAAATTAAAAATAGAAAACACTTACATTTTTACTAATAGTAATAATTCATATAATTATTTTATTGTGTTAGCTGTTAACTCTTTTACCAATCTTTCCATAGAATAGAACCAATGATGTCCTTGATGCTGAGTTTGTTTCATTCTCCTATTATTTCAGTTTCAATGTCAAAAAAAAAAAAAAAAAACTAAGAGTAGCAATGAAAATATTAACATATAGAAAACACTTACATAAATAAACAATATCAATCAAATATTAACATAAAAAAATAAACTTTTAAATTTGAACAAATAGAAAACACTTACATTTTTACTAAGAGATCAAACTAATAAAAATATTATATATGATGAAGAACTAGAGAAAAGAACTTGGAAAATTCTAGTGATATGTTGGAGAAATTTTTTTCTAAAATGAAGAACTAGAGAAAGAAATTTATTGGTAGATTTGTGGAAATGAAATGGAAATGGAATGAATATATTGAATGTAGATCAAGCTAATAAAAATATTATATATGATGAAGAACTAGAGAAAAGAAGTTGAAAAATTCTAGTGAGATGTTGGAGAAATTTTTTCTAAGATGAAGAACTAGAGAAAGAAATTTAGTGATAGATTTGTGGAAATGAAATGGAAATGGAATGAATATATTGAATGTGAAAAACCAAAGCCTGAACAACAATTTTTTTAATTCCGTCAATACTTTGTGACGGATTATTCCGTCAGTAAATCCCTCCAAACTTTGTGACGGCTAAATCCGTCAGTAATTTAATATTTTGTGACGGAATTTTCCGTCAGTAAATCTTTGACGGATTTTTTTAAGTTTGTGACGACTTTTTATATTTATTGACGGATCTGGCCGTCACTAATTTATTGACGGCCCAGGCCCTCAATACCTTATAAGGTAATTTCGTCACAAAATTCATGTTTTCTTGTAGTTTGTAACGTTCAAAATAATGAAGTCCCTAGAATAGAAAGTCCGTTTAATATTAAGTGTGACTTAATCATGAGATTACATTAAACATAAAGACGCTATTCTTAAAGTATCCATAGTCGAGCTTTAAGGTGAAAAGGGATAACCTTAAAGCATAAAGACTATTATGAAGATAGACTGATGATCGCATCTCATGGATCATGGGATAAGGAGTTATCAAGTCTTGACATAGGTACAAGAAATATTAGGAGTAATATTTATACCGGATTGACCCGCTATGAGAGTACTACATGCAAAGTTATGCGAAGTGTCATAAGTTACTCTCATGGTGATAATGGTGTAAACCGCCCTTAGACCTGAAACCACTTTATACCCTAGATGTGGAGTCAAGTACTTTGTTGCTGATCTAACGTTGTCCGTAACAGGATAACCATAAAGGCAGCTGATGGGTACTTCACAAAGCATGATGAGGGACAGTAGTGACCTAGATGGAATTTGCCAATCCTGCATAACAGGATAAATGTCATGGGCCCAATATTGAACTGGACAAAGATGACACTAAGTATGCTTTGTGTTCAATATAGACATAAAGGGCAAAGGGGTAATTATACACGCATATATTATCGCTAAAGGTTATGTTATGATCACATGTTAATTTCTCATAACTTGGATAACAATGATGTGTTGCTAGATACCGCTCATTGTTTATTATATTAAATAAAGGATTTAATATAATTGTCAACGTTATGGAAACCTACAAGGGTCACTGTAACATCCCTAGCTTTAATTAATAAAAGAATATTAATTAGAGAAAATTGTCGAAGACTAATTGGGAATAAGTGAACAAATTGGTAAGAGAATAATTAAAAATGACACAAGTAATTCTAAGCCTATAAGGAAGTAACCCATTGTTTCTCCAATATCAGTGAATCACTTTCCACTCCTTTTATTTCCTTCCAGATTTAAATAATAGTTAAACTAGAGTTGGGGGACCCACATGATCATAATAAAGAGGAAGTCTTGGACTTAAGCCAAAATCAATTGATCACTTCTCATTTTTCTCTCTTTCTCACGCCAACCCTTCTCTCTCTCTCTCTCTCTCTCTCTCTCTCTCTCTCTCTCTATGTTGCAGTAAAACACCATCTCCATGACCCTAGTTTCTAGTTTCACAAAAATGGATGCTTCAAGAAATCCTTACCTCTAACCACCAAACCTCCTTCATTAAACCTTCACCATTCTTCATCCTCTACAGCATGAGCTAAACTTTATCCCCTAATTCCATCTAAAGGCCTAACCTTGTTTTCATGGGATTTATGTTCTTGCATGCACTCATTCATGCTTCAGATCATTGATTGGAGTGGAGTTTCTATTGTTCAAGAACCTAAGGTAAGAATGAGATTCTATTTCTTTTCCATTTCTTTTGATTCTAAGTCTACCCTCAAACCTAATTCCTTTCCTTTCATTATCTGAGTTTACATGTGACGGATTGAAGTATTTCAATTTGGTGATTGTTGGAGAAAACAATAAAAATTGAATTAGGTTCTCAAACCCGTATTCTAGGACAGGGTCTCACTAAAACGGTAATTACTCTCTCCTTGTAACCCCGTTTGAAACGATTCCTTTTTCTATGGATAGCTAACAAATTTCCCTTCATTTTGAGTACAAACTTCATAGGTTTTGACTTAATATTAAAGTCTGTAGAGCATTTTGAAGTTGGAGATCTGAAGCTGAGTTTGTGCTGGAAAATTTTGGTGCACTCGCCGTGGCAAGTGCATAGCTCGCTCGGCGTGTCTCTCAGGGCAGAAATGCTTTATAAGTGTGAAAATTTAATGCTAGGGTGTTGGAGGCATTATTGGGGACTCCTTGAAGCAACTGAGATTGATCTCAAAGTCGTAGGGAACACGCAGAGTCAGAATTAAACATCTTTTCAGGTGGGTTCTCTAGGATTCCAAACTTAGTAAATTATTAGAAGCTTAGTTTTGCCCCATATATGTCAATGCATGCCAACATAGGATTAGGAACTAATTAAATGAAAGAGCAAGAATAAATCCCAATTCTTGCTCCTATATAATCTAGTATATATTATAAGACAAGTTTAAAACGAGTTGCATAGAGGATGTAGGTGAATTTTGGAAACAGGGGTCTGTGCTGATGCACTCGCCGCAGCGAGTGATTACACGCCACAGCGAGTGTTAACGTCATGTATAACTCGCCAGGGCGAGTGTTACAGGTCTGTTGGCCGAAAAGCTCGCCGTAGCGAGTTAGATCTCGCCGTAGCGTGTGTACCTGGAACATAACTTACCTAATTTTGAAACTTATCATATCACTCGTTTTATTCCCGAATGCAACTTGGTTTCTTAAACCTGTTTAATAATATTTAACAGATTATATAGTCAGAGAATAATATGTATATTTTTATAAGTATCAATAACATGCTTAGGATACCCTGGGTGGGATATATTGGTTATAACTGCTTAAACTCATTAAAATTAAATGGCAACTATATGCCGTGATTAAAGAATTCCTCTGAATTCTGATCATTTTATTATGCGAGCCAACGGCGGAATCCGAACCTCAATATTCGGTATTACGCAGAGTCAGGCACCTGAGACAGGCTTGCCTCAGGTGACCTTTGAAGAGTAACTTGACAAGATAATAATTTTGTGTTACACTTTATTTTACCATTGATTAATACTTGTATAAGTAAAACAGTTTGAACTTAGATTATTACATTATCTAGGTTCCCCCGACGTAGTCGCCATTAGGAGGGTAGTAGGACTCACTGAGGCTTAGTAGTCTCACCCCACTCCAACTCAATTTTTTTAGGTAGACAGGTTATCCGGAGCACGGACCTGATGGGAGCCTGACAGTTGGAGCCGAGCTTGGATTGTCGGACTAGAAGATATCACTCTTCTCCTTGTTGTTATATATCTTGTTTACTCAGAAACTTTTGTATCATTCCGCTGTATTTTTTTTCTATCAGTTTATCACATTGTATTCGTGACAAGTGTAAACTCTCTATTTATTCAGTAAATTATTTGTACTCAGATGCATATTATTTATGTCTTGACTAAATATTCTAGATATTTTAGTTGGGGCGTTATAGTCACACACATAATGATAGTCTAATATTGAGATAATTAAGGAACACCGTAAGGTACGGTGTATGTGCAATGTGATAAGGTTATCACGGTAATTTAAATGAGCAAGAACACCATAGGTTATGGTGGGAGGGTGTGCACATGAGTACTACCACTCATGGGGGGCGCGCGCCCTAGTTTTGTTTCTTGTTGGGCTTTGCCCAATAAGAGATATCTTGGTGCACAAGACAAGAGTTGTCTTGATGCACAAGACAAGAAATATCTATAAATAGAGACATCTTGTCATTACTCAATACACAACAAAAAGCACAAGAATATTTTAGAATTGAAAATCCTAAAATAATTCTTTCTCTCTCAATATTCTTGCATAGCCTTCAAACATAAAGGGCTAGCACTCTATTGAAGGTGACTGTCCGTGTGGACTAGTTAGAGGCGTCGGTGATCTTCATCAACGCTCGTGATCGTCTTGTTCGTGATTCAAAGGTTCTTCCCTACAAGAGATCGTGATTCAAAGGTTCTTCCCTTCAAGAGGTAAAAACCCTAAAACACATATCATGCCCAATTCGTAAGGATCAAACTAAGGAAAATTTTTGAATTCCGCTGCTTTAAATAACGGTATTTTCCTTCACCAATTTCACACTATGTGATGTAGTCTCACAAACCAAACTAAGATCTCTAAATTCTTCAATCAAATCTAACTCTCTTGCCATGAGTGAAGACATATGTATCGATTTCCTACTCAAAGCATCGGCCACAACATTGGCTTTTCCAGGATGGTTACTCAACTCAAAATCATAGTCCTTCAAAAATTCCAACCAACGTCTTTGCCTCATATTCAATTCTTTTTGATCAAACAAATACCTCAAACTCTTATGATCACTAAAGACTTCGAATCTTGAACCAAATAGATAATGTCTTCATATCTTCAAAGTAAACACAACGGCCGCCAACTCAAGATCATGTGTTGGATAGTTTCTTTCATGCACTTTCAATTGCCTAGAAGCATAAGCAACCACTTGTCCATTTTGCATAAGAACACCACCCAATCCCATCAAGGATGCATCACAATACACAACAAACGGCTCATTCGGTTTCGGTAGAATCAAAATCGGTGCCGATGTCAACCGCTTCTTCAACTCTTGGAAACTTTTCTCACATATACTATCCCAAACAAAAGGTTGATCTTTCCTAGTCAATCGGGTCAACGGTAAAGCCAACTTCGAAAAACCCTCAATGAACCTCCGATAGTAACCGGCCAATCCGAGAAAACTTCTGATCTCAAACACTGATTCTGGAGTTCCGCACTTCATTACCGCATCCACTTTAGAAGGATCCACCGCAATACCTCCACTAGATATCACGTGACCTAGAAAACTCACTTCCTTCAACCAAAACTCGCACTTAGACAACTTCACATAAAGCTTCTTCTCTTGTAAGATTCTCAACACTATCCTTAGATGTTCCGCATGTTCCTCCTCGGCCTTAGAGTACACTAGAATATCATCAATGAAAACTGTAAGACCCGTAGAATTTTAATAGCAGGAATTAGAATTTAGAAATATTAAATGATATTCTGCTATTTATTTTTATCGCGTTCTGTTTAATTGTTTGTTTTAACATAATTTTTGCTGAGATTGTGTCTGTGCGTTAGTTTAACATTTGAAAAATAGGCACAATGGTTTTATAAGTTTTAAATGAGTTTCGAAATATTTTAGTCTCGTCGAAATGTTGAAAATATTTTTTCTAGCGGTTTTTGAGAAAACTGGCAAAATATACCCGCTGTTTGAAAATTTTACGGTTTCCGATTTCCGTCAAAATTTAAATGGAGACTTTATATATCGACTGTGATGAGAATTTGATTTCATTATATTTTTCGGAGCTAAGGAGCGAAAATTTATTCGGAATAAAATTTATTCGAAATTTTGTGAATTGTTTTGATTAAGTGGTTTACGGTATAATTTTTCTGTTTTCGAAAAAGTTGTCCGTGAGTGAATTGCGACTCGTTTAAGAGCGAACGTGGAGACTGAGAGGGATGAGTTGGCAAGTTCACTAGATATTTTAGGAGTTGCTTGGTGACCAAGAGATTATGGTTGGCTAGGATTTGATCCCACGACTTGTCACTATTTGATCCAAGGGATAGGATGAAACAAGACCATTATTTAGTAGACTTTGGAAGTCACTTTGTGGACTTAGAAAAATCACAAACTTCACTCCATTCTTTCTCTCTTTGGCCGTGAGTTTTCTTTGGTACTTCCACCATTGAAATTTTGCAATTCTTCACCAAATCAACCCATTCTTGTTTTGCTGGATCAAGAGAAAATTGCTAGGAATCATCTCCTAAGGTAACTAGAACCTCTTCCCTTCTCTTTGCTGTCCAAACTCTTGGAGTTTGATGAATTATTAATTGATGTTCATGAGATGGAAAATTTTAGGAATGGTTCATAGTTATTTTTGTTCCATAGAAGTTGTTTATGAGTGTTAGTCTAGCATGTTTAAGCTTAGTATTGTTGATTTCCATGCAGTGATGAGATTTTCATGAGATTTTGGATTAGGGTTTTGATGAAAAATTTATCTTGATCATGAACATGAATTTTTGTTTAGAGGTTGTGTTAATAATGTTGTTTTAAGACTTTTTATAGAAATGGATATATGAGAAATGGTTGTGTTTTGAGAAACAAGAAAAAAATATTTTGTGTTCATGAGAAATTAGGAAAAACTATTTTGAATTGTGGATTGTGTTATGAAAATGTTTTGTTCATTCAATTAAGTGATTTTGGTAACTAAAGGATTAATCCTATGCTTTTGAAATAAAAAAAAAAAAATGGGAACTAGCCTTGTTTTTAGAATTTGGCCGTGGCATATTATGTATATGTCCATGAGATTTCTAAATTTTTAAGCCATAATTTTGGAAGGCATGATCATGGTTTTCTTTGGAATAATTTAGAGGTATTGTTTGGAAAGAAAACTAGTAGCTTGTGGCTTGATTGAACAAGTGAAACTTTTTGCAAAGTCTTGTAGAAAATTGGCATTTTCGATTCAAATGAAATTGGTGTGAGTGCTTGATCAATTTGAGAAAACTAGTGATGATTGGAGTGTTTTAAACTATGTTTTGTGAATAACAATATTTTGGTTTGATTCCAATTCTGGTCGAAAATCTTGAAGGACATTTAGGTCATTTTAAAATTGTTTTGTGACCTGAAAACTTAAACATTTGATCCGTCTTTTCGAGACGAAGATTTTGGCGTATGGCTCATCTCGATCGGATAAAAATTGAACGAGTTATGGCCGTTTCAAGTTTGTAATTGTTTTATCGCCATTGTTGAAACTGAAGTATAGTAGTAGAAAAATAATAGAGATTATTTTTCTACGAAAAGAGAAACATGTTTTGAAATCGATTTGTAAATTGAAATGCACATTCTTTTGTCGATGACTTATATTTTAAGAATTTGACCTTTGTGAACTATTTCGAAAAATGTTTTAGTTGCGTACGCGCTAAAAGTATTTTATTATAAGTCGTACGAGAAAAGTTTTAGTAGCTTGAACTTGTTTGGTTTCATAAAGAAGTGCGTAAGTTATTCGAAAAAGTATTCTTGCTTTTGGAAAAACTTTAAAATAGTTTGAATTTATTTGGCGACGTTTTTGGATAAAACTATTTGTTATAGCGCTTTTGCGAGAAAAACTCTTGATTTAAGTGTAATGTTTTCAAGAGTTATTTTGAAAATGATTTGAGCCTAGTTAGTTGTGAGGGAACAACCATAGGTCTTGAATCCATTAGTAGCCGAGCTAGGACTTATTTGAGTGACCAATTAGAATGTGGTATTAACTTAGATAAGTTATGTGTTGTAAAAGGTTAAGAGGATTAGCAGGATTGGAGTCCATCGAGAGAGACGATTTTGCTCGCGTAGAGTAAGTTGTACGTGTTGGAACGCTTGCCGAGGTAAGGGCACTTTCTAACGATTACATATACCTCGAAATATAGAGTGTTTTTTATGCATGTGTAATTGGTTGCTTGAATATGTGTATTTGCTTGATGTGATGCAATATGAATTATGAGCATGGTTGTGGTGTGATGTATTATCGTGACGAGAAATTGTTTGAGAACATGTTATATTCTACACATGTTTGGAGCTGTTGTTGTGAATTTCATATGTTGAATAATATGAAATGTTGATGCATGTACTTGATTGAATATCGTGTGGTACATGATATTTATTTGTCTTACATATGATTGTGAAAATATATGTATGAACATGTGATTGGTTACATATGATTGTGAAAATATATGTATGAACATGAGATTGGATTACATATGCTTGGAAGGTATGTAATTGCTGCATTAGCATATATGGGGAATCGTATGCTCATGCATTCATAGTACGTGGTGACTGTGATGGGCCACGGGGTGCGACTGACAGTGATTGGGTCCACCTTAATCCTGCGGGATTTTTATTGAGTCCAATACGTGGTGACCGTGATGGGCCGCGGGGTGTGATTGACAGTGATTGGATCCACTCTAATCCTACGTGGTGACCGTGATGGGCCACAGGATTTTATTGATGCCCTGCGGGGTTTGGTAGGCTGGGCCTACGACTCTCTGCGGAGAGGTTAAATTCCGGAATTCATGCATGTGGCAGCCAGTGATTGGTGTCACGCTCATGTAGAGTCTGCATTGATAGGCTAATTGTGCATTTGAATACTATTGCGTGTGATTGATAGAATATATGTGCACTTACTTTCTATGATGTGTGATTCATATGATTAAATGTGTATTTGTTGCCATGTGTTGTGTATCTTGCGCTGCGTATTTTTGGTTATATGTGGTTTTTAGAAGGTGACCCTCTACGAGTAATTTTTTTAGGGATTTTATTTGTACCGCGTGGAGAAGCGGCGGGGCTTGAAGCTGTCTGTGGGTCTTCGTCACCCAGTCATCTTCAGTTAGAGTTTAAAGATCAGCTTAGGGGTAGTAGTTTAAGAGTCTTGTTTACTCTTATTTATTGTCCGCTGTATTTGTATTGTGAAATTGTATTATATGATATTTATTTGGAATAAATGGTGTCGCTTTGTTAGTTTAGACATAGTGTTTGGTTTATACTCTAAAACTTTTATTTGTGAAAACAAATTATAAAAGAGGCATTGCATTCCGATCGCTATTTTGGAAAAGGTTTACTCTGATTTAATTTAAGGGTGGTCGTGAATGTTTCAATTCAAAGTCTTTGTTGTTTTAAAAAAAAAAAGTGCCTGCTTTTGGTCTTTGAAAATCGGGGTGTTACAAAAACCACTACGAACTTATCCAAATACGAATGGAAAATCCGATTCATGTACTCCATGAACACTCCCGGTGCATTAGTTACTCCAAAAGGCATGACTAAATATTCGTAATGACCATATCTTGTCCTAAAAGCAGTCTTAGGAATATCCTCCGCCTTAACTCGAATTTGATGATATCCGGACCTCAAATCAATCTTGCTAAACACACAAGCACCCACCAACTGATCCATTAAATCATCAATCCTTGGCAACGGATACTTGTTCTTGATCGTCACTTGATTCAAACGACGATAATCAATACACAACCTCCTACTTCCGTCCTTCTTCTTCACTAAAAGCACAGGTGCTCCCCACGGCGATACACTCGAACGAATAAACTTCTTCTCTAGTAGCTCTTCTAGTTGCTTCTTTAATTCACTTAACTCAGTTGCTGACATCCTATAAGGTGCCATAGATATTGGACTCGTACCAGGTACCAAATCAATAGTAAACTCCACTTCTCTTTCTGGAGGCATATCTAACACATACTCCGGAAACACATCGGGAAATTCTTGCACAACTGGTAGTTCCTTAATTCCAACTTCATTCTCAATCTTCAAAGATGCAAACATAGCAAACAATTCACCATGCTCCAATAAGGACTCCCTTACTTCTTTCCCACTCATCAACTTAGACTCTTCCTCCAACTTCGGAAATGTAACCACTTTCTCACAACAGTTAATGTGGACTCTGTTAAAGATTAACCAGTTCATACCAAAAATCACATCTATACCGCTAAGTGGGATACACACTAAATCCATATCAAAAGATTTACCAAACACGGTCACAGGGCATTTACGAAAAACAAGTTGAGTAGTTACAGAACCACTAGCAGGAGTTTCTATTTCCATACAACCGAGCATTTCAGACACGGGAATATTAAGACGCTTCATGCATTCAAAAGATATAAAAGAATGTGTTGCCCCAGTATCAACAATCGCAATTAAAGGAGTGTCATAGATGAAACACGAACCTCTAATGAGATTATCCATTTGTTCCGCTCCATCTCCACTTAAAGCAAACACTTTTCCAACCGCTTTCTTTGGCTTCTTACATTCCGGACTCTTGTGACCTTCTTCACCACAATTGTAACAAGAAATCTTCTTCTTACATGCATCGGCTTTGTGTCCGTACTCTCCACACTTGAAACACTTGTCTCCTCTTGGGCATTCATAGGACCGATGACCCAAGACACCACACTTGTAGCACTTGTCATTAGCACCTTTTCCTTTTCCTCCACTACCTCCAATCTTGCCCTTATTCTTCTTGTCATAAGGCTTACCACG
Source organism: Trifolium repens (assembly GCA_030408175.1). Classification (NCBI taxonomy): domain Eukaryota; kingdom Viridiplantae; phylum Streptophyta; class Magnoliopsida; order Fabales; family Fabaceae; genus Trifolium; species Trifolium repens. The sequence goes on along the minus strand of CP125836.1, from coordinate 32,972,284 downwards.
ATCATGGCTCTTTCCTCTTCTCTCATGCACTTCCTTGCTTGTCTTAGCTTTCCCATCCAAGTCACAAATGTTGCTTTTGTTCACCAAGTTAGCAAAATTTCTTATCTCCAAGATGTCAACCAATTGCTTAAGATCGGGACGCAAACCACTTTCGAATTTCACACACTTATCCCCTTCCGCCTCTACGGTGTTGTAGTGTGGACAAAAACGGCATAAGTCCTCAAACTTGGTTGCATACTCCGCAACCGATAGATTTCCTTGCTTGAGCTCCATGAATTCCACCACCTTTCGGAATATGTATGTAATGATTTTTGTGAAAATTATGGTTTTAAATTAATAAATTATATTGTATTAATGATAATTGGAGAAAGAATTTTGAATCCCTGATCGAAAACTTCAAAAAAAATAGCAAATATAAACTAATTATAGAGGAGGGAATTTGAATCTGACACAAACAATTACTTTTTTTGAATTTATTTAACAGCGAGCCAATCAAGCGAATCGAACTGTACCAAACTAAAATAGCAAACATTAGTATTAATGTCACTTATAATATTTTGTCCACATGTCATCTTACATGTCACAATTTACTTTGACAAATTATTAATGTTTACCCTAAACTGAGGTGGAGACAAAAAGTGGGAAAATATTAACTAAAATTAGAGAAGCAAAACACTAATTTTTAAAACAGGCCGGTGATCAAAACGTTAGAAAATAAAAAATATGGAGACCAAAATCGTATCAAGCCTAATTAATTTAGTTTTAACATATTTCCAAAATACTTTTTATATGACCATTATTACACGATTTTGTTTGACTACAGTGAATTTAAAAATATGACCACTATTAATTGATTTTATCTTAGGACGCGTTTTATTTTGTTTTTGAAAAATATTTTCCTTTTTAATGTATTTGTGTTTTCTCTATATGAATTCAGTTTAGATTGATGCTTTATTACTCTACTTCGAGTTTATTAATCGAATTGATTTTACGCTTGTTAGAATTGATTTGATTAGAAACTGGTACAAACTATCGCGCTTAGCAAAAGGGTTGATTGGAATTTGTTATGATCTTAATTCTGCTTATGTGATGCTTGATCCTAAGCATAGTTAATTGAACACACTTGATGCTTAATCAATTGAATTCCTTATAAGACTAGTTGCCGCTTGTTTAACTAGTTTTATAATTAACCAAATGCATAAACTCTTGAATGAATATTATTGCAAAACTTGTGAAAGATAGTAAACAAGGTTACCTAAACCCAATGGATCGGTTACTTTTCTATTAATTAAATTCATCATCTTTATTACTGTTTTTCTCAATCGAAAACCCCCAATTTTTACAGTTTTAACTTGTTCTAATATTGTTAACTGATCGAGGTCTTTGGGAAACGACCTAGTTAACTACCTAGTACTATTCTTAATTAAAAACTTATTTTTGACCACGAAAACGACCATGATCAAATTGGCGCCGTTGCCGGGGACTCTCAATTGATTTTAGCCAATATTAGACTCAGTTTGTGTTTTCTGACCTTTACGCGCACTAGTAATCAGTTTTCGTAAAAAACAGTTTTCTGAAAAACCTTCTCTAAATCGAGTGTTTCTGGTGCCATTTCATCCCAAATTCCTTGTTTTACTATTTTATTTTAATTTATTTCTATTTTCATAGTTTCAGAAAATTCCAAAAAAATTTCATAATTATTATTTCGCTTAATTAGATCAAATTTAGTGTTTTTATAATTTTCTGAATTTATTTTAACCGTATTGCTTCTATTGTTTTGTTTCTGAGTAAATTGGAACATTCTCACATTTTTTTTGTTACAGTGCTGATTCAGTCTAGCTACTAGGTCCACTTGTTCTAACTTGTTTGATTTGAACCCTGAAATTGAAAGAACCTTTCACTCACGCCGAAGACAGAATCTGGTCAACATTAGTTCATCACCCATGGACGAGTGTAATTCAATAACTGGTGACTCTGAGTCTGATTCCTTACATAGTTTTTCTTTGCAAAATTTATTTGACTCTGAATCTGTTTTTGATAATAACATGGCTGAGCAAACATTAAGGCAGCTTGCTGCCCCTGATGTTAATTACAATGGTTTATGTATTGAATATGCTGATGTTGCTGTTCCTTTTGAATTGAAATCTGGTTTAATACACTTGTTGCCAAAGTTCAGTTGTCTTGCAGGTGAGGATCCGCATAAGCATTTGAAGGAATTTCAGGTTGAATGCTCCACACCATTGAGGCCTGAAGGTGTCACTGAAGATCACATCAAGCTGAGAGCTTTCCCTTTCTCATTATAGGGTGCTGCCAAAGACTGGCTTTACTATCTTGAGCCAAATTCTGTTACATCTTGGGCTGATTTGAAGAAGGTCTTTCTAGAAAAATATTTCCCTGCCTCCAGAGCTGCTTCGATCAGAAAAGAAATATGTGGTATTAGGCAGGGCAATGAGACATTGGCTGAGTATTGGGAGAGATTCAAGCAGCTAGTTTCCAGTTGTCCTCAACACCAAATCACTGAACAACTTCTCATCTAGTATTTCTATGAAGGCTTGCAACCAATGGATACGAACATCTTAGATGCTGCAAGTGGTGGAGCACTTGTTGATAAGACTCCAGCTGTTGCCAAAAATTTAATTGAGAATATGTCACTTAACTCTCAACAATTCTCAACCAGAAACAATACTGTGAACCAAACAAAGGGTGTCAACGAAACTCAGGCTTCTTCTTCTTCCATCAAGGCTCTCGAAACCAGAATGGAAACAAGGATGGATGAACTTACTTCTTTGGTGAAACAGTTGGCACTTAACAAACCTCAAACAGCCAAAGTATGTGGCATCTATACCTCTTCTGAGCATCCAACCGACACATGTCATATCCTGCAAGATGAAACAATAACTGAGCTACCTCAAGCATATGCAGCAGCAGCAGCCCTTTACAATCAGAACAAATACAACAGTCCTGACCTCTCCACCAACAAGTATCATCCTAGTTGGAGGAATCATCCAAGCCTTCGATATGGAAATCAATCACAGGCTGCAGCCCCTTCTGCCCCACTAGCCACATCTTCACTAGAGGACCTTGTCAAACAAATGGCTATGAATTCGGTTTAGATTGATGCTTTATTACTCTACTTCGAGTTTATTAATCAAATTGATTTTACGCTTGTTAGAATTGATTTGATTAGAAACTGGTACAAACTATCGCGCTTAGCAAAAGGGTTGATTGGAATTTGTTATGATCTTAATTCTGCTTATGTGACGCTTGATCCTAAGCATAGTTAATTGAACACACTTGATGCTTAATCAATTGAATTCCTTATAAGACTAGTTGCCGCTTGTTTAATTAGTTTTATAATTAACCAAATGCATAAACTCTTGAATGAATATTATCGCAAAACCTGTGATAGATAGTAAACAAGGCTACCTAAACCTAATGGATCGGTTACTTTTCTATTAATTAAATTCATCATCTTTATTATTGTTTTTCGCAATCGAAAACCCCTAATTTTTACAGTTTTAACTTGTTCTAATATTGTTAACTGATCCAGAGTCTTTGGGAAACGACCTAGGTTAACTACCTAGTACTATTCTTAATTAAAAACTTATTTTTGACCACGAAAACGACCGTGATCAGCTGGTTTTTCCCATTGGTATGGGCTTTCTATTATCCGGATCATTTGTGTCTCATGTAGAGGTGTTCTAGTCGCATTGCATTTCATTAAAAAATAAAATAAAATAATGATTGTAAACTCTATTGCTTTATATAGTTCTTATATTTGTACTCAGATCACCAAACTTTATTTTTGAAAAACTAATAATTATACTTTTCTTTAAGGTCAAGTGTCTTATTATTGTTTTATTATGTATTCTTGCGGTCAGTATGATTCAATGTGGATAAAGAAACTGACCCTTACAATTAACATTTTAGGTACTCAAAGAGAAAACTATGATTGAATGTGATGCTTGAAGCGCATATGGGGCACGTTGGGTTTTTGTAAATTGAGAATTTTATGTAATAAGTATTCTGTTTCGGCACACTTTTTATTTAATCAGATTGTATTTCTTTTAAATTTCAATTCAGCCATTATTATAATACTACTTTTAGTTGATAAAAGAAAAAAAAACAATCGCACCTTTTTCAAATCATCAAATAATATCTTAGAAAAATCCGGGATGTTACATTTGGTATCAGAGCAATAATAATCTTCGGACAAATATTTTTTGGGTGGGTGCGATTGATTAATGTGTGGTTTGTGTTTGACTTTATGATTGTTTGAAATTGTATTTTTGTTTGTAAATTATTTTTCTATGTATGTTATTGGCTTTTATTTAACATCAGAGTACGCAGCGGAAACATGATACTTTATGTTGTTCGTTCTTTATCTTCAATAGCTTCTTGTGATCTATTTAAAAGAGTATTTCTTCTTTTCTTTTTTCCTTCTTTCTATTGTGTAGTTTTGAGGATGAAACTCTTTTAAGGGGGTAATAATGTAACGCCCCAATATTTTATATATGCATTTTATTTATTTATTATTATTTGATAATATAGTTATATTAATTATTTTATTTTATATTTTATTATTTGAAGAGATAATGATTAATTTAGGTATTTAATTAATTCATTTGTTTGGAAATTAATTAGCACTAGTTTTAGGATTATGGCAAGTCAATTGTGACTAAGTCAAAATTGGAAGCCTTTCCAATTTGTTATTCACGTGAAACATGATATGAGATGAGCGCATGAGATTAGTATAATGAGGTAACAGAATTTCCCATATTTTTGCCACTTAATATCCCACTTATTTAGCTTTTAAGACTCATCAAGTAGAGCATAAATTAAAGGGTAACGTATTGTTTGGAAAAGGCACGGTTTTGCTTTACATTCTTCTTAAAAATATCCTTAACCAATATTTTCTATTTTTCTGTGACCAATGCTTCTCTTTTCAATTTACCTTGCCTCGTCGGTAGTTATACAAATACAATAAGAAAATCAGCCTCATATCTTATTGTTCGAGTGACTCCTAAAGTTTTAAACCGTCGGTGCAAACAACTAGTAGAATTTCAAGAACTTTTATGCAAGAAATAAAAGCGTTCGAGGTAAGGGCTTTTTCCTCATACATTCATATTACATAGGACTATATTGTGAGATGATAGTAGAGCCTTTATCACTTAAAATAAATCAAAGAGATCAATTTTATATAAACAAAATAAATAAGTGTTGTTAATTGTGTTTTGTTGGATTGGCGAATTTATTTATAAGCACTGTATATATTGTTAATGGTTATCACAAGTACTTGTTTGCTGGAATTGTATGTGGATCTATTTGTTGTTATTATTATATGTGTTGTGTTGTGTTGTACGTTTGTTTTCTATATGTAAGTATGTCTTGTTAAAGCTTTCAAGTTTGCCTTAAGTTATAACTTGTTTAGCAGTACCAATATATGAGAGTTTATGTTTGTGAACCATTTTATTTCTTGTCTTGTAAAAATTCAAGGATATATATATAATTAAAAGAATAGGGAGGAGTAGTTTTGATTACAGGTCGTGCTGGGTTTTAAGAAAATGAATTTTCTTATGTTAATGAGACATGCATCATGTAGGTGTGTATAGAGGCTTGTTTTTAGTGCCTTTGTGGCAAGTCCTAGGGCCTTTGTGGCTGGATTAATATTTTTAGTCTTTGTGGCTTGAGCCTGTGTGGCTGATTTTTTCCATTGGTATGGGTTTTCTATTATCCGGATCATTTGTGTCTCATGTAGAGGTGTTCTAGTCGTATTGCATTTCATATAAAAATAAAATAAAATAACGATTGTAAACTCTATTGCTTTATATAGTTCTTATATTTGTACTCTGATCACCAAACTTTATTTTTGAAAAACTAATAATTATACTTTTCTATAAGGTGAAATGTCTTATTATTGTTTTATTATGTATTTTTGAAATGTCTTATAATTATACTTTATTTTTGAAAAACTAATAATTATACTTTATTTTTGAAAAACTAATAATTATACTTTTCTATAAAGAAACTGACCCTTACAATTAACATTTTAGGTACTCAAGGAGAAAACTATGATTGAATGTGATGCTTGAAGCGCATATGTACGTGGGCAAGTTGGGTTTTTGTAAATTGAGAATTTTATGTAATAAGTATTCTGTTTCGGCACACTTTTTATTTAATCAGATTGTATTTCTTTTAAATTTCAATTCAGCCATTATTATAATACTATTTTTAGTTGATAAAAGAAAAAAAAAACAGTCGCACCTTTTTCAAATCATCAAATAATATCTTAGAAAAATCCGGGATGTTACATGGTGTAAGACTACTAAGCCTCAGTGAGTCCTACTACTCGCTTAAAAGATGACTACACCGGGGAACTAAATAGTGTAATAGTCTAAGTCATAATGATTTATTACAGATGTATTAATAAAATGAGGTGTAGCAAACAATTATTATCTTATCAAGTTACTCTTCAAAGGTCACGTCGAGGCAAGCCGGTCTCGAGTGCCTGACTCTGCGTACTACTGATACAGAAGATCGGATTCCGACGTTGGCTCACATAATAATAATCAGAATTCAGAGGAATTCTTTATGATGGTTTATATATATACCATTTAATTAATGAGTATAATCACAATTCTAACCAATATATCCCTCCCAAGGTATCCTAAACATGTTATATATATACATATTAGATTCTGACCATATAATCAATATTGTTAACTGTTTATAAGAGTCAAGTTGCATTCGGACATAAAACGAGTGAATTATAAATTTTCCAAAATTATGCAGGTTATGACCTGTGTACTCGCTACGGCGAGCTCACTCTCGCCATGGCGAAGTTCATGCCAATACCAGTAATACTCGCCACGGCGAGTCAGGAACTCGCCTGGCGAGCTATACCAGTGCATGATCCTCGCTATGGCGAGAAAGCTCTCGCTATGGCAAGTTATAGCAGCTAGCCCCTATTTTCTGCAAAAAGTCATTTTTCAAGATTTTCACCTACAATCTTCATCTAACTCGTTACAAACATGTTTTACAATATTAAATGAGTTATATAGGAGTAGGAATTGGGAATTATTCCTGCTCATTCAATGATTTTAATCCTAATCCTATTGTTTGCATGCAATTCATATTTTTGGGAAATTCTAGGTTACTAATTAATAACTAAGTTCGGAATCTAGAGAACCCACCTGAAATGAAGCTTTAACTTTGACTCTAAGCTCTGCCTAAGCCACGAACTCTCCACTCCATAATTCACTTGAAAACCCCAAATTGCTCTAGAACACGAAAATGAATTGAAAGGAATTTAGGGGTGTTTGATGTGTTTAGTTGCTGATGAATTCGTTCTCTGAGATTGAAGGGGTATTTTATAGTGGTTTGGAACTGAGTGGAAACAGTGGGTGGTTTGTTTGCTCTTGGTTTGCATGTAAGATTATTGGTTGGAGTTGTGGTGAGTGGAAAGTAGTGTTTCTTATCAGTACATGGAAAAGAGAAATGAGCTGAGGTGTTTCAGAATTGATTCCCTCTCTGAGGTGTGAAGCTTGCATGCAATTTGAATAGTTGAAAGGGAAATTGGTGAGTTTGGAGGTTTGTTATTGTTGTTGATTGAGTCACGAGGGAGAAGAGAAAGATTGGAGGGTTGTGGTTGTTGTTATTGTTTGTGGGTTTAGGCGTGAGAAGAAGAGAAAATGTGAAGGAAATTTACCGACTTTCCTCTTGTCCTTTGCATGTGTTTTAATAGGGTAATTGAAAGTGGTGGGGTTGGTGGAGAAATGGAGGGAGGCTCGTGAGAGGGGAAAGAGTGAGTGGGAAGAATCTTATAATTTTTCTCTTATGTTTTGGTGTAGTTTATGTGTAGCTAGTTCAATTGATTTGGTAATTTGAGAAAAATTCCTTATTTCTAACTATATCACTTAATTGAATAAATACTACTCTGATTAATTGTGTGGGTTATTACAGAAAACTTCAAAAATATAGCAAATATAAACTAATTATAGAGGAGGGAATTTGAATCTGACACAAACAATTACTTTTTAAAATTTATTTAACAGCGAGCCAATCAAGCGAATCGAATTGTACCGAACTAAAATAGCAAACATTAATATTAATGTCACTTATAATATTTTGTCCGCATGTCATCTTACATGTCACAATTTACTTTGACAAATTATTAATGTTTACCCTAAACTGAGGTGGAGACAAAAAGTGAGAAAATATTAACTAAAATTAGAGAAGAAATACACTAATTTATAAAACAGGAGATCAAAACGTTAGAAAATTTAAAATATGGAGACCAAAATCGTATCAAGCCTAATTAATTTAATTTTAACGTGTTTCCAAAATACTTTTTATATGACCATTATTACACGATTTTGTTTGACTGCAATGAATTTAAAAATATGACCACTATTAATTGATTTTATCTTAGGACGCGTTTTATTTATTTTTTTGAAAAATATTTTCCTTTTTAATGTATTTGTGTTTTTTTTTGGGGGGTACATTGTGTTTTTAATTTTAATTTTTTTTTTTACTAAACTTTGTGTTTTTTATTTTAATTATTCGTTTATACACATTTTTATTAAACTAATTTCCATTTAAAATATTTCTAAACAAAAAATATAGATAGAGTAAAATAATTAATAAAAGATTTCTTTTCTAAGGTCTCATAATTTAAATTCATTGCAGTCAAAAACAGTTTCTTGACCACCCAACATAATTTCCACAATGTGTGTTTCATTCTTTTCTTGATGGCTGAATAAAAAGTTATCTTTCAAAACATTGTTATCAAACAGGGTCTAGGGTTTTGGGGCAGAGCATGTTTCCTCCATTAAAGTTCTTTTTTAATGTTCTTTGGCACAAACAGGGTCTAGGGTTTCAAAACTTAAACCAATAAGTTGGATTCCAAAATCACCTTAGCAAACGAAAAAAAAAAATATAAACTTTCAAAACATTGGTGCCAACTTGGGTCTTGGTACAGAGAATATTTCAACACATGATAGACTTTTAATCAAGAAATTGATCTTACTCTATTGTAGCACCCAACATAAATTGTGTTTCATTCTTTTCTCGATGACTAAATTATCTTTCAAAACATTGTTATCAAACAACATATAGGGTTTTGGGATAAAGCATGTTTCCTCAATTAAAGTGTTTTTTTGCAGAAGATTGAATGTTGTTGAATTATGAAGAATGAAAAAATGGGTACCTTTCTTTGAAGACTGTTTTAGCGCAAACCGATAGAACATGTTCTTCTACCCAGAATCTTCAATCCATAAAACCGATAGCTTTCATCTTCCTCATTGAAACATGTTTCCCCTTGGTGACTGTAGAATGAATCTTGGATATATTATCAAGGGAGGTGTTTGCCAATTTAATAATAAAATAAGGGAGGTTTGCGTTTAGTTAAAAATTAGAAGGGATGTTTGTGTTTTTAAAAAGACTTTAGGGGAGGTTAGTGTAATTTTCCCTAAAAAGTACGTTGGCATTACTCCACATTTGGAATTGACTCGTTAAATATTATTGGAGTCCTTACTCCACATTTCAAAGATCTAATTTTAGAAAGAGATTGACTTAAAACAAAACAATATGGTCCCTAACATTTCAACGGTGTAAGCATTTTGTAATGTGGATGTGGTCGATAGTCAATATTTTGAACGCTGAGCAAGGGCGTCTCCGACTTTTTAGAGGCCGTGTGGAATTATTGAAAGTAGGCCTTTGGAGGCCCGATAGGATTATTAAAAATAGAATTTAGGAAAATAAAAAGCGCAAAAAATTCAAAAGAATTCTCATCAATTTAAATTATAAATAACATCAATAAAACTAAAAATAATCTTTTTTTTCACTAATATAAAATAAAAGTTTGATAAACAACACAATCTATATTACACGTTGTTTACTGTGAAATTTGGTAAACAACGCTAGTTTGATTATTACAAGAGAGACCAACTAGTAAATCTCGGGACATAGTGCTTTTGTTTATATTTTCAAAGTACATAATATTCATCATTGTTCTTATTGTTGATAAAGTATTGTTTTGATATTTTGTTAACTTAAAATACAAGAAAGAATGTTTACTCAATTGAATAAACAGAATGGGAGAAAAGAGTCGAAATAAGGATTAAATAAGATAGAGATGGAAATACTGTAAATTGCATTCAAATGTAAATGATTACAGAATAAAGTGGTTCACATTACATACATTTTCCTTCGAACACTCGTTTCACGCTTTGACATGGGTACTTAGAGTTTTTCTGAGGATTTTGTATAATGATTGTGACCCCTTTTTCGATCACATAACTAGGCTATTTATAGACACTAATTCCTAACTGCTAATAATGCCTAAACACTACAGAGAGGACGCGTGTCCTTGACACGTATTTTGAATTTGAATTCCTTCTTATCTTCTGACTTAGCCGTTGTTTCCATCGAAGTCGAAGTAACCATGCTTTCCCTTAAATATTTCGCTAAGTCCATAAATCACTTTTGTCCACTGGGTACTTTGACCCTACTGAAACTTCGACCAAATCGAAAGGATCCTGAAAGAAGAAGAATATGCATTTAAATGTAATGTTCAATAATAGAACATTTATTATATATTCATGCATGATTGATCATTAAATTCATTGGTTCTGAAAACCAAACATATTTAATGATTATTAAAATAATTATATAACTAAGCATAATTATTTTATTCATGTATTTAGAACATATTTTTACTTAATAAAAATATGGGCTAACAAATTGCCCCCAAATGCCTGTTTCGATTGAGTGGTCGAACGAGAAAGGAAAAGGCATTTTATAACCACGTGCTTGACACTATTACCAATGACGGCGCTTATGTCATGTTCAGAAATAACTGTCACCTTGATACCCACAATCCATCATTGCTCCTGGTTTTTAGCATAGTGGGAGACGTGGCACACGTAGAAGTTGAAGAGAAATTATTTGAATTTCTTTTTGATTTATTTTCTGGAGACAAACACGTTTTCCTATAAATAGAAACAAAAGAACAAAGGAACACTTTTTACCAACTTCCCAAGTTCAGAGCTTTCTACGAACAACACTGTTCATCTTCTTCCTTTCTGCAAATCAAGCTTTGACTCTCAGCGCATTTGTAATTCTAAACCGTACAAACACTTCTACACAAGATTCCGCTCAGATTCATCCTTAATTTGATCCTAAGCAACTCATTTTCCAGATTTCATATCAAAACCCTTTCCGTTCTTAGGTTTCTGCAAATTTCTGCGTACTGTTCATCAATGGCGTCTAATTTGGATTTTGATATACCCACTGCTGGTAAATGGAAGGATCTTCGTATCCTTGAAGATGGAGAGGAAGTGGTTCCAGAGCCTTCTGGAACTGAGGCGGAAAGGAAGATCTGGAATAACCAACTCATGATTCCATTCTCCATAAAGAAGGATGATCATGCCTTCTGTGGACCTTATCCAACACGATCTGAAGTTCTAGCAAATGAGGTAAATGATCTTTTCCCCTTGCATGTCACTTGTGGCCCTAGGATCTTCGACTCTACTCCCTATAATTTTGGGTATTTGAAAAATGCCCTTAAGATTTTTAGAGCTGCCCCCTATACTGCGCATAATGATTATATTCCCTGGTTAGATAGGGTCGAAAAAGACTTTAAGGATTCCTGGAAAAGTTATGGGATTTATGAACTTATCCAGTTTAGTCGAACTGGTCCTAAGTACAAACCAGAACTCCTTATAGCAGCCCTTCATTTCTATGAAAAGTCCACAAATACCTTTCAGTTTAAGTGTGGCATGTTGACTCCTACCCTCTTAGATATAGCTGCTATCACAGGCCTTAGGCCTATTGGTGATCATTTCGACCCAACCAAGACTGGCGATAAGATCGAAGTCAATTTTAAGGAAGCCACGTTTTCTAAGTATATAGCAGAGAACATGGGAAAAGCGGGAGAGGAAGTGTCACATGAGGAGCATGTGGCCTTTTTAACATTGTGGCTGTCCCACTTTGTATTCTGCTCGAAGTCTCTTCAAGTAGCGCGCATGTACATCCCCATAGCACAACAGATTAATGAAGGGAGGCTCTTCAGCTTAGGGCGTTTGTTATTGGCATGTTTGTATGAAGCCATGGGAAATGCCAGTGATTCTATCAAGGCATCGAAGGATGGATCAAAGGTTTCAATAGCTGACCCATGTGGCTGTTACAGCATTGGCTAAATGCCACTTTCGAGATGGAATTGGGGTTGATAGTGCCTTCTGACTGTCAACAAGAAGTAGATGACAGGGAGATCGAAGGGCAGAGATTGGTTAGGTTGGACCCTAGATCCCTGGATCAAGATACAAGAGACTCTTCATGAAGCATATGAAGATGTTTTTAAATTTTGACAAGTTTCTTCCACGCTATGCTCCTTTTGTTGAGCGCAAGTATGGGGCAGCGTGGTTTATTGAAGATTTCCCTGCGTTCAACCCAGAAAATGAAGACGAAGTTAATGAGGTTTGGAGGGCTTATTTAGAGCAAACTGTGCTCTCTTGTAGAATTGGGTCGAACGCGAACCAATATGGGCTAGTTGGATATCTGCCCAATTGTGTGGCTAGACAATTTGGCATGTCCCAGATCAGGCCAAAGAGCTTTTTCGAAAGCCTTGATAAAATGGTGTTGGGCACTGGTATAACTGAGAAGACCTTCAGGAAGTACATGAGGATGCTGGAGAACTATGAGTTTAACTTCAAACCCTTCGAGTACAAGCCTTCCTTCTACTGTATTGATGGCTTCAGCAAATGGTGGAGTGACCATTACACCAAGCATTCGATCGGCAATGCAGAGCAATTATTGGGGATGGTGGAGAGTGGCTTCATAGTGCCACCTCTTGGAAAGAAGACCAGTGTCTCAGGTCGAGGTAAAAACTTGATATCTTATGTTTTATCTATTTTCACATGATTTATCACTTCAAATCTTTTATATTTACTAACACAATTCATTTCAGGCAAAGGCATAAAGAAGGATGGTGGGTCATCAAAGACTTCAACTGAAGTAAAGAAACCCACTGGGGTGAAAATTAAATCAGAGGTCGAAACCTCTAAAGCAAAGGTAACTTAGCCTTAAAATTTTGTTTTCTCCTTTCCCTTTGAATATATAATTTTAAGCCTTGGTCATTTGTGTTTTCAGAGTGGAAAAGGTAAGAGCAGCACTGAGACGGCATCTGCTAGCTCGAAGAAAACCAAGGACACTATTGTGTTAGATGCAGAGGTAAGGATCAAACTTTTTACACCAAATACTTTAACTTTTGTCAAAATAATACATTTTTGGACAAATTCTGACATTATTTGCTTTCAACATTTCAGGATGAAGAAGAGCAAGAAGTTCGCCTTGTTAGGAAGAGGAAACAACCTTTGACTTCGACCTCACGTCCTAGTGAAGGGGAACCCTCTGCACAAGAGGTCGAAGGAGATGAAGTTGCAAAAGCCAGGAAGAAAAAGAAGGTTGAAGAACCCAAAACTCAACAAACTCCAACAAAGGATCAAGGGGGTGAGAGAAGAAAAAAGAAAAAGCGCGAAGAGAAAAAGGCAGAAATTGCTGTGAAGGTTAAGCCAGCAATCAAGAAGCCTAAAGTGCATAGGGCATTAAAGATCCGCACCTCAAGTGAGAGCAGTGGAAATCCAACCCCTCAGAAAAATGCTTCAGAGAAAAATGTGGTCGAACAAGACCAACCTACCAAGACAGCAGAAGAAGAGGTTGACGGACCACAAGGTAATCCTACACCTCATTCAGAGACCTTGGTCAATGATGAACCAATTATTGATGGGGGAAAGAAAGATAATGCACAAACAAGCAACAATGCCCCCAATGCTGAGAAGGGTGGTAATCCTGATACTAACCCTGAGGTCGAAGAAAAAGAGGTATAATTCATTTTATTCTCAACCTTAGATTTTTCATATTTATATTTGATCTTTACTAATTTTTTCTTTTGTGTTTGCAGGATCAATCGAAGGAAAGTCCTGTTAAAGAAGATAAACAACCAATCCTTGAGGAGGTGCCAACAGAGAACAAGGGAAATAATGACTATCAGGGCTCCTTGAATGATAAGGTCGAGTCCGGGCCATTCAATGGAGGCCAAATGGGAGAAGGCTCAGGAGCCAACTTGGAGAAAAATGATACTCAAGCCCCACCCAACACTTCAAGCATCAAGTATTCAATGCCAAGTGACTCTATCCACTCAGGCCAAGCTAGCTCGACTCAGGAATCTCACCATGATTCTGATAGTATGCCTGAAGCTGAAGTTGGTGGTTCAGGGATCATTTCTGTTTCTTCGACCTCAAGACTTTCTGCAAGTTTGGGCGTACAAGAGGAAGAATTTACCAACATGCAGAAGTCTGATCCTGCTGGCACTCTTAAACTCCTGCTCTCCAAGAAACAACATCAAGGAGCCATTTCGAGTGAGCACACAACTACTGACTCTGCGCCTTCAAATTCTGAAATCGACTCAATGGTGCGTCAGGACTCTCTGCTGCTGAAGCTCACCACCACCTTTGTCCACAGGGATGTACTAAAGCAGATCGAAGAAAACCCAGCATGTATTTATAGCCACTTGGCTTTCTTGAAGAAATTACATAACCCTAAGACTGATGAGGAAACCCTTGGCAAAGTTATCCAACTCAGTTCAGTGGTGGACCAATATGCCAAGGCAGTGCAGAAGAGGATTGACAATGATACAAGGCTTGCCACTCAACAACAAGCTCAAGCCATGTTCTTTGAGAAAGCTCAAAAAGCTCAAGCTGAAGTGGAGAAATTATCTTCTCAATTGATCGAGGGAAATGCAGAGCTGAAAGAATGTGATGACAATATTGCCCACTACAAAGATCAAATCAAACTCTTAGAGGAACAAATTGTCAGCTACAGGCGCAAGATCATTGAGGAGGAAACCAAGAGAGGTCGAATTGAGAAAGAGGCTAAAGCTTCGACCCAAGAGCAAATTGATGCACATGGCAGAGAAGGGCTTCAGGCTTTTGGCTCAGCAGAGGTTGTTGGTGAAGAGATCAAATCCTTGGAGAGTTCGAACCTTGTGGTTGAGAAAGAGTTGGCTACCCTCAAGAAGATCTATGCTGATTGCACCAAGAATTTATAATCTTTCTTAGTTTATTCTATTTGTTGTCCTTTCGAACAATTCCTGGATCTTGTAACCTTTGAACAAAGTCCATGTTTTATGGCAATTTACAATTTACCATTTTGTTTCATATGTTTAAGTGTTATTCTGCGCTTATTTTTACTTCGAGTAAAGTAGGTTTATATTTTTTCAAATACTTTCCATTAATACCCAAAGTACGTTTTTCAGGAGTTAATTCCTCAATTTCAAATGTGCCATTAGAATAAACTCGAACAATTTTGAATGGTCCTTCCCAATTTGGAGACCATTTGCCTAAGATTCTATCTTTTTTATCCATAGGCAAAATAACTTTCCAAACTAATTCTCCTATGTTAAAAGACTTAGACTTAACCCTTTTGTTATATGCTTTAGCAACTCTTTCTTTTTGTTTTGTTAAAACATCTAAAGCACTAAGCCTTTCTTCATCTAAATCAACCAACTCGTCTGACATCATTTGGTAATAATAGTCTAGAGGTATTTCCATTTGTCTTTGCACCCTTGCTGATTGCAGGTGTATTTCGACTGGTAATACTGCATCATGACCATAAGTTAGTCGAAATGGAGTAGTGTTAGTTGACTCTTTAGGAGAATTTCTACAAGCCCATAACACTTGGTCTAAGGTTTTATGCCAATTTCTTGGCTTCTGGGCTATGTGTTTCTTTATCAAATTTATAATAATTTTATTGGCTGCTTCGACCTGACCATTTGCTTGTGCATAATATGGTGTTGAAGTTAACAGTCTAAAGCCAACTTCTTGGGCAAATTCCTGCATTTTCCGTCCTGTAAAAATTGAACCTTGATCATTAGTAATTGTTTCAGGAATTCCAAACCTGTAGATTATGTAATTTTGTATGAAATTAATTACTGCCTCTTGATCAACATTTGGTAAAGAAATTGCATCTATCCATTTTGTGAAATAATCTATTCCAACTAAGATATAACGTTGATTTTTTGATGAAGCAGGTTTAATTTCACCAATAAGGTCTAGAGCCCAACCCCTAAAGGGCCATGGTTTTACTATCGAGTGTAGTTCACTTGCAGGCACATGTTGGATGCCTGAATGCCTTTGGCATTCTTGACAACCCTTAGCAAATTCTATACAATCTTTCAACATAGAGGGCCAATACAAACCTTGTCGAAACAAGAGCCATTTCATTTTATGTCCTGCTTGATGAGAACCACAGGTACCACTATGAACATCAGAGATTGCTATATATGCTTTTGCTTCATTAAGGCATTTTAACAAAATTCCTTCAGAAGTCTTTTTGAAAAGATCATTCTCAAAAATTATATAGCTTAAAGCCCTATATTTTACCTTTCGATCCACATTTCCTGTTGGATTCTTAAGGTAATCTACTATAGGTTTTCTCCAATCATTATCTGACAAGTTGTCAATGGCAAAAATTTGAAAATTTTCTTGGGGATTTTCCATTTCACCATTTATTTGTGGTATAGTATCTGCCCCCACAAGTTTTGGCATTGACGATTGTGCAGATATTGGTTCTTGCAAAACCATTTTTTCTTTTATTTCGATTAATTGTGTCAACTTTTCTTTTGACATTTTATATCCTGAAGCAATTTGAGCTAAGTCATTTGCTTCTTGATTTTCTAATCGAGGTACATGTTCAATGTCTACATGATCGAAACAATCTAACAAAGAACTAGCTATAGAAAAGTATTTTGTTAAGTGCTCTTTCACACATTTATATTCTTGTGTTAATTGTTTCAATACTAATTCAGAATCACCTCTTATTTTAATGTTCTTTGCCCCCAAGTCTTTTAATATTTCTAACCCTGTAATTAAGGCTTCATACTCAGCTTCATTATTAGAGCAAAGTCCATTTATTTTGTACTTGAATTTAGTTGGAACTTGAGTAGGAGATATAATCAATATTCCAATTCCTGTTCCATGTTTATGTTTGGACCCATCAAAATAAAGAATCCATGGTTGAATCTCCACATAATCATGTGGCATTTCGACCAAAGAATGATATACTATAAAATCAGCCACAATTTGGCCTTTGACAGCCTTTAAAGGTTTATAAGTCAGTGAATATTCAGTTAATGCTAATGCCCATTTCCCAATTCTACTATGTAATATAGGTTTAGTTAACATATGTTTAATAACATCAAAGTGGGAATAGACATAAACATCAACAGGCTTTATATAATGCTTAAGTTTTGTACAAGAGAAATACAAACAAAGACAAAGTTTTTCTATGGCAGTATATCCCGTTTCTGCATCATTTAAAACTCTACTAAGGTAATAAACTGCATTTTCTATGCCATTATCATCCTCTTGAGCTAACATGCTTCCTATCGTCTTATCAGACGTAGCAATATACAACTTCATAGCTTTATCCCTACTAGGAGGCATTAGAACTGGAGGCTTTATTAAGTATTCTTTGATGTCATCAAAAGCCTTTTGATGCTCTTCGTTCCATTTGAATGGATCATCTTTCTTGAGTCGAAGTAGTGGTGAGAAAGCTTGAGCCTTTCCACTTAGATTCGAAATGAATCTCCTCAAGAAGTTGATTTTTCCCAGCAGAGATTGAAGTTGTTTTTTGGTCGAAGGAGGCTTGGTCTCTAAGATAGCCTTTGTCTTGTTTTGGTTTATTTCAATGCCTTTTTTATGCACCACAAAACCAAGGAAATCTCCTGTATGCACACAAAAAGCACATTTTAATGGATTCATTTTTAATCCATGTTTCCTCATTCTTTCAAAAGATTGCCTAAGATATAACAAATGGCTATCTTCAGAAGAAGATTTGATGATGATATCATCAATATAAACTTGCATGAATGTATCTATAAAATCATGAAACATGGAATTCATTGCCCTTTGATAAGTGGCACCAGCATTTTTCAAACCAAAAGGCATAACAACCCATTCATAAGTGCCTAAAGCACCAGGGCATCTAAATGCTGTTTTAGATACATCCTCCTCAGCAATGAATATTTGGTTATAACCAGAGTAACCATCTAACATGCTCAAGAACTCGAAGCCTGCTGCTGAGTCTACTAACATTTCTGCTACAGGCATGGCATACTCATCTTTAGGTGTAGCATTATTTAAATCCCTAAAATCTATGCATACTCTAAGCGTACCATTCTTTTTAATGACAGGAACTATATTTGCTAACCATTCTACATACCTGGCAGCTCTGATGAATTTACTCTTCAGCAGCCTTTCGATCTCTTCTTTGATTTTGGACATGATCTCTGGTGCAAACCTTCTTGGCAATTGTTTCACTGGTTTTTTACCTGCCTTGATTGGTAGCTTGAGTTCGACCATTTCTCTACTGAGTCCAGGCATTTCATTATAATCCCAAGCAAAACAATCACTAAATTCCTTGAGAAGTAGTACCAATTTCCCTTTTAAATTAGGACTGATATTGGCACTAATGTAAGTTGGCCTTTTTACTGAGCCATCTCCAATGTCAATTTCCTCTAAAGGATCTTGAGCCTGCATCTTAGGAGTTTCATTAAGTGGATCTCTTTCGAACCCTAAAGGTTCTTCATCATAGATGCAGTCGAGCCTTTGTGTCCGTGGCACAGAAGTACCATTACTTTCGACCTTGGCTTTCGTAGCCATATTTTGATGAACTTCAGCTTCCAAAGCCGTATTTAACTTAGTTTCGGTCATATAAGCCGTAATTCTGGCCCATGAATTGGACTCAGTCATAATAATCTTCATATATATTACACCCAGATGGTGGTGCAACTCCATCTTCTGAGGACACAGCATCTATTTCCTCTCTTTCCCATATGAAGCCCTGGGTTGGGTGGAGTTTGAAAGAATGTATCACATTATCTGAAGGTGTGAAAGTATTCTCTCTATCATAACATGGCGCAATGTTCGCCAAATTCTTGTCAAAGGTTTGTTGATTTATGGTATCAACCTCTGACATATAGAAACTCTGATCAGCTTCTATATTTTCCACGCAGCCATCTTCCCTCCAAAGCATCAACTTCTGGTGAAGGGTCGAAGGAACAGCTCCTACTCCATGAATCCACTCTCGCCCCAATAGTAAGTTAAAGTTTGCCTTGGATTCAACCACTAGGAATAGAGTTGGTCGAACTATGCTGCCCACAGCAACATCCACTTGAATTGCCCCCCTTGAATGTCCTGTTTTGCCTTCATAATTTGACAAAACAATGTTATGGGCTGACAAATCACAGTCATATTTGCCAATCTTGGGTAACATAGATAGAGGCATTAGATTCACAGCAGCTCCTCCATCTATCAGCACCTTGTTAATTCCAACTCCTTCAACTTTTGCTCTGATGAAGAGGGGTTTAAGATGGTTTTTCATGCCTAAGTCTGGCCTTTCGAATGTAGCCTGTTGCTCTTCGATGCAGCCATTGTTCATGACATAGTAGCAAATTGGCTTAGGATCAGCCATTTCTAACTGGTCGAAATCAGTTTCGAGCTCAGTTATCTCTGTTTGCACATCATACTCTGATGGTAATATGGAAACCACGCATATTACATCAAAATCTGGCTCAGAGTCCAGCAGATCATCATCTTCCATTTTGTTTTCGTCTATAGGAGGAAGGATCCTTTCTTTCGCTGGCCTTCTCGCCACTTCTTTATATTGGCCTGTTTGGAGATTAGTTGCAGCCAATTTCTTTTGGCGTTGGAATCTACGCCATTGAGTTCTTGTCATTGGATGTTTACCCTTATAATTATTCTTGTAAGAGTATTTGTTAGCATCATCTGAGTAGCTTAGTTTGGTGCCACTCGAGCCACCAACTTCCATTGCACCCTTGTTGAACTTTATGGTTCCTTGGTGCATCCAGCGTTCTATAGGAATCGAACCCGAGGGAAGGAAAGTGGGCCTTCGATCTATCTGAACCATATTATTTGGTCGAGTTAGAATGCCCTTTCCTTTGTCACGAGGCGGTTTTGGGTTTGCCCCCTGCCTATTTGCCACTGGTTGGAACTTCATGAGGCCTGCAGTAGCCTCCTTATCGCAAACAGCACTGCAACGAGCACAAAGCATCACCCATTTGTTCTCTAACTTGCATCTGTTCAGAAAGTCAATCAAATCCTCTTCGGCACGAGGATATACTACTTTCATTTTTTCAAAGTATTCCTCTTCAGGGATTTTTTCCACTTGCACCTCTGAAACCTCCATGGCTTCGACCATCATAATAGCTTGTGGTTCAGCATAGAGGGTATCCGCATTCTGTGAAGGTTCTGGATCTGCTTTTGCAGCTTTGGGTTTTTCACCAAATTTAAGTCTTCCTTCGTTCAAAGCCTTTTGAACCAAGTCCCTGAAAAGCACACATTGTGAGGTTCTATGTCCAAGAAAATTATGATACTTACAATAACCTCTTTTCTTTCTCATATCTAATGGTGGTATTTTAACACCTTTTGGAACCACTATTTGGCCATCAGTAACCAACAAATCAAAGATTTCATCACATTTTGTTATATCAAAAGTATAAGTCTTTGAAACATATTTATCATTTTTTGGTTCAACAGGGTTTTTTCCATTTGAAGGCTTTAAAAGTTTGCAAGTATAAGGGGGAGCAGGTTTTAATTCTGCTAGGTCTATTTCCCCTTGTTCAACATCTTCATAAGATATATCATATTCTTGGTCGCTATCATGTGTTTCTACATAAGCAACTTTTTCCTTTTTATGATATTTTGAATTTCTAGCCTTTTCTGCTCTCAGGCGTTCGACCTGTCGAACCCTATCAGCCAATTGGGCCATATCCCTTAGATGTTGAGTATCTAACTTCTTTCTGATCAAATAGTCTAGGCCACCAGCAACCATTTCGACCAATTCATGTTCAGGCACTTGAGTAAAACACCTAGCCTTAAGTAAACGAAATCTATTTAAATAATCATCTATAGACTCAGGAGTTTTGCGCCTAACACTTGCTAATTCTTTGAGACTTATCTTAGACTGTCCCATGTAGAATTGCTCATGGAAAACTCTCTCTAATTGATTCCAATTGAAAATCGAATGTGGGGGGAGAGTGGTAAACCATGTAAAAGCATTTTTTGTTAGAGAATTTGGAAAATACTTCATTCTCAAATTCTCATTATTCGCTAGATCTCCTGCCTCAGTTAAATATCTTGCTATGTGTTCAACAGTAGATTCACTAGTATCACCAGTAAATTTTGGGATTTTCCAACCGCTTGGCAATTCTGTTTGAAGCACATATTCTGATAAGGCAGAAACAAAATGAGGCATATGCATGCCTATGTTTAAACCATTTTGTGCCAGGATGGTTTCGAACAAATTGGCTATGTTATTTTGCCCAGCAAAATTATTGTTCTGGACATTTCTAACTACATCATCTGCATTTTGGTTCCTATTCACCAACACAATTCCAGGATTTTGTTCGACCTGGGGCAAAGCCTGTTGCTGCGCCTGAATTTGCACCTGCGGTTCGACCACTGGCACTGGTTGTTGGACTTGGTTTATGGGGTTTACAACATTATTTGGGGCAGGCATAATGGCATTATTTGGTGCTTGTGCAATTTGCAAAGGCACCACATTCTGAATTTGGGGAACTTGTTGATTATGGGCTTGAGGAGCCCCAAAGAAATCAGCAATTCTTCCCATTTGATTAGCCAACAATTGATAACTTTGGTTTGTATTTTGAATTAATGGATTAAATACTGTACCAATTTGTTGTGTTAACATATTTACCATGTCATGATTACTCTCATCCATTTGTTGCCTTAAAGCATTCAAGGCATTGTTGGTTAATGAGGGATTGCCATTTCGAGTAGCAGAACCAGAAACTATCTGATTATTAGGCACAAATACGCCTGGTGCTGATTCTGTGAACAATGATGCACTTGTTTGCAAACCCTGCATCATGCTTGTAGGCATACCATATGGGTAATTCCTACTGGAACCTTGACCTATATATTGGGAAAAAGGTAATGCAAAAGTGGACGAGCCAGCGCCACCCCCATTAACATCTAACCTATTTGGAGAAAAATTCCTCTCCATGGCATGAGAGAAAGTCAAAATGGGTTCTGTAGTGGTCGAAGGCACCACTATAGACGTTGGCATTGTCATTGTGGCACTCACCACAAAAGACGTTGGGGCAGAAATTGTTGCCCCACTAGCGTTGGGCGCAATCTCAGTGATTACAGGAGAGACTATCGCCTCTGAAACGCTCGAAGCGGTTGCAGGATTTGAACCGCTATTGCTATTGTTTCCGTTTGTAACATCCATGTTTTGTCTTGGGTTATTTCTGAGTGGTGGTCTAACCATTTCAGGGAGTGACTTCCCGTTTCTAAGAAGCATACACTACACACAAAACTTTTTGGAAACAATTTAAAAATGCAGAACAAATTAAATATACAAACTTTGAAGAAATTTAAACGTAAAGCACACAGTCCCACCGGGTGTGCCAATTTGTTTACTGTGAAATTTGGTAAACAACGCTAGTTTGATTATTACAAGAGAGACCAACTAGTAAATCTCGGGACATAGTGCTTTTGTTTATATTTTCAAAGTACATAATATTCATCATTGTTCTTATTGTTGATAAAGTATTGTTTTGATATTTTGTTAACTTAAAATACAAGAAAGAATGTTTACTCAATTGAATAAACAGAATGGGAGAAAAGAGTCGAAATAAGGATTAAATAAGATAGAGATGGAAATATTGTAAATTGCATTCAAATGTAAATGATTACAGAATAAAGTGGTTCACATTACATACATTTTCCTTCGAACACTCGTTTCTCGCTTTGACATGGGTACTTAGAGTTTTTCTGAGGATTTTGTATAATGATTGTGACCCATTTTTCGATCACATAACTAGGCTATTTTTAGACATTAATTCCTAACTGCTAATAACGCCTAAACACTACAGAGAGGACGCGTGTCCTTGACACGTATTTTGAATTTGAATCCCTTCTTATCTTCTGAGTTAGCCGTTGTTTCCATCGAAGTCGAAGTAACCATGATTTCCCTTAAATATTTCGCTAAGTCCATAAATCACTTTTGCCCACTGGGTACTTCGACCCTACTGACACTTCGACCAAATCGAAAGAATCCTGAAAGAAGAAGAATATGCATTTAAATGTAATGTTCAATAATAGAACATTTATTATATATTCATGCATGATTGATCATTAAATTCATTGGTTCTGAAAACCAAACATATTTAATGATTATTAAAATAATTATATAACTAAGCATAATTATTTTATTCATGTATTTAGAACATATTTTTACTTAATAAAAATATGGGCTAACACACGCCTCTCCATTTAATAAAACTATAGTACTCCCTCCGTTTCTTTTTAATTGTCTTTTATTATCATATTTAGCGTTTCTATTTAATTGTTCTTTTTGTATTTTATGGGTATGATTTGTCAATTATACCCTTTGTCAATTGCTCTTATCTTTTTCCATAAAACCAATTAATGCTATATATTTGGAAAACTAAATCTTATTTTTAAATAAAAAAAATTTGTTGGTACATAAAATATTAAATTTTGTTTTTTTTTTGTATATAATATATTAAATTTATTGGAAAGAGAAAGTGTGGGAAAAAAAATAGGATTTTATTGGGGATTAAAACGAGGGTATAATAGGAAAATAACGTGCAAAAATACACTTCCTTAATTTGGTGTTATCATTCTAAAAAGACAATTAAAAAGAAACAGAGGTAGTATAACAATAAACTATAAACCGTCTAAAAAAACTATTCACAATAGAACAATATATTTTAGAACTTTTGTAAATAATAAATCCGTAATTTTAGAATAAATCGAATTTCAAATATTTGGATTCTGCAATCCCTCATTTGGAAGTTCACAATCCTTCATTTCCTACGTCTCATCTACTTACAATATATTAAAAGAAACCACTACTAAAAAACCCGATTTGTCCTTATCAAGTTTATAATATTTCAGAATTTATGCCCTTAAATGTAATTTTAACTCTAAACAAAAAAAAAAAAAAAACAAAAATAGGAAAAAAAAGAAGATAAGCAAAAAAGAAACCTTCCCATAAAATCACAATCGAGGTATACGCATAAAAAATAGTAACATTTTTTTAATGAAAAAATAGTAACTCATGAACTTATGCGAAATAACTTATGCAAATAAATAATCTTTTATGTATTATTATAAGTTTTTCTAGGTAGTTTATGAAAATAGTTTATAAAATATAATTTTTGTTACCGAAAACTTATGAATTAACATGCGTAAAAAATAAACTTACGAATTAACATAAAAGTCTATTTATAAGCATAAATTCTTTTCATAAGCTTAAAAATAACCAAAATTTAAACGGGGCTAATATATTAAAAAGTATTACAACTAAAAATATAATTTAGTTATAAAATATACATTATAATTTACACGGGACAATAACTTTAATAAAAAAAATTCTTCATTTAACAAATTTATATAAAGCTGCACAATTTATATTTTAAAAATATTTTATACTCCGTAACATATTTCTAAATATACACGGGATAACTTTTTTAATCATACATGGGACAATTGCTTTAATAAAAAAAGAAATTGAATAATAAATTGTAACATCCCAAATCAATTAATAGGAGATTATTAATTAGAGATAATTATTGGAGACTAATTGGAAAATTAGTGAACCAGTATTAAGAGAGAAAGAAGTAGTTGTCATCATTTGTTTTTATTTTATTCTATTTTTCCTCCACTCCTCTTGCTCTTTCACGTGTAACCACCACAACAACACTAAGTGAACCTACTTCTTTTATAAAGGGTCAAGACTAAACCACACAATCTGATTTTTGGGCCAAACCATTTGTTAAATTCATTTTTCCACTTCCTGAAAAAAAAAAAAAAAAAAAAAAGTCAGAAAACTAAAAACTCCCATCCTTCTCTCTTCTCACGCTAACAGCCAAGAACAACAAACAACCCTTTTCCATTATCCAACTCATTAAATCAGGAACCTTACTTGTAAAATCTCTTGATTTGATTATAATTGTACAAGACAAGGAAGTTCATCTCTCCCTCTCAGCTCTATTCCGAAACCCCTTTCAAACACACCCAAATTCTTCACTTCACAATTGAAACTATGGTTACCTTGCATGTGTTGGGATTCCTCAACCTTAGAGTTTTCAAAGATTAAAGAATGGATTGTTGATCTGCAAAATCTCATGTGGTGGTTGTTGTTATCTAAGGTGAAGTGGCTGAGTTAGTAAAAAGGGTAAGAATTTCATGAATCTTTTCTTACTCATTCAAATGTTCCATTCTTTGGTAGTTAGAAACTCCTAAGTTCACCTATTTTTCTTCAAATTGTGCTTGCATGTGTGTTTAACTCCTTAAATTCGAGCTTGGTGCATGCTGGGAGGTTGTGGGTGCTTTGGGAAAAGTGGAATTTTGGAACTGCATAACTCTATTCTTCACCCTGCTAAACTCGCTCAGCGAGCGGAAGTACTCGCCACGGCGAGTTGAGCAGTACAGCTCAATACTGCTGCTTGTATCTTCCTTTACGTGTCACCTAGTTCCAGTCCATGGTGAGCTATTCCTAACCTTCTTTTACCCTCTCTGTTATGGTGAAAACCGTTCCTTTTCATTTAACCTTTGTAAGGTCTCAAACACTCATTAATCTATTCCCTTTCATTATTTGTTCAAGAACACTTTTGGGGTTTCAAGTGAGTCTGGTGTAGAAGTTTGTGGCTGTAGCTGAACATTGATTCAATATTAAAGCTTCTGAGTTAAACTCAATACAGGTGGGTACTTTAGGATTGTATGCTCCCCGGGTTCTGGGAAATTATGGTAGTAAGAACTAAATTAGTATCAGTCAATCATGAGCGATCTGTGATGTCGCGCTATGGATTCCCAATGGGACAATCCATTAGGATATGTTATTCTGAGCTGCATGCCGTGACCGAATCGGTTGACGGATATGGCAGACCTCTGAGACCTGCTCACCTCAGAGTGTCCTTGTGTTTAAAATGAATAAGAGTTTGTTTATCTGTGTTACACTTTTAAATTCTGTTATCATGATATTATGTTTTACATGCTAGTATGTTGAGACTGATTAGGACTCCCCCGGTGTAGTCACCTCTAAGAGGGTAGTAGGACTCACTGAGGCTTAGTAGTCTCACCCCACTCCAAACCAAATTTTTTTTAGGTAGACAGGTTAACTGGGGCAAGGACCAGGATGGAGCTGATGATTGGAGCTGAGCTTGGATCATCGCATTAGACGATTTTAGTCTTCCCTTGTTTTAGTTTATCTGTATATCTTGGAATTCTATTTCATTTCCGCTGTATTGTTTAAGTTTACCAATTGATGTAAGGATTCATTTTGTATTTCAGTTGTTTATTTCGTTTAATTTAATGTACTCAGATCCATTTATTTATGTCTTGACTAAATATTCTAGATATTTTAGTTGGGGCGTTATACTTGGTATTAGAGCAGGTCGATTCAGTATCGGACCTTGCCATGAGTCATTTCAATCCTTCCTAAGTAATACAGACCCTTTGTATCTGGACTGTTTACGCTGAAACGATCGCGTGCTGAGCCTGATCAACTTAGTATTGCGTGTGGTAGGCAGGGTATTATGGTTGAGAACTGAAGTGGACTCTGAAATTCCAGCGTTAAGGTCGTAGTGCAGATGCAATCGAGGAACAATTGTTGAAGGAAATTCTTATAAGAGAATATTGGAACAGTGGCAAATGGTGCCATAGGAGTAAGTTGTGTATGCAAGCAAGGAATGCAAGTGTATTATTATACTGAAGTGTGTAGTACACAACAGTATTCAACTGACACTGTGCGTCAGGTAAACTCCCTGAACCTATAAGTAACCTTATCCTAGCGAGAGCTTAAATTCAGTCAAGTTTGTGGACAAATCAACACCCACAAATTAGTAGGCAGTAAACCAAAACTCATTCTAATTCAAGTTAGCATATGACTGGGAGTTATGGATGTTGTGCAAAGTAGAAAATTGGACGAACCAGAGAATTATTCTTTTACACTCTGTCTAACTCGCTTAGCGAGCAAGTGCACGCTGCAGCGAGTTTAGCATGCTGCTGCTACTGCATATTCCATCTTGTCCACTGCTCCTTCATTTTAATCATGGTGAGCAGTCTCAAGCCCTCATTTAAGTTCTTACCATTCCATCTTTTAGAGTTTCAGTGTACTTGATCCTAAACCAACCTGCACATCTAGGGATTGTTGAGGAAATACTTTTGGAGGTAACATTAGAAGTTAAGTGCAAACAAGAAACTAGAGTGGGTAAACCGTCATAATAGAAATCAATGATTAAACTGAGATCACTAGGACATAGCCGTAGTTAGTTTAACGAATTAGAATCCATATTATCCATATCCATACCCGAGATAGCACCTTAAGATCAGACCACCCCTATGGCTACAAGTTAGAAACCCAGTGTAGTGAACCAAATAGATATCTTTGACATAGAAATCTCAAATCAAACTACCTAAGTAGAAAAGATAAATTAGGACGCAAGTACATTCCAATACTTCTTCAAAGTCACCTTATTAAACTACCCTTTAGAATACTCTTAACCAAGTTACTCCGACCCTTCAACTAGTGACAACATTCCTACCTTACTACTAAGAGTTAAGTTTCATCTAATGCAACAATTAGGAATTACCTTTTTAACTACACCGGTCTTTAGCAGTAGACCGATACATAAATTAGATCAACAGTTAGAAGTCCTTATAACATCATGGGAACCTTTTAGTCAAAATTCCTGGAACATTAACACTGAATAGTTTAGCAACCAAACCAATAATAGAACCTTGTCACATAAGTATAACCTTGACTCACATCAAAGTTGAGTTCTTCCTTAGTGATACCGTCACCTAAATAGGTTTATTAAGGACCGTTGAATTAAGTATCCATAAACTAGTAACCCAGCACTTCTGATCAGTTAATTACCTCGATAAGAATAGTGGAATCTTAGCACCTATACCTTAATATTTTCTTATCACAAAACCTATTAGGTGAACACTTAAGATAACCACCTCTAGATGTCATCAATAGGACCAGTCTATCGCTCCATACCGGAAATTACACCGAACCATCATAGGTTAAGTTTTGATTAGTAATAACAATTGAGGGTTACCTTTAGCACGATCAGTCACCAAAGTCAATCCGTAGTTGCCTGGCCATTAGATAGTTTAGAGACCGATGATTCATATTAATACCAGTTCGACTTTAACCAAACGAAACTCACCCATATGACCACCCAGCTAAGAAAATAGCAGGATCAGTAACCGTACTCTTGAGAGTTACCCATCAATTATCCCTAGGTTATTAAATCAGTATTATAGACCGACCAGTTACCCAGATCAAGGATTAGACTTAACAAGCCACATTTTATCACTGCTTAGTACCAGACAGTAGAAGACACTATTTGGCTGACCAATCACCTAGACTAGCTTTTAGTAATATACATGTTAGTTACCCAACACAAGTAGACAAGTTAAGATTTAGTTTCACTTAGCCACCCAACAATCTCACTTATTACAAAACCTATCAGCTAAGAGATGACCTGAAACAGTTAGACCTCCCTGTGAAATCATGCCAGCAAGAAACTTGAGTGAAAACCTAGTTGTCCTAGCCTGAGATCATTGACAGCAGAAACAAAAGTGTGGAATATTAGTTTGAACCCAATAGGAGACCAATCTTTAGTTACCTTCCAATCGTTCTAGAACCACTTTCAGCCAACTCGTCGGATCGAGCAGTAATCAATCCTACGTTCGTATGTCTTGGGACACCGTGAACGTGTGTACTCTCTAGCTCGTCTGATTATGCCGCAAACGGATAATTTCCCCTCGTGCCTTAAATGCTTGTCAGCCTCGTGCAAGGCACAAACTCAATTAGGATGCACACTTTTCAAAAAATTTCGAAGTTAGTTAGTTACACTAATAGAGTAAATGTTACTCTTAGGTAACTACTTTAAGTGTTTTCAATTTTCAGTTGTGTTGCCAATGGCTACAACAAATCGGTGGAAATCAATTACTCTTGAGAAGGTCACAAATGATTTCAGTTCAATTTCTCGCTCGTTAGCTAATCTGACAATCAACATCTCTAACTGTCCTGATACAAAGGAATTAGCCCAGTATCAGTAGAATCATTAAACTTCATGCACTCAAGCCTTGTAACCAGTTTTCCAAATCTAGCTAGTTGCTCCACTTCTTAGGAGCCTAATCAGCTAAACCCAGAATTAAGTTCAAATCAAGCCAAATCAGTGGAACTGCGATTTATTAGTGGAGTCAGTGCTAAAAGTCAAGCCCTTCAGTTCCAATTTCTGCCGTCAAGTTAGATCAGTGTGTTAACCTTGAGGATCCTTACCGGAGTGTTTCAGCCTACTGATTTATTATCAATACCTTACTCTGATTCAAAACAACTTGCAATTGCTCGCATGGAGTAATGGACTACCTCTGTTTGGAGATTAGATTACTGTTCTATCATAGCCGTTAGTTGAACCACTAACCGTTCGAAGTTAAGCAATTCAATTCAGCCTTTTAGACCCACTCATATAACCATGTGAGACCAAGTGCTAACCCTGAGTATCATGATCAGCATATTCTAACCCCAAGTTTTAGTTATCAGTAACCTGTCCACGTAAATTAAGAGTTAATTACTCATTTAGAGTAAGGTATCATATACACCTAGAAACCAATTGCGACCCTGAGCACCCCGTAGACAACCTATGGATCTTCCCGAACTAAGCAGTTCAATCCAGTCTTAGCGTTTAGAAGTCCAAATCTCTCATTCAAAATTAACGAAGTTATCGCCGATTGTCTAACCGTATTCCCAATAAGCGAACTTTCAGCCCAGCTTCTAACCTAGTACTAAACCACCCGTACTCCACTACTTTTGAGCCGGAATATCTAAGAAGCATGAGTAATGCAAAGGTATGCAGGTCGTGACAGACACTATAGTATTCGGAAAGGTACTACAGCAGTTATAATTAAGAGTAACCATAAGAGAGAGACTTTTGGAGCCACCATTACCAGACCTTTAGGTTCAATTAACCATGTAGACTCAACCAGTGTCACCGTATCAATGTGTACCTAACCAAGCCAGATATCGTTCTACCGTGTTAGTGAAGTTTAGAGTTATATTGGTGGTAAGAGAAGGAGCCTAATTGTAGTAGAGGTGGAGGAGTATGGGACAAGACTGATGCACGAATATGTTCAGGAAATTATAGACTAACGCAATGACGATACTGTCAGAAGGTGACAGTAAGAATTCGAATCAGAGTGCGCAGCACGGGCTTGTTTGAGAGTGCGAGAATGATTTTTTTTTTAGCCAATGACCCTAAGAGAGGAAAGTTTTATTCCAAGGGATTGTACATCGACTGGAGTAAGGTGAAGTGTGTGGAACTGGACGCGGATATAAACGATCTACCTTGTTGTAGTACAAAGGAGTCTTGAATTTCGAGGACGAAATTCTTTAAGGGGGGTAGATTGTAACATCCCAAATCAATTAATAGGAGATTATTAATTAGAGATAATTATTGGAGACTAATTGGAAAATTAGTGAACCAGTATTAAGAGAGAAAGAAGTAGTTGTCATCATTTGTTTTTATTTTATTCAATTTTTCCTCCACTCCTCTTGCTCTTTCACGTGTAACCACCACAACAACACTAAGTGAACCTACTTCTTTTATAAAGGGTCAAGACTAAACCACACAATCTCATTTTTGGGCCAAACCATTTGTTAAATTCATTTTTCCACTTCCTGAAAAAAAAAAAAAAAAAAAAAAAAAAAAAAAAAAAAGTCAGGAAACTAAAAACTCCCATCCTTCTCTCTTCTCACGCTAACAGCCAAGAACAACAAACAACCCTTTTCCATTATCCAACTCATTAAATCAGGAACCTTACTTGTAAAATCTCTTGATTTGATTATAATTGTACAAGACAAGGAAGTTCATCTCTCCCTCTCAGCTCTGTTCGGAAACCCCTTTCAAACACACCCAAATCCTTCACTTCACAATTCAAACTATGGTTACCTTGCATGTGTTGAGAATCCTCAACCTTAGAGTTTTCAAAGATTAAAGAATGGATTGTTGATCTGCAAAATCTCATGTGGTGGTTGTTGTTATCTAAGGTGAAGTGGCTAAGTTAGTAAAAAGGGTAAGAATTTCATGAATCTTTTCTTACTCATTCAAATGTTCCATTCTTTGGTAGTTAGAAACTCCTAAGTTCACCTATTTTTCTCCAAATTGTGCTTGCATGTGTGTTTAACTCCTTAAATTCGAGCTTGGTGCTGGCTGGGAGGTTGTGGGTGCTTTGGGAAAAGTGGAATTTTGGAACTGCATAACTTTATTCTTCACCCTGCTAAACTTGCTCAGCGAGCGGAAGTACTCGCCACGGCGAGTTGAGCAGTACAGCTCAATACTGCTGCTTGTATCCTCCTTTGCGTGTCACCTAGTTCCAGTCCATGGTGAGCTATTCCTAACCTTCTTTTACCCTCTCTGTTATGGTGAAAACCGTTCCTTTTCATTTAACCTTTGTAAGGTCTCAAACACTCATTAATCTATTCCCTTTCATTATTTGTTCAAGAACACTTTTGGGGTTTCAAGTGAGTCTGGTGAAGAAGTTCGTGGCTGTAGCTGAACATTGATTCAATATTAAAGCTTCTGAGTTAAACTCAATACAGGTGGGTTCTTTAGGATAGTGTAGATAGTCTCGCAAAATTATGAATTTTTGCATGTTAACATAGGATTAGGAATAATTGTTGTGTGAGGGGAATTAAATCCCAAATTCACCTCCATTTTGTTTTGTATTATATAATTTATCTTGCTGCACTGGTTAAATGAGGATTGTAGGTGTTTTTCTTGAAAAACTACGATTTTTGCAAAACAGGGTATTTTCGGCATGAACTCGCCACAGCGAGTAGCTGGCGAGCATTCATGACGAGCTGGGTTTTGGGCTGATGATACTCGCCATGGCGAGCTTTTGCTCGCCACAGCGAGTTGATTTAGGTCAAGACCTATAATCTCGCCATGGCGAGCTGGTGACTCGCCGCAGCGAGCTTGTACAGAACTGACCTGCATTTTCCATTTTTCTAACAAAGTTTCACACACTCGTTTTATATCCTCGTCAGAGTCAGATAGTTTGCAATAATATAATTAATATAATGTCGAACAGGATGTTAATCGCAGATAATCGTTAGGGTATAACCTAGAATTTAATTAGGATTGTATGCTCCCCGGGTTTTGGGAAATTATGGTAGTAAGAACTAAATTAGTATCAGTCAATCATGAGCGATCTGTGATGTCGCGCTATGGACTCCCAATGGGATAATCCATTAGGATATGTTATTGTGAGCTACATGCCGTGACCGAATCGGTTGACAGATATGGCAGGCCTCTGAGACCTGCTCACCTCAGAGTGTCCTTGTGTTTAAAATGAATAAGAGTTTGTTTATCTGTGTTACACTTTTAAATTCTGTTATCATGATATTATGTTTTACATGCTAGTATGTTGAGACTGATTAGGACTCCCTCGGTGTAGTCACCTCTAGGAGGGTAGTAGGACTCACTGAGGCTTAGTAGTCTCATCTCACTCCAAACTAATTTTTTTTTAGGTAGACAGGTTAACTGGGGCAAGGACCAGGATGGAGCTGATGATTGGAGCTGAGCTTGGATCATAGCATTAGACGATTTTAGTCTTCCCTTGTTTTAGTTTATCTGTATATCTTGGAATTCTATTTCATTTCCGCTGTATTGTTTAAGTTCACCAATTGATGTAAGGATTCATTTTGTATTTCAGTTGTTTATTTCGTTTAATTTAATGTACTCAGATCCATTTATTTATATCTTGACTAAATATTCTAGATATTTTAGTTGGGGCGTTATATTAATATTTGTTATTATTAATTATAATTTATTACATAAAAAGTATGCACGAGACAATTGTTTTAATAAAAATTTATTAATTTATTAAATTTTATAAGAAAGAGCATAATAACATCATTTATATTTTAACAATATTTTAGAAATAAATGTCAATAGACCCGTACGAATGTACGGGTCTCAAAACTAGGTCATCTTTTTATGAGGCTCTGTGTCATAGCTCGTGTGACACATGCATCAAAAACGCCCCTGACGCTGAGTAAACTTCTCTGCTTCACCACGAGGTCATGCACTCATCCAGGGCCGGTCCCGAGATTTTGGAGGTCCGGAACAAATAATAAAAATGGACCCCTAATAAAAAATATATTTTTTAAAATGAACATCATTTATTTAAATTGTAAATAGTATCAACAACATCAAAAATAGTTATTTATCTGTGTAACTAACATAAAGAAAAGGTCATTCCACAGTGTTGAAATTGAACCGATAAATAAAAAATTAAGCGATATATCATTTAAAATGAACCGATAATTTTTTTAAAAAAAAAGAGTAATTTTTTATTTAAAATATAAACAACATCAATAATGTAAAAAATATTCACTTTCAAATCAATGATAACAAAATACACTTTTTAGCTAATATCATTAAAAATTGATAGTGTTTTTTAAAAAAATTACAACTTAATTCTTCATTTTCAAAGAAATAATAAAATGTAGTTTTTTTTAAAAAAAAATAAATAAAATAAAGTAGTGAAGTTATTTATAAGTTATAGAGTGATTTTTAAAAATAAAGTAGTAAAATTATTTATAATTTGTAGAGTAATTTAATTCATAAAAAAACTCTTTGTAAAAAAAAAGTCATTATTTTATAAATGGAAATAGTTTAATATAATTAAATACTTGTTCAAATGTCTTTATCAAGACCATCTTTATTTGGTATTTCATTCCACATAATTTCTTTAATTTTGCTGGAGTTGATTTTTTAAAATAAAAATTAAAAAACCGTCACATGTGTGACTTGAACCGCTGCCCACTCTTTGCAAAGGGGCCTTTAGAGAGGGACGGGGACCGCTACGCCAGTTGATTCTTTTGGAGAAACTGTCGCAAATAATATACTTATTAGTTATTATGATGGACCTGGTTGCACAGCTTCAGGGCCGGGCCCTGCACTCATCTCATGAAGTAAACTTTGTCAACTATAAGCAAAATTGAACTGCAGGATCCACAACCTTTAGTTCTATGTTTGACTTCGCGTCAACCTTTGGTTATATGTTCGGCTTATTATCAACCTTATATTTTTTGTTTGATTTTGCATCAACCATAACTAAAACAATTCAAAAAAAAAAAAACTCTTGATAATAAACAAATTATTTGATTAAATAATTGTGGTTTTCATATATCTTTAGGGTCCGTTTGGTTCGAAGTTTTTGGAGGGGAGGGGAGGGGAGGTGAGGGAATATTTTAAATTTTGGAGAAGTAATTTACTTTTTTACTCTTAACCTTATAAACTCAAAATAAGGATTAAATTATAATGGATATGTTACGTAAAAAAAAAAATTTAATGGATATATAACCAAAAAAAAAATCTAATGAGTAGAAAACCTAAATTTTTTTTGTTGTAAAAAAAAAATAAAACCTAGAATTTTAATATTTCAACAAGGATAATTTTGAATTTTAATAAAAAAATTAGGGTAATTTTGTCAACCTAATAAATCCCTCCCCTCACCTCCCCTCCCCTCAATTGAACCAAACAGACCCTTAGTGTTTCTTTCATATTTATTGTGATTTTGACGTCTTATAGTGTGGCGTTTGTTTTAATTTCTCATATGGCTTAATTCAATATTTGGTCGCTTATGTTTATTTTAGGTTTCAGTTTGGTCTCTTATGTTTTAAAAGTTTCAATTTGGTCTCTTATGTTTCCATCGCTTACATAAGTTGGTCCTTTCCGTTAGTTTTGGTGTTTCCACCGTTTAAATTGAAACCTAAAATAAACATAAGGGACCAAATTGAAACTTTTAAAACACAAGGGACCAAGTTGAAACCTAAAATAAACATAAGAGATCAAACGTTGAACTAAGCATTTCTCATATTTATTTTGTTTTTCCGTCTTGGTGTAATGTTTATTTGTTTCAGGTTGAAGAATTAAGTTCGACCTGGTGTATATCCACTCAATAACTTTTGTGTCATCAATGCAACAAATCTGGAGGTGTGGATATTTCAGACACTTCAATATAATTAAATATGTAAGCTTATACAATTTGTCATTTTATGCTATTAGCATGAATGTTGTGAATTTTTTCGTAGATTTATCTTTTATAATTTTAGTGATTAGGAATTTTTTTTTTCCATTGAGATATATTCTTTCAATTTGAATGAATGAATATTGTTTATTTAGTTAAATAAATAAACAAGTTTATTTATAATTTTGTAAAAAAAAGATGGTAAGATTAAAAATATTTAAGTAAGACAATATTTTAACAAAACAGATCTTTCAACAACGGGTAAAGTTATATTATTAATGTAGAGAGGACTGCAAGCATAGAAATTTGGAGGCTGTACGAAAACCATTTCCACTCATTCTAAACTATTGTAATATTATATTCTCATCATTATTTTTCTAGATGTTTTAGTATTTTATTTTTTTTAAAACTACGTACTAATGTTTTAGAAACCAAAGTTAACTCCAAAAATACCATGTTGATGTTTTTTTTCCCTGCCACTAAAGAATGTTTGTTGTTGTATACAGTTAAAGGAGAAAACACTATCTTAATTCTTGTATAATGTATTTTTTGCTATTCAAAATAATAAACAATATGTTTCTTAACCTAAATATAATGGATTTTATGCAAAAATAAAAGATATAATAAATTGAAGTGATAGGAACAAATGACCTTACACGAAGTTAATCCAAACAAAAGAAGTTACTAGTCAAAAACAAAAGAAGCATTCCTAATATATTATTACTAATGTGTCTATCCAATAAAAAAATAAAGAGATCATTATTCCAAAAATTTGGACCTAAATATAATAGATTTTGTACAAAAATAAAAAATATTGAAACGATAAGGACCTTTTAATATATAATCTTACAATCTAAACCGTTTAATATTTAATTTCACGATCCAAATTTTCAACATTCAACTAATAATATCATCATAATAAAAAGACAAAAATCACTTTACCAAAAAAGGAAAAAAAGACAAAATCAAGTTAGTACTTTTTTTCTTAATTTTCTTGCCCCCAAATCATCATTATTTATATTTATCTGTCATCTAATCTTACAATCGAAATAGTAACAACTTAAGTAATTTTAGAACTGACATAAGCAATCCCTTTAGCAAGTGAGAGATAGAAAGGAGTGAGACCAAAAAAAAAAAAAACACTTTGTGGATGACACAACCAAGTTACCCAATAAGCTTAGATCCTCAAAACTAAAACTTGCTAAGGAAAAAGACTCATCTTTCAACACAATCAAGGGCAGGTACCTATAATTCAATTTCAAGTTGCAAAAAATTTGATTTTGTTTTTTCTTCTTATTGATGTATGATGATCTGCGTTTGGTTTTGTTGTTGGCAGTTTTTATAGCCACTTTGGTGAAGAGTTTGAGTTGATAAAAGCTTTAATATGGAGAATTTGATTGAATCTAGATTGTACTTTTGCTTTAATTGTAGAAACCATGTTGCTCTTCATGATGATGTCATTTCAAAAACATTTCAGGTGATTGATCATTCTTACCTTTAAACAATCTACTGGATTTGGAATTATTTTAGTTTACTTTGTTTAGATTATTATTACTAGAGTTATTCCACATGTACGTGTGCAATAACTTTTATATAAGTTTTAAAATTTGCACTTAACGCACAAAACCGATTTGTAAGATAAGAGGAGCCGTCCACCCTGAATCGGACAGAACATGACCTGAGTGGTCTAATAGTGGGTGACCAAGTAGATTTTGGAATTACTCTGATACCTTTTGAAAATTTGAGTTTAGCATAACTCAACCTTACATCACCTCCTTATAATGTGACGGATGTTTCCTGCCCAGGACTTTGTGTGACTTGAGTAGTCCAATAACAGGTGGCTCAATGGATCTTAGGATAAACTCTCATACCACAAGAAAATTTGAGTTGGATGTCTCCCACCCTGGGCAGGAGTGTGACCTAAGTGGTCCAATGACAGGCGACTCAATGAATCTTGAGTAGACTCTAATACCTTTTAAAAATCAAAATTGGGTCAAACTCAACACTACATATCTCCCAAGACAAACTCAATTTTTAGACCAAATCTCATTTGTGGGACTCTTATGTTATATCTTTTGGATTTTAACATGTTCAGACAACAAATTGGTGATTCCAAGGTTATTTATAATTTCAGGGAAGAAATGGAAGAGCTTTTCTGTTTTCACATGCAATGAATGTTACAATAGGGCCAAAAGAAGACAAAGAACTCATGACTGGTCTTCATACAATTGCTGATGTCTTCTGTTGTGACTGCCATCAAGTGCTTGGTTGGAAGTATGAAAGAGCCTATGAAGAATCTCAAAAATACAAAGAAGGCAAATACATACTTGAAAAGTCTAAAATTGTTAGAGAAAATTTATAGAAGCTGCTACAACTGCAAATTAAGAATTTGGATTAGACACAGTAGCTTGTGTCATTCAATTATTGATTTTGGTTTTTAATCTAATATCATTGATAATAATTTATAATGATGATTTATTGAAAGTGTAATGTGAGCCAAATAATCTCAAATTGATGGCCAAGATCAACTAATACGTATAACCGTGTGCTTCATCTCTTATCTTAATGTCATTTGTATATAGGTGCATATATTCTACATGTTCAATTTCTGTGTGGATACTTGTCTTGGAGAAATTAAGTTATTGCTATTTTTTGTGTACTCTTGTCAATTTTTGTGTGGATACCTGTCTTAAAGAAATGATTTATTTATTTATTTTCTTTTTTTTCTATGGCAATTGTGGTTGATCATGAGTTATATACTTGGGCAGTACTGAAAATTCCAATTTATAATAGAATTCTGTCAATTCATTAATGTGTAGATTGATCAATTGAAGGATACATTGGAATGAAAAATTAGAATTTATAGAATAGAATTATATATTGTAAGAAGAAAAATATATTGATTTGGCAATTTAAAGAAAAGTTTGAAATCTGAGATTGATCAATCTACATATTAATGAATTGACTGAATTCACCAATATATGCAGAAAAATGAGATTGCCCGAAATATGCAGGGATCGAGGTTTAACCTTGATAGACCAATATATTCATTTTAAAAAGTGAAATTTAAGTCACAAGACTAATTAGTAAAAAAATAAAATTTATTATACTAGTATTTAATAGGAATGGTAATGGAATATTGGAATAAGTTGAAGTGATGTCGTGGTGGTGTTGGTTACCATGAAGTTCCCTAAGATATTATTGAATAATGAGCTCTCATTTTAGCTCAATTGATAACCATGATTTCCCTGTCTTTGGACCACTAGGGCCAAGAAAGAACGTTATTTATAAATGCTGGTTTCTTTTGAGGGAAACAAGGTTGATTGATGTTTAGTTCCCTTTGTCAATAATAATATCAATAAGATTTAGAATTAGCGGAGCTTATCCCCGTGAGCATAGCTCAGTTAGTAGAAACATTGCATGTAATAGGCAGGGAGCAGGGCTCGAACCCTAATACTCTCACTATTCACTTTAAAAAAATAAAATTTTAACCACTAAACTAACAAATCATTTTTTTTTAAAAAAACAAGAAATTAGCGGAGCTTGATGCTTAATTTTGATATTCCTCATTAAGTTGGACTATCACTTCTGTGCAAACTAAATGCAATAAGGATAACTGTAAATTTTATTCACAATACTTTGAAATCTTTGAAATAAATTGTAAACTTACTAAAAGAAGAAAATGAATAAAATTTTCTCACTTTTGCACACTAAAGAAGAAAATGAATGATTTATAGGTTGATTTTGGAAGAGTTTGGCAAAACATAGACACAGATTTTAGTATGCATCCAACATGCAGTGTTTCATTTTTTAAAAGAAACTCTTGTCTCTTACCAAAAAGAAATATCAAAACGAGTGGCATTAGCATTATACCACCCTGTAGCATCTTGTAGAGCTGTCGAATATAAGA
The DNA here is from genome assembly GCA_030408175.1 of Trifolium repens. Taxonomy (NCBI): domain Eukaryota; kingdom Viridiplantae; phylum Streptophyta; class Magnoliopsida; order Fabales; family Fabaceae; genus Trifolium; species Trifolium repens. Next base: position 32,933,191 of record CP125836.1, on the reverse strand, counting down.
GAGAAATTTCAAACTATTTTCTCGTTAGATCTGGTACGGCCATTTTGGCACCTCGACCACATATGACAAGTAGCATTAGCATTATACTACAACCAACCAAGAAATAGGCAATAGCCACCACCCCCACAAGAAAATAGCATGTTGGGGGTACATCACAGGACAATAGTAGACAAAAGCTTGCCTGTCCGCCCCATCGATCAACACCCACCTCGAAATCGTCCTCAATAACCAACATCATATCCTAAAATTCAGGACCACATTTTTAATCCGAAATAGAGTATATTATATATCATTATACTAAATCATCTCCATGTAAAGCTATATGCTTGATTTAATTGAAAAAAGAGAAGCAAAAAACTACAGTAACCACAATCTATTATATCTAACATTATAAAGTTGAAGTCAATTTTTTTTAACAGAGAAAAGAAACACCAGAGTCCCCTATCTGCAAGTTTGCCAAGTTCTATCCTCATGAGCTGAGCTCCACAAACAGGCTGGCCTGAGGATGCAATCCGGCTTCCTTTAATGACTGTGTCAATTTTTCTTGTCCATAAACAACCCGAGGAAAATTAGAGACTAGGCTGTAACTCTCGGCTTCTAACAAACCCAATGAATCAACATAGTCATACAAAGATTGGATTGTCACTGTGCTGTTGAACCTTCTATCCTTGCGTACACCATTTGGAAACCGTACCAAAACCTAATAATTTTGATTGGAAATGTAACAAAACAGAGATGTCATCGATGTTAAAACATAATAAAACAAAAACTAAGCTGAAAAAATGAGAAACTAAGGGAGTAAAGTTAAAAAGTGATGCCGTATATGAATTGAAGTTAAGATCTCACAAACAAGTAAAACTATATATAGCTGAACAGATATATGAACTAATGCAACAAGCCATGTTACAGAGCAAAAGCACTACATGAGAAAAATTAAATCTTGGTCAGATCTTTATATACTTTACCTGTGTAACATTTGGTCCTTTTTCAGGTTCTTCACCAAGAGACTGAGCTTTCTCTTCACGTAATTTAGCTAATGCGGCTTGTTTCTCTGCAGCTTCCTGCGCTGCTCTTTCACGAGCCTCCTCTTCTTCCTTGAGTTTTCTCTCAGCTTCAGCAGCTTCCCTTGCAAGACGTTCTTCTTCTTCTCTTCTCTGCCGTTCCCTAGCCTGGACAATAACAATGCCAAGATTTTCCAAATAAATGTGTAAGCATGGTAAGAAGTTCAGAACAGGGAAAAACACAAATCATGGAATAGTGACAACAGAAAACTGGCATGACAAATAACCATACACTACAAAAAAACATACTTGATCAGCTTCTAGTGCAGCCCTGTAGGCTGCATCTTGCTCCTCCCTTAAGCGTGCATTATTACGTCTTTCTTCTGCATCAAGCCTTGCTGCAACAAGAACTGGGGAACTTTCTTCAAGAACTCTCTGAAGTGCCACTAACATCTCCTCGGGGGATTTTGGACCTTCAACCTGGATTGAGTAAAATAGATTGATAAAATATTTACAATCAGACTGCTTTATAAACCACAATACTTAATACTTTGCACATCAATTAAGACAATGACGAAGATGGCTTAACATCAATAAAAACATGAAAATAGTACAGTCTCGAATCTCAATTGAAAAAAGTACTAATGATATTGAACCTATACAGTTACCATGATGTCATTTGTGGCATAACCATTTGGCACCACCAATTAAAATCTTCCTTCATAATCCCCAAAATTTCATAACAAGCGAAAAGGAAGAAAATACTTTGTAGTGACAAAGGACCAAGCCGAACAACTTGAAAACACAACAACAATGGATTCTTATCTTACTAGATGAGATCGGCTACATCAATCAAACAGTTTACTTCAAGGAACTGAATGGCAATAACTTGTTCATACATCAAGTAAATCTACACGTGGTAAGTAGAAAACATCAGGTCTTGCTATATGATAAAGGATAAGATACTTGCTCTAAGAGAATATTTCTCATGGTGATTAATTTGATCAATAGATCAAGCCCTGGAAAGCAAATTCCAGATAAAAAATGGAAATCAAGGAAATCATTCTATTCAGCATTACTATGGAGATGGACTTCTTACCAGCCACAATATCGGAAACTGGTTATCCCAACAAAACAAAAAAAGTAGATACTTCAAATGATGTTTCTTTGTCATCATTTGTCCGTCAATATTCATTTCTTTGACAAGAAAGCAGACAAACAACATCAAAACTTCAAATTAACACTTATGCATTGAGCTTTACTATAAGCAGTCAACCTCATTATTTTATTTATTTATTAATACATAAAACCTCCCTAGTCCCTGTGGACTTTTCCATCTATATTTTATAACAGAATCTGAATATAATGGTCCCACAAGTGCTGAGAGACTAAAAGGCTAAAACTATCTTCGTTTGAATTTGATCTCTCATAACTTAAGAATTGTAACCATATTATGTATAATTCACCTTGTATATCTTACAACAAATACACAACTTTTTGCCAACAATCAACATACAATCTTAATGAATCACGACGACAAAGATCAACACACCCACATAAACAAACACACATATTGGAGGATTCCCGTTACTTCAAGAGTAATTGTTGTTAAACTTCTTCAGCTTAACAATAATTTGATCTGAGTTGAGTGTTTATTAATGCATAGGTTGAATCAAAATTCCTCTGATACTTCATAAAATTTTAATTTAACATATAATATATTTTTTGAACTATTAAGTACATATCAACTATAGATTGCATATATATGAATGTAACCTATCTAAAATTTAGTGTGCAAGATCATCATGTTAATAATATATTATTCAATATTACGATTTGTTAAATGTGTTCTACTTCTACAAGAGATCACCAAGCAAAGTTAGACATCCTTATGGAGTGAATAGATTCCCACTTGTGTGTGTGTGTGTGTGTGTGTGTGTGAGAGAGAGAGAGAGAGAGAGAGAGAGAGAGAGAGAGAGAAACTCGCATGCTTGATTCAACACGTGTATGATATGGCTCAGATACAGGGATAGGAGAATGGCTAGAAAACGAAAGATATGAAACAACCTAAATATATTAACACAAACTTCCAAAAAAAATATATTACATAAATGTTTAGCAATGAAATACGGATACGTGAATTTTGATCCCTATAGTACTAGATACGTGTAAGTACGCCAATACACTCTGACACACCGCTGATACATATCGGAAACATTAATTTAAATAATTAAATAAATAAATCACGATACATGGTAGATTCGCCATCAGCATGCAGGCAACATACATCCAAAAACTCCGGCATCAAATACTGAAACTGATAGGTTGCGTTAGCAACTTCGGATTTGCAATCAAAAACAAGGGTAGTGTACAAAAATAAGAGAAGAAAACGATGTATACAGGTAAATATTAAAGTAGAAAAAATACCAATGAGTACTCAACTTGGTATTCGAATTTCCAGTTGGTGAGATATGAATAATACAAACAAGAGTTAAGGTAGGTAGGATAAAATAGCAGACAGTTGAAGGTGCATAGCGAGTCTCACTGCAGAGACACAAATGGTGGACGGGGGCATGTTCAATGAACTGTTGTGTTCAAACTTCTAAACAGACAAAAGAAACCTCTGGGGACTTAGGGATGGCAGATACTACATGAAGAGAGGATGAAAAGGCTGGAAAGGGAGGATGACATTTCCATATCAATCAAATTACTAAAGTAGAGAAGGAGACTGCCGAAGCTCTTCAGGCAGGTAAAATAAAACCTAACAAATTCAAACTCTTAAGGGAGAAATAGTTACTTTTTACATGGGCATAGTAAGTATAGATCAAAGGACATGGATGCCACTGTAACTTATCCAAATACTAATTATAGAATTGAGTCAAAATCTTTTTCAATATTTTGTTGAAAAATATTTGAATACTTTATTAGTTTATTATCTTTACAAGTATTTGATAAGTTCGCCCAGGTGGCTCCAATTTGCCAAAGAGAGAAATTTATAAGAATTAAACTCATTTCCTCTGTTTTATCCCCGACAAACATATCATGCAAAAGGAATTTCTACTTAAAACTTAGCATACAAGTGCATAATAATACCGCAGGCCCCATCAGACTAAAATTGTACTAGGGGATAATGAGCTTTAGGCTCCGTTTGGATTGATGGAATACAATGGAATGGAGCGGAGCGGAGCGGAATGAAATATAATATAATGTTTTAAATTGTATTCCCTTGAAACATTATATTATATTTCATTCCGCTCCGCTCCATTCCATTGTATTCCATCAATCCAAACGGAGCCTTAACCTTTTTTTCCTTTACAAATCCCTACCACTCCCAATCCTTATCATCTGAACAATGCTTATCGCATACCCCAAGTGTTCTTAAATCCAACCAAAATTGAGTGAACTAGTTAACCCAAAACACACTTTGTACTCATTTCTTTACAACACTAAATACATACACACAAAAAAGCAATTTTAACCACTTAAATCAGAAGCATAATCTAAACATAAAAACATAGCATCCCATTAATCCATTTGCCTCAATTTCCACCACTAAATTTACTAAACAAAATAAGATCCATAATCCATTAATCAAACATCAATAAAAGCTGAAAAAAACAGTACCTGTTGAAGAAGTGCAATTCTCTGATTAGTAGCAGCCATAACTAGAGCACAAAATGGAAACCTTGAAGCTTTCAAACTATTACTCATCTTAAAACCTTCACTAGCACGAATACTACCACCCCAGCAAACAAAATTCTGATTCACAAACTCAACAAAAACATCCGAACAAAGCGTTCGCCGGCAAAACAACGGCGTATCAGGATGATCAGGAGAATGCAAATAAACAAACAAAAGCTTAAACGAATTCCTTGACCTCTGAAGCGCATCCATGAAACCCTCACTCACAAAATTCGGCTTATTCGCTGTTCCATAATCTCTCTCAAAAGCCGCAACAAATTCCATCGCTTCAGTAGTCGCCGCCGAGACAGATACCAACGGCGCCGATGAAGATGACGATGAAGACGAACTTCCCGGGCCCAAGCCGACGAAGCCCAAGGAATACGAAAGAACACCACCAGCGGCCCATAAACCCAAACCAATTGCACCGGAAATTAACCCTAGACTACCGGAAATGACGGAGACAGGTAATTTGATTAGTTTCCAAGCTAATCCGGCAGGTGGTGGAGGAAGTGGCGGTTCTGATTCGGAAATTGATTGTAGATTAACATCACCGTCGTTGTTGGTGTCGGTGGTGGTGGTTGTAGTGGTGAAAGATGAGATTGCGAGTTCGAGGTCCCAACCGTGAGCGGCAAGGATCTCAGTGCAGAGGTCGGGATCTTGTAAACCGGTGATTGCTTGGAAATAGGCTAATTTATCGGCTACATCTGCCATTTTTGGTTGTTGAAATTGAAATCTGAAGTGAGAACTGAAAGAAAACCCTTAACACCGACAATAGAGAATTAGAAGGAATAAGCGCGTTTGTAACAATCGATTAAATTCGTAATTCGATGACTACAGCAACAGCCACAGCTTCGTGTGTGTTGCTTTATCGTTCTTCTCGTCTCTTCTGTGTGTGTCGTGTGGGGTTTAATTGTAATTTCGGGCTTTTCTAGTGGCCCAATATCTTAATCTTAACTTTAATTAAGGAAACTAAGAGCATCCACAATGGAGATCTCTATTTCTTGGTACTTAATTGGGTTCCACGTGTACACATCATCTATTTATATTTTTTTAATAATAGTATCAAATAGGTACTCAATCTCTCCAACCCAACACTTCTTAAAAAAATTTAAATGGGTTCTACCAATAACAAATTTCACTAATAATTATACATCATTATAAATGAGACTCACAAAAATAAAATAGGTATCAATGATTATTGTAGAACCAGTACCTATTAGGTACTCATTCATGTTTTGCTCCAATAGCAGTACCTATTAGATACCGATTCTTAAGAAATAGGTACTCACCATTGGAGATGGTCTAACTCTTCATTTTACTAACTTGCTTAATAGAGACTGGTAATAAAAAATAAAAATAAAAAACTTGCTTAATATTACTCTATTCAATCCTATATAAGAAAAACAATTATTTTTTAGATTTATTATAAATTTGATATATTTAAACAACAATATAGTCTAGATACATTTTTTTTTTATAAAATATAGTCTAGATACATTAATTCTACAATTAATAAAAAAAAAACATTTTTTTATTATATAGGATTAGAGGGAATAATAGAGATACTAGTAGTGTGTCTCCACAATTGTAACTCAATTGATAGGAATATCATATTTTATATACAAAAGTTGAAGTTTGAATAACAAACATTTTATTTATTTACTTAAAGGTAGAATTCTAGTTACCGGATTATTTGACAAAAATAAAATAAAATGATAACAATAGTGTTCATGTAATCATAGTCACTTGGTAGGGAAATTAAGTTTTTTTTTTTACACAAACAATGATATTTATTCATTCAAATCGACAGATACATCAAATACAATAACAAATTCAACTAGGCTAAAAACGTAAAGGATGAATCTGCGAACAAACTCACAAAATCCGAGTTAATAGCATACAACGGCATAATGCCTACAACAAATAATATATGATAAAATTAAAATCACTGAAATATTCATGCTTCCGGATGTGCAACGTTGATGCTCAAATCATTGATTGAATCTGTAATTGATTGAAGATAATCTTTCGAGAAGAATCAAAAGAACACCGCAACAATACGAGAAATCAAATAATGCCGCACAAGACGACGACCAACACAATGCCGCACTTAGACCACGAAATCACAAAATAACACAAAAGAAAAACTTAATTTATGTGAAAATCACTTATTTATATTAAAAGAATAGAAAAAAAAATGTAGAGGAGGGATTCTAGGCCAAAAGTGACCCAAAATCACCCCTCTCTGATGAACAAAGAGAGCTTGGAGATAAAAGAAAATTCTGTAAATTAGGGCCGGCGGGGAAAGATGTGAAATTAAGTTATATATACATGAATCACGATCAAACTCGGGATTCCCTCATTTATTTACATCAAACGGTGTTTTTTTTAGTCACTGGAGTACTTGAAGAAAAAAAAAGATATTGGTAGTCTATGAAGCACGGACACCTCTATGATTAGGCGTGTCGCGATGTCCGACAGTCGTATGACACTCGTACAACACATATCCGATAGATGTCCAAAAAAATAATTTATTTTCTTTACTTCGACACTTATAAGACACTCATACAATCTGTGTCGGTTAAGTCTCCCAAAATTTTTTTTTTTTTTTGCTTCTATTCTCCTTAGACATATTTACAAGTATTAAAGATTTGTCGAAACAATAATATTGATCAATAAGAGATTAAAGAGATTACATTTTGATTACATTATTTTTAGTTTTTCTATAGTAGATGGATGAATGAAGGTCAAATGTACTATCATATATTCTCTTGAAACTTTTTTTAATGAAAAAATTGCTCAATTTAGATACACATGTATATATTTTGATTCTCAATATAAATATTTTATAAATATATAACGGTGTCAGTGTCCTATATTTTTTTATATTAGCGGTGTCAGAATGTCCATGTTCGTATCGTATTGCAGTGTCCATGTCGGAGTTCGTCCTTCACAGCCGGTAGTCACACTAATAGAAATTGTTATCTTAGATAACTATGGTATCTAGAGTTTGAACTTAAAATTGTTAATTGTGTGTGAGAATTTATATGATATTTATCATTTCATCTACGTAAAAGAAAATAGAAATGCAACTGCGATCGGAAGGAAATGGAATTACTTAATGTCAAAATTGACTCCCGAATCAAATTAAACTGGTGGTGGAAGAAAATAAATAGAAAAAGAAACCTAATGAGAGTAGTGATTAATGAGGTGGGAATAGAATAGGCTAGGCCGAGCTAGGCTTTGCCAAGCCTGAGCCTGACCTGTCATAAAAATCGAAGGCCTAAGTCTGGCCTGTGGCCTATATTAGGCTTATCTTTTAGGCCTGAGCCTGGACTTTTGAAAGCGTATTGTGGCTTATTAGCCTGTTTAAAAGCCTATTTTTCATGAACATATTTAAATAAAAAATTATATTTATTTTTAAAATTACTTATAACTAATAAACCAACGTCCTTTTGTTATTTAACATGATATTTTACAGAATTTGATTATATATCTCATTATATTTCAATTGTAGTTTATAATAATATATTTATATATGTATAAAACTAATGTAGATTAATAAACTTAAATTAATGAAAAAGTTAATAAATATATAATTTAATCAAAGTACAAATTTTAATATATAAATAATAATAGTATTACAAATATTATTCATATTAATTTAAATAGGTCGGCCTAGTAGGCTAAAAGGCTTTTTAATAGCCTGCAGTCTGGCCTATTTAACTAAATAGGCTTATGAAAAAGCCTTAGCCTGCCCTATTTAAAGAAATAGGTTGGCCTAGCCTAAGCCTATATAGGTTAGGCCTTAAGGCCTTGTAGGCCGGCCTGACATATTCCCACCTGTAGTGATTATTTTATTCATCGATCCATCATTCGTCCAATTCATTCATCTGGTAATTCAACCAATAAATCTACCAAACAAAAAATTAGATAATGCATAGGATTCAATTTGTGCATTTTAAAACATGGAGGAATTTGCTTAAACAAAACATGGAGGAATTCAATTGATCCAACTTATTTTAAATTTTCAATTGATTACCTTATGTAATACACGTTCATAAATACTTTGTATTGAATTTTCATAAATACTCTACTCAAATTTTATAATTTGAAATGTCTTTTGCTTAATCGTAGGGATGTCAATGAGACAGAGATTGACCGAAGGATACTTTACCACTCTTTGCTCCGTCATCTAAAGTATTCTTCATCTTCGTCCTCATTCCCCGCTTCGGAGAATATTCTTCCTCCATCCATATCCCCGCGGAACCCCGCAGTTTTCACGGATATCCATCAACTTTTAAAAAAGTATCAAATTTTTATTATTTTCAATTAAACTAGTTGTAAAAAACATATTCAGGTTTAGTTATAAAACAAATAAAAATATTTAACTATTATTGTGAGTTTTGTTACAGTTATAAACATCGTATATAAATAAATTCAAACACATATTGTGTGAAAATATAATTAAAAATAATTTATAAAATATTTAAATATAAATTTATAACTGTTATTTTAATAATTTTCAGGGACGGAGTCTCCGCGGGGCAGAGGATGCAATACCGTCCTCATCCCTAAACCTATTTCGGGGGGGACTTTCTCCTCCATCCCGTCCCCACGGAGAAAATTCCCCAATTTCGGATCTCCGAACGGGACAATCTCCGCGGGGATCCCCGTTTACGGATGAAATTGACATCCCTTAATTGAGATTATAGAATCTAAACAATCCTTATATAAATTATGGGAAAAGCTTTTTGTTAAGAAAACTAAAGGAGAAGAATTGCAAGAATAAATCTTCACTCTTGTTTACATTCACCATCACCCATGATTTCCACAAAAAAATTAAATTAAATGATATTATTCTTTAAGATTTTGCCATATATTAATTATTGCATTTCTTATGTAAAAAATTCATACAAAATAGCAATGCTCCTAAATTATATAAAGTTTAGCTTGTGGCTTTCTTTGATTGACCTTTATGAAAGTTTTGTCTCTTATCCGACCAAAACGGTTGCCTCTTTTCATTTTAAAAGTTTGTGGGTAAATGATTTATTGGGAGTGAAAAATAGAGTTTTATCTTCTTTCCTTTTCCCTCAGAATTGAAAAACTATGATGCCTTATCTTTTATTTGCAGGAGGAGATGTCAATGGCAAATTTGAGACTGTCTCATTTGACGTATCTAGACATAGGTGTTCAAAGCTAATTTTTATTGTAATTTGTTGTCTAATGTAGTAATGTTTCATGTAATTTTGCTTTATATTATAATAATATACGTATTTAATTGTAATTTTGTTTTTTTGATGTAATTTTGCTTTATGTTAAACACTAGCTTGAATTCTAGAATTCAAAACCCTAATTTGAATTTTAAAGTTCGAAATTAACATACACACGTTAAATTTTAAAATCTAAACGAGTATTTTTTAATTTTCAAGTAACCTACACCCTAATAGTAAAAAAATATCTTTGTGTAGATCAAGTAACCTGATGAATTCACTTAAAAAGGACGAAGAAACTGTTTAAAACTAGTGGGATGGTATGGTAGCTATTTTTACTTTCTTGTTTATTGGATGTTGGAAGTTAGGTGTTAGTTTTTCTCTAGCTATTTTTTTAGGCTCTGTCTAGGGTGGGAGACCTTGATAGGTCTCCTACCGTGAGCAAGTCAAGAATTCTTATTTTAGCCGTTGGATTGATTAAACATGCTATAAATGAAATGCACTTGATTATTTTTTATTTGTCTTCCTCTCATGAGTTCTCAGATCCCTCACTGTTCATTATCCCCTTGCAATTTCAATCTTCCATTCTTTGCTTTTCTCACAAAGTCCACACTATTTGATGCAAATTTCTTCATCCATGTAACTACTGATATTTTCATTCACCATTTTTTGTCAATGGAATCCTTACTCCCAATAAAATACTCATATGTCTCTCAAAAAATTAATGTTTAGTAAATTAAAGATTCAAACTTTCATATTCATCAAAACTAAAATTAAGAACAAAACTTTAATTTCTAATGAAGAAGAAAACTGTAAAATTTTGGCCCATAACAACAATCACAGAAATGTTCAAACTTTGATATGTCTATTAGAGAAAAATAATACTTGACAAAAAAAAAAAACATTTGCAAAGAATAAACTACAACCAAGACAAAAAATTTAGTTTTTTAACATCACCAAATGGGTCCTTCTATCTCAACACTGTTCTTCCATGAAAGTTTTTATTTTTTTATTTTTAATGGATTCCATGAAAGCTTCTTGTTGATGCAGATCTTGAGTTGAGAGCAGAGAGAATAGAGAATGTGATTAAATAAAAAAGTATTAGGTGCTGACAATATATGATAAGAACTATAGGACCTCACAATCCAACGGCTAAAATAAGAATTCTTGACTTGCTCACGGTAGGAGACCTATCAAGGTCTCCCACCCTAGACAGAGCCATTTTTTTATGAGCGCTTCTTTTTGTGTCTCCTAATTTTTTTCATGCGCCTTCTTGATTGCTAAAAATGTTTCACTCGCATTGTAGAGTTCAAGCGTTAAAAAATGCAAATTATGGAAAAACACAGTGATCGAAATTTTGGACAGTGGTCACGATTAAATAGTCTAGAACAGTGGCAATTTTTTAGTGGCCGCTGAAGAGGCTCTGTAATTTTTTCGGTAAGATTCGCCAAAGTCTATAAATTTTTTTTTCATTTTCCATTATTCATCCTCCTATCCTCTCATCTCTTGTCTCAATTATTTTCTTCTATTTTTGGGTTTTTTTCCCCACATTTTGTGTGTAAACGGTTGCATAATTTGTCGTTGATTAGTCATATAATGCACTCATCGCTGTTTCTTTATGATAATTGAGAGTGATATGTTGATCAATGAGAAAATTTTATTGACATCAAGATTGAGAATGTTGTGACTAATAAAACATAAGCTCTTGAGATGTTAATATTTTGATCATTTAACAGAACCATTCAAACTCTAGAATTCAAAACACTCTCTTCGAATTCTAGAGTTCGAAATGTTGTTTTTGAGGTAAGTTTATTGGGGGAGGCAAGGGTGAAGGAAATGAAGTGAGACACTACGAGTTCATTTTATTAACGTTCTAATTCTAAGATGTAAAACATGTTCGAACCTTAGAATACTAGTGGAGTTTTTCGGTAATTTTAAAGGGCGCACGAGAAATAATGGAGGCCTAAAAAAAAGTCTTTTTTTACTATCTATTAGTGCTACGTGACAAGGATTAGTAATGGAATATTATTTTCGCCATGTATACCCTTCGCCCAACTAGCTCGTTCGTGTCTGCCTGCTTAAGCCTTGGTCCAGTCCAGAAGCCTCTTTTCGATCCAAGAGTCATGATATATATATATATATATAATTGTTTTTCTTAATATATCTAACTTAATACTTCTATTAGAATATCCACCTTAAGAGTAAAGTTTCTAGCCACTAAACTACTCGATAAAAAAAAATATCAATCTCTTTGTCTCTCAATAATTTTTTTCTGTAAATAAATAAAATTATTATCAATATCAATATATTTTCATTAAACTTTAAATACTTTACATGATTAATAGACCAAAACAATATTGTACCAAAAAATAATAGACAAATCCAATACAATAGAATAACAAAAATGGCTGAACAATAATAACATATATTACATTTATTTGAGTAAAGATAGAAACTCATGATAAAAAACACATAGACTTGAATCCAATGTAAACCCAGTTTGGTGAATCCAAAACTAAAACCTTGTCACTTACGGTAATGAAAGTGCATCTAAGCTGATGCAGAGAAGACAAGACTTGTTAGTTTGTAAGGCAAACTTGGATTTTCTTTGCTCATCTTCAGGCGCAGCTGCAAGGTTGAGATCAAAATCTAAAGGCAAGACATTCCTTTTCTTTCTAGGTTTATAAGGTTTCAGAGCCTTTGGTTTCGAGGAGGTTGCGATCCCAACTGGTGCACGGTGGCGTGTCATATGTCCACCAAGGGCTTGTCCAGTTGTGTATGCAAATCCACAAATGGAGCACCCATGAAGCTTGTGTTTTTTGTTGGTGCTGTTGTTGTTGCCATCATCTTGAGCAATTTCCAATGCCCTAGACTTCTTGTGACTTGTTGTATGGCCACCAAGTGCTTGAAATTTAGAGAAAACTTTGTTACATGTTTTGCATTCATACACATTGAAACATGTTCTTACTCCTGTTCCTCTAATAACCAATTTACTTCCTTTCCCTTTGATGATATTATTGGTGTGTTCCCTTGAGCCTAAAGAGAGTTCTAGTTGTTCATGGGATGCTTCCATGTTGATTTGGATTTGGATTAAGAGAAAGGTTGAGAACCTTAACCTTAAAATAGAGAAAAAAGAGAGGCCTAGGAGGATTGTACGATGATTGCAAAGCACGATATTCACTTTTAGGCTGTGTTCGAAATGTTTGTTTCCCGAGATAACACTACATGGTGAACACGATACTATGTCTCCAGGAGATGGATCGCGTGATGGATGAGTTTATATTGTGATTCCAGCACATTGTTAAAAAGGTTACTCTCAAAACGATAAATGTTCTAATCAAAGGCATGTCGATTATATAAGATTCGCGTTCGCGTGATCTTGAAAAAACAATAAATGTTCTAATAAAAAACATGTCAATTATAAGATCCGCGTTTGCGTGATCTTGAAAAAATTGTTTAAGTCACACACACGCATATACATATATCCAAATTTATTAATTGATATTTTTATTGAAGTGCAATATATAACAAATAAATTAAATACTCCTTTTAAAAAAATGAAATGTAAAATATAGAAAACTTAATATGATCATTAGGTCTTGTAAATTCAATATAAAATATTGTGTAACATAAGTTATTGAATTTTATAGGTTTTATTAGTGTGAGAAAACAATCTCTACAAGCTGCAGTTGAGTAAGGGAAAAAGCATATACATAAATAACTAAATACGAGAATGAAGTTTAATGTGTGAACAAAATCCACTTGGATTAGTCTGGTGGTATTGGCTTGAGATTTGAGATTGTATTTCTTCCTAAAGTCTCAGGTTTAATTATCTCTAGTGTCAATTTGGATGGGCTAATTTAGCTTCTTAAAAAAGAAGTTTAATGTGTGATTGTGTGAACATCATCATATCAAGAGTAGTAGTTCAAAAGATAACAAAAGAAAAGCCAAGAATGATTACATAACATTTTACCAATATAATGTGCTTAAAACAAAAAGAGAAGACGAGAAACATGAAGCTAATTTCTTCAAATCCTCTCACTCTCTACTTTGTGATCTAGACCTCAGAAAATGTGTGGTTGTGGAATGTTCAATTTTAGAATTTATGCCCCTCACAATTTTTTTTTTAATTTTTTTTTGTATTAACCTCCTGGTTTTATGGGAAAGAGCCTTGATAATCCAGAATTGTTACTACCAAAAATCGAACTTGAGTTCTCCCAAACGGTTCGGCCTAAGGGGAGCTCGTTAACCACTTGAATTCAATTTTTTGTTAACAATTAATCTTGTTGGTTACTAACTATAGCTAAATTAAAGTTCTCATCAATGAACTAAATGACCAATTTTATGGAATACTTTAATGAATAAGTGATGAGTTACAACCGAATGTTTTTTGTTGGTAGTATAGTTCCTAACACTTTTTGATTGAAGGTGGTCATAATAATACATGTATGTAGAGTGTAAGGAAGAAATTAAGGGAAGCACAAGAAGCAATAGATATACACTATCTTTAGAGAGAAATTAAGGGAAGCATAAACCATTACTTTGTACCCTGTCATATCTGCATGACCAGACATTTTACATTTATTCCAAGGACTTCTTGTGCCAACTTCCCACTCTTTCTTCTCTAAAATTGTATGTTAAGTTATGCCTCAATTGGAGTAAATTAATATAATCAACAAATTCACAATTTTCATGCTACATTTCTCCATTTTCACATTTTACTTTCCTAAATTTGATTTGTATAAGCCAAACCTTAGTACCGTTACACTTTGATTAGTTAGAGCCAAAACTATTACCTATCTCTACAAAACTTGGACAACTATTACCTCACAAGCCACTTAACAAAGCCTCAATTTACGAAACAACTAAAATAACTCAGAATGCAAAATATAGTTACTCATAGAATGAATAATCTATCGGATAATGTTAACATCGCGATAAAACAAAGTTAACTTAACAACAGCCTTAATTTGCTAAACAACTACAGCAACTCATAGAATGCATGATATAGTTACTAGTTCTAAAAGGATCGATGCATAAATCAAGTTCTGGAAAACTTATGTTTCATAAAATTCCAAACTGATAATTGATTTCATGAGATTTCCAAACAAATGTAAGGACTCTGTGTATTCCTATCTATATCAAGTATCATCCCTTGAAACAAACTAAAAAGCACGAAGTATCATCACTCCTCTCACTTTTCAATCTTGTTTCCATGTTCAACTGAAGAGTAACTGTCATTGTTAATAGCATTGTTGGATGATTTGGGGTCATACACTTCTTATATAGAATTCTTAAATGATTCTTAAAAATACACACACAAATTCAGTTCTTAATAGTTAATATTGAACATGAAAAACAGAACAATATATGACTTATGTAAGACTCTGGGGACACCAGCAAGTTTAGCTATTTCATGAAGATTCATAGAAACACAAATAAGAAATGGGGCAAGTTAAACAAGAAATTATCATCATTATTACTAGTTACTAAATCAATTCTAGAAATAAATTGACACAACTTATACCATATCACAGTACCAATCATGGGTAAGAATACAATGGCAACAATATTGTTAATTAACAAATTCAGTTAGGATAAGTTCAACATCACAAAAACGAAGCAAAACAAATGCAGTGAAAAGGCAAGTTCAACATCACAATTATGAGGAAAAACAAAAGCAGCGAAGGCAAGTTCAACCTCACAAAATTGCATCAAAACAAACACAGTGAAGGCAAGTTGAACCAAAAACCAAACATCCAGGGAAAGAGAAACCAAGCTGAAATGGAAGAAAATTATTTTCACTACTCCAATTAATGTATTGATTTATAAATACTTCATCACGGTATTATTATTACGCTGTTTGTACTTCAGGAAGTCATCAATTAGAAAATTCTTTACTGATTCTCGAACATTCAAAAAGGCAGTATCTCTCGTA
This sequence comes from Trifolium repens, assembly GCA_030408175.1. NCBI lineage: Eukaryota > Viridiplantae > Streptophyta > Magnoliopsida > Fabales > Fabaceae > Trifolium > Trifolium repens. The sequence continues at coordinate 32,917,355 of CP125836.1, read as the reverse complement.
TACGAAAACCAAAAAAAAATTACTAAAAAAACAGATAGTTCTCAATCTCAAGTCATATATTATAGTACAATAATGCCATCTTGGGTATAAATTACTTGTTCATTAAACTTCAATGTATAATTGGACTCGGACTTTTGCACTTGAATTCATTTAAGGGAACTTAGCTGCAAATTTTTGTTTGACTTCTGAGTTAGATAGAACATAGAAGAACTAAGAATATGAAAATCAATATCCAGAAAAATATCACTCACATTCATTAAAACGAGGATCAAGCAAATTAGAACTTCATGGAGAAAATAAAAATGAAGACGAGAGGTAAAATTCAAAATGAATCATATAATAATATCTCAACTGTCAGTAGAAGGGAACACAAGAGGAGATGGTCAGAAGGCCCCCACCCCCATTGTCCATGTGACATACTAAAGTAGCCAATTAGTCACAAATCTAATAATCTTATTAAATAGATAAAAAATGTCTCAACAAAGATAAACTCTAAATGATACATGCCAATCATATGGAAGCAAAAAAATGCTGTTATTTGAAACTTGATTATCCATGATGCTCTGTTTAAGAATTCTAACATTGAAATTGTCCAAAGGCTACAGGGAAAAAATTCTGCAGAGTCTAGCAAATGTGCACCTGAGTCATTAACTTCATGAAATCGACCAAGATTATATGATCATTTAGACTTCTTTCCTTGCTTTTTCTTGATAACTTCATCGGTATACATTATGCCCTTGCCTTTGTAAACTTCAGGTGGCTTACAGTTGCGAACAGTAGCTGCAAACTGATGCACCCTTTGCTTGTCGATTCCTGTACAACAAATTACATTGTTTTTGAAGCAGAAAACACGGACAGCAGGAGGTGCAGATAATTCCACCTCATGACTATACCCCAACTTCAGATACAATAAACGCCCTGCAGATTCAGCTCTAGCTTTGTATCCAACACCCACAATCTTAAGAAAGCGGAAAAATTTGGCCTCCATTAATTCCTAAGCAAATCAGTTTCCTAACATTGCCACACAAAAAAAAAAAAAAAAAAAAAAGAAAAAACTAATATGTTTAGATAAATGAAGCAAATTGGTGGCAAGAAAATACAAAAAAGCAAGGGTCTGGAATCTGGACCATATCTTGTATAGAGAATGCCAAAGCCAAACCTATTATAACATAACATAAGACACATTTACTATCATTTGTGAGTCAATGCAGGCTGACAGGTTAAGGCTCGGTTTGGATAAACACCTTAATTTGTAGTTTATAGCACAAACGCTTATTATAAACTAGTTCCATAACAAAAGATAAAATAAAGTCAAAAGTGTTTTCGCATAAACTGTTTTCATAAGTTATCATGGAGAGCTTATGGAAATACACTTAAAATAAAAACAACTTATGAACATGTCATATGTTGTTTTCATAAGTTCTTCTAAACAGTGCCACAAGTCCTTATGTCAATAGAGTAGATAGCTCAAATAAACCAATCCAAACAAACCCCAAGTTGTTGTATGCATAATATAAGAGATATTTTTTTTTTGTCAAGTAGCCTAGACTAGAAATTTCACCTTAAGATGAATAAGTGAAGTGTCTAGAATTCGGACCTCAGCCCCGCATATATAATGTGATATCCCAACCAACTAAGCTAAGTTCACGGAGACAAAAGTTAATTTAAATTACAACACAATATTTAGTAGACATATTATTCAATCATTAAATCAGATAAAACAATGAAACTGTGCAATTTATTCAATCATTTTGTTTTTAAGAAAAGAAAAAAAAAACTTTTTGAACAGAAGAAAAGAAAAAAAAAACTATAAATGTAAAGACCTAAAAAATCAGTCTTGAATAAAGAAAATCATGTACCAATATGATTGAACCCTGTACTCAATAATATACTAAGAAGTCGGTATCTACCACAAGATTTTGGCTGCGACGCAATTCTACGATGCGTTGCATGGCTTTTACGGTGGCGGTCGCCTATAAGAGAGAGGAAGGAAGAAGAGAAAAAATAAAAGAGGAAAACCTGGACGATGGTTTATGGCGGCCAACGAACCGCTCCACCTGCAATTTCCGGCGAATCTGAGTTGTTTCTGATACAATACAATACAAGTGGTGGAGTTGCTGAGATTTGTTCGTTGTTTTAGGAGGGTTTTCTAACTTTCTTGAAACATTTTATTCTTTTTTTTTTTTTCTTCTTACAATAGATGGCTAAATATATTTGATATTTATTTTTTATCAAGTATTAGTGGATAGAATTTTATGTGCAATTTAGATACGGTTTTTATTTCAAATTTTTCTACTCAATAAATGGAAAAGTTAGCCAAATATATTTTTAAGAAATTTTTTCGAGCAATTTATATGAGTAAAAATGTTGCTTGATTAATAGAGGAACAAATTTTGGTAACAAAATTTTATCTACAATTTTATATGCAAATAAATTTTTATCAACTACTACTTGATAAAAAAAATTGCTTCATTTTTATAAATAAAATACATAGTTAAAGATAATTTTTATGAGTAAAAAAGTTGTTTGATTCTATGATACTCAAGACGATAGAGGAATTAAATCTTGGTAACAATAGAGGTAGAAGTTTGGTTCGCAAAATTCGTAGTTTGATTTATAAAGGATAGAGTATTTGTACGACCAAGATATACCGCTAGGTATATCCTTCGATATGTAGAGAATTAGGATAGGGCAAAGAAAAATATCTTAGAGATAATAGATAAACTTTGTGTAATATGTTAGATGGGAAGCTCCACTGATGGATTGGATTAGTATAAATACTGATGGTGTGGTTCAACATGGAGTAGCTGGGTGTGGTGGTGTTTTGAGAGATCACTGTGAATTTTGGACTAAAGGTTTTACTAGGAATATCGGTAAAACTTTTGTTGTTAATGTTGAGCTATGGGTGGTTTATGATGGATTATATCTTCCGCGTCGAAGTGATTTCACTAATATAGAACTTCAACTTGACTCTATGGGGGTGGTGAAGGCGATAGAGAGAGCAAATCTCTGTAACAGTTGAGGTAGAAGTTTGGTTCGCAAAATTATTAGTTTGATTCATGAAGGATGGAGAATTTGTACAACCAAGACATACAGCAAGGTATATCCTTCAATATGTAGAGAATTATGATAGAGCAGAAAAAAAAATCTTAGAGATAACAGATAAACTGCGTGTAACTATCAATGTTAGATGGGAAGCTCCACTGTTGGATTGGATTAGTATATATACTTATGGTGTTGTTCGACATGGAGTAGTTGGGTGTGGTGGTATTTTGAGAGATCACCGTGAATTTTGAATTACATGTTTTGCTAGGAATATTGGTAGAACTCCTGCTTTTAATGCTGAGTTATGGGGGCTTATGATGGATTATGTCTTGCGCGTCGAAGCGGTATCACCAATATAGAACTTCAACTTGATTCTATGGCGGTGGTGAAGGCCATAGAGGGAGAAAATCTTGGTAATAGTGGAGGTAAAAGTTTTGTTCGCAGATTTTGTAGTTTGATTTTATTTTTTCTCCTTTATTAAAAAAAACAAATACTTTGTACATTTTTCTTTAGAAAAAATAAAATCAACACATAATGCATTAATTCATAATAAAAAAATAATGCAAAAGCATTTGACTACTAATAATTATACAACACCTCATACTCAAAATATTCCATAATGTATATCAAAATATGCATAATCATACAAAATTATACATTATATTTTATTATTTAAATTACATGAAAGGATTAATGTTTTTTATAAAGAATGAACATTTAAAATTATTGCTATATATATATATAATCAAGTATAATGGACGGCTTCAGCGAATTTGTGGGGACAGATGATTTTTTCCCGATTTCTGCCCTGAAGTGACCGCGGGGGAGTTTTCCCTCCATCTTCATCCCCACGGAAGAAAAATCTGTGATCTGAAGCCCCGAACAGGGCAATCCCCGTAGGGATCTCTGCCGTGGGTGGGGGGTGGGTGGGGGGTGTGAAGTTGAAAATTGCAGAAGCAAAATTAAAACAAAAACATATTTTTAGTTTTATGATAAGTATCTTTTTATTTGGGAACATGTAGACCTAGTAATTACTCCATCTGGCCACAAATATAAGTAAAATTGCATTTTTTAGATTAATTGAATAATTGATGTATATGAACTATTATACAGACTAGATACATTTGTTATTTAATGAATTTAAAAAATGTATTTTGCTTATATTTGTGGCCGGATGGAGTACTGTATAAGAAAAAAAGATTAAAATAAATAAAAAATAGAATTACCATACTTTAACCTTAAACAGAAAAAAGTTAGAAACCTAATAAAGTGAAGGGATGGATCATGAGGAGCAAGGGAGATAGGAGAATTCATCACAATTCATCAAACTTGAGATCACTACAATCCAAGTAAGGGGTTTTGTCCAATCATTTAAAACATTGAACTTATAGTATATCAATGCGGCATTTGTAAGTTTATGAATGAAAAACTTTGGTTGAGGAAGAGCATAATGAATTGAACGACTCATATTTAAGGGAAAAATTATTGTGGTAAGTGTAAAATTAAATCCCACATTGCTTAGAAAAATGGAGGTTGCTGAAAACTTTATAAAAAAAGATGACTCATAAATCCAATGTCTTAAAATTTAGGGTGACAGAGTAATATCCAACTCATATATATACTTGTTCTGATCCCTATTTAAATGATCTCCAAGCTGCCACCTTGTGACCCATCATAATGTGACCATTGTTATTATTATTGTGAAATGGAATGACTACATTAAATATTGATAGTCAATTGGTTCTAATAATAATTAGGTACCTAAATTCTTCGACCGTTAAAAAATAATAGAAACTCGGTATCTATAAAATATATAAAACATTGAGCTATAAAATGTAATAAAGATAAAACTAATTCTATAGCATTTTATTCTTCATATTGAATTTAATAAATTACCCCTTACAACTTACTACAAGTTACGAATTGGGTCGTATTGTTTTTTTGGGAAAGTTGGTTGGGTTTTTCTTCAGCAAAGAATTGCAATAGCTAGCCCTTTCCAAGTCCAATTTTTCTTTGGGACCAAGTTAACAACTTCAAAAAAAAGTTAACAACTTCAAGAAAAATAAACATGCAGAGGCTTTTTAATGTATTTTGCGCAAGCCAAGCACTAGCTAGAGTAGCTGCTACTCCTGGTTCATATAGGACGGAGATCATCTTTTACAATCTTCTAAAATTATATTTGAATCAAGTTTTGGTGCTGTAACAGCCCGTTTTTCAAAGGCCCAAAAAGGCATTACTTTTTTTTCTTTTTCAACTAACACTCAGAGTGCGCATAGAATATTTTTCAATGAGCCGGCATTCAAATATACAAAAGAACTCATTACCATAAGGTGCTTCGACAAGCAAAGTGTATTCCTGAATAATTACAGTCCAAGTCTAAGTATTCAAATACTTACAACAAAATAAGTTAGACAACCCTATGCTAACCAAAAAGCACGGTGCACAAAACACACCGGCGCATAGTCTATCTATACTAAGCTTCACCACGTGCTTACTATAGCCTAGAACTGCCACCGTCGTCACCACGACCTAACCCATCACCTGGGTGGGATGAGCCCGCAAATGAAAGAAAGGGTCACCACAAAATATATAGTATGTATATATATAACCGGTGCGAAAGATGTACACATAACAAATTTCCACATACACAAGAGAAAGCTCTTAACCACCAAAGCAATTCCCACCAACGGGTTCATATAAGCAATGCACACATAGCCTATAATGCAACCTCTACAATGTGTGGTACTAACCCTAGCTACCACAATGCATGAGTTCCGAAACTGTAGGTCCAACCCCTACTAAAACACCAACGAAATCACAAGGTTAAGGTGGATCCACTCCCGCAATCACACCCCATGGTCCACTCCCGCAACCATGTATCGAACTCAACAGAATCACAAGGTATTAAGGTGGATCCACTCCCGCAATCACACCCCATGGTCCACTCCCGCAACCATGTATCAAACTCAACTAAATCACACAAGATTTAGGTGGATCCACTCCCGCAATCACACCCCATGGTCCACTCCCGCAACCATGTGTTGAACTCAATAAAACCCTATAAGAATCAGGTGGGTCCACTCCCGCAACCACACCTCGTAGTCCACTCCCGCAACTACACCTCGTAGTCCACTCCCGCAACTACGCACTAACAATGCATGAGCATACGATTCCCCATGTATACTAATGCAACAAATACATACCTCCCTAGCATATGTAAACCATCTCAACAAAATACATACATATCCAATCATATGTAACAAAGCACAACAAACATACATACATTTCCAATCATATGTATTCACCCACATGTTCATACATACATCTCCAATCATATGTAAAACAACGCACGTATTGTAAACACTTTCTCATCACGAGAATACATAACACATACATGCCAAACACACAAACACGCATCACCGAAAATAACCAACAAACATGTTATAACTCAGTGAAAAGACAGAAAATAAAGTGATGCCCTTACCTCGGCAAGCTTCCGTCAACAACACACGCTTAGACAACACAACGCGCTTCCTAAAACAAGCAGCGTAACAATCAATACATTGTTCTCTAACCAATCGTATTGAAACTACCCCAAAAACCTAAAGGTTCCTAAGGAAAATCCACTCTTTTGGATATCATACCAAAAACTACCGTATTGATCAACCACCATGAGTTATCTGTACCATTTTTAGGACCCAAAACAATAGTCAAAAGTCTTAAATAATTTGAAATGCAAAATGGCCGTTTTCTTGCGTTACAAGCCACACACTTTCCGAGTACCCGAAAAACTCGTTTCCAATCCCAACCACTTCCATAAATTAATAAAAAGGGATTAGAAAGTTAAAAACCAAGTTTAGAAATCAGAATCCAAAATCTCAACTCCCAGAGCTCGCCCTGGCGAGTTGGTGGCGAGTGAAGGCAGAGAGTACTGGTCTTACTCGCTCTGGAGCTCGCCCTGGCGTGTTGTCAGGACCTGTGACACTCGCCCTGGCGAGTAACAACTCGCTCAGCGAGTTGCACCTGTCATGACAGCACAAGACAGCAACTCACACCACCTTTTCCACCCCAAGCCTAGTTTGATTCTAATAATTCCCAACATCTTTTTAAGGCATAAAAGCAAACAATTTTCATAAGCAAGCAACACATTTCCGAAAGCATGTTGGTTGCTTCGAGTGCAAGTTATTTGATTTTCATTTCCAAAATCAAAACCAAACCCAAGCACAAGTTTTATTACGGGCCTTAACCGTCCGGTAATCATTTTCAAACATGTTTTCAAAGTACAAAGCGACACCACATGTCACAATAGTTTTAAACCATTTTGACCCCAAAACACTACCCAAAAACACTTAGGAAATATTTTCATAAACCTCAAAATATTTTTCATCGGATTTTCCAAAACAAAACCATACAACGCATTTCCCTTTCGCCCAAAGGTTCAAAGACAACTTTTCTTTTCAAAACCTTACAACATAACCTCATGTAATTGATCAATACATAAACTAACCAAAACCCTAACTTTTCTCATGAGATTTTTCACCAACTCATGGAAAACAAACAACAAAGCCTAAACATGCTTCTCTAGACTCTCATGAACAACTTTCATGGAACAAAAACCATTCACAACCAATTCTTATGAAATTTCTCCCAAGAACATAATCATAAAAATCCTAACTCCCTAAGAATCTTAGCCAAACAAGGATAGGGAATAGGTTTAGTTACCTTAGGAAGAAGAATCTCACAACTCCAAGCTTTCAACCAAGCTTCTAATCAAGTGATATGGTGAAGGAATGCAAAACTTCACAAGTTGGGAAGGTGGAAAAGAAGCTCACGGCCAAGAGAGAAAGAAGAAGTGAACTTGTGATAATTCTAAGTCCACCACTTATAAAAGTCTTGCTAGATTTAGGCCATTGGATCAAATAGGATAAAGTTCTAAGATCACATCCTAGCCATTGGATCAAATCCAAGTCTATCCTCACGAGATATTTCCCATAAACTCATACAACGAAACGCACGCTCAGTTCTCGCGCATCGCGACGAACGAAACTCGCAAAAACAGAAAACCTACAGAAAGAACGTCTAACGTTTTTCCATTCCAAAACTTATCGCCGAATCTTTTTCCGCGACTGTAATTTTCTTTCGCACCTTAGAAAATTAATCTCAGGACATATCCTAACTCGCGCAGATATATAAAACTCCCATCCGAAACCTCACTCAAAACAGACGCAGTAAGATTTTCCATCCGCGGGCAAAATCCTACTCGTTTTTCCAAAAACAAGAATAATCCAAAACTCGTTATTCTAAGACCACATAAATCTCCTCATACATAAAAGAGGACCACGACCCGAAAGTCTGTGCCTTTCCAGCGCACAAGCACAAAACAGGCTCCGGTTCAGCAAAAATCTCAATAACGTGACGATACTCACAAAACCGTTTCACCAAAAACCCTAAAACTCGTAGCCGACACTAGAGTTCCTTAGAAAAACTGTACAGTGAAATCTTGGGTCTTACATTACTACCCTCCAAAAAGAAGTTTCGTCCTCGAAACTAAAGGTAAGAGTAACAACTCAACAAAAAATTACCATCACCAACACAACAAAATCCCTTCGGATTAGGTGCAGCCACACAGATGCTAACACCGGGTGAAGTCATACAGATACTCTCACCAACACACTGGCACAACCGTGCACCAACCGCAACTCTCAACGAGTTTACCACTCAAAATTAACCTCACAACAGAGGTTCACAACCTCTAATTCCCAAAGATCCTCGTCGACTACCATCGTCGGCGCACATCCTCTTCACATCGTATTTCCATTCTAATTCTGAACTCTCTCTTGAGTTCCTTTCCTCTTGCAATTAAATCATCTTTTACTCAAAACAGTTGGTCACTCTGACCATTCTTAATTGCTTCGACATCACCACTCTCGTCGAGGTACCTACCTTCAAAATAACTCTTAGGGTATTCCTCACATTACTATTGTCCAACCATCCTTGTTGACAACATCCGAATCCCTTATACTTACTCAATACCGATTTCCATCTTACCACATCTCTCTTCATTGTAACCACTACAATGAACCAAAGCTCTACTAACTTCCATCGACTTGTCATTAGACAAATTCTTATCCTTCTTATTTCAACATACAACACACGCACTGTCATGACATCCATTCAGGTGGTGCTTTTGAATCCGTACTATACCCGCACAACCATGATTTTCCAACTATGTGTGAGGCAATTCCTTCCGCCAATCTTCCATTGACATAAGCCACATCATTATGTGCTTTTCTCTTACTCATCTCAGCGACTCTTTCCAACGAAATCTCGCTCAACGGTTACTAACCCATAACCCGATACGGAACAAACACTAGAACTAACTCAACACTAGTTACGTTCTAACTGACTCTGGACTAACGACTCAAGTATACACTTTCCCTTTGAAGATTTAAAGCCGTGCTCTGATACCAATTGTAACAGCCCGTTTTTCAAAGGCCCAAAAAGGCATTACTTTTTTTTCTTTTTCAACTAACACTCAGAGTGCGCATAGAATATTTTTCAATGAGCCGGCATTCAAATATACAAAAGAACTCATTACCATAAGGTGCTTCGACAAGCAAAGTGTATTCCTGAATAATTACAGTCCAAGTCTAAGTATTCAAATACTTACAACAAAATAAGTTAGACAACCCTATGCTAACCAAAAAGCACGGTGCACAAAACACACCGGCGCATAGTCTATCTATACTAAGCTTCACCACGTGCTTACTATAGCCTAGAACTGCCACCGTCGTCACCACGACCTAACCCATCACCTGGGTGGGATGAGCCCGCAAATGAAAGAAAGGGTCACCACAAAATATATAGTATGTATATATATAACCGGTGCGAAAGATGTACACATAACAAATTTCCACATACACAAGAGAAAGCTCTTAACCACCAAAGCAATTCCCACCAACGGGTTCATATAAGCAATGCACACATAGCCTATAATGCAACCTCTACAATGTGTGGTACTAACCCTAGCTACCACAATGCATGAGTTCCGAAACTGTAGGTCCAACCCCTACTAAAACACCAACGAAATCACAAGGTTAAGGTGGATCCACTCCCGCAATCACACCCCATGGTCCACTCCCGCAACCATGTATCGAACTCAACAGAATCACAAGGTATTAAGGTGGATCCACTCCCGCAATCACACCCCATGGTCCACTCCCGCAACCATGTATCAAACTCAACTAAATCACACAAGATTTAGGTGGATCCACTCCCGCAATCACACCCCATGGTCCACTCCCGCAACCATGTGTTGAACTCAATAAAACCCTATAAGAATCAGGTGGGTCCACTCCCGCAACCACACCTCGTAGTCCACTCCCGCAACTACACCTCGTAGTCCACTCCCGCAACTACGCACTAACAATGCATGAGCATACGATTCCCCATGTATACTAATGCAACAAATACATACCTCCCTAGCATATGTAAACCATCTCAACAAAATACATACATATCCAATCATATGTAACAAACCACAACAAACATACATACATTTCCAATCATATGTATTCACCCACATGTTCATACATACATCTCCAATCATATGTAAAACAACGCACGTATTGTAAACACTTTCTCATCACGAGAATACATAACACATACATGCCAAACACACAAACACGCATCACCGAAAATAACCAACAAACATGTTATAACTCAGTGAAAAGACAGAAAATAAAGTGATGCCCTTACCTCGGCAAGCTTCCGTCAACAACACACGCTTAGACAACACAACGCGCTTTCTAAAACAAGCAGCGTAACAATCAATACATTGTTCTCTAACCAATCGTATTGAAACTACACCAAAACCCCAAAAACCTAAAGGTTCCTAAGGAAAATCCACTCTTTCGGATATCATACCAAAAACTACCGTATTGATCAACCACCATGAGTTATCTGTACCATTTTTAGGACCCAAAACAATAGTCAAAAGTCTTAAATAATTTGAAATGCAAAATGGCCGTTTTCTTGCGTTACAAGCCACACACTTTCCGAGTACCCGAAAAACTCGTTTCCAATCCCAACCACTTCCATAAATTAATAAAAAGGGATTAGAAAGTTAAAAACCAAGTTTAGAAATCAGAATCCAAAATCTCAACTCCCAGAGCTCGCCCTGGCGAGTTGGTGGCGAGTGAAGGCAGAGAGTACTGGTCTTACTCGCTCTGGAGCTCGCCCTGGCGTGTTGTCAAGACCTGTGACACTCGCCCTGGCGAGTAACAACTCGCTCAGCGAGTTGCACCTGTCATGACAGCACAAGACAGCAACTCACACCACCTTTTCCACCCCAAGCCTAGTTTGATTCTAATAATTCCCAACATCTTTTTAAGGCATAAAAGCAAACAATTTTCATAAGCAAGCAACACATTTCCGAAAGCATGTTGGTTGCTTCGAGTGCAAGTTATTTGATTTTCATTTCCAAAATCAAAACCAAACCCAAGCACAAGTTTTATTACGGGCCTTAACCGTCCGGTAATCATTTTCAAACATGTTTTCAAAGTACAAAGCGACACCACATGTCACAATAGTTTTAAACCATTTTGACCCCAAAACACTACCCAAAAACACTTAGGAAATATTTTCATAAACCTCAAAATATTTTTCATCGGATTTTCCAAAACAAAACCATACAACGCATTTCCCTTTCGCCCAAAGGTTCAAAGACAACTTTTCTTTTCAAAACCTTACAACATAACCTCATGTAATTGATCAATACATAAACTAACCAAAACCCTAACTTTTCTCATGAGATTTTTCACCAACTCATGGAAAACAAACAACAAAGCCTAAACATGCTTCTCTAGACTCTCATGAACAACTTTCATGGAACAAAAACCATTCACAACCAATTCTTATGAAATTTCTCCCAAGAACATAATCATAAAAATCCTAACTCCCTAAGAATCTTAGCCAAACAAGGATAGGGAATAGGTTTAGTTACCTTAGGAAGAAGAATCTCACAACTCCAAGCTTTCAACCAAGCTTCTAATCAAGTGATATGGTGAAGGAATGCAAAACTTCACAAGTTGGGAAGGTGGAAAAGAAGCTCACGGCCAAGAGAGAAAGAAGAAGTGAACTTGTGATAATTCTAAGTCCACCACTTATAAAAGTCTTGCTAGATTTAGGCCATTGGATCAAATAGGATAAAGTTCTAAGATCACATCCTAGCCATTGGATCAAATCCAAGTCTATCCTCACGAGATATTTCCCATAAACTCATACAACGAAACGCACGCTCAGTTCTCGCGCATCGCGACGAACGAAACTCGCAAAAACAGAAAACCTACAGAAAGAACGTCTAACGTTTTTCCATTCCAAAACTTATCGCCGAATCTTTTTCCGCGACTGTAATTTTCTTTCGCACCTTAGAAAATTAATCTTAGGACATATCCTAACTCGCGCAGATATATAAAACTCCCATCCGAAACCTCACTCAAAACAGACGCAGTAAGATTTTCCATCCGCGGGCAAAATCCTACTCGTTTTTCCAAAAACAAGAATAATCCAAAACTCGTTATTCTAAGACCACAGAAATCTCCTCATACATAAAAGAGGACCACGACCCGAAAGTCTGTGCCTTTCCAGCGCACAAGCACAAAACAGGCTCCGGTTCAGCAAAAATCTCAATAAAGTGACGATACTCACAAAACCGTTTCACCAAAAACCCTAAAACTCGTAGCCGACACTAGAGTTCCTTAGAAAAACTGTACAGTGAAATCTTGGGTCTTACAGGTGCACTTATAAATCGGTCCAATTACATACTCCCTCCGTTACAATTAGAGCTGGGTACACGGGCTGGTCCGCTCCGTTTAACTCGCCCCGCATAAGTCCGCGTATTAAACAGAGTGAGCAAGCCTGTCAGTAAATATAAACGAGTTAAGATATATAAGTCCGAGTTCGGTCCGCATAAGTCCGCGGCTTAAACGGTTAACCTGCGGAGTATTATAAAAAAATTTAAAATCACTTTTTTCAAAGAAAAAACAAAAATATGAATATAATAAATGCTAAAAAAAACTATATTGTTATCAATTTTATGTTATATCATATAAATCGTAAGTAACAAATAAAAAAAATAAAGTTTGTGACATTTTTGGATTTATCTATCTTTTTTAGCTAAGTAATACAACCAAAGAGATAAAATTTGTAATTAATTATATATATAAAAAATAAAATAAAACGGGTCACGGACCAAACCCACGAACCCGCGAATTTAACCCGCATAACCCACGGTTTTAACGGTCCAACCCACACGGGTAAAAATATAAACGGGCCAAAAAAATTGGACTTAAACCCGTCAACACTGTGGGTTAAACGGGCCGGCCCGCGGACCTTGGCCCGTATACCCAACTCTAGTTACAATATATAAGCAAAAATCCACTTTCTAAGTTCATTGTATAATTAATGTATCTTGCCACAATAATGTCCAGCTACATTAATTAAACAATGAATCTAGAAAGTACATTTTTGTTTATATCTATAATCTTGACAACAAAGTTCACAAAACTACCACCGTAGATTCACCACAATTCACCACAACTAGTGGGCCACACCTTCTTCTATTAAATTGGTCTTATTTTATTCATTATTGGCTAAAAGGCATGCCTGTGCTTCTTGTCGGGCAAAGTTCCAAAATTTGTCTTTTTGTATAGTGCTTTTGTAAGAATGCACCATATCACTCTTACATGTCAGGAGGTATATTTGTAAAATGTTTTTAATCTATTTAGGATAGGTGTTACCCAGGTTAGTTTATATGTTTCTTCTCCTCTACTGGTGGAGGGGTATCTGATGTGGAGATTTTCCCTCCTAAACAATATGCATTTGTTTTTGAATTTTAAAACAAGAAAGGTATTATGCAGGGGAGGTACAAAACAAAACTATAAATCCTTTATCTATAAATATCACAAGGATTGCTCAAGGCTTTTACAAAACAAAACAGACAACATATGCATCTGACCAATAAAAATTATCCCTTTCCTTATTTTTCTCCATTCTTTTTTCTTCAAAATGGCCAACCAATCTTCATTTCCTTTTTGTCACCGTCTTATTTTTTTATTTGATATTCTGAGCCTGAAAATAGAAAACTCATGTGATTAGATCTCATCCACAATCAATCTTATAGTGAAGCATGAATATATGAACAAAGATTGAGGCCTTGAACTATTTCTCTATGCAATTTATTAGTTATTTTGTTTGACACTTATATTGTGTCAATATTTTTGGTTTTTTTATAGGCTGGCTAGACTCACTTCTTTCAAGGATCTTGCTTCGGTCTTTTAAAGGTAAATATATCCAATTGATTATATCCCATCTAAAATCAATTTTTTAGTGAAGCATGAATATATGAACAAAGCAAAGCCATGGACTATTTCTTTGTGCAATTTATTATGTGTTACTTTGTTTGAGGCTTAAGTTTTGTGATTAACTTTATTCTCTGTTTTATTATAGGAGATATTAACTTCTTTCAGGGATCTAGCTTGTGTTTCAAAAGTAAATAAATCTATCAAGTTTAGTTTGTTATATATTTTGGTTTGTTGTTTTCTACAAAACATATCATTACATATTACTTTCTGCAGTTATAACAAAAAATGTATGGAGCAATTTACTAACAATTAGTTTAGAGATCTGTTTGGTATAGATGACCTTTATTGAAATTTCAAAATTGAAGTAAAAGATGTTTACCTTGAATGCAAATGTGATAGCAGCCATATGCAAGGAAAAATGAGCAATTGAATTTGAGACAGACATACCCATACTAATGAAGCCTATACCACCAATAGAAGACAAAAAAGGTTAATTAAGAATCCTAAGCAATGTTACCTGACTCTTTACCACTATGAAGCAATGTTACCTGACTCATTCACACAAAATCTTTGCATCATTCAATTCTTACATGAATACTGTTTTTTGTAATACACCATTAAATGACTAACATCATAATTTTAGTAGGATTATGTATAGTTTTTATCATGTAAGAGTTCACACAAAAGATAGATAGTTTCAACAAGAGGCAATATTATCATGTCACTTCCTTAAATAAGATCTGTTAATTCAATGGTCACTTATTAAGCTTAACTAACTATTACTTATTTTTGTTTTCATAAATGGAACATGTTTGTGTGGTAGACATGATTTTTCAGTTTAAGAGCTCATACAAAGTTATTTTGCAACCTGGACTGGGGTAAGACCCAAAAATAAAGATATAGGCCCAAATTCATAGATGGCCCAATTGTACAACCCATTAAATTCAAATTAGCAAACTTGGCAGGAAAGAAATGAAAAGGCGACACGTCCAACACATGGCGCCCTCGCCTCAGATATAACCGTCTTCATAGAGGTCTCGCCAGCAAGCCAACACGTGGAGAGGAATAACCACCTCCCACCTCCATGATCACCACCAAAATAGGAAGAAACCGCCCATCACCACCGTTTATGAGGCGGAGGAGGAGAAGGAAACCGCCACGATCATGGGGTTCTCGTGATCGTGGAGCTCCATAACTGCTACCCATTGAAATCTATAAATAGGGGCTTGTGCTTCATTGTAATGGTTCAGATTTTTTATGAGAAACATGAATTATGGATTCTTACATACGGTTCATTTACTTTATCACCCCCCTTATTTGTTCACCAGAACATTTTGGCGCCCACCGTGGGGCTGCGGTAAAACGATTCCCAGCCTACCACCTTCAACAGACGAAAACCTCTCAACATGACGGGAGGAGCACCCAATCATGGCGGTGGCACAGGCACCAACATGACCTTAATTGACGCCGTCACCGAGTTAAGGCGACGTCAGGCAAAGGTTACGGCCATGGATCAAGAAAAGGCAGATAAAGGAAACGAGGAGGACGAGGACGAAATTAACGATTCTCAACCCTTGGCTCAAACCTTATGGGACGCAAGAGTCCCAGAAAACTTCAAAACACCCCATCTCCCAGCGTTTGATGGAAAAACCGACTCCTCGGAACACTTGATGGCAGTTGGGACACAGATCGCTATCATAGGCGCTGGAGATCATCTGAAATGCAAGTTGCTCTCAGGCACCCTGAAGGAAGCAGCGTTGAGATGATACATGAATTTGCCAAAAAACTCAATAGAAAGTTGGACAGACTTCCAGCGAAAATTCATCCAACAATTCTCAGGGTCAAAACATATCAAGGTCACCGCCACCAGCCTGTTCACTATTCGCCAGAACCACGACGAGACCCTACGTGAATACCTGGCCAGGTTCTGTGAAGCAACCATCAAAGTATCAAATCCCAATCAAGAGATGTTCGTGGCAGCACTCCATAATGGTTTGAAAGCTATAACGCCCCAACTAAAATATCTAGAATATTTAGTCAAGACATAAATAATTGAATCTGAGTACAATAAATTTAACGAGATAAAAACACATGAATTACAAATAATTCATTACAACAGTTGATGAGCTTAAATAATACAGCGGACATTAGAATTAAATTCCTCGATACACAGATAAACTAAAAACAAGGGAAGACTAAATCGTCTAATGCGATGATCCAAGCTCAGCTCCAATCATCAGCTCCATCCTGGTCCTTGCTCCAGTTAACCTGTCTACCTAAAAAAAAATTGGTTTGGAGTGGGGTGAGACTACTAAGCCTCAGTGAGTCCTACTACCCTCCTAGAGGTGACTACACCGGGGGCACCTAAATCAGTCGTATCATTCTAGCATATATAATCATATCCTGAACTGAAAGTAAATGTGTAACACAGAAATTAACTCTTATTCATTTTAAACACAAGGACACTCTGAGGTGAGCATGTCTCAGAGGCCTGCCATATCCGTCAACCGATTCGGTCACGGCATGCAGCTCACAATAACATATCCTAATGGATTGTCCCATTGGGAGTCCATTACGCGATATCACAAGATCGCTCATAACTGACTGAAACTAATTGAGTTATTACTACCATAATTTCCCAATCCCGGGGAGCATACAAACCTAATTAATTTTCTATGTTATACCCTAATGATTATCTGTGATTAACATTCTGTTCGACATTATATTAATTGCGTTACTGCAAGCTATCTGATTATAACGAGGATATAAAACGAGTGTAGAAAACTTTATTTAGAAAATGGAATTATAGGCCAATCCTGTACAAGCTCGCTACGGCGAGTTATCAGCTCGCTATGGCGAGATTATAGGTCCTGACCTAAATCAACTCGCTGTGGCGAGCAGAAGCTCGCCATGGCGAGTTTCATCAGCTCAGAGCCCAACTCGCCATGAATGCTCGCCAGCTACTCGCTGTGGCGAGTTCATGCAGAACTTACCCTGTTTTGCAGAAATCGTAATATTTCAAGTATCACACCTACAATCCTCATTTAACCAGTGCAGAAACATAATTTACATAATATAAAAACAGAATGGAGTGAAATTTGGGATTAATTCCTCTCACACCTCAATTCCTAATATTCCTAAGTTATCATGCAAGTTTTTGATTTAAGGGAAATCTAACTAAACTAGCCTAAAGAACCCACCTGGAAGTGAAGCTTTAACTTGTATAAAAGCTCTGCTACAGTTAGAAGCTCCTTCACCAATACTCACTTGAAATCCCCACTTGAGTTTCTTGAGCAAAAGGAAAAGAATAGAATCATGAGTGTTCTAGAGTTTGGTTAGGTTAAAAGGATGGAGTTGTCCTAATAATAACTGAGATGAGTAACAAATGGATGGGAACAACTTACCAAATTTGAATTGGCTTCAGAAACAAAGAAAATGTATGCAGCAGTACCAACTCAACTCGCCGTGGCGAGTGCATACTCGCGGGGCGAGTAATGCAGAAGCGCAGGCACGTTTTTTCTGCTGGTTCTCCAGAATCGTGCTTTTTCTACAGCACCCAACACCATGCCAGCGTCTCACGATTCATAATGTTGGGTTTACATACACATGCAGTAGAGAAACCAAGTGTAAGGTTAGGATTTGAGTGATTTGGATCAAAAGAGGGGTTTTTATGAGTTTCTTGAAATTGAGTTTCTTACCTCATGGTTTTTGAATTATAGCTCCACCCATGAACTCACAATGCTTTAATTCCTTAGAACTTTGAAGCTTGGACAGAACATGAAGCAAATAGGAGGAGATGAGTAAACTTTGATTCTTGCATGCAAGAGGAAAGGTGGAGAGCAATCTTGGGGGTGAGGGTCTTGTTGTTCTTGCGTGAAAATGAGAGGGAAAGAGGAGTAGATTTTCTGATTCTAGTTGTTGGTGGTGGCGTGGGATGAGAGAAAGAGAAGGTGGAAGCTTAGTGATGCTAAGTTTCAGATAGTGAGAAACAAAAATGAATGAATGAGCAAATACCTAGCCCCTTATAAACCTCCTTCTATGGTCAATTCCTCTTATGCCCCTCCACTCACTCCCAATTAACTTATACTTTTCATATTTCCTCCTTTTAGATGTACTACTTCCAATTAGTCTCAACAATCCTCTCTAATTATTTAAGGTTGGGATGTTACAATCTACCCCCCTTAAAGAATTTCGTCCTCGAAATTCGGAACTCCTTCGCGCTACCTCAGTGTATCTTAACAAGATCCACATCCAAAGTCTAGTGGCGTTTATTTTCCGGTCTAAAAATATCCAATTCCTTGGAATAAAACTTTCCTCTCTTAGGTTACTGACTGAAGGTTATCCTTACATTCTCAAAAGTCTCAGTGCTGCGCACTCTGATTCAAATACTTACTGTCATCTTCTGACAGGGTCGCTTTCATTTTAGACTATGATTTCTTGGGTACCTTAACCATGATCAGTCATTTTTCCTTTACTACGGGTATCACTCCAACTTCAACGGACTTGGACGTCGGTATCTGGCCTGGTTGGGTACGTCTAGGACCTAGGGTATAAGCTTGGGTGTTGTTACAGGCAATTTCCAGATCCTCCTAACAAGGTTGCTCTCTTTCGAACGCTATCATGCATGACACGTCAAATGTACACCTGTACCACGTGTTGTCTAAATGCTACAGAATCGATCGAAATATAAAACGAGTGGAAAATCGTCTAGACACTACTGATTCTTCTGCTGACGAGTCAAACTCATCCGCAGACGAATCTATAGTTATCCGATAATATCCCACCTACAATTTCAATCCATTCTGGTACAACACGGTGATCGCATTCGTACATTTAGCTTGCAGATGCATTTAGGTTCAAACTATGTTTCAGAATTAATGGTTCATCTTGTCTGAGACCTCTTTACCGGTAACTGATGTGTGGAAGTATGGCTAGAATGACCAGGTCACTAAACCTGGCTGATAGCACACGTAAGGCTCGAATTCGTAAAGCTAAGGCTGAAATGGATAAGCATGACTTAAGATGATTTACTGAAATAATCAGCTGATCACTAACGACAGGATGTAGTTCAAGGGACGATGATTCATCAACTTAATTGGACAATTAACACTCACACTTATCTGAGCCGGTTTGGCATAACTAAATCTAAAGTTTGGAAAGCTCTACTTAAGTGTCCGAGTTAAGAACTTGGTCTTACAAGGTACATGAAATGAATCTGGAAGGTCGAAACGTTCGGCAGAGTTGTTCGAGGTTAAAACACGGGTCTAACGTGGTTGCTGAGTACGAAACTTTGAAGGTAACGAACACGGATAGCATTTTATTCTCTTGTTTTCCCTTAAGCTGTTGGAACTGAAACTAATCCTGATTATAACTGACGAGGCTTGGTAGGGAAGAGTTAGCGAATTCAGCTGGAATAGTGACCTTGACGAATGTGACTATGAAGGTCTACAGTGTTTGCTGACACTAGACTAGGTAAGTTTTACCGAAGTAGTTTTGAAGTACATGGATCAACAGATCAACTGAAACGGGCACGAAATTGAATTGAAATTACTCTTGACCTTCTCAAGAATAATTGACTGCTGCAGATAGGATGGAGCCACTGGTAGCACAACTGAAGGAACTGAGAACAAATGCTAAGATTACTTAAGAATAGCGTTGATTATCATTGGTTTAACCATCTGGCTTCGAGAGAATTTTGGAAAATTGCATCCTAAACGAATTTAGGCATTGCACGTGCTTGTCCAGTTACTACGGCACGAGAAGAATTTTCTTATCTGATTCGTAATCAGATAAATTAGAAGGTACATACATCCATAGTGTTCCAAGACTTATGAACATAAAATTGACCAATGCTCGGTCCAACGAGTCGGCTGAAAGAAAAATCCAGAACGAAATGGAGGCTACTGAAAATTGGTCTCCTATTGCATTGAGACTAGTGTTTCACATTCCTATTCCTGCCAGACTCTCGGGCTGGGGCAACTAAGTTTTTCACTCACGTTCATTGCTGACAAGTTCTCACAGGTAGGTCTAACTGGTTCTAATAGTCTCTTGGCTGAAGATTTTAATTATGCAGAAAGTGTCGACTGTTGGCTGAAGCTAAGGTCGATCTTAATTACTTGTCTCTGGTTAACTAATGTGTATCTAAAAGGTTAGTCCGAGTGGTAAGGATCATTAATAGAGCCATCCTATTTGTTATTTCCGTCAAGTATTGGTTTCCTACCTTCGGCACTACGGTAGTGGTAAACTATGGCTGGTTGGATCTGAATTCTCAACTGGTTAACTATTTAGCCTATACGATTGAATGTCTAGTTTAAGGATGACTGAGTGGCATCTCTCAAGGTATGATCAACTGAACCTATTGATTTACTAGCTGACGGATTTATATGTACAAACTTGTATAGTGGGTAGTCTAACTAGTATGGAACTAAGTTACTGATCTCTAAACCGCCTAATGATGAGGTATCTATGGTTCAACCTTGGGGACAGGTCGTGCTAAAGGTAACTCTCAATTATTATTACTAATCAAACTTATCCTATGATGGGTTGGTGCAATTACTAGGATAAGTGACAGGCTGTCTTATTTCATGGGCATCTAAAAGTAGCTGTCGCAAGCGTTAACTTAACGGTCTTGTGATGAGCTAATACTAAGATAAAGATGCTAAGGTTCCACTATTTTTATTAATGTAATTAACTGGTCAAAAGTGCTGGATTACTAGTTTATGGGTACTCAAATTAACGGTCTTCAGTAAACCTATTTGGTGATGGTATTGCTAAGGGAGAACTTTATACTTATGTGACAGTGTGTTATTACTGATTTGGTTGCTAAACTATTCGGTAATAATGTCCTAGAGGCTTTGACTGAAGAGTTCTCGTGATATGGCCTAACTGTTGATCTAGTTATATTTGGGTTTCTAAAGTTTCGCTGGGTCTACTGCTAAAGACTGGTGTAGTTGCAAGGTGATTTTCTAATTGTCGTACTAAAAGTAACTTGTCCCTCAGGGTGAGGTAGAAGGGTTCTCACGAGTTGAAGGGTAAGAATAACTTAGTTAAGGATATTCTAACTAATAATCTAATAAGGTAACCTGGGTGATAAAGATAAGTGCTAGCATTCTAATCTTGGTTCCTCTAACTTAGGTATTTCGGGTTGGATCCCTATTACTAATATCCATTAGGTTCACTATACTAACCCTGCTAAATCTGGAACACCTATGTGCTACTACTTAATACGTCCTCTGGGTAAGGTACTCTTAGAAGGGAAATCTGATTGCTAATACTGGTTTAAGGCTGGGTTTTCCTATTAGTCTCAAAATGCTCATAGGCTCCTAATAGGATAGGTATACTCATTCTAATTCCTGATTGTGTCCAATTCCAAGAATTCTAATTGTTGCATCAGTTACGATTAAGCTCCTAATAGTTTCACTATACCTATTGGTTTCTAAAGAAAGGGTACGGTACTGCTAGCAGAGAATTCTAGTCGCTATACTAGTGAAGGCCAAGTCTCTAATCGTTCGGAATAATTACTGGTTACTAATTGAGAGAGGGTACTCATTCCGATGAGAACACTTAAGGCTTAATAATCTTGGGGTAAGCTTAACTGGTTGTCCTCAGGGATTAGTGTTACTTGGCTGAGGTATTACTAAGTTGTCTCCTAACAGGGTGAACTTCTCGGCTTCACAAAAATTAATGGAATACATGTGAGGTTTATCTGAGTCTTCCTAATAAAGGGGAGTTCCCCGTTTGCACTGGATAACTAAACGTCCCGAGATAAGTTTGGCTTACTCCTATTACTGGTGTTACTTGGTCAATATACTTGACTGATTTTAGGCTCTCGGTGGATAAGGCAATTCTGGATTCAGGAAATTCACCTGACACACTGTGCCAGTGGAATACTGTTGTGCACTGCGCACTTCAGTTTTAAGGGTACACTTACATTCCTTCAATTTATAACTCTACTCCTGTCTTGTGTTACGCAACTTACTCCTGTGGCACCATTTGCCACATTCCAATATCCACTTAAAAGAACTTCCTTCGACGATTGCTCCTCGATTGTAGTTTCACTACGGACTTAACGGTGGAATTCCAGAATTCACTTCAGTTCTAAACCATAATACCCTGCCTACCATTCACAATACTGAGTTGATCAGGCTCAGCACGCGATGGTTTCAGCGTAAACAGTCCAGATCCAAAGGGTCTGCATTACTTAGGAATGAGTTGTTCTGACTCATGGCAAGGTCCGATACTGGATCGACCTGCTCTGATACCAATTATAACGCCCCAACTAAAATATCTAGAATATTTAGTCAAGACATAAATAATTGAATCTGAGTACAATAAATTTAACGAGATAAAAACACATGAATTACAAATAATTCATTACAACAGTTGATGAGCTTAAATAATACAGCGGACATTAGAATTAAATTCCTCGATACACAGATAAACTAAAAACAAGGGAAGACTAAATCGTCTAATGCGATGATCCAAGCTCAGCTCCAATCATCAGCTCCATCCTGGTCCTTGCTCCAGTTAACCTGTCTACCTAAAAAAAAATTGGTTTGGAGTGGGGTGAGACTACTAAGCCTCAGTGAGTCCTACTACCCTCCTAGAGGTGACTACACCGGGGGCACCTAAATCAGTCGTATCATTCTAGCATATATAATCATATCCTGAACTGAAAGTAAATGTGTAACACAGAAATTAACTCTTATTCATTTTAAACACAAGGACACTCTGAGGTGAGCATGTCTCAGAGGCCTGCCATATCCGTCAACCGATTCGGTCACGGCATGCAGCTCACAATAACATATCCTAATGGATTGTCCCATTGGGAGTCCATTACGCGATATCACAAGATCGCTCATAACTGACTGAAACTAATTGAGTTATTACTACCATAATTTCCCAATCCCGGGGAGCATACAAACCTAATTAATTTTCTATGTTATACCCTAATGATTATCTGTGATTAACATTCTGTTCGACATTATATTAATTGCGTTACTGCAAGCTATCTGATTATAACGAGGATATAAAACGAGTGTAGAAAACTTTATTTAGAAAATGGAATTATAGGCCAATCCTGTACAAGCTCGCTACGGCGAGTTATCAGCTCGCTATGGCGAGATTATAGGTCCTGACCTAAATCAACTCGCTGTGGCGAGCAGAAGCTCGCCATGGCGAGTTTCATCAGCTCAGAGCCCAGCTCGCCATGAATGCTCGCCAGCTACTCGCTGTGGCGAGTTCATGCAGAACTTACCCTGTTTTGCAGAAATCGTAATATTTCAAGTATCACACCTACAATCCTCATTTAACCAGTGCAGAAACATAATTTACATAATATAAAAACAGAATGGAGTGAAATTTGGGATTAATTCCTCTCACACCTCAATTCCTAATATTCCTAAGTTATCATGCAAGTTTTTGATTTAAGGGAAATCTAACTAAACTAGCCTAAAGAACCCACCTGGAAGTGAAGCTTTAACTTGTATAAAAGCTCTGCTACAGTTAGAAGCTCCTTCACCAATACTCACTTGAAATCCCCACTTGAGTTTCTTGAGCAAAAGGAAAAGAATAGAATCATGAGTGTTCTAGAGTTTGGTTAGGTTAAAAGGATGGAGTTGTCCTAATAATAACTGAGATGAGTAACAAATGGATGGGAACAACTTACCAAATTTGAATTGGCTTCAGAAACAAAGAAAATGTATGCAGCAGTACCAACTCAACTCGCCGTGGCGAGTGCATACTCGCGGGGCGAGTAATGCAGAAGCGCAGGCACGTTTTTTCTGCTGGTTCTCCAGAATCGTGCTTTTTCTACAGCACCCAACACCATGCCAGCGTCTCACGATTCATAATGTTGGGTTTACATACACATGCAGTAGAGAAACCAAGTGTAAGGTTAGGATTTGAGTGATTTGGATCAAAAGAGGGGTTTTTATGAGTTTCTTGAAATTGAGTTTCTTACCTCATGGTTTTTGAATTATAGCTCCACCCATGAACTCACAATGCTTTAATTCCTTAGAACTTTGAAGCTTGGACAGAACATGAAGCAAATAGGAGGAGATGAGTAAACTTTGATTCTTGCATGCAAGAGGAAAGGTGGAGAGCAATCTTGGGGGTGAGGGTCTTGTTGTTCTTGCGTGAAAATGAGAGGGAAAGAGGAGTAGATTTTCTGATTCTAGTTGTTGGTGGTGGCGTGGGATGAGAGAAAGAGAAGGTGGAAGCTTAGTGATGCTAAGTTTCAGATAGTGAGAAACAAAAATGAATGAATGAGCAAATACCTAGCCCCTTATAAACCTCCTTCTATGGTCAATTCCTCTTATGCCCCTCCACTCACTCCCAATTAACTTATACTTTTCATATTTCCTCCTTTTAGATGTACTACTTCCAATTAGTCTCAACAATCCTCTCTAATTATTTAAGGTTGGGATGTTACAAAAGCCGGACACTTCAATGAATCCCTAGCTCAAAAACCAGCAACCGCAATGCAAGAAATTATCAAGATGGCGGAATGCTACATCAAAGGCGAAGAAAGTAACGTCGAAAAGAGATCACGAGACGCGAGAGAAAGAGAGCCGGTTAACAAAGGAACCAGAGCCCCGGAGTTTTACCAGCAGAGACGACGTCAACCAGACCACAGAGGGCATGAGCCCCAAAGGAAACCGTATCATCAACAAGTAAGGCGTGACATGGGAAGATTCCCAGAGAAAGAGTATACACCTTTGAACAGAGCAAGAGTCTACATCCTAGACAAAATTCTGGAAACTGGACTCTCCAGATTACCCCGTCTAAGAGGAAAAGAGTACCAATTGGGGCAAAACATGAATGCATGGTGCGCATATCATAGATGCTAGGGACACGACACAGAGAAATGTTTCAGGCTAAGAGATTTCTGTTGGGGAATCAAGAGATAGACTTTTAAAACTCTTTTAAAAATCAATCTCATGAGCGGAAAAACCCCTTTGCCTAGATCACTTAGAACAACAAGAATCATGTGTTTACCTCTTGAAGCGTCGAGGAGTTTGATCACGAGCGCTGCACGAACGACAAACGCCTCTACTCAGTCCACACGAACAGTCCCTCCGTCTACAGTGCTAGTTGTGAATGATCGGAAGTAGAGAGTTTGAGAGAACTAGAAATTCTAGTGCGGCTAGGTTTTCTAAATGTGTTTTACGTGAATGAAATGAGTCACCCCAAGGATTCTATTTATAGAACCCCTTGTGTGTGCCATACCTTATGGTGTACTATATTTCTCACTTAAGCATACCGTACCTTACGGTGTACTAAATTATAAATGAATCTCATCCATTTAATTAATCTCTCTTCTATCTGTTCTTATGTGTGTAAACCCTGTAGGTTCTCGCAACGTTGGCAATAATATTTAATCACTATTTAATATTATAAACAGTGAGCGGTATCTAGCAACACATCACTGCTACCCAAGTGACGAGAATGTCATGTGATCTGACGTAACCTTTCTGTGATAATAATTATGTATAATTACCCTTTTGCCCTTATATCTAAATTGAACTCAAGGCATAATATGTGTCATCCTTGTGTAGTCCAATTATTATATTCCTTGATACCCGAGTATACTTAATCCAAGTCCAATATCTTATATTGACGTATTATGGTGTGGCCACACACTTTTAGTCATACTCGATCAAGGGGCCCATAGATATTGCTCCTATTATGCAGGAGGGGCAAATTCCATCTAGGCCACTCATGTCCCTCAACATGATTCGTAGAGTACCCATCAACCGACTTTATAGTTGTCCTGTTACAGACAACGTTTGAACGACAACAAAGTACTCGACTCCACATCTAGGGTCCATAGCGGTTTCAGGTCAAAGGGTGGTATACACCACTATCACAATGAGAATAACTTATGACACTTACATAATACACTATGTAGTATTCTCATGGCGGGTCAATCCAATATAAATATTACTCCTAATATTTATATCTATGTGAAGACTTGATATCTCATATCCATGACTCGTGAGATGCGGTCATCAGTCTACTCACATAATAGTCTCTATGTTTTACTGTTATCCCTCTTCACAATAAAACCTTGACTACGGATACTTTTAGAATAATGTCCTTAAGTTCAATGGGGTCTCACGGTTAAGTCACACTTAAAGTTCCATTAAACAGACAAACTATTCTAGGGACTTTATTACTTTGTGAAAACAAACATAATAAAGAAACGCCTTATTATTAATAATAATAAATAATTCGATACAAGTACCAAGTTCAAATAAAACTATTGGCCTCTAGGGCTTACACCAACAATCTCCCACTAGCACTAGAGCTAATCAGGCATATACCTAATACCCATAGATCTAGTATGGCCATCATGTTTTTGTTGCGCAAGAGGCTTTGTAAGTGGGTCAGCAATATTGTCAAGTGTTGGTACTTTGCATATCTTCACATCTCCTCTATCTATTATCTCTCGAATGAGGTGATAGCGCCGAAGTATGTGCTTGGATCGTTGGTGAGATCTAGGCTCCTTAGCTTGTGCGATGGCACCATTGTTGTCACAATAGAGATCAATGGGATCCACAATGCTAGGGACTATGCCAAGTTCAGTAATGAACTTCTTGATCCAAACAACTTCCTTTGCTGCATCTGAGGAAGCAATATACTCGGCCTCAGTAGTAGAATCAGCGACTGTTTCTTGCTTTGAACTCTTCCAGCTCACAACGCCACCATTTAAGCAGAACGCATAACCAGATTGCGATTTAAAATCATCTTTATCTGTCTGAAAGCTAGCATCGGTGTAACCTATTACAGCGAGCTCTTCCTGACCTCCAAATATCAAGAACGAATCTTTAGTCCTTCTCAAGTACTTAAGAATGTTCTTGACAGCAATCCGATGAGAATCACCGGGATCAGACTGGTACCTACTCGTTGCACTCAAAGCGTACGAGACATCTGGTCGAGTACATAACATGGCATACATGATAGATCCTATTGCAGATGCATAAGAGATTTTATTCATTTGATCCCTTTCTTCCTTAGTTGAAGGGGATTGTGTTTTTGATAGAAACAAACCATGTTGCATAGGTATGAATCCCTTCTTAGATTCATGCATACTAAAGCATCTCAACACTTTGTCTATATATGTACTCTGACTCAAGCCAAGCAGTTTTTGTGATCTATCTCTATAGATCCTGATTCCTAGTATATAGGCTGCTTCACCCAAGTCTTTCATAGAAAAGCAATTCCCTAGCCAAGTCTTAACTTGTTGTAAGTTAGGGATGTCGTTTCCAATGAGCAATATGTCATCCACATATAGCACTAGGAATGCAACTATGCTCCCACTAACCTTCTTGTAAACACAAGGCTCATCTTCATTCTTAATGAATCCAAACTGTCTTACAGTTTCATCAAAACGAAGATTCCAGCTTCTGGAAGCTTGCTTCAATCCATAGATTGATCGTTGCAACTTGCATATCTTTTTGGATTCCTTTGGTATGCCAAAACCTTCAGGTTGTGTCATGTACACATTCTCAAGGAGATTTCCATTTAGGAAAGCAGTCTTGACATCCATCTGCCATATTTCATAGTCATGATATGCAGCAATAGCAAGTAAAATCCGAACAGATTTAAGCATTGCAACTGGTGAAAAGGTTTCATCATAGTCAACACCATGAATTTGCTTAAAGCCCTTAGCCACCAGTCGTGCTTTATAGGTATGTACTTTACCATCCATGTCAGTCTTCCTTTTGAAGACCCACTTGCATCCTATAGGATTAATTCCTTCAGGAGGCTCTACCAAGGTCCATACCTGGTTAGTGTACATGGAATCCATTTTAGATTTCATGGCCTCTAGCCACTTCTCAGACTCAGCGCCAGTGATGGCTTCTTGGTAGGTCACAGGCTCATCTTGATCCATGAGTAATACATCACCTTGCTCGATTATGAGATATC
The DNA here is from genome assembly GCA_030408175.1 of Trifolium repens. Taxonomy (NCBI): domain Eukaryota; kingdom Viridiplantae; phylum Streptophyta; class Magnoliopsida; order Fabales; family Fabaceae; genus Trifolium; species Trifolium repens. Next base: position 32,889,015 of record CP125836.1, on the reverse strand, counting down.
CATATCTCTCGGGTTGGTGACGTATCCTGTTTGACCTACGCTGATCTTGTGTTACCTGAGCAGGTTGCTCTTCCACAACATTTTGTGTTTCCTGCTCTTGTTCCTCCATAGGTGTGTCATTACTTTGTGGTTCTTGAATTTCTTCAAGTTCTACTTTCCTCCCACTGATTCCCTTGGAAATAAATTCCTTTTCTAGGAATACCCCAGTTCGAGCGACAACTACTTTGCCCTCAGAAGGATTGTAGAAGTAGTATCCTCTTGTTTCTTTAGGATACCCCACAAAGAAACATTTATCAGATTTGGCCTCGAGTTTAGTTGAAATTTGTCGTTTCACATAAACTTCGCAACCCCAAATCTTCATGTAAGACACGCTTGGTCTCTTACCAGTCCATATCTCATATGGTGTCTTATCAACCGTTTTTGATGGAACACGGTTAAGTGTTAAAGCTGCTGTTAATAGAGCATGTCCCCAAAAGGAATTTGGAAGATCTGTATGACTCATCATGGACCGTACCATGTCTAACAAGGTTCAGTTTCTTCTCTCGGATACACCATTCCATTGGGGTGTTCCAGGAGGAGTGAGTTGAGATAGAATCCCACACTCTTTTAAATAGTCATCAAATTCTAAGCTTAAATATTCACCACCTCGATCTGATCGAAGTATTTTAATATTCTTGCCTAGTTGGTTTTGTACTTCATTCTTGAATTCTTTGAACTTTTCAAAAGATTCTGATTTGTGTTTCATTAGATACAGATAACCATACCTACTGTAATCATCAGTGAATGTGATGAAGTACTGGAAACCTCCTCTAGCTTGTGTGTTCATTGGTCCACACACATCTGTATGTATGAGGGCCAAAAGATCACTAGCCCTTTCACCTTTTCCTGTGAATGGGGTCTTTGTCATCTTCCCCAATAAACAAGATCTACATGTATCAAATGATTCATAATCAAGAGAGTCTAAAAATTCACTTTTGTGGATTTTAGAAATGCGTTTCTCATTTATGTGGCCTAAGCGACAATGCCAAAGGTAAGTAGGATTCAACTCATTTGGTTTCATCCTTTTAGTATCAATGTTATAGATTGGCGTTTCAAGATCAAGGACATAAAGTCCATTATTCATTTGTGCACTAGCATAGAAAATATCATTCAAATAAATAGAGCAACAATTGTTCTTTATTATAAATGAAAAACCAAACTTGTCTAAACAAGAAACGGAAATAATATACCTGCTAATTGCAGGTACATAATAGCAGTTCTCCAACTGAATTATTAAACCACTAGGTAAAGTTAAAACATAAGTTCCCACGGCTAAAGCAGCAACCTTTGCTCCATTGCCAACTCGAAGATCAACTTCACCTTTTGCCAATTCTCTACTCCTTGTTAGCCCTTGCACATTAGTACAAATGTGAGAACCACATCCGGTATCCAATACCCATGATGCTGAAGTAGATAAATTAATTTCTATAACAAAAATACCTGCTGAATTGGAACTCTCTATTCCATTCTTCTTATCTTCCAGGTACTTTGGGCAATTCCTTTTCCAGTGTCCAGTCTTACCGCAGTGGAAGCAATTACCCTCTTTTGCTATACCGCCCTTAGGCTTCAAAGCATGAGTGACAGGTTTAGGCTTGGCAACTTCTTTGCCCTTACCCTTACCCATCCACTTGTTTGGCTTCTTGTTCTTCGTTTTGAATTTTCCACTATTGACCAACAGGATGGCCTTTCCTTTTCCCTTGCTCATGTTCTTCTCAGCAGTTCTCAACATAGCTGAAAGTTGTGGCAGAGTTTTGTCCATATCATTCATAATGAAATTCATGACAAATTGATTGAAACTTTCCGGCAACGATTGCAGGATAAGATCAATAGCAAGCTCCTGCTCAAGGGCCAAGCCCAATCGCTCTAGGTTCTCAACATACCCAATCATCTTGAGCACGTGAGGTCCTACAGGAGATCCTTCTGCCAACCTACATTGGAAAAGTGTTTTGGAAACTTCAAATCGTTCATGCCTAGCTTGCTCTTCGTAGAGCATTTTCAGATGCCCGATCATGGCGAATGCATCCATGTTTTCATGTTGCTTCTGAAGCTCAGAATTCATGGTTGCTAGCATGAGACATGAAACTTCTAAGGCATCATCAACATGCTTCTTATAAGCATCTTTCCCAGCCCTAGTAGCAGAACTAGTCGGTGCTTCTTCAGGAACAGGTTCCTCAAGAACATACAGCTTTTTCTCATTCTTGAGGACAATCCTCAAATTTCGGTGCCAGTCTAGAAAATTATTTCCAGACAATTTTTCCTTCTCAAGGATTGATCGCAAAATGTTGTTCGAACTGTTTGTTGTCATGGTGATCTACATTTAAGAAAATATGAAGATATAAGTATCATTAAAAACATATTCAATTAGGCCTTTAATTAAATATGCTCCCACTATTTTACTCAAACCAAATGACCCTTAACATTTGATTCGGAAAATCCCATTGGAAGATTTTCTAGTGGGTTGAGATCCATATTTCACCATGTCTTGAGTCAGCGTGGGCTGATCACCCAAAACATAGTTGTTTAGGTAGGAACTCCTTCCAATTGTATCTCATACAATTCTCGAACATTACTAGTTGGGTGAATAACTCCTTATTCTAATCCATCGTATGGATTGTTCCCAACTTTTGCTTCTAAACTTTTATTATCTTATTATAATTAGTTTAGTTAAGTTAGACCCAAAAGGATAGCAGTCAGATATTACAATTATCCTATCGCATCTTACTAGTATAGAAAATGCACCTCGCTTGAGCAAGCCCACATATTTCGATATTAGTCTTGATGAGTGCTAAATTTTGGAAAGCTTTTAACTTAATATTTCTTTTAAGGGATTTTAATTAAGTTTGATCTCACCGGCTTATATATCACATACAAACGATTCTCAACATGCATATAATAATACACTCATAAATTAAAGCTTATAAATAAAACATGCTAACATACATATCCTACATATCATGCATCACATACAAAATATATAAGACTAGGTACTATAGTTATGGCCACTAACGTGACGGACAAAAATAACTAAATAAAATTACAAGTCTTCCATCTTTGAGTTGACTTCTCAAGTCTCTACCTTGGCGTCTTTTTTTGGTATTGTCTCCCGTCATCACGAGCAATTACACTTATTTAAAATAAATAAATATAATAAATAAATAAATTGTCACGACACGTAGACCGTATTTTAAAAATAAACCACGACACGCAGGTCGTATTTAAACCAAATAAAATAAACGCCAAACACGCTAAGGCCATAACTATATACCTCTAATAATTAATTAAAATTAATTACTCATGATAAAAGGCACGTTTCAATCAGATTACAAATTAAAATGGTCAAACTAAATCAGCGTAAAAGACTCACACTATTTGATGCTCATAAATTTGAATCAAATCCCGCAATAATGATATATCAATATATGACAAAATAAATATGGCAAGTTATTTAAGACTCTTTATTTGAATAAACCAAAAGTCAAAATTGATAAACATCTCACGGGTTCTGATATTCAAGATTTTGAATCAAATAGTAATATCAATTCAAGATTAGTTTGCAAACTAGAATCATCTATGCGTATGGACAATATATGAATAAAGACAATACAACATGCCTATATATATGAAACTGAGACATATTCATTCACGCAATCCAATGATAAAAGATTAACAAACCACATATATATCTCATATATATACAAATGACATGCCAATAAAATTGAATCATATTCAGAAGCATAAAAGCATGCATTCATGTTAATCATAATGCATCAAAATTGATCCGAGACCGAATCAAGTCGAGTAAAATTATATATAACACATCTCATGTATTGGAATGAAACGTAAAGCCAAAACGTAAAAAAAATAAAAATTGAATGAATCATATTCATATCATCAAAACAGCAAACAAACAAATAGAATTCAAATTATCTAAGATAGCTCTGATACCACTGTTGGGGAATCAAGAGATAGACTTTTAAATCTCTTTTAAAAATCAATCTCATGAGCGGAAAAACCCCTTTGCCTAGATCACTTAGAACAACAAGAATCATGTGTTTACCTCTTGAGGCGTCGAGGAGTTTGATCACGAGCGCTGCACGAACGACAAACGCCTCTACTCAGTCCACACGAACAGTCCCTCCGTCTACAGTGCTAGCTGTGAATGATCGGAAGTAGCGAGATTGAGAGAACTAGAAATCCTAGTGCGGCTAGGTTTTCTAAATGTGTTTTACGTGAAGGAAATGAGTCACCCCAAGGATTCTATTTATAGAACCACTTGTGTGTGCCATACCTTATGGTGTACTGTATTTCTCATTTAAGCATACCGTACCTTACGGTGTACTAAATTATAAATGAATCTCATCCATTTAATTAATCTCTCTTCTATCTATTCTTATGTGTGTAACCCTGTAGGTTCTCGCAACGTTGGCAATAATATTAAATCACTATTTAATATTATAAACAATGAGCGGTATCTAGCAACACATCACTGCTACCCAAGTGACGAGAATGTCATGTGATCTGACGTAACCTTTCTGAGATAATAATTATGTATAATTACCCTTTTGCCCTTATATCTAAATTGAACTCAAGGCATAGTATGTGTCATCCTTGTGTAGTCCAATTATTATATTCCTTGATACCCGAGTATACTTAATCCAAGTCCAATATCTTATATTGACGTATTATGGTGTGGCCACACACTTTTAGTCATACCCGATCAAGGGGCCCATAGATATTGCTCCTATTATGCAGGAGGGGCAAATTCCATCTAGGCCACTCATGTCCCTCAGCATGATTCGCAGAGTACCCATCAACCGACTTTATAGTTGTCCTGTTACAGACAACGTTTGAACGACAAAAAAGTACTCGACTCCACATCTAGGGTCCATAGCGGTTTCAGGTCAAAGGGTGGTATACACCACTATCACAATGAGAATAACTTATGACACTTACATAATACACTATGTAGTATTCTCATGGCGGGTCAATCCAATATAAATATTACTCCTAATATTTATATCTATTTGAAGACTTGATATCTCATATCCATGACTCGTGAGATGCGGTCATCAGTCTACTCACATAATAGTCTCTATGTTTTACTGTTATCCCTCTTCACAATAAAACCTTGACTACGGATACTTTTAGAATAATGTCCTTAAGTTCAATGGGGTCTCACGGTTAAGTCACACTTAAAGTTCCATTAAACAGACAAACTATTCTAGGGACTTTATTACTTTGCGAAAACAAACATAATAAAGAAATGCCTTATTATTAATAATAATAAATAATTCGATACAAGTACCAAGTTCAAATAAAACTATTGGCCTCTAGGACTTACACCAACAATTTCATCGAAGAATTGATAAAAAGTGGCCATCTAAGGAAGTTTCTAGATGACGCCTCTAGCGGGAAGGTTGTTGTCCCAAAAGTACGGAGAGACTCAGAGAGAGATCAAGGAGCGAACCCAGAAGGCGAGAAAGTAAGGATAGTAGTCAACACCATTGCGGGAGGTTTCGCAGGAGGAGGCGAATCCAACAACGCCCGCAAACGCTACGTGAGGCGGTCAGAATTCGAAGCAAAATTTGTGGGACACACATCTATCTCATCCACTCCAGATTTGTCATTCATAAAAGAAGACAAAAGGTGTTGACTATTTGGTGTTGGCTGCATTTTGGTAAAACAATATGTTAAGCAGGATGTGGTATGTAATGTTACAACATCGTAATCTGACGTGAGCGCGCCAGCTGTAGCGTATCATTAATGCGCGCTGTTTTATTTTTAGAGAAGATCTTTTCTCTTTCATCAGTTCTTTGCGTGTGCATCAAGGAAGGTTTTATTTCCTAAACAGATCTTGTGCTCAGAGATTGTTTTGGGAATTATTATGAAGACTTATTTTATAAACATATCAAATCTTTAAAGATATGGTTTTATTTTATATTTGTGAGCTGGATGTTTCTTATGGGCAGAGCTACTGAAGCCCAAATTACCAGCTATATATTGAAGGTCGAAAACCTAATTAAGGTAGGTGTTCAAGCATGAGTTTAGCCGTCTTAGGGTTTTTTGCTTGTGTTATTTTGTGAGCCTTTCTTGTGTCATATTGATGCAAGCTTAGGACTGAGTGTTTATTGAGTTGTAAACTGTGATTGTCTCTAAAGCTTTTAAGCAAGGAGATAATTATTGTGTGTGTGTCCTCTCCAAAGCTTTTAAGCAAGGAGTTGGGATCTTGATACTTGTGTATCACTCAAAGCCTTTAGGTAAGAGTGATCTAGTGTTTGGGAGAGTGTCTCCACCATAGTGATTGATTCAACAACAGTGCTGTCTGTACTGTTGAGCTTAAGGAGTGAGTTGGGAACTCATACCTAGGAGTTCCTAGGTAGAAGAACATAAGGATAGTTGCTAGGTGATAAGTTGTAAACGAGGAGTTTGCTGTAAGACTTTGAACTAGGGCTATTAGTGGAATTCCTCCTGGATTGGTATCCCCCAGAGGTAGGTTGCGGTTTGCACCGAACTGGGTTAACAAATCACCGTGTGTTTGTTTATTTCTGCATTATTTACTGTTTTATACTTTGTCTATCAGATCTGGTAAAGTGTTGTAACATCGTATACAACATCTTATACTGGTGTGCCAGAATTTTTAATTGGCATCAGAGCAGACACCCTAACATATTTGGTGAGCTCCAGGGAAGTTATTTTCTGGTACTATGGACATGGAACGAGGATCTGTGGGCAGACCACCACTTTTAGATGGCACCAACTATGATTACTGGAAGTCACGTATGATGGCCTTTCTAAAATCTATGGATAGCCAAACTTGGAAAGCAGTTATCAAAGGTTGGGAACACCTTGTGATGACGGGCACAACCGAATTAAAGCCAGAAGAGAACTAGTCTAAGAAAGAAGATGAGTTGGCTCTTGCAAACAACAAAGCCTTGAATGCTTCATTTAGTGGAGTGGACAAATACATATTCAGGCTGATCAAGCAATGCACTGTGGCAAAAGATGCTTGGGAAATTCTCAAGACTACTCATGAAGGGACACCCAAGGTAAAGATGTCAAGGCTCCAACTTCTAACCACTAAGTTTGAGAACCTCATAAGAAGGAAGATGAAAGTATACGTGATTTTCATATGAACGTGATTGATTTTGCAACTCATTTGACTCACTTGGTGAAAAAATCCCTGAAGAAAAGCTTGTGAGAAAAATTCTCAGGTCTCTACCTAGGAAATTCGACATGAAAGTTACAGCCATTGAAGAAGCTCAAGATATCTCAAGCATGAAAGTGGATGAGCTTATTGGATCACTTCAAACCTTTGAATTATCTATAAATGATAGATCTGAAATGAAGGACAAAAGCATAACGGCTATCTCCAACACTGATGATGATAATGAGATTCGATGTGACATGGAGACGAATAAAGGAATTTCTAATGCTATTATAGATCTTGAGAAGCAATTTAATAAGGTGCTACAAAAGATGGATAGGAAACCAAGACCAAATGTTGAGAACATGTCATTCAACATCAGTAAAAACAGTAATGTTCAGAGAAAAGGTGAACCTGATGATGAAACTGTTGAGCATATTGCAGCATTCACTGGTAGATATGAATTTGATGAAGATTCTTGTGATGAAGATATAACGTTTGATGAACTTGCTAGCATCTTCAAAGAGTTACTCACTAGGTATGAAGAAATGTGTAGAATTCTTGAAAAGCAGAAAAAGACCATTAACAGACTCCAAGCTGAAGTGAACATACAGGCTGAAAAGGCGTCAAAAGCTCAGGATGAAGTCACCCAAGTTAATATCCAAATGGATGACTTAAGGAAACGTGTGAGCCAGCTGAACCCAGGAACCAATTTTCTTGAACAAATCCTGGAGAGTGTACCGAGTGGTAAGGCTAGGTCAGTTGGGTACAACTACACAAGTCTTAACCAGCATCAACTGAATCCGAAAACCAAGTTTATGGCCGCTGAAAGAGTTTTTGATCCTTGCACTGGAAACGTGATGTTGAAGCATCATACTCAACATCCTAGAACCTACCATGTTCCTAAATTTGAGTCTGATTCAAAACCCCATGTGCACCAAAGACCTAAAAGTCAGAGGAGATATCGAAGGTGGGTATGTCACCATTGTGGTAAGAAGGGACATATAAGGCCTTTCTGTTTCAAGCTGTATGGGTATCCCGAGCGGTATCAACAAGCAAATCCTACACCTGAAGTGATAAATGTCAAGAAGGAATGGAAACCCAAAGATGGCTCTTTTACTTTAATCACCAAGGCAACTCCCATTACTACTGTTCCAGTAATTACTGCAAATAAGAATAAAACTTCTACTGTGGAGAAAGGAACATTTATGCCTGTAAGTGAGTCTCCCTCTACGTCGATTTTGAAGGAAAATTGATACGATAAAAGCAGCGGAATTATAAAATTTTCCTTTTGTGATCTATACGAATGGTCATGAATTGTGTTTAGAGTTTTACCTTTTGATTCGAAAACTCCCTTTAAATCACGAACGGCTATCGAACACTTCGAATCACGAACAAGGTCACGAACAAGAACCTCGAACCGTCACGAACAAGGTCACCACCTAGTCACCAACGAATTTGATCACAAGCGTTAAAGGTATAACGCCTCTAGCCTGTCCACACGAACAACAACCTTCAATGGAGTGCTAGCTCCAATGGTTTGAAGGGTTAGGAGAAAGGAGACACAAAATAAGGATTAGGGTTTTTCACAAAAACTCTAGAAAGGTGATTAAGGTTTCTCAAGAGAGGAGAGAACAAAGGCTCATGAGAATGAGTAACAAAAGTGTGTAACTGTTTTTTCTTACCACAAGGGTTCTATTTATAGAATCACTTGCCATGGCAAAATTATACTAAAGCCCTTTTAACTAAATGGGCTATAGTGGGCGCCATTCTCATGTAAATATGTCTAGTACATATTTGCACCCCTTTCTTGCTACATCATACCATATGATGTAATGCTTATTTTAATTACCATGATACCCTTATCATATTTCCTTATTTCTCCAAGGTGCACCGTACCTTACGGTGTTCCAATCTCACTAGGTTGTTCTTATGTGTGTGATCCTGTAGGTTTCCGTAACGCTGACAATTATAATAAATCACTATTTATTATAATAAACAGTGAGCGGTATCTAGCAACACATCACTGCTACTCAAGTTACGAGAAATTAACATGTGATCTAAACATAACCTCTTGTGATAATATCAGTGTGTATAATTACCCCTTTGCCCTTATGTCTATATTGAACACAAGGCATACACAGTGTCATCCTTGTCCAGTTCAATATTGGGCCCGTGACATTTATCCTGTTATGCAGGATTGGCAAATTCCATCTAGGTCACTACTGTCCCTCAGCATGCTTCGCAAAGTACCCATCAACTGCCTTTATAATTATCCTGTTACGGATAACGTTAGATCAACAACAAAGTACTTCACTCCCCATCTAGGGTACAAAGTGGTTTCAGGTCTAAGGGTGGTCTACACCATTATCACCATGAGAGTAACTTATGACACTTTGCATAACTTTGCATGTAGTACTCTCATAGCGGGTCAATCCAGTATAAATATTACTCCTAATATTTATACCTACGTCAAGACTTGATAACTCCTTATCCCATGATCCATGAGATGTGATCATCAGTCTATCTTCATAATAGTCTTTATGCTTTAATGTTATCCCCTTTACCTTAAAGCTCGACTACGGATACTTTAAGAATAGTGCCTTTATTTTTAATATTATCTCATGATTAAGTCATACTTAATTATTAAACGGACTTTCTATTCTAGGGACTTCATTATTTTGCAACCTTACAAACATAATAAAGAAAATGCCTTTTATTATTAATAAAGAAACAATATATTATTAATAATTAATTCGATACAAGTACTAAAGTCATTGGCCTCTAGGGCTTACACCAACAATCTCCCACTAGCACTAGAGCCAATCCGACATTACTTTAATACCCATAGACCTAGTGTGCCCATCATGCTTCAACTGCGCAAGAGGCTTTGTTAGTGGATCAGCTATGTTGTCAAGTGTAGGTACTTTGCATATTTTCACATCTCCTCTATCTATTATCTCTCGAATAAGATGGAATCGCCTAAGTATGTGTTTGGATCGTTGGTGAGATCTAGGTTCCTTAGCTTGTGCAATTGCACCATTGTTATCACAATACAGACTAATGGGATCAACAATGCTAGGGACCACTTCAAGTTCAGATATGAACTTCTTGATCCAAACAGCTTCCTTTGCAGCACTTGAGGCAGCAATATACTCGGCTTCAGTTGTAGAATCAGCTACTGTCTCTTGCTTTGAAATCTTCCAGCTTACAGCGCCACCATTTAGGCAAAACACAAAACCAGATTGCGATCTAAAATCATCCTTGTCGGTTTGGAAACTAGCATCGGTGTACCCTACAACCGCAAGTTCTTCCTCACCTCCATATACCAAGAATGTTTCCTTAGTTCTTCTCAAGTACTTAAGGATATTCTTGACAGCTATCCAATGAGCCTCACCGGGATCAGATTGGTACCTACTTGTTGTGCTTAAAGCATACGAGACATCTGGTCGAGTACATAACATGGCATACATAATAGATCCGATTGCTGATGCATACAGAATCTTATTCATGCGTTCCCTTTCTTCTTTTGATGAAGGGGATTGTGTCTTCGAAAGACATATTCCATGTTGCATTGGTATGAATCCTTTCTTGGAATCATGCATGCTAAAGCGTCTTAACACTTTATCTATATATGTACTCTGACTTAGGCCAAGCAGTTTTCGTGATCTATCTCTATAGATTCTTATTCCTAATATATAGGCTGCTTCACCAAGATCTTTCATAGAGAAGCATTTCCCTAACCAAGTCTTTACTTGTTGTAATGTAGGGACATCGTTTCCTATTAGTAATATGTCATCTACATATAGCACTAGGAAAACGATCATGCTCCCACTAACCTTCTTGTAGACACAAGGTTCATCTTCATTTTTAATGAATCCATATTTTGTTAAAGTTTCATCAAAACGAAGATTCCAGCTTCTGGAAGCTTGCTTCAATCCATAGATTGATCGTTGTAACTTGCATATCTTATGAGCTTCATTTGGTATGTCAAATCCTTCAGGTTGTGTCATGTACACATCCTCAAGGAGATTTCCATTAAGGAAAGCAGTTTTGACATCCATTTGCCATATTTCATAATCGTGATATGCAGCGATAGCAAGTAAAATCCGAACAGATTTAAGCATTGCAACTGGTGAAAAGGTTTCATCATAGTCAACCCCATGAATTTGTTTATATCCTTTAGCAACCAGTCTTGCTTTGTAGGTATGTACTTTACCATCCATGTCAGTCTTCTTTTTGAAGACCCACTTGCATCCTATAGGACGAATTCCTACAGGAGGCTCTACCAAGTTCCAAACTTGGTTTGTGTACATGGAATCTATTTCAGATTTCATGGCTTCTAGCCACTTCTCAGATTCGGGACCAGTTATGACCTCTTGGTAGGTTACAGGCTCATCTTGATCCATGAGTAATACGTCACCTTGTTCCGTTATGAGATACCCATATCTCTCAGGTTCGTGACGTATCTTGTTTGACCTACGCTGGACTTGTTCTACTTGAGCAGGTTGTTCTTCCACAACATCTTGTGGTTCCCGCTCATGTTCCTCCATTGTTTGCCCAATAATTGGCGGTTCTTGAGTTTCTTCAAGTTCCACACTCCTCCCACTGATTCCTTTGGAAATAAATTCTTTTTCCAAGAAGACACCAGTTCGAGCGACAAACACTTTGCCCTCGGAAGGATTATAAAAGTAGTATCCTGTTGTCTCTTTAGGATATCCTACAAATAGGCATTTGTCAGATTTGGGTTCAAGTTTAGTTGTGGTTAGTCGCTTTTCATAGACTTCACAACCCCAAACCTTCATGAAAGACAGATGTGGTTTCTTTCCACTCCATATCTCATATGGTGTCTTTTCAACCTTTTTGGATGGAACGTGGTTAAGTGTATAAGCTGCTGTCAATAGGGCATGTCCCCAAAAGGAGTTTGGAAGATCCGCATGACTCATCATGGATCGCACCATGTCTAACAAGGTTCGATTTCTTCTCTCAAATACACCATTCCATTGTGGTGTTCCGGGAGGAGTTAGTTGTGATACTATACCACATTCTTTAAGATGGTCATTGAATTCTAGGCTTAAATATTCACCACCTCGATCTGATCGAAGAGTTTTAATATTCTTACCTAATTGGTTTTGCACTTCATTTTTAAATTCCTTGAACTTTTCAAAGGATTCGGATTTGTGTTTCATTAGATACACATATCCATATCTACTAAAGTCATCAGTAAATGTTATGAAGTATGTAAAACCACCTCTAGCAGTTATGTTCAATGGTCCACATACATCAGTATGTATGAGTGCCAAAAGATCATTAGCCCTTTCACCTTTTCCTTTGAATGGGGATTTTGTCATCTTTCCAATTAAACAAGATCTACATGTATCATATGATTCATAATCAAAAGAGTCCAAAAGTCCATCTTTATGGAGTTTGGAGATGCGTCTCTCATTTATATGGCCTAAACGACAGTGCCAAAGGTAACTTGGATTCAACTCATTTGGTTTCATCCTTTTAGTATTAATGTTATAGACTGGCGTTTCAAGATCAAGGACATATAGTCCATTATACATTTGAGCATTAGCATAGAATATATCATTTAAATAAATAGAGCAACAATTGTTCTTTATCATAAATGAAAAGCCAAACTTGTCCAAACAAGAAACGGAAATAATATTCCTGCTAATGGCATGTACATAATAGCAGTTCTTTAACTGAATTATTAAACCACTAGGTAAAGATAAATTATAAGTCCCTACAGCTAAAGCAGCAACTCTTGCTCCATTGCCAACTCGTAGGTTCACTTCACCTTTTGCCAATTCTCTACTCTCCTTTAGTTCCTGCACATTAGTACAAATGTGAGAACCACATCCAGTATCTAATACCCATGATGTAGAAGTAGATAAATTAATTTCTATAACAAAAATACCTGAAGTTGTATGAGCTACTCCTTTCTTCTTATATTCCAGGTACTTTGGGCAATTCCTCTTCCAATGTCCGGTCTTACCGCAATAGAAACAATTGCCTTCCTTTGCTATGCTCCCACTAGGCTTTAAAGCAGGGGCAGTTTGTTTTGGTTTGGCAACTCCCTTGCCTTTCCACTTACCACCTTGCTTATTGGACTTCTTGTGATGCTTATTTCCATTGCTAACCATTAGAATGGATTTCCCTTTAGTCTTTAAGTTTTGCTCGGCAGTTCTCAACATGCCTAGCAATTCAGGAAGAGTCTTATCCAAATCATTCATATTGAAGTTTAGGATAAACTGATTGAAACTATCCGGCAACGATTGCAGAATGAGATCAGTTGCAAGTTCTTTCTCAAGAGGGAATCCTAGCCTTTCAAGGTTTCCCACATACCCAATCATCTTGAGCACATGAGGACCTACCGGAGATTCCTCACTTAACTTGCATTGAAAAAGGGATTTTGAAACTTCGAACCTCTCATGACGGGCTTGCTCCGCATATAGATTTTTCAAGTGTTCAATCATTTCAACAGCATTCATGTTTTCATGTTGCTTCTGAAGCTCAGAATTCATGGTAGCCAACATGAGGCATGCAACCTCATTAGCATCTTCAACATGCTTCTTGTAAGCATCTTTTTCAGCCCTAGGAGCATTATTTGCTGGCTCATTTTCAGGAACAGGTTCCTCTAAGGCATACAACTTATTATCATGCTTGAGGACAATCCTCAGATTTCGGTGCCAATCAAGAAAATTTGAACCATTCAACTTTTCTTTGTCTAGGATTGATCGCAAAATGTTGTTTGATGTGTTTGATGACATGGTTATCTACATAAAGAAGTGAAAATATAAGTATCGTTTTATTTAATTAGGTCTTTAATTAAATATGCTCCCACTATTTTACTCAAACCAAATGACCCTCGTCATTTGATTCGGAAAATCCCGTTGGAAGATTTTCTAGTGGGTCAAGATCCATATTTCACTTTGTCTTAAGTCCGCGGTGGGCGGATTACACAAGACTTAGTTTATTTAGGTAGGAACTCCTTCCAATTGTATCTCATACAACTCTTGAATATGTCAATTGGGTGAATAACTCCTTATTCGAATTCATCTCATGAATTATTCCCAATCATTGCTTCTTAAACTCATATAATCTCATTATATTTGTTAAGTTAAGTTTGAACCTTACTTTAGAAGTTGGATATTACAATCCTTACCAATATAGAGTATGCACTTCGCGGTGGGCGAACCTACATAGTTCGATACTAGTCTTGATGAGTTCTAAAGCTTGGAAAGCGTAAACTTAATATTCACATATTTTATTAATAAACAAAATGCACTCCGCGGTGGGCGAACCCACATTTTCTTTATTAATCTCTTATGTGTCTCTTGAGGGATATTTAATTAATTTGATCTCACCGACTTGTTTAACATATTAAACGCTCTCACATGCATCAACATACATACATACAATAATATAAAATGATATGATTATGGCCTCCTAACGCAAGTGTTCTCTCAAGCCAATGAGAGAACCCTAAACTAGCCTAACGATGATCTACTTCTCCAAGCATCATCTTCATGGTTGTCCTCCTTTGTTCCTATTGTAATTCTATTATAACATTACATCAAAGAATACTCGTTTTACATACGAGGGAGTAAGATGAGAAGAGAAATTACATCAAGAATTTTTAGAGAGAGGCACGACACGCAGGCCGTATTTAAAAATTCCAAATTAAAAACAAAGGAGTAAACTAAGGCCATAATCAATCATCACAAAACATAATAACAAACATATTTATTATTATTATCAATTCAGGTCGAGTAGATTAATTAAAATTAAAATTTCGGCGAACGGTAAAAAAAACGGAGCTGTCATCTGCGCCCCGCGCAGACTGTCCTGCGCCCCGTGCAGGTATTCAGCAAATAGGCAGCTTTGGTTCTGCCATCTGCGCCTAGCACAGACACCCTGCGCCTAGCGCAGGCCCGTGCTGAAAACCTTGTTTTTCGCGAATCCTAATGCAGAATTTCGTGCCGTCAAAACCTTTTATGACTAAAATTCAATATGATTGATTAACATGTCATTGCTTCACCATACTAATGTCGGATTCCAAAGCAAATGATCATGAATCAATTCAATATCAAATAACTTTCATAATTTGTTTTATTGAACGAAATTATGAACGATGTATCGAATACACCGCTTTGCATCACGATCACTTATATCACATATAAGTATTGATCATTCTTATTTGTATAAACTTATGATGATTAACATATCGCTGCTTCACCATACAATTGTCGGATTCCGAAGCCGTTTCAATGTCAATCATCAATTTTTACACAAATAGATGCCAAATTTTAATTACTCGATTTTAATCATTATTAGATGTTTTAATCAAATTAAAACTGAATTCATGAAATAAACAGTTATCAATTAATGGATTCGTAAGTGGCTCTGATACCACTGAAGGAAAATTGATACGATAAAAGCAGCGGAATTATAAAATTTTCCTTTTGTGATCCATACGAATGGTCATGAATTGTGTTTAGAGTTTTACCTTTTGATTCGAAAACTCCCTTTAAATCACGAACAAGGTCACGAACAAGAACCTCGAACCGTCACGAACAAGGTCACCACCAAGTCACCAACGAATTTGATCACAAGCGTTAATGGTATAACGCCTCTAGCCAGTCCACACGAACAACAACCTTCAATGGAGTGCTAGCTCCAATGGTTTTAAGGGTTAGGAGAAAGGAGGCACAAAATAAGGATTAGGGTTTTTCACAAAAACTCTAGAAAGGTGATTAAGGTTTCTCAAGAGAGGAGAGAACAAAGGCTCATGAGAATGAGTAACAAAAGTGTGTAACTGTTTTTTCTTACCACAAGGGTTCTATTTATAGAATCACTTGCCATGGCAAAATTATACTAAAGCCCTTTTAACTAAATGGGCTATAGTGGGCGCCATTCTCATGTAAATATGTCTAGTACATATTTGCACCCCTTTCTTGCTACATCATACCATATGATGTAATGCTTATTTTAATTACCATGATACCCTTTCTTGCACCCCTTTATGTGTGTGACCCTGTAGGTTTCCGTAACGCTGACAATTATAATAAATCACTATTTATTATAATAAACAGTGAGCGGTATCTAGCAACACATCACTGCTACTCAAGTTACGAGAAATTAACATGTGATCTAAACATAACCTCTTGTGATAATATCAGTGTCTATAATTACCCCTTTGCCCTTATGTCTATATTGAACACAAGGCATACACAGTGTCATCCTTGTCCAGTTCAATATTGGGCCCGTGACATTTATCCTGTTATGCAGGATTGGCAAATTCCATCTAGGTCACTATTGTCCCTCAGCATGCTTCGTAAAGTACCCATCAACTGCCTTTATAATTATCCTGTTACGGATAACGTTAGATCAACAACAAAGTACTTCACTCCCCATCTAGGGTACAAAGTGGTTTCAGGTCTAAGGGTGGTCTACACCATTATCAGCATGAGAGTAACTTATGACACTTTGCATAACTTTGCATGTAGTACTCTCATAGCGGGTCAATCCAGTATAAATATTACTCCTAATATTTATACCTACGTCAAGACTTGATAACTCCTTATCCCATGATCCATGAGATGTGATCATCAGTCTATCTTCATAATAGTCTTTATGCTTTAAGGTTATCCCCTTTACCTTAAAGCTCGACTACAGATACTTTAAGAATAGTGCCTTTATGTTTAATATTATCTCATGATTAAGTCATACTTAATTATTAAACGGACTTTCTATTCTAGGGACTTCATTATTTTGCAACCTTACAAACATAATAAAGAAAATGCCTTTTATTATTAATAAAGAAACAATATATTATTAATAATTAATTCGATACAAGTACTAAAGTCATTGGCCTCTAGGGCTTACACCAACAGATTTATGTCCCTTTTGGTACTGAAACCAGACCACTAGTAAAGCCTAAATCTGATGAAACTCTAGGACAACCTAGTTTGAATGTTGCTATTGAATGTGCCAATATGTCACCTACCAAGGTGGAGGGAAAATCTAATTCTGGTGTTGAATCCCTAGAAACTCTAAAAGGGGTAACTCATGAAATTCCTACTGTGTCTGAGGTTGTTATTGATAAAGTTGTTCCTGATTCACCTGCTGCTGAAGAATCATTGAACCACAAAGTTGTGGAGGATGTGCTGAACTCCTTGAAGGATACCATTCCTATCCCAAATGTTGTGTCGGATGTTGGAACATCCTTAACACAAGACAAACCAACCTCTAGTGTAGTTGGTAGTGCTACTGATGTTGATACTGTTATTGGTTCGCTCAAGGAAACTCTACATGAGTCGAATGTTGTGCCAGATGTCTCAGCATCTGTGGCCTTGCCTTGGCTGACATCCGATTTGTTGTTACTATTCTGATTCTTAGCCTTGCCTTGGATATTTGAGCACTCCTTAGTGCATTTGCATGTATTTATTCTTGGTACTCTGTGATCTACTCTGCTACACTATTCTGAATCCCTATGAATCTTTGTCAAATTTGTGGTAAAAAGGGGGAGTAGATGTTACAACATGTATTTTTTTTCTGATAGATGTTCTGTGCTGAAATGATCTTCTACATGCCTATGTGTTAGTAATTGACATGCATGCTCTGCTAGTGAGTTAGTCTGCTATGCATCATTTCAGGGGGAGTACTATGTATGTGATGCAGGGGGAGATGTTGTATGTGATGTTGGAACATTCTGTTTGTGTCATCCATGCTTATGATTGTGACTGTTTAAGGCTTGTTTGTGTGTTCTCCGCTGTTGCATGCCTCTGATATGCTCTAAAGATACGACTGAATTCTGATATAATGTTTTCCATGGAGGAGTTAGTTTGGAAATTAGTTTTGAAGATGTGCTACGCTTCTCTTCTTTTGTGTGTTTATGTTGATGTGAAGAAGTGTTAGTGATGTATGTATCTTTCTAGCTTGTCTGTATAGTCTCAAGTTGTTTTAGCCAAAAATTTGCCAAAGGGGGAGTTTGTTGACTATTTGGTGTTGGCTGCATTTTGGTAAAACAATATGTTAAGCAGGATGTGGTATGTAATGTTACAACATCGTAACCTAACGTGAGCGCGCCAGCTGTAGCGTATCATTAATGCGCTCTGTTTTATTTTTAGAGAAGATCTTTTCTCTTTCATCAGTTCTTTGCGTGTGCATCAAGGAAAGTTTTATTTCCTAAACAGATCTTGTGCTCAGAGATTGTTTTGGGAATTATTATGAAGACTTATTTTATAAACATATCAAATCTTTAAAGATATGGTTTTATTTTATATTTGTGAGCTGGATGTTTCTTATGGGCAGAGCTACTGAAGCCCAAATTACCAGCTATATATTGAAGGACGAAAACCTAATTAAGGCAGGTGTTCAAGCGTGAGTTTAGCCGTCTTAGGGTTTTTTGCTTGTGTTATTTTGTGAGCCTTTCTTGTGTCATATTGATGCAAGCTTAGGACTGAGTGTTTATTGAGTTGTAAACTGTGATTGTCTCTAAAGCTTTTAAGCAAGGAGATAATTATTGTGTGTGTGTCCTCTCCAAAGCTTTTAAGCAAGGAGTTGGGATCTTGATACTTGTGTATCACTCAAAGCCTTTAGGTAAGAGTGATCTAGTGTTTAGGAGAGTGTCTCCACCATAGTGATTGATTTAACAACAGTGCTGTCTGTACTGTTGAGCTTAAGGAGTGAGTTGGGAATTCATACCTAGGAGTTCATAGGTAGAAGAACATAAGGATAGTTGCTAGGTGATAAGTTGTAAACGAGGAGTTTGCTGTAAGACTTTGAACTAGGGCTATTAGTGGAATTCCTCCTGGATTGGTATCCCCCAGATGTAGGTTGCGGTTTGCACCGAACTGGGTTAACAAATCACTGTGTGTTTGTTTATTTCTGCATTATTTACTGTTTTATACTTTGTCTATCAGATTTGGTAAAGTGTTGTAACATCGTATACAACATCGTATACAGCATCGGGATACAACCAAATCAAGATGAATCCCGCCGACGCTCCCCACACGACATTCATGACAAACACCTGCAACTACTTCTACAATGTCATGCCGTTTGGCTTAAAGAATGCAGGAGCCACGTATCAAAGACTGATGGACAGGGTATTCTCAGAGCAGATAGGAAAGAATCTGGAGGTATACATTGATGACATAGTCGTGAAGACTACAGAAGTGGGCGAGCATGATCAAGACTTAAGCGACATCCTCGCCTCAGTAAGAAAGTACAACATGAGGCTAAACCCCGCCAAATGTTCGTTTGGAGTACAATCAGGCAAATTCCTTGGGTTCATGTTAACTAACAGAGGAATAGAGGCGAACCCAGACAAGTGCCAAGCAATCATAGACATGAGAAGTCCCACATCAGTCAAGAAAGTACAACAGTTGACAGGAAGGATCGCAGCGTTATCAAGATTTTTATCTTGCGCAGGAGAAAAGGCATTTCATTTCTTTTCCACACTCAGGAAAAGCGAAAGGTTTGTATGGAGCACGCAGTGCGAAGAGGCATTCCAAAAATTGAAAACATTCCTCGCCTCGCCTCCAATTTTGACTCGCCCCGAGAAAGGTAACGTCCTATACCTATATCTCGCCGTTTCAGATAAAGCCCTCAGTTCTGCACTAGTACAAGAAATAAAGGGAGAAGAGAAACCCATCTACTTCGTGAGCAGAACATTCAAAGGAGCGGAGGCAAAATACCAAAAAATTGAAAAGCTTTCACTAGCAGTAGTAGTAACAGCGAGAAAACTAAGGCAATACTTCCAAAGCCACAAGATCGTGGTAAAAACAGACTACCCCATCAAGAATGTGTTGAGGAAACCAGACTTAGCGGGGAGAATGGTAGCATGGTCAGTGGAATTGTCAGAATTTGACATAACATTCTCTCCAAGAGGCGCAATCAAGTCGCATATACTAGCAGATTTCTTGCTGGAGCTTACAACGCCCGCAGAGGAAAGTAGTGAACAACCTTGGACGTTATCAGTTGATGGAGCCTCAAACATTAGAGGAAGCGGGGCCAGAGTAGTACTGGAAGGACCAGACGGAGTACTTATCGAACAATCGTTGAGATTTGCTTTTAAGGCAAACAATAATCAGGCAGAGTACGAGGCTTTGCTCGCCGGAATGAAGTTAGCAAAAGAGATGGATATAACGGATCTCAAAGCAAAGAGCGACTCGCAGTTGGTAACAAACCAAGTCTCAGGAGAGTTTCAAGCCAAGGATCCTCAATTAATCAAGTACTTGGAGAGAGTATGCAGCTTAGCCAGTCATTTCAAATCATTCGAATTGGTTTATGTACCAAGAGAGCAAAACGCAAGAGCAGACTTGTTATCAAAGCTGGCAAGCACCAAAAAGGCCGGAAGCAACATGACGTTCATACAAGAAACCATTACAAGCCCTAGTATCACAAAAGAGACAGTCATGATGATCGTAGAAGCAGAAGATTGGAGGGCACCAATCATAAGGTATCTCCAAGAAGACGTTCTACCAGCAGCAAAAGAGGAAGCATATAAGTTAAAAAGAGCAGCAGCATGGTACTCCATGCTAGGAGATAAGCTCTATAAGAGAGGATTCTCATGACCCATCATGCTCTGCGTTAGTCCAGAAGAAGCCAAGGGAATATTAGAAGAGATACATGGGGGATCATGTGGAAGCCACATTGGGGCGAGATCCCTGGCAGGAAAAATATTCAGAGCAGGGTTCTACTAGCCAGAATTGCACAGCGACGCAGCAGATATGTGAAGCCATGCGACAAATGTAGAGATTTGCAAACTTACACTACGCCCCAGGAGAACCACTGAAATCCGTATTGTCTCCATGGCCCTTCTTCATGTGGGGAACAGATATCCTAGGACCTTTCCCCGCCTCAATAGGACAGGCAAAATGAATCATAGTGGAGAAAAATCATTTGCAGATTCGGGTTACCCAAGTACATCGTCTCAGATAATGGAACTCAGTTTGCAAGCGAAAAGGTGATCGACTTCTGCAAGGCAAAGGGAATTCAGAATACTTTCATATCTGTAGAACACCCACAGGCCAATGGGCAAGCTGAGTCCGCCAACAAGGTAATTTTAAAAGCAATCAAAAGAAGGATTACAAGCAAAGGCGAGGGTTGGGTAGCACACCTCATACCAATCCTCTGGTCATACCATACCACGCCCCAATCTTCAACGGGCGAGGCACCCTTCACCATGGTATATGGAACGGACGCTATGATCCCAGCAGAAATAAACCCCCCAAGTTGGCGTAGAGATACCCTCACACTAGAGGAAAACTCAGAAGCACTAGAAGAGAACTTAGACTTGATACAAGAGTTAAGAGACAAAGCCCACTTCAGAGAATTCGTGTCAAAGCAGCGAGCAGCTAGGAGGTACAATACTAGAGTTATATCAAGAAGATTCAAGGAAGGAGACTTAGTCCTCAAAAGACCTATGGGAAAAGATAAGGGAGGAAAGCTAGCAGCGAATTGGGAAGGCCCATTCAGAATCAACGAGGTGTTCGAAGGAGGAGCTTACAGACTCGAAACAATGGAGGGAGAAGTCCTAATCAGAACATGGAACATGGCCAATCTCAGGTTTTACTACAGTTAACCGCCACGTGAAGAAAAACAATGCCATGGCGTACAACCTTTAATGTTGTTTTTTATGGTCAAGTTATTGCTAATGTATGACAATGTACTGAAATCTTTCATTTCCAATTAATAAATAGCGGCGGGACACTCTTTTCTCCTATGAAAATAGGAGTTTTTAACGAGGCCCACCGTGTTCAAATTTTTTGGTTTTGTAAAGAGGTGACAGATGTGTTTATATTAAAATCAAGAAACGAGTTGAAACACCATGGCGTTACCCGTGAATCTTACGAGTTGGGAACGTCAGAAATAGAAACGGCGATATCCATAAATCTTACGAGTAGGATACGACGGAAAAGAGTTGAAACACTATGGCGTTGCCCGTGAATCTTATGAGTTGGGAACGTCAGAAATAGAAACGGCGATATCCATAAATCTTACGAGTAGGATACCACGGAAACGAGTTGAAACACCATGGCGTTACCCGTGAATCTTACGAGTTGGGAACGTCAGAAATAGAAACGGCGATATCCATAAATCTTACGAGTAGGATACTACGGAAAAGAGTTGAAACACCATGGCGTTACCCGTGAATCTTACGAGTTGGGAACGTCAGAAATAGAAACGACGATATCTGTAAATCTTACGAGTAGGATACGACGGAAAAAAATTGAAACACCATGGCGTTACCCGTGAATCTTACGAGTTAGGAATGTCAGAAATAGAAACGGCGATATCTGTAAATCTTACGAGTAGGATACGACGGAAAAGAGTTGAAACACCATGGCGTTACCCGTGAATCTTACGAGTTGGGAACGTCAGAAATAGAAACAGCGATATCTGTAAATCTTACGAGTAGGATACGACGGAAAAGAGTTGAAACACCATGGCGTTACCCGTGAATCTTACGAGTTGGGAACGTCAAAAATAGAAACGGCGATATCTGTAAATCTTACGAGTAGGATACGACGGAAATCAGGTTGAAAATCCTAGGCGTTACCCTTTAAACTTTTTAGTGGGGGGCGTCCAAAATATCAAAGCATGGTTGAAAGTCCAAAACGTTATCCATAAATCTCACGAGTTGGAAACGAAGAAAAGAAAAAGAAACAAAGGTCAAGCTATTAAGGCGCAACCCATCAAAGGGGAGACGCCCAAAAGAACCACTTCGAAATACAAGTAAGGGTAATTCAGTTCATTACTTTTTTGTTATTTATTAATCCATCTTAAAGACAGGCAGGAGCATAATCCAGGAAATCATAAACAAAACAGCAAATATTCAAAGGCGATTAAGCAATAATGGTTTCATCCAAAATCTGATTTTATTAACTGAAGATTGGATACAAATTCAAAGAAAACTACATCAAATTTGAATACAAATTCAAAGAAAACTACATCAGATTCGGATACAAATTCAAAGAAATTACATCAAATTCAAAAGGATGTACGAAGTGCTTGAAGACTACTACAATAAGCATCAACACTAGCATAATCCTGATTTCGGGATAGGCGAAGTGCTTGAAAACTACTACAATACGCATCAACACTCGCACTATCCAAAAGGATTCCCCGATTCCTGGCATTATATTTCCACTTTTTGCCCAGGTGAACCAGGGGATCCCGAATCATCATCCTCGTCTACGAGGGTGTCGCCGGGAGGTTTTCACCTTCGAGGATTCTGGCACCTTCGCCGCAGATTCCACAATAATTTGGGAACTTTCTTCCTCGCCGGGAGGAGATGCATAAACGTAAAACTCCTCAGGAACGTAGGTCTTCAAGAACTCAGCATAATCATCATCAATATCGTCAGGGCTTGATGAACTGGACGAAACGGGAAAGTTTTTTGCCTTAACCTTCCTATGCACTTTGTTACGCTAGGGTTTAGAAGCGGATGCACTGGATTTATTCTCCCCCCTTTTGGATTCAGATTTCTCAACAGTATTTCTCTTGGTGTTATTCCTATCCATCGCAAATTCGTAAATAGAAGGGAAAAGAAAGCGATGGTACGAAAAGATTAGTGGAGAGGAGAAAGTGAGAGAATGGAAGGAGAAAAGGATCGATATTTATAAGCAAGAGTTATGAAACCTAGTATGGATAACTGCAATCCGCAAATAAATGAGAAGGCAGTTACAACTACCGCAATTTAAGTGATTGGCCAAGTCTTAGGCGCCTTAGAACTACGACGCCTCCTAATCTCGCCACACAGCAAAGTCCGGGAAGAATATACATACAATCGAAACGACGGGGTATAACATTCAAATGTCTAGTCAAAACGAAGCAAAGAGCATGCAATTATAAGGGAAATGTGCACAAAATACAAAAGCCTCATAAGGGCACCCAAGTACTGTCATTACAAAAAATATCAAGCCCATGCAGGGGCGATCATCAAAACAAGGTAAAAATTACAGAAACAGTTAAAAGAAGCAAGAAGCCTATTCCTTGGCAGGCGAGCTCTGAGTGGGCGGCTCCTCCGTAGGTGATTCTTTGGGAGGCGAGTCTTGGACTGTCTCGGCAGGAACATGAGGAATCAACTTGTCGCCCTCTGTGGTACACATAGCATCAGCCTTACCAAGAATAGCTGGGTCGAGGTCAGGGAAGAGAATCTTGACTTGATCCAGCGCAAACTGAAATCCTTCATCGTACTGCTCCCCAATCATGACTTCAAGGTTATCCTTCTCTACCCCCCAGTTTTCTTTCTCCTGCCTCAAGCTCGCCAGTTCAGCAAGAGCCACCTCATTGTCCTTAGTCAAGGCCTTAATCTGCTTGTCCTTGGCCTCAAGACTACCTTGGAACACATTCATGGTCTGGAGCGCTGTCTCTTTATCCCGCCTTGCCGTCGCAAGCTCCTCCTCATGCTTCTTGATCATATCGGCAATCTCCCCAGCATGCTTATCCCTCAGAGTCTTCAAATCGCCCTCGCATCTCTCCTTGGCAGCCTTCACGTCCTTCTTAAGGTTAACCAAGTTCTTCTCCACCAGAGCCTCCTTTTCTTTGGCGATGAAAAGCTCGGCCTTTTGGCGAGACGCCAAGGCGTAATTAAGTATGAGGCCCTTGAGCTCATAACCAAGTGCCATCCCCGCCATATCCACCATCTTGGATAAAAACACCTCAGGATCAACGAGAGGATCCCAAGGTGAAGCCCCTCTAGCTTGGCTCGCCCCAGCAATGGCCTCCTCAATCGCAGGAGAAACCTCCGTCACATGATCATCAACCTCGACCAAGTCCTTGTCCACATCCACCATCTCTTGGTCCTTCTTGTTTTTCCGAGACAGACCTCTCAATTTCTTCTTCACAGGAGACTTCATTTCCCCTTCAGTCTTAGCAGCTTTTTCCCCAGCAGCAGGGCTAGAACTAGAGGCTTTCACTTGGAGACTGACCCTAGAGTCGCCTTTCCTTTTCTTCTTATCCTCGCCCACGTCCAATTGGCTGAGGACATCAACCTTCTTCTCAGGCTGCTCTTTCTTCCTCCTCGACTTCTCCAAGAACTGCTGTCTCTGTGCAGGAGTCAAACTCGACATATCTTCTACAAAGGAAAAGAAAAAGATTAGTCACACATGGTTTAACAAGAAGCAATAGAAAACAAGCCATACAAAAAAGCAAAGTGATTCACTAGGCAACTTATTGAGATATTTGTCTAAAACGGCGGGGGCACGATCACCATCTAAGAGTTCCCTAGGACTCATCTGATTTAAAGACTCTAGATACGCCACTGTATCCCTCTCAAACTCGCTCAACGTCTCATATATGGCGCCCCTAATCAATCTAGGGTTAGCTGTCCAATGAAAGGGAAAAAGAGGAGCGCCATCATCACCATACATCACGCCTCGGCAATGTTCAGCACCACGAACACGCACAAAGGTGTCCTTATAATATTTGTAGTTAGAACTGTATAAACTGAACAACCCTCTGTTGGGCTGAGCACTCAAGGAGACCACATTCTGGGGAAACAGATTTTTAACATGATAAAAAGAGAAAAAGACAGCCACAAAAGGCTCAGAAATCTCAAGGCCAAAACAGACTAACTCAAAGGCCTTAATGAAAGACCAACTATTAGGACTAAGTTGGGGAGGGGCGACATTAAGGACCCTAAGCATAGATTTTTGGAATTCAGAAAAAGGGAAGTACAAGTGAAAGTCCTCTATGAACCTAGTGTACATGTAGAAAGAAATATGCTCGGAGCGAGGCACACCAAGCACATACTCGCCCTCTGCCACCGGCTCCAAAATGACGTCATCCTCGTTAAAAGTTCCTGAAACGTCAAACCTCTCCCGGTACTCCGCCACACTCTTAATACTTTGGTAAGTGGAAGAAACCTCCATGGCCATAACTTCAGATCCTACAGCAACTATGGCAAGCGATTCGTCTCTTCGATTTCCTGTGAAAGACGAAGGAGAAATTATTACACAATCACTTTTGTTTCCGCTACTACTATCACTACTATCATCGCCACTGCTACTCTCAAGTTCCCTAGGGCTAATGGGTTCCCCCATGACTTCAGAAAAATAGTCACTATAATTGAAAGAACCATCAGGTCTAATGAAATGTTCACGAACTTGACGCTCTAAAGGGGAACCAATAATGAGAGGACGAGGAGGGTTCCTCTCGTCCTCGTTACCAAGATCTCTCAAAATAACCATTTTTACAGAAACCCTAGAAACCTTATCGCGAAATCAAAAGATAAGGAAAAGAGAAAAAGGAAATAGCGGTTATACCTGGTGATAAGGAACGGTTACCACTTGAAAAGTAGTGGAGAACGTGGGTGGCGGTAAAATCGCGAAGAAAGTGCGAAGAAACTTACTAAGAAAAGCACGAAATCGACCTCTGTAGAACAAGAAGACGGAGAACCAATTGATAAAACTTTTAAGTATGCGATCAAAGTAGAGAAAGCAATGAAAGAGAAGCAACGTATTTATAAGATGAAAGCATCGGTCGAAAAAGGAAGTTTGAAAAGATGAAACGTTTTGAGAAAGCTAGTACGATGACTGACGCGTGTCCTAAGGCGAGCGGCGTACTCGACCACACCCAAGGTCACGCCCAAAGGCAAGGTAAACAAATAAAAAATGCATTTTTTCTGCAGGAATAATAGCTTCATTAATCATAGAGCAAAGTACAACATTGATAAGACAAAAGATACAGAATACAAGGGCACCAAGGCACAATACAAATAAAAAACCGAAAAGCCTAAATACTAGAGGAAGAAACTACTTAAGCAACAACATAGGCCGCCGCAATGGTATCAGCCTGCAAGTCTTCAATTTCACTCTTATACTTCTTGGCGACGTCGAGATCAGGACTGATTTTATCCTGGTCATCGTGCAATCTATCCATTTTTTCCCTAAGGCGAGCCAGGGAAGAGCGGGTCCTGATAAGTCTAGCAACATCATACTCAATATCCAGTTGAAGGTTTCTCTTCCGTTTAATCAAAGGGCGAAGCTCCCTCTCCAACACTTCAATGCGGTTTTCAACGGTCTCCTCAGCAGACAAATTAAGATACAACGACTCCTCCTGAAGGTCGATGCTATCCTTAGTGACGGATATCCTCTTTTCCAGCGTATCCTCCAGTTCAGTATAGCACTCAAAAACAACGTTAGTGGTTTCGATGAAAGCTGCATCCTTCTCCAACCTCGCGGACAATTCCAAAGCCAGTTCCAAGAAGATTTTCTGCTCGTCCGCCAGGCGCCATTTATAGTCATTGAGTTCGTCGACATAAGTCTGGAACTCCTCCACGTTATCCAAGAGATCTTCAATGTTTTCCTCAACTCTGTTCCTCACCCGCCTAATTGCAGGCATAGCAGGCAACTCCAACACAGGAATACTGTTATCCATACTTTGAAAATAAGCAAGGACACAAAGTTAAGAGAATCGCGGAAATATGAACGACACTGAGCACAACATGAAAGAATATTTATAGAGAAAGGGCGATGCACACGACAGGAAGCAGTGGGCGGTTATTTCCCCCCACGATCATCACAACTCAGCATCACCATTATCATCACCACTTCGCCTCTTTAAGCCTCGTGCTTGGGGGGCTGTGGACTGGGGTAAGGCCCAAAAATAAAGATATAGGCCCAAATTCATAGATGGCCCAATTGTACAACCCATTAAATTCAAATTAGCAAACTTGGCGGGAAAGAAATGAAAAGGCGACACGTCCAACACATGACGCCCTCGCCTCAGATATAACCGTCTTCATAGAGGTCTCGCCAGCAAGCCAACACGTGGAGAGGAATAACCACCTCCCACCTCCATGATCACCACCAAAATAGGAAGAAACTGCCCATCACCACCGTGTATGAGGAGGAGGAGGAGAAGGAAACCGCCACGATCATGGGGTTCTCGTGATCGTGGAGCTCCATAACTGCTACCCATTGAAATTTATAAATAGGGGCTTGTGCTTCATTGTAATGGTTCAGATTTTTTATGAGAAACACGAATTATTGATTCTTACATACGGTTCATTTACTTTATCACCCCCCTTATTTGTTCACCAGAACACAACCACACTCAACGCTGGAAATTGAGTGCTTTATAATGAAGATAATAATTATATGTAAAGAAGATATTAACAACACATGTGATGAGAAAATGAAAGAAACTAAAAGGCTAAGAAAAACTGTTCATTTCTTTATATGTTAGACCAAGAAAATTGCAAAGTGTGGAAGTTCCAAACGAAAAAATTCAAGAACCTCCTTTTGAGATACAATATACATATTATTTTAAGTGCAGCAACAAACTACTTTCTCCATTATCCAAATAACAAAAAAAAACTGTTTGTAAATAAACCCAAACTCTTGATCAAGGCATAAAAACTCACCATATTCTTAAACCACTTTCTTTTCTCCTGCAGCAATGAAAGTGGGGGTTAGCAAAGGATTAGAACGGTGATTGGAGTCATAAATGAAACCACATTTACAAGTTATAGTTGTGAATGTCGTTTTGTCACCACCAACATTCCCAATCATTTTATCTTAGTTTAGAACTTGTGTTGTTAAGTTAACTCATTAACATAAAATCATGAAAATATAATGATGGTTCAATAACTGAACTAAAACTTACCACACTTCATGTGAAGAACAACCAAAACAATACAATAACTAAACTAAAACTTAATGTGTCGATCCAATTTCTTTGCATTTTCTGTCTCCACAACATAGGTGTCCAAACATACAAAGAGGACCAGAGGAAATAGACACAACTGTGAAGAACAACCAAAATAATACAATAATTAGAATATAGCCAAAATTAATTTAACCAATACTATAAACTTCAGTATATGCTTCAAGAGTTCAAAATGATTAGTTTTACATTTATACAATAAAAAGGTTGTTGAACATCAAATAAAAATGATAGTTTTTGATATTGAGACTTAAAATAGAATTCAATCTACGAAACTAAAACAACAGTCCAATCAATTTCACCAAAAAAGGCATTTTTGAATTCAGATAATGAGAGAATATTAGAATTCAAACTAGATAAGCAAAACCGATTTTTCAATTCTCTACATTTATAGGTGATGAGTTTATATCTTTAATGACATAATACATTTTAAAAAAATCAGTTTTTCTATTTATAATAAATTCATTATGCAAAACCTAGAATCATAAATTTCTAGCAACAACTTAGAGAAAGAGCAAATAGGCTCTTCAAGTAAAGGCTTTGAAATTTGCCAATTTTGTATACACAACAATAAACACATGTAAAGTAAATGGTGTTTAAAAATCAGAACAACTATGATAAGCAATAACTCACCCACTGTGTTGGACCATCTACTGGTGCATTTAGGGGATCATCATGCACCTGAAAACCCAAGATATCTTTTAGAAGCTTATTCATAGAAATAAGAAATAAAATAATCCATAAATAAAATTTCAAAAACAGGTTTCAGTGTCTACATAGAATAAATGCAAAAAGATTTAAAAAAAAAAGTTAAAAGAAAGTATGAGAAATAAAATGAACAGATACAAACAACCCGCAATGTTTATTTATTTTATTTTTTTATTCACCCGCAATGTTTATTTAGATAAACTCAAAACAAAGCTCACAACAGAAAATGAGCGAGCACTATCACATCACAACACAACAAATCCAAACACCTAAACAATAACAAGCAAAGGACGGAAAAAAAAACTTAAGGGTAATTTTCTCCGCCTATTTAAGATAATCCCCAAGGAAATAAAATCAAGTTTGTACCAAAAAAAACAAAATATTATAAAATATACAAACACTTCAAAATAACTTTCAAAATTATTCATAAAATAATTTATCTGAATCTTTTAAAGGAAAACAAAAAATTGTGAAACAAGTAAAGGTTTAGATCCAGATTCAGATTTATCGTTGTTGCTATTGTTGTTGCTACAGGTATGACATAAGTGAAGAATGTAAGACCCGTAATTCCCCTGTACCTTTTGCGTGAATAAAATAAGTAATGACTAAGAATGTTAGGGTTTTTGTTAAGTGGTTTTGTGAGTATTGCCGCCATAACGGCTGTTTGCTGAAATGGAGCCTGTTTTGTGCTCGTGCGCTGGAAAGGCACAGACTTTTGAGTTGTAGTCTTCTTTTGAGTATAAGAAGGTTGATGTGGATTTAGAATGACGAGTTTTGGATTATTCTTGTTTTTGGAAAAACGAGTAGGATTTTTACCCGCGGATGTAAAATCTTACTGCGTCTGTTTTAAGTGAGGTTTCGGATGGGAGTTTTATATATCTGCACGAGTTAAGATATATTCTGAGAATAATTTTCTAAGGTATGGAAGAAAATTACAGTCGCGGAAAAAGATTCGGCGATAAGTTTTGGAAATGTTAAACGTTAGACGTTCTTTCCGTAGGTTTTATGTTTTTGTGGTTTTCGTTCGTCGCGTCGCGCGAGAGCTGAGTACGAGACTTGTTATGGATGAGTTGATTAAATCTTGTGACTTTCTCATAAAGTAAAGTGATCCAATGGCTAGGGTTTAAGCTTGGACTTTTGACTTTGATCCAATGGTGGTTTGGCTATCAAGAGCTTTGTAATAGTAAGGAGGTTTATGACTTGTGGACTTAGAAACATCCCAAAACATCTCCATTCTTTCTCTCTTTCACGTGGAACACCATTTCTTAACCTTAACCTTCACAAATTTTCCTTTCTTCACCATTTCACTCCATTTCAAGCTTGGAAGCTTTGAGGAAAATTGTAGAGAATCACTTTCTAAAGGTAACCCTCTCTTCTCATCTCCTAGGTTGGTAGACTTTTAAAGTTTAGGAATTTTTGGGTTTAAGTTCATGAGATGATAATGTTAGGAATTGATTCTTGTTCCATGAATGTTGTTCATGAGAGTTTAGGAAGAATGCTAGGCTTTGTTGTTTTTGTTTTCCATGAGTTGGTGAAAAATCTCATGAGAAAAGTTAGGGTTTTGGTTGGTTTATGTATTGATCAATTACATGAGGTTATGTTGTAAGGTTTTGAAAAGAAAAGTTGTCTTTGAACCTTTGGGCAAAAGGGAAATGCGTTGTATGGTTTTGTTTTAGAAAATCCGATGAAAAATATTTTGTGGTTTATGAAAATATTCCTAAGTGTTTTGAGTAGTGTTTTTGGGGTCAAAGTGGTTTAAAACTCTTGTGACATGTGGAGTTGCTTTTTACTTTGAAAACATGTTTGAAAATGATTACCGGACGGTTGAGGCCCGTAATAAAACTTGTGCTTGGATTTGGTTTTGATTTTGGAAATGAAAATCAAATAACTTGCACTCGAAGCAACCAACATGCTTTCGGAGATGTATTGCTTGCTTATGAAAATGGTTTGCTTTTGTGCCTTGAAAAAAAGTGTTGGGAACTAATAGAATCAAACTAGGCTTGGTTGGAAAAAGGTGGTGTGAGTTGCTGTTTTTGCTGTCATGACAGGTGCAACTCGCCGGGCGAGCGTTTACTCGCCAGGGCGAGTGTCACAGGCCATGAACTCGCCAGGGCGAGCTCCACAGCGAGCAAGACATGTTGTCTCTGCCTTCACTCGCCACCAACTCGCCAGGGCGAGCTCTGGGAGTTGAGATTTTGGATTCTGATTTCTAAAACTTGGTTTTTAACTTCTAATCCCTTTTTATTAATTTATGGAAGTGGTTGGGATTGGAAACGAGTTTTTCGGGTACTCGGAAAGTACGTAGCTTATAATGCAAGAAAACGGCCATTTTGCATTTCAAATTATTTAAGACTTTGGCCTATTGTTTTGGGTCCTAAAAATAGTACAAATAACACATGGGGGTTGATCAATACTATAGTTTTTGGTATGATATCCGAAAGAGTGAATCTTCCTTAGGAACCTTTAAGTTTTTGGGGTTCTTGGTTTAGTTTCAATACGATTGGTTGGGAAACAATGTATTGATGGTACGCTGCTTGTTTTAGGAAGCGCGTTGTGTTGTTTGGACGAGTTTTAGTAAACGGAAGCTTGCCGAGGTAAGGGCTCCACTTTATTTCTGTCTTTTCACTGAGTTATAACATGTTTGTTGGTTATCTTCGGTGATGCGTGTTTGTGTGTTTGGCATGTATGTGTTATGTATTCTCGTGATGAGAAAGTGTTTACAATGCTTGCGCTGTTTACATATGATTATGAGAATATATGTATGAACAGATGTTTGGAATACATATGATGAGAAATGTATGTATGTTGTTATGTTTGGTTTACATATGCTAGAGAGGTATGTATTCATTGCATTAGCATATATGGGGAAGCGTATGCTCATGCATTTTGTAGTTGCGTGCCGGTGTGGTGATCGGGAGAGCCCACCCTATTGGTTTGTAGTGATCGGGAGAGCTACGAGGTTTTTGTTGAGATCGATACGTAGTGATCGGGAGAGCTACGGAGTGTGGTGATCGGGAGAGCCCACTCTAATCCTTGTAGTGATCGGGAGAGCTACGGGATTCTATTGATACTTATGGTAGGAGTGTGGTGATCGGGAGAGCCCACTCTAATGGTTTGTAGTGATCGGGAGAGCTACGGGGTTTTCATTGATATTGTTAGTGGGTTGGACCTACGATTCCGGAACTCATGCATTGTGGTAGCTAGGGTTAGTACCGCGCATTGTAGAGGTTGCATTATAGGCTATGTGTGCATTGCTTATATAAACCCGTTGGTGGGAATTGCTTTGGTGATTAAGAGCTTTCTCTTGTGTTTGTGGAAATATTTGTTATGTGTACAATCTTTCGCACCGGTTATATATATATATATACACTTTTATTTTGTGGTGACCCTTTCTTTCATTTGCGGGCTCATCCCACCCCAGATGACGATGTAGGTCGAGAGGATGGTGTTGGCAGCTCTAGGCCATAGTGAGCTTGTGTTGAAGCTTAGAGTAGTTAGACTATGCGCCGGTGTGTTTTGTGCACCGTGCTTTTAGGTTAGCATAGAGTTTTCTAACTTGTTTTGATTACTTAGACTTGGACTGTAATTATTCAGGGATACACTTTGCTTGTCGAAGCACCTTTTGGTAATGAGTTCTTTTGTATATTTGAATGCCGGCTCATTTAAAATCTTTTATGCGTAACTCTGATTGTGTACAAAAAAAAAAAAATATATAGTGCCTTTTCTGGCCGTTGAAAAACGGGTTGTTACAAAGAAGAAGTTGGTCAGTTTTGTTCGTAGCTTGCAAAATAAATAGTATCAAACGAGAGCTTACATGATAAAGATCACATATCCAGTGGTAAACTTGATGAATGAGCTTGAAAATGGTCGGGTATGGTGTTTTTGCGGCGGAGATCTGGCGTATACTTCATGGTTTCCAAAAACTAAACAAATAGAAAGAAAGTACATGATGAGAATAAGATATTGGTGTGTCGGTGTGGCCATAAGGTGGTAGGGCGCACCCATGGAAGGTGAAGGAGGTTAGGGTTTGTGTGGGGATGAAGAGTTTGTTTGTGTTTGTCTGTTTCTGTTCGTTTGTTAGTGAATGAGAGAGAGAGAGAGAGAGAGAGAGAGAGAAAAGTTATCAAATGAGAAGAGATAGAGAGGGAGAGTGTTACAAAAATTAGGCATACGGATTTCAACATCCCATTTGTTAAAAAAAAAAAAATTCAATTAGTTTTGATAAATCGAAGTTTAAAAAAATTAAGTCATACAGATTCCATTCTTATGATATCATCTCACATTTTTGTTTTATTCTCACACTAATTGAATTAAAAATAAAAAAATAACTAATTATAAAAAAAAAACTTAATTGAATGATGGTCTAAAGTTCATATGTAACAACAACAAAAAAAAACCATAAGTTTGATTGAAATTTGTTTTGAAATCCGTATGCCTAATTTTTGTAACACTCTTCCGTCTCTATCTCTTCTCATTTGCTAACTTTTTTCTCTCTCTTATTCACTAAACAAACGAACAGAAACAGAGAACACAAACAAACTCTTCATCCCCACACAAACCCTAGCGTCCTTCACCTTCCATGGCTGAGCCCTACCACCTTATGGCCACACCGACACTACCAATATATTATTCTCATCATGTACTTTCTTTCTATTGGTTTAGTTTTTGAAAACCATGAAGTATACGCCGGATCTTGTAACACCCGTATTTTTATTTTATTAGATTTAGTAGGATTAATAACCTTTTTATAGTATTTTATTGGGCTAATTATTATTAAGTGAGATAATGTCCATTTTAGGAAAGAGTAGAGTAATTATTTTATTAAGTGAGTGAGTAGTGTTGTGAAAGAATAGAATAGTTGGGCTTAAGTTAATTGGGCTTAGACAAAGAGGAAGGATAGTTTGGTCTTTGTAAAACATTAGGTTTTAAATAGGGTTTTGAGGGTTAGAGTGAGTAAGAGCTCATAAGAGAAAAATAGAGAAAGAGGTAGAGAGAGAAGCTTAGAAGATAGAAGAAGAAGAAGGAGGAAGTAGATGGGAAGAGAAGGATTCAAGTGTTCATCTTAATAGAAGGTAAGAGAGTAGTTTTTCAATTCATAGAGATGGTTAAAGAGAGGGGAGATGTCTAATCTCCATACCCAAACTCTCTCATCTCTTTTGGTGGGAAAGGGAAATCAAGGGAATGTGATTTAATGATTTTTTGTGTTATTGAATGATGTTAATATGTTATTACATGATTATATCTTCTATTTCAATCATCAATTTTGTGTGTTATATGAGAATTGTTGTTGTTGATGTTTGAAAATGGGTTTTATGCAAAATGAGGAAAAATCTCTACTTTCTACTTGAAATGATGTTTGATGATGTTAGAACTTGTACTTCTAGGTCTATATATGATATATATGCTTAAATGCGATAGCTTTAAGAGTTTATGACATGAAATTCGTGATTTTTATGTGATTTTATGTGAAACCCGTGAGCAGAGCATGAAAATCTGGGTTTGGTCGCTAAGCCACCAATTCGTCGCTGCAAGCGAGGATTCATGTGTTCTTCATGAATCCAGAATTTTAGGTGCTCGCTGAGCGACCACCAGCGACCAAGACCTGATTTTCATCGCTAGGTCTCGCTCTGCCTCTTCTCGCTTTTTCTTCGCTGGTAGTCGCCCAGCGACCAAGACCTAATTTTGAGAATTTTCTTCATGTTGTATGATGATTATGAGTGTATAACATGTTTATATTTGGTCTTATAATATGTTATATGTTTGGATTGATTGAATCTTGAGTTGGTATGATAATAATATGCTTATGTGTGTATGTTTGATTGAAATTGATAAATGATGATGATAGATAATTAGTAATGATGTATGATGATTAATGATGTATGAAGATTAGTTAATAATGTATGTTGATTAGCTAATAATGTGTGATGATTAGAAGTTAATTAATGATGATGAATTACGATGTTCATGTTTTATGATGATGATTGATTATGGTGAATATTATTATTTAGAATTTGATAATAATAATTGGATGCCTAATTGAATTGAGGTGAATGAATTACTTTATGATATGTGTGCTTGAATGTATACCTTAATGATGATATGATGATGTGAATTTGATGCGAATTGAGAAGGGGTAATAGGGTTGAGCGGCCTATTATTCATGAGTAGATGTTTGGTGTTATCATCATTATATGGTATGTGTACATTCATGCATTCATGAGTCAACTTGATGCGAGTCCCCCATGACTTAAAACTGACTTGATGCGAGTCCCCCATGACTTAAAACTGACTTGATGCGAGGGATATATGTTTATCCAGAACATTGTGACTGCAAGGGCTGCAGTTACTTGGGGGGTGTTCATTATTTTGATGCGGGTACCACATGCATTTAGTTATGTCTAGGGTGACATGACATGAGATTGTGACATTAGTTTGCATTAGGATAATTGTGCACTCTAATTGGTATTTGGTAATTGTCATTGTTTCTATCATGATTTGTGAATGATTGAATAATGTGATACTTATGATTGAGCGTACTATGAGATGTGTAATATTAATTGATAATTGTGATTGTGTTTTCCCATTATCATTATAATTGAGATTGATTGAATAATGAGAACTTGGTTATATGTTTAATTGCATGGTAATGAGTATAGTTTATTGCCATTACGGATATTGATTGCATGTTATTTGATAAGTATGCGATCTAGTTTTATTATGAATGTTTTCCATAACGTAAGTGTACCTTATACTTACTATTATGAACTTGAATTGAAACTAACTCTCTTATTTTGTGTATATGTACTAGTTTGGGTCCAGATTCTTCAGTTGGTATGTCTCGGTGAAGCTTCGCTCTGATCACGACACGGGAAATTGGTTTCCTATGTGTAGAGTTTTGTTCCTATTTTCAAATTCATTTAAGGATGTACTATTTTAGAAACATTTTTGTAATAAATGGTATACCCACTAATTAAGTTATTAGTAGGTGTTTTGTAAGAAGTATTTGTAATGCTCGAACCACTAATTTTTTTATAATAAATAATCATTTCCGTTGCGTATTTTGTATTATATTTCATAAAGGTAGAATTTTATTAAATAACGGGTTTGGGTGTTACAATTTGGTATCAGAGCTCCGGTTGTCCTCGGACATAACGAGCTTAGTGTGTGTCATGTGTCGATCAGAGCAAGTGGAGCAGTCAAACCAAGTGAGTGTTGAATCAATCGTGTTTATGGTATCGATTGATCTTTGATGTGTTGGTTTACTTAATTCTTGAGACTTGTGTTTTAATTTGTGTTAACTTATGAATCTATTGCTTCGTAAATGTTGATAAGTTGTGATGTGTTCATTTCATGAATTTATTGGTGATTGTTTATTCATGAACTATGAGTGATATGAATTGAATTATGCTACTCATTCTTTTTGGTGAGAAATTGGTGAGATTGATAAGTATCTAAGTTATAAGTTATCAAGTCAAGTAATGAGTATGTGGTTTTTTTATGTCGATTCATGATGAATGTTACACTAGTGCAGAAAACACTTTTTACTACTGTCAAAATGCACCTTTTACATCTGGCTCCGGTCAGTCATAAACGCACGAGTCATAGTAAGTTGGACACTTTTTACTACTGGCTCTGTCAGATGTAAAAGGTGCACGTTTTACATCTGTTTCTTATTTCCGTCAGATGTAAAAGGTGCAAGTTTCAATTCTTTTTAAAATTAAATTGGACTTTTTACATCTGACGTGCCATTTTCTCAGATGTAAAAGCTCCACGTTTTTTTTTTTTTATAAAAATCCTGAATTTTTTTTTTAAATCCTGTATTTTTTTTTTTCAAATCCTGAATTTCTTTTTTTACTCATATGCTAGCATCAAAAGTATAACTTGCAAATAAACATACTAAACGTCATCCAAAATTAAAAATTGATAACATTATGCTAATAAAATCATAATTACATAATCATTTATTAACACAAACATAAAGTGGATCATATTTAGTACCACGAGTAAGTTTATCACTTATGACTACATGATTTGAATTAAAAGACTAGTTGCAATGCTCTAACACAAACATATTAACTTAAGTAAACTAGTTACCCCTGCAATGCTCTAGAGCAAACATTTATTGGTTTATTCCTTGATGCACAATCCCGCTTTCTTGTTGTAGATATATCTTGGCATATCAATCAACACTACAATTAAGCATAACACCCTCATGCTTACACCTGAAATTAAAATCACAAATGGTGGCAGTTATATATATAAGTTTTTCCACGTATAAACATATAATTAACTACTAAAGTAGAAACTAAGGCTTTGCATGTTTAACAAGAAAACTATAAGTCTATAACATGCAAAAACACTCACATGGAAGTTCTTAATTAAGTCATTTCTTACTACATAGTCCAATCAAAACCTTTAAAATCAATAAACAACTCAATAGCTTACTTCAACTTGCTTTAGGCCTTGTTTTTTTTTTATGTTAAATGCATTTCATTAAACAAAGAGAGGTGCCTGAACAAGGCTTACAGGAACTGAAATACCAGGAACATAAGCAAGATTTGAAGGGACAATGCCCAACCAAGTTCTAGAAGCTAAAGACTTAGCCATAGAGGCAAGCACATGAGCTTCTTTGTTAAGCTCTCTACTTACATAATCAACCATTACAGATGGGATAGAATCCAATAAAGTCCTACAATCATGAATGACCGAATCAATGGCAACCACCTTGCTCTTGCCACTAACACAATTTACCACTCCTAAGGCATCACAAGAAAAAGAGATACTGTGAATTCCTTGGCTAATAGCTGTTTGAATGGCCCATCTTAGACCAAGTGCTTCAGCTAGAATGGGAGTAACTTCAATATTCTCCCTCTTGCAGGCACTTAAAACCACAGACCCATTATGATCCCGAAGAACAAGTCCCTAACCGGTTTGCGCATTAGCAAAGCAACCAGCGTCAACATTCATGGAGAAATTTAGAGGGGTGTTAGAAGAGGCGGACCGTCTCCCGGGAGCAGCTTGAATAGGTCTGATGGTTTTGTTAGCCTCATTAAATTCGTGAACATCCTGCATAGCACCTTTTGCAAGCCTCACCAGATCAAGAGCTGAATTTTTGAAGACGACTTGATTTCTATGGAACCAGAATTTCCATAAAATGGTGCAGAACAACTGGGCACCCAAAATATCAGAGCATGTTAACCATTCCAAAACCATAGTGCTTCTAAATTTTTCATGTTATTCCAGATCTATGTGCCCACAAACAAAGAGCTAGGAAAAGGGTAGTGAAAATGGACTTAAAAAAGTTCATAGAAGGAAAAGAAAATTGGCCAAAATAGAAGAAACAAACTCAAGTGAATCTTGGTTGCGGAAAACAGACATATACCAAGAGGAACAAAAATTAACTTAACTAACTTCTTGAAAAGATCTATTAACATGAAACATATAGATAATAGATATAAACTTAATGTTCCTAAAAAGAAGCAACAAAGATATATCTTTGACTTAACAAAAACTAGAAAGAAATAGAAAAAGAACAAACAAATAAGAAAGAAAGAAAAGAACACAAAAAGCTTGAAAATGAAAATTTGTTGAGTAATTTACCTGTTATTTGCATATTCGTAGAGACGGCCGCGAGTCAAGAAGACTATTAGAGCAACTTCAGCATCACAAAGCACAGATAATTCATATGCCTTCTTAAGCAAGCCATTTCGACGCTTACAAAAAGTAACTTGACGATTTGTTGTGTTTTCGATTCGCTTGATCTCAATCTTCCCTCTTCCAATCTTCAAAGCTGAATTTCTTTGAGGAGAATCTGGCATGGATTCGTTTGGAAAACTCGTATATAGAAGCATACTTCAGAATTTTCAATTATCCTGTTCATATATACAAACGAGATAAAGAAAGGAAGTGTCATGGTTCAAAATCTTCAAACTCCTATAACCACAACAAACAAATAAAAGGAAGAGTCATGGTTTAAAATCTTCAAACCTCTATAATCATAAAGAAAGGAAGTGCCATGGTTCCTTATCAACCTTATCAACAAACCATAACATATAAATAAAAGGGTATAAATTTAAAGTTGAAATGAGTACTTGAAATTTTTTTTGCAAAGAGACGGAGAGTATTAGACCAAGAGAGAAGACTACTCACATGTAGTGTGACATTTTGAACTAGGACTCAGACTTAACTCACGAACCAAACATACCAGCAGAACTTGCACACACAAACCATGAACATATTAGAGATCCCATTTTGATATCCAAGCATCAAAACCAACAATCAAGAACAAATAAATCCATCAACACAAAAGCAGAATTTCAAGGTATCAATCTAAATAATTACAGAAGTACAAGGAAATTGTACATGTGTTATATTTAATGAACTCAATCTTAGTGCCATTAATTGCTCCATTACTGAATTCAATTGCAGCAAGCATCAACATCAATCAACCAAATTCAGAACAACAATAATTTGTAAGCATATCATGAAAGGGAAAACTTTATATATGCACAAAATCACAACGAATCAACAATTGGAAGAGGGAAAATGGAAAGTTAAATGGAAGAGAAGAGGGGAGGAGTGAGTACAGTTATATAATTGCACTAAATTAGTTAGGACAGAATAAGTAAACTTACTTCAGCTCTATGGTGTTGCCTGATATATGGGCCACAAAGAACAATCTTCATTAGTTTCCATCATCAAATTAATGCAACAATTGTAAATTGTTTTGGAAAGTAGCCAGTCTTCATTTACCATGATACTTGCAGCTTTTGTTTTTAATTCTACCAAAACTCAAATTTACATAGCACATCAAAACAATCTGCACAGATCTTACATCACAACATTGCCGACATCACAAAAAATCATACATTCATACATACATAACCTAACAAACTAGAAAACTAAAATCACCAAAAATCAATACAATAATATTAAGGATAGGACAACACATTAATTAGAGAGGAAATGTAAACTTACTCAGTAAAAAATTTCTTCGTTGTTTCATCATCCTTTTTGTGTAATGAACAAAGGCAAACTATAATATTGTCCTTAGGACACATAATTATTAATTGCCAATATACAACCAGCCACGCCTACCAAACAAACTCAAAACTAGGCAGGAAGCAAAACAGCTAGACAAAACACCTCCCAGCACATAAATTCAAAAAAACCAGACAACACAAGTCCCAACAGGTAGCAAAAAAAACAAACAGCAGAAGCAAGAATTTTAGCAAGCAAAGATGACATATTTTAATTTAATCGAAATCACATTCCTAGTAAATATATAACTGAGACTGACAACTAGTTTAATCGACAACTAGCACGGAAACTTTAACAAATAAAATGGCAATACATAACAAGATTAAGATAATTTTGATTTTAAATAAAGGGTTTTTAGTGTAGTTTTGGTTACTGCTATATATTTTCCCTATATAATATTTGTCAGTGACTTCAAACAACTTTTAACTTTATTTTTAAAATTGAAAATGCAAAAAAGCATGAAGTAGACTCGGAATAATTCAAAGGCAAACACAACAAGAAGAAGCTAATCATATTTTTTCTGAATCTATCACTAAGAAGAAGCTGCAACACAAATCTAGCAAGGCTAACAAAGCAGCAAGCCAAACACCCAATACTAGATAACCAAGAACCCAATTTTTTTTACATTTACAATAAAAAAACCTCATGTAATCAATATACCCTTCAAATTAAATTAAATATAATGTTTTGTTGTCACTGATATCTGGTTCAACTTAATATACTATGTTTCCAAAGAAATAATACATGACAAATTTTCATCTATGGAACATAACATCTAGTGCATTGAAATTTAACTAAAACAAGAATCACAAATAAAGCATAGACTAAGAATCACAAACAAAGCACAACATTCAGAACCCGAATAATAAACATAAATATCTGTCAAAAATCACAGTGTTTAGTAGTAAGAGGAAGCAGAGAATCAAAACCTAATTAATAAATTAAAAAAGTTTTACTTTCAGCAGATAGAAATTAAAACACAATTGCATTCCAAAATCAAAACACTAACAATAACCCAGAATCACAATTGCATTCCAAAATCGAAAACCAAAAAAAAGAAGAAAAAAAATCCAAGAAGAGGAAGTAGAAACAGATACAGTGCGAATTAGGGATTTGAATTAGAGAAAACATGAATCAGTACCTGCATTTCCGTGAGCCTTAATCTGCAATTAGGGATTCGAATTTGTTGCAATTTGTGGTTCAGTGTGCAAGAACGAGAGGTGAGTTCAGGCGAGAGTGAAAGAACGAGAGGTGATTTGAGGCGAGAGTAAGAGACCGATCGAGTTCAGGAGAGAGTGAGAGGGTGAGAACGTATGATTGAGAGTGAGAGTTCAGGCGAGGATGAGTGAACGTATGATTGAAAGTGAGATTTCAGGCGATTGAGAGTGAAACGTACGATTGCCATGGCTAGGGTTTGAGTATCAGAATTTTTTTTTTTATTAAGAGGAGCACGCGAGGTTAGTGTGTAAAAGGAGAAAAAAATTGACTTGAAGACGTTTTACATCTGGGGATATTATGGTCAGTTGTAATACTGTTTTAGATAATTTTCAACTTAATTACAGAATTGCCACCGTGTTAACTTTTGCTTCTGGTAAACTCAAGCCAGATGTAATAAGTTTTGTCTATGTATTTTTTACTACTGACAATATTGAAACCAGATGTAAACATTACTTCATATTTCTTTTTGCATCTAACATCCCTTCCACAGTTGTAAAATCTATAATAATAAGTCAATTTTGTAGTAGTGTTATACTCTTATGATTATAATAGTTGTATGTGCTTAAAGCTATAATCTTTGTGTAATTATGACATATTTTATTTATTTATGATCCCATGATATTATAATTGTGCATGAATATGCATTCATCATTGTTGTTTTGATTTCAAGATAATGTCTTCTTGTTATTACGCTATTTAAAATGATTATGTTCTTATATGAGTATAGATTCTTTGTTGATGAAACTCTTTGTTATATAAAATAATGTTTTATGTTTATGCATATGTCATAAATGAATGTTATGATAATTTATTTATGATGATTGCTTGTGTAGAATGATTGAATTGGTTAAATGATAATATGATTATGTATATGTATATATGAGTTGATAGATAATGATTAGGATGTAATGACAAGTATGTTGTTTAATTGTGATCGGATTATGATGATGATATGCTTACGTATGTGCGATTGAATCATGTATGTATATCTTACTTGTGAATGATTAGTGATGATGATAATATGTATTGCAATAACTTATAATTATGTATGAGATGAATTTCATGAATGTTGATGATTAGTTCTTTGTTAACATGCGTTTCTAAATGACATTGACTTTAGCATTTAACTGATGATAGTTTAAGTTCTAATTTGCTAATACTTGAGTTGTTATAGGTCTTATGAGAATAATGCGATGATTATGTTATTTCACATGTTTGCAAATTAATTCGTGTCGATTATTATGCTTATATGTTTGTTATAACTTCGTGTTTTTAAAATTATGACATCATGTTTTAACGAACTTGGATATATGATGTCTTACTCTAGTTGCTTAAGTATGATAATTGAATTGAAAGTTTAATGTAACTACTTGAAGTAAAGTTTATATGAATCTTCATGTATGTTCATATGTATAATTGATGTGTAGTACTTTATGACATGTGATAAATCTTAGAAGTAGTGTTGATTCCAAATATTGTGGATCTTGTTGAAATTAATTATTCCTTTGAGTAAATGAAACTTGATTTATTTCTTTTGTTATCTATAAGTTATAGTAAGCAAGTATGTCATTCCTTATGATAGATTTGATAAATATGATGCACATATTTGATTGTTTTACCATGTTAACTATCATGCTAAATTAATTAATTGTTGCGTGAGAGGATTTGATGCATGCGAACTATTAGACTGTTTGGAATTATCATTATGCA
This sequence comes from Trifolium repens, assembly GCA_030408175.1. Classification (NCBI taxonomy): domain Eukaryota; kingdom Viridiplantae; phylum Streptophyta; class Magnoliopsida; order Fabales; family Fabaceae; genus Trifolium; species Trifolium repens. The sequence continues at coordinate 32,845,466 of CP125836.1, read as the reverse complement.
ATATTCAACTATTGTTGTCTTGATTTGATTCTTAGTTTTAAATTTATAGAAGATATATGTTACTTGAATCTCTATATGAAATGTTTTATTTAAGCTTTGTGCAATCTTAGATAGATGTCATGTTTGTAGCTTACCCTTGTATGCGGCATGTGTGTGAACACTGTAGATACTAGTTTCTTTTGGAAAGAATAAGTTAGAACCGTAGAAACCTATAGTTAGATGGAGAATCGGGAAGTTCAATAGATGATTGTAGGCGGGTCTGAAATAAGTGGGGGAGGAGGTTATACCTCTCTGTGACGTTTGAGTATAGGGGAATAAGATAGATAGAGATACCCAGAGAAGAACGTTTGCGCGTTGGTAAAGTTTGTTTCCGAGTTGATTGAGGAGAAGGAACAAGTTGACAAAAATGTGGATCTCGGTCGCGAGGAGGAATGATCGTTGATCCGTCAGAAGTAGATATTGTGTTTTAGTGAGAGATCCCTAAGTTAGTTGGTATGACCAGTGGAACTTTGAAGTAACGGTCGCAAGTGCGTTTATGTTTTGGAAGTGTTACTTGTATGATTTGAAAGTGGGGGTATTCGGTGATCACAAGAGTTCGAAGTATTGATTGACCAAATAGAGATGAATAAGTGTCATAGGGAACTAGTTAGAATTTCGGAGAATGGATAATTGGATTGAGTTACCATCAGAGTTGAGTTAATGTGATAGTGGATACTTAGAGAAGTAAGTTTGGTAGAGGTTGGCATTTGTGACACAAGAGTTGGAGTTAAGAGAACTGTTCGGAGGTGTGAGATTGATATAGGAGATAACACTTAGAATTGTGGAGTCGAGCATGATGAAGTGGGTGAACCGTATTCTTGAAGAGATTTGAGAAAGTCAAAAGGTGGATTTAGATTTAATGGACCGACTAGTGCGAATCAGTAAAAGTGGGATAAGCGGACTTCAAATAGATGAGAATAGAATTATGAGAATCTAAGATAAAATCTGTGAGTGGAATAGTATTTCAAGAGTTTTGAAAGAGGCTTGTCAAGGATGGAGTAATTCAATTTGGATAATGACCGGACAACTAGTGTCGAAGTTGAATGAAATTCTAGGGTAGAATTTGCGAGTTAGGTTTATCAAGTTCAAAAGGAAACTTAAGATAAGGTAGCCATTGGAATCAAAACGATGAGATCGTTAAGTAGAAGGGCATGTTGGAAATGTCCCCATGAGATTTTGGAAGTCAGGATGAAGATGAGTGTGAAGTGTTATTAATGAAAAGTATGGGATAAACAAGTTGACCATTGGAAGGACGTGTTGAGAAATAGCCAAGTGATTGTCTATCGAAAGGGATTGAGTATAAAACGTGATGAGAAATAGAAGATTAAAAGTTGTGCATGGTGTAAGGGAGATAGACATAACATTAGTGTAAGACTTGATGAATGACTTGAGATATATATTTGGATCTAAGCATCTCAATATGAGAATTGATGTTGGACAACTAAGGAGTAATAAAAGAGATGATAAATGAATATATATCGACGGTAGTAGTTTAAAAGGTGGACATTTTATGTAAGCAGCACAAGAGTTAGATAAGGGATAAATCGGAACTAACATAGTTATGTTGGAAATTTGAGGCAAAGAATTTTGGTATCGAGCGTTGAGATTGTATCATCGAGTGAGTAAGTTGGAATGAGATTCACCTATGATTATGCGATTGGGCAAAGCTAAGAAATTAAAGAGGATTAAGGACGTATGAAAACCGAGAAGTTATTAAGTTTAAAAGGGATGCATTTTCCGGAATGAAGTTGGTTGGTTATTCTTGTTATAGTGGTAATGATGAAACCTTGGTGAAAGGTGAGCGTGAAACGATGATATAGAGATTAGAGGATTGTGTTGGGAGTTCGACATAAGTATGAGAACTAGTGCGAAGGGAATAATTGTGTAATTAAGGATGTAGTTTCATTGGTTATTACGAGGAATTGGAGAACCTTGATGGCAAATGGATAGGAGATGATAAGTTAAGACCGTGATTGGATAAGAATTAGACATGGAATATGCGGATTAAGGAAAAATCGAGCGATCGAAGTTGAAAATAAGGATTTATGGAGAATTGTGAAGTGGTGAATGTCCCTTGAAGATTGAGAGCTATTGAAGGATATTATGATGGAAAGTTCTCGTTAAGAAAACATATTTGAAATTTGGTAAAGATAGTTTATGTCACCATCATGGTTATCAGATACTTATTGACAAATTAAGGAATTGATCAACCTTAATCTCTTGTTGATGGTAAACGAAATTATGTTGATGGGATAAACTAGTTTTGTCAAATTTGAGGATGTGTGGAGATTGAATTTTTATTGGAAAGTGGAATAAAGGAGTTTTATCCGTAGTTGTTTGAGTCGGGTAATTTTCGAGGGCGAAAATCTTTTAAATGGGGGAGAGTTGTAACACCCGTATTTTTATTTTATTAGATTTAGTAGGATTAATAACCTTTTTATAGTATTTTATTGGGCTAATTATTATTAAGTGAGATAATGTCCATTTTAGGAAAGAGTAGAGTAATTATTTTATTAAGTGAGTGAGTAGTGTTGTGAAAGAATAGAATAGTCGGGCTTAAGTTAATTGGGCTTAGACAAAGAGGAAGGATAGTTTGGTCTTTGTAAAACATTAGGTTTTAAATAGGGTTTTGAGGGTTAGAGTGAGTAAGAGCTCATAAGAGAAAAATAGAGAAAGAGGTAGAGAGAGAAGCTTAGAAGATAGAAGAAGAAGAAGGAGGAAGTAGATGGGAAGAGAAGGATTCAAGTGTTCATCTTAATAGAAGGTAAGAGAGTAGTTTTTCAATTCATAGAGATGGTTAAAGAGAAGGGAGATGTCTAATCTTCATACCCAAACTCTCTCATCTCTTTTGGTGGGAAAGGGAAATCAAGGGAATGTGATTTAATGATTTTCTGTGTTATTGAATGATGTTAATATGTTATTACATGATTATATCTTCTATTTCAATCATCAATTTTGTGTGTTATATGAGAATTGTTGTTGTTGATGTTTGAAAATGGGTTTTATGCAAAATGAGGAAAAATCTCTACTTTCTACTTGAAATGATGTTTGATGATGTTAGAACTTGTACTTCTAGGTCTATATATGATATGTATGCTTAAATGCGATAGCTTTAAGAGTATATGACATGAAATTCGTGATTTTTATGTGATTTTATGTGAAACCCGTGAGCAGAGCATGAAAATCTGGGTTTGGTCGCTAAGCCACCAATTCGTCGCTGCAAGCGAGGATTCATGTGTTCTTCATGAATCCAGAATTTTAGGTGCTCGCTGAGCGACCACCAGCGACCAAGACCTGATTTTCGTCGCTAGGTCTCGCTCTGAGCGATGAATGCTCTGCCTCTTCTCGCTTTTTCTTCGCTGGTAGTCGCCCAGCGACCAAGACCTAATTTTGAGAATTTTCTTCATGTTGTATGATGATTATGAGTGTATAACATGTTTAGATTTGGTCTTATAATATGTTATATGTTTGGATTGATTGAATCTTGAGTTGGTATGATAATAATATGCTTATGTGTGTATGTTTGATTGAAATTGATAAATGATGATGATAGATAATTAGTAATGATGTATGATGATTAATGATGTATGAAGATTAGTTAATAATGTATGTTGATTAGCTAACAATGTGTGATGATTAGAAGTTAATTAATGATGATGAATTACGATGTTCATGTTTTATGATGATGATTGATTATGGTGAATATTATTATTTAGAATTTGATAATAATAATTGGATGCCTAATTGAATTGAGGTGAATGAATTACTATATGATATGTGTGCTTGAATGTATACCTTAATGATGATATGATGATGTGAATTTGATGCGAATTGAGAAGGGGTAATAGGGTTGAGCGGCCTATTATTCATGAGTAGATGTTTGGTGTTATCATCATTATATGGTATGTGTACATTCATGCATTCATGAGTCAACTTGATGCGAGTCCCCCATGACTTAAAACGGACTTGATGCGAGTCCCCCATGACTTAAAACTGACTTGATGCGAGTCCCCCATGACTTAAAACTGACTTGATGCGAGGGATATATGTTTATCCAGAACATTGTGACTCCAAGGGCTGCGGTTACTTGGGGGGTGTTCATTATTTTGATGCGGGTACCACATGCATTTAGTTAGGTCTAGGGTGACATGACATGAGATTGTGACATTAGTTTGCATTAGGATAATTGTGCACTCTAATTGGTATTTGGTAATTGTCATTGTTTCTATCATGATTTGTGAATGATTGTGTAACATCCCAAATTTAATTAATAAAAGAATATTAATTAAAGGAGAATTTTGGAACTTAATTGGAAAATTAAGTAACCAAATTTGTAATAGCACATTAGTGTTATCAAGGCTTAAGTGGGATCATGAGATTTTCCACTCACTTTCCTTTTCTCTGCGAACCTCCCACTTACTCCAAACCCCCCCCCCCCCTTAGTTTGACTTTCTCTATTTAAGACCTCATGCAAGAACAAATTAAAGGAGAAACAGAAATCAGAATGGAAACTTCCCCTCCTCTTGCTCTCCACCGTACTTCCTCACCCCCAAATACTACCACATCAATTCTTGTCCAAATTAGCATGCAAAAACAATTCTGAAATCCCCATGAGTCAAGGAATCAAGCAAGCTCCATTATTCCACATTCTTTCCCTCTTGGCCGATAAACCCTTTTTCATGTACCAACCTCTTTAGTTTCAAATTCTGCATCATCAATGAGAGGATGTCAATCTTTCCCTCTCTGAAAGTTGCCACCAGTTTGGATTGAGTCTTGTGGTTCAGAAAATTAAGGTAAGAAACTCAATCTTAATAATCTTATGAAATTCCTCTTTTGATTCAAACACTCAATCTTGAACCCTCACTTGAAATTCCTTGTGCATGTGTGTTTATTCTGTCGAAACCATGAGTTTGGAGGAGGTTAGAAGGTATGGGTGTCTTGGAGAAGTGGAAAATTGGGAGAAATTGCAGAATCCCGTTCTTGTTTCTGTCCCGCTCGCCAAGCGAGCTACAACTCGCCGCAGCGAGTCCATCAGGTAGCTACTGCAATGCGTTTTTGATCCTGATGCGTAGTTCCAACTTTGGTAAGTTATTTCTAACTTTTCTGGTTCCATTTTCAGCCATTAATAGGACCGTTTCATTTCCTTTAACACTTATCAAGCCATTCTTTTCCATTTCCTTGTTCTCAAGCACTTTTGGGGTTCCAAGTGAGTTCGGTTGCAGAAAGCTTTGTGTGGCTGAGCCTGTTTCAGTGATAAAGCTTCTGAGATAACCTCAATACAGGTGGGTTCTATAGGTTCTTAACCTTAGAAATTATTTTAGAAAGCTTAGTTTCCCCAAAATATGTTATGCATGCAAACATAGGTTTTAGGAAATCAAATTAATGATAGAGCAAGAATAAACCCCAATTCTTGCTCCTGTATAATCTAATTTATATTATAAAATATGTTTAAACCAGTTGCATGGTGGCTGTAGGTGTATTTTAAGAAAAATCACATTTTAGCATAAACAGGACTCTGAACTGTCAAACTCGCCGCAGCGAGTAACTATGCGCCACAGCGAGTGTTGACGTCCGTATAGCTCGCCAGGTGAGTCTTTGACTCGCCAGGGCGAGTGTTACAGGCCTGTCAGCACATATACTCGCCGTAGCGAGTAGGAGCTTGCTGTAGCGAGTTTAGCAGGGACAGAACCTGCATATTTACCTTTTAAAATGTCACACACTCGTTTTATGTCCGAATGCAACTGGGACTTTCAAGAACAGGTTTAATAGTGTAAAATAGATTATATAGTCAGAGATTAACATGTATATTTAAATTTATCAGTAACATGCTTAGGATACCCTGGGTGGGATATATTGGTTAGAACTGCTTATACTCATTTAAAAATTAAATGGCAGCTATATGTCGTGATTAAAGAATTCCTCTGAATTCTGATCATTTTATTATGTGAGCCAACGTCGGAATCCGAGCCTCTGTTTCGGTAGTACGCAGAGTCAGGAACCCGAGACCGGCTTGCCTCAGCGTGTCTTTGAAGAGTAATTGACAAGATTGATAAATGTGTTACACCTTTATTCATTGTTATTAATATTACTCTTAATTGTAAAACAGATTGAACTTAGACTATTACACTATCTAGGTTCCCCCGGCGTAGTCGCCATTAGGAGGGTAGTAGGACTCACTGAGGCTTAGTAGTCTCACCCCACTCCAAACAAATTTTTTTAGGTAAACAGGATATTCGGAGCAAGGACCAGTTAGGAGGCTGACAGTTGGAGCTGAGCTTGGATTGTCCGCCTTGAAGATTTTATTTTCTTCGTCTTGCTATTAGTTTATTATCTTGTTTACTAAGAATACTAGCAATTACCGCTGTATTTTATTTTGTTATCCCTTTGTATTTGAAGCAATTTGTATCTTGCCAATCTATTCAGTAAATCATAATTGTACTCAGATCCATATTATGTATATCTTGACTAAATATTCTAGATATTTTAGTTGGGGCGTTATAGATTGAATAATGTGATACTTATGATTGAGCGTACTATGAGATGTGTAATATTAATTGATAATTGTGATTGTGTTTTCCCATTATCTTTATAATTGAGATTGATTGAATAATGAGAACTTGGTTATATGTTTAATTGCATGGTAATGAGTATAGTTTATTGCCATTACGGATATTGATTGCATGTTATTTGATAAGTATGCGATCTAGTTTTATTATGAATGTTTTCCATAATGTAAGTGTACCTTATACTTACTATTATGAACTTGAATTGAAACTAACTCTCTTATTTTGTGTATATGTACTGGTTTGGGTCCAGATTCTTCAGTTGGTATGTCTCGGTGAAGCTTCGCTCTGATCACGACACGGGCAATTGGTTTCCTATGTGTAGAGTTTTGTTCCTATTTTCAAATTCATTTAAGGATGTACTATTTTAGAAACATTTTTGTAATAAATGGTATACCCACTAATTAAGTTATTAGTAGGTGTTTTGTAAGAAGTATTTGTAATGCTCGAACCACTAATTTTTTTATAATAAATAATCATTTCCGTTGCGTATTTTGTATTATATTTCATAAAGGTAGAATTTTATTAAATAACGGGTTTGGGTGTTACAGATCTCCCATTTGTTAAAAACAAAAAAAATTCAATTAGTTTTGATAAATCGAAGTTTAAAAAAATTTAGTCATACAGATTCCATTCTTATGATCTCATCTCACAATTTTGTTTTATTCTCACACTAATTGAATTAAAAATAAAAAAAAAACTAATTATAAAAAAAAAAACTTAATTGAATGATGGTCAAAAGTCCATATGTAACAACAACAAAAAAAAAACCATAAGTTTGATTGAAATTTGTTTTGATATCCGTATGCCTAATTTTTGTAACATTCTTCCGTCTCTATCTCTTCTCATTTGCTAACTTTTTTCTCTCTCTTATTCACTAAACAAACGAACAAAAACAGAGAACACAAACAAACTCTTCATCCCCACACAAACCCTAGCGTCCTTCACCTTCCATGGCTGAGCCCTACCACCTTATGGCCACACCGACACTACCAATATATTATTCTCATCATGTACTTTGTTTCTGTTGGTTTAGTTTTTGAAAACCATGAAGTATACGCCGGATCTCCGCCGCAAAAACACCATACCCGGCCATTTTCAAGCTCATTCATGGAGTTTACCACTGGATCTGTGATCTTCATCATGTAAGCTCTCGTTTGATACTATTTATTTTGCAAGCTACGAACAAAACTGACCAACTTCTTCTTCACTTATGTCATACCTGCAGCAACAACAATAGCAACAACGATAAATCTGAATCTGGATCTAAACCTTTACTTGTTTCACAGCTTTTTGTTTCCTTTAAAAGATTCAGATAAATTATTTTATGAATAGTTTTGAAAGTTATTTTGAAGTGTTTGTATATTTTATAATATGTTGTTTTTTTGGTACAAACTTGATTTTATTTCCATGTGGATTATCTTAAATAGGCAGAGAAAATTACCCTTAAGTTTTTTTTCCGTCCTCTGGTTGTTATTGTTTAGTTGTTTGGATTTGTTGTGATGTGATAGTGCTCGCTCATTTTCTCTTGTGAGCTTTGTTTTGAGTTTATCTAAATAAACATTGCGGGTTGTTTGTATATGTTCATTTTATTTCTCATACTTTCTTTTAACTTTTTTAAAAAAAATATTTTTGCATCTATTCTATGTAGACACTGAAACCTATTTTTGAAATTTTATTTATGGATTATTTTATTTCTTATTTCTATGAATAAGCTTCTAAGAGATATGTTGGGTTTTCAGGTGCATGATGATCCCCTAAATGCACCAGTAGATGGCCCAACACAGTGGGTGAGTTGTTGCTTATCATAGTGGTTCTGATTTATAAACACCATTTACTTTACATATGTTTATTGTTTTGTATACAAAATTGGCATATTTCAAAGCCTTTACTTGAAGAGCCTATTTGCTATTTCTCTAAGTTGTTGCTAGAAATTTATGATTCTAGGTTTTTCATAATATATTTATTATAAATAGAAAAACCGATTTTTTAAAAATGTATTATGTCATTAAAGATATTAACTCATCACCTATAAATGTAGAGAATTGAAAAATCGGTTTTGCTTATGTAGTTTGAATACTAATATTCTATCATTATTTGAATTCAAAAATGCCATTTTTGGTGAAATTGATTGGATTGTTGTTTTAGTTTCGTAGATTGGATTCTGTTTTAAGTCTCAATATCAAAAACTATAATTTTTATTTGATGTTCAACAACCTTTTTATTGTATAAATATAAAACTAATCATCTTGAACTCTTGAAGCATATATTGAAGTTTATAGTATTGGTTAAACTAATTTTGGCTATATTCTAATTATTGTATTATTTTGGTTGTTCTTCACAGTTGTGTTTATTTCCTCTGGTCCTCTTTGTATGTTTGGACACCTATGTCGTGGAGACAGAAAATGCAAACAAATTGGATCGACACATCAAGTTTTAGTTTAGTTATTTTATTGTTTTGGTTGTTCTTCACATGAAGTGTGGTAAGTTTTAGTTCAGTTATTGAACCATCATTATATTTTCATGATTTTATATTAATGATTTAACTTAAGAACACAAGTTCTGAACTAAGATAAAAAGATTGGGAATGTTGGTGGTGACAAAACAACATTCACAGCTATAACTTGTAAATGTGGTTTCATTTATGACTCCAATCATTGTTCTAATCCTTTGCTAACCCCCATTTTCATTGCTGCAGGAGAAAAGAAAGTGGTTTAAGAATATGGTGAGTTTTTATGCCTTGATCAAGAGTTTGGGTTTATTTACAAATAGTTTTTTTTTTTGTTATTTGGATAATGGAGAAAGTAGCTTGTTGCTGCACTTAAAATAATATGTATATTGTATCTGAAAAGGAGGTTCTTGAATTTTTTCGTTTGGAACTTCCACACTTTGCAATTTTCTTGGTCTAGCATCTAAAGAAATGAACAGTTTTTCTTAGCCTTTTAGTTTCATTCATTTTCTCATCACATGTGTTGTTAATATCTTCTTTACATATAATTATTATCTTCATTATAAAGCACTCAATTTCCAGCGTTGAGTGTGGTTGCAAAATGACTTTGTATGAGCTCTTAAACTGAAAAGTCATGTGTACCACACAAACATGTTCCATTTGTGAAAACAAAAATAAGTAATAGTTAGTTAAGCTTAATAAGTGACCATTGAATTAACAGATCTTATTTAAGGAAGTGACATGATAATATTGCCTCTTGTTGAAACTGTATCTTTTGTGTGAACTCTTACATAATAAAAACTATACATAATCCTACTAAAATTGTGATGTTAGTCATTTAATGGTGTATTACTAAAAACACTATTCATGTAAGAATTGAATGATTCAAAGATTTTGTGTGAACGAGTCAGGTAACATTGCTTCGTAGTGGTAAATAGTCAGGTAACATTGCATAGGATTCTTAATTAACCTTTTTTGTCTTCTATTGGTGGTATAGGCTTCATTAGCATGAGTATGTCTTTCTCAAATTCAGTTGCTCCTTCTTCCTTGCATATGGCTGCTATCACATTTGCATTCAAGGTAAACATCTTTTACTCCAATTTTGAAATTTCAATAAAAGTCTTCTACACCAAACAAATCTCTAAACTAATTGTTAGTAAATTGCTCCATACATTTTTTGTTATAACTGCAGAAAGTAATATGTAATTATATGTTTTGTAGAAAACAACAAACCAAAATAAATAACAAACTAAACTTGATAGATTTATTTACTTTTGAAACACAAGCTGTATCCCTGAAAGAAGTTAATATCACCTATAATAAAACAGAGAACAAAGTTAATCACAAAACTTAAGCCTCACACAAAGTAACACATAATAAATTGCACAAAGAAATAGTCTATGGCTTTGCTTTGTTCATATATTCATGCTTCACTAAAAAAATGATTTTAGATGAGATCTAATCAATTGGATATATTTACCTTTAAAAGACCGAAGCAAGATCCTTGAAAGAAGTTGTAACAGCCCGGCGACCAGCCACACAGATGCTGAAGCCCCGCTACTCGTTACCAGCTTAATCACTACCCCCCTTGTAGTGTTTTTGCCTCCCGTGGGATTCGAACCTAGTACCTTGGGGATAAGTACTAGTCCATGCAATCACCACTACCAATTGAGCTACTAGCTCAATTGGTAGTGGTGATTGCATGGACTAGTACTTATCCCCAAGGTACTAGGTTCGAATCCCACGGGAGGCAAAAACACTACAAGGGGGGTAGTGATTAAGCTGGTAACGAGCAGCGGGGCTTCAGCATCTGTGTGGCTGGTCGCCGGGCTGTTACATTAAAAGGCGCCTTTTAAAGTAACAGCCCGGCGACCAGCCACACAGATGCTGAAGCCCCGCTGCTCGTTACCAGCTTAATCACTACCCCCCTTGTAGTGTTTTTGCCTCCGTAGTGATTCGAACCATGCACCCTGGGGATAAATACATGTTCAATGCAATCACTACTACCAATTGAGCTAGTAGTAGCTCAATTGGTAGTGGTGATTGCATGGACTAGTACTTATCCCCAAGGTACTAGGTTCGAATCCCACGGGAGGCAAAAACACTACAAGGGGGGTAGTGATTAAGCTGGTAACGAGCAGCGGGGCTTCAGCATCTGTGTGGCTGGTCGCCGGGCTGTTACATTAAAAGGCGCCTTTTAATGTAACAGCCCGGCGACCAGCCACACAGATGCTGAAGCCCCGCTGCTCGTTACCAGCTTAATCACTACCCCCCTTGTAGTGTTTTTGCCTCCGTAGTGATTCGAACCATGCACCCTGGGGATAAATACATGTTCAATGCAATCACTACTACCAATTGAGCTAGTAGCTCAATTGGTAGTAGTGATTGCATTGAACATGTATTTATCCCCAGGGTGCATGGTTCGAATCACTACGGAGGCAAAAACACTACAAGGGGGGTAGTGATTAAGCTGGTAACGAGCAGCGGGGCTTCAGCATCTGTGTGGCTGGTCGCCGGGCTGTTACAGAAGTGAGTCTAGCCAGCCTATAAAAAAAATCAAACATATTGACACAATATAAGTGTTAAACAAAATAACTAATAAATTGCATAAAGAAATAGTTCAAGGCCTCAATCTTTGTTCATATATTCATGCTTCACTATAAGATTGATTGTGGATGAGATCTAACCATATGAGTTTTCTATTTTCAGGCTCAGGAAATCAAAGAAAAAAATAAGACGGTGACAAAAAGGAAATGAAGATTGGTTGGCCATTTTTGAAGAAAAAAGAATGGAGAAAAATTAAAGAAAGGGATAATTTTTATTGTTCAGATGCATATATTGTCTGTTTTGTTTTGTAAAAGCCTTGGGCAATCCTTGTGATATTTATAGATAAAGGAGTATAGTTTTGGTTTTGTCATACCCTAATTTTGCCCCATGATATTTTTCACTTTTGCATTTTTTAGAAAAAAGTCAACAAAGTCAAAGTGTTGACTAAAAAGTCAACAAAACCCTTGTTTTTGATTAAAAATCAATGTTGACATAAAAAAAAATACATGGAATTATTTTTCTTGCATGATTTTGCATGACATGGTCATAAGTGACAAATTTTTACCATTTTGCCCTTGCATTATTTTTATTTTTTTTTATTTTTTTTTATTATTATTTTATTATTTATTAATTAGTTACTTGCATTACAAGAAACCTTTTAAAAATTAATTTCTCAATTCTTTTTCTTTCCATTTTTAATGCATAAACATTTCACATAATCATATCTCATCATGCATATTTTTATTTTTGACATATTTATTTTATTTTTATTTATTTCATATTATTTTTAACTTGTTTTATTCCAAAAAAAAAAGTCAAAAGAAGAACAAAAATTTCCCCAATCATTTTTACACCTCATCAAAGGAATAGAAGGTTCTATTCCTTCTTGCTAAACACCTCATCATTTGTACAAAAATCACAAAACCATAGTACAAAAAAAACCCCAAGAATCAATCTCCAATTTGCCCTCACTAACTCTCACAAATCACCACTTTCCTAACCTAATTCCTCCTTATAAATAGCACATTGTTTTCAGAGCCCTAGGTCAGAACCAATCACTCAAAAACGGCGCTGCAAGCTTGAAGGAGAACAAACCATTTTTCTTCCATTTTTAAAATTGCAAAACTCAAAATTCTTCCTCAAACACAAAAACTATCCATCCAAACACGTTCACTAAGGTTCCAGAAGCAAGAATCACCCATTTTTCGCACAAGAAAGTGAAGGAATTGGAGCTGAAGAAGGCTACGGTGGCTAAGAAAAGGTTGAGTTCAAATCGTGGTATTCAGAAACCAAACCAGGTAATTTTCAACACCATTCAACTCGTTTTCATGTCTAGATGCTTTCTGGTTTGCTCATTTGCTCCAATTTGTACTGAATCGTGAGTTTGTGTTTTGGTTTGAAAACTTTACTTGCTTCGTTTTTGCCTTTCCATGATGATTCGTTGAAAACTATTGGCATATTCATGATCAGTGTGAAATATCGTGCAAAGTAGTGTATTTGATTGTTGATTTTGGTGTTGATTCGTGTTTCTGGGTTTTAAACCCGTGTTCCTTCAAGCTTCATCAATGGCGATCTGCTTGTTGTTGATGAAGAAGATGGAGGTTGAAGACGATGACGTGGCAACGCGTCATTGGCTCCCTCCAGTTTAAATCGTATGCGTTCGATCAAACCAACCGTTCAGATTTTAAAAGCTTACCATGCGCTTCAATCTTGCACCGTACTGGATCCATTTTTGCTTGACTTTGTTTTTTTGTTCGTTGACTCGTGCAGACTGGGCTTTTCAGCCCAGATCTACTTTTTGCACCCCATGTTTTTACTGTTCCTGAATGATTTACACCCCCCAGAATGACTTAAATGTTTTTTTTTAGCTTATTTGTAAAAGCACTTAAGTGACTTCTTAGCTTATTTAAGCTCAGTAAGTCACTGTTTATGCTTATATCATATTTCCATGTGTGATTTCTTTTTTTAACTTATTTTTATAAGTGTTTTTTTTATATTAAGCTATTTTGTGCATAAGTGTTTATTTAGGGTTTCAAGAAGCTCTTTAGCTTATTTGACCCTAATTTTTACACAACATTCATTATGATACAGTAGCTTTCATATGTGAATATTATTTTGCCTTTCCAACTTATTTTCATAAGTCATCTTAGTTTAAGTTGCTTTTAGTTTATTTTTTAATAAGTGCTTAAGTGATACAAATTACTTCTTCAAGTACTTTTGGGTCACCTTCTTTTGCACATATTTTTGTCTAACCCTAATTAGCTTAGGTCAATCATGTTTGCTTATGTTTGTTTATTTATCTCATACTTACATGTATTTATTTAATTGCTCGCAATTTAATTTTCGTACTATATTTAATTTATTCCTTCATGCATGTTTACTTAGCATTGCATATTTGCATCAATCATTTGTATCATTTCAATCTATACATGTGCATTTATGATTTGCATATTTCATGATTTACTTTATTATTATTATCTGTTTTGCTATTGTGTCTGCTCTGGTTCTCTTGGTATTTTCTTTTGGACTTTGCTTTTTCGTAATAAATTAATCAAACTTTTTGCAATAATTAATGGATGAAAAAGGGAGAACCTGGCAGTTGCTTCGTTCTTCCCCGAGTTGTCTTGGTGACCGGACAGTTGACTAGTCACTCAAGCTGCTCTCATTTTAGAATGATTCTAAAATAAGCCAACAATCGTTTTTCTTTCGAACATTATTTCTTAATAATTAATCAAAGGCTTTTCATAAGAACTAAAGAATGAAAAGGAGAGAATCTGGCAGTTGCTTCTTTCTTCTCTGGGTTGTCTTGGTGGCCGGACAGTTGACTAGTCACTCAAGCTGCTCTCATTCTAGAATGAACTCTAAAATAAACCAACCCTCGTACTTCTTTCAAACATTATTTCTGAATAAACTTAATCAAAGGATTTCACAATAATGAATGAAAAAGGGAGAACCTGGCAGTTGCTTCGTTCTTCCCCGAGTTGTCTTGGTGGCCGGACAGTTGACTAGTCACTCAAGCTGCTCTCATTCCAAAAACAAGCAGTAAAATTAACCCTACATACTTAAACTTCTTTTCAGAAAAACATGGATATACGCTTTATCCATTCCTCTGACACATACACAGCTTAAGCCTCTGATTAGAGCATACAAGCGTCGTTGTATCAGCGGAATGCGAAATAAGCAACATCCATTATTCAACTCTCTTTTTTCAATGGGTACACGTTTTATCTACTCCTCTGACACACACACAGCTTAAGCCTCTGATTAGAGCATACAAGCGTCGTTGTGTCAGCGGAATACGAAATAAGTGTTATCCACTAAAATCAACCAACCACACAAACATTTTTTACCAGAACTACGTGAGTTTTGAGTTTCCCATTGCACCGGGGAATACGTAGGAGCGGGCTCCTACAACCGTCAAACTCAATTAATAAAAAACTTTTTTTGTTAAAGTGGAAACGAAGTAGAGATTAGGTAAGAGATAAAGCAATTTAATTCAAACCTACGCAAACAAACCCCCAAACCACCTAAACGGTTCCCATCGAGTACGATGGATGCGAGGGGTGCTAACACCTTCCTCTCGCATAACCAACTCCCGAACCTAAACCAAGGTTTTAGCGATATTTTCCTTTCCCCACACGGGATAAATGAACATCGATGGCGACTTCATTGTATGAAACATGGAATTGATTTCCCAGCCCGCTACAGCTGGCGACTTCACTGGGGATTATAGAGAGTTAAGCCCAGTTTAGTTGGTTTGCTTGTTTGTTTGCAATTTCCAGGTTTGCAATATCTTGCCTTTATCTTTTATTTTTCTGTCAATTATATCTGCTTGGTTGGCTGTTTCTCTTCTTCTACTCCTTCTTTTATTTTTCTTTTGCCCTTGAGGCGTGGTTACTGTGAGAAGCTCTACACCCGAGCTTGAGAAAAGCTTAGGCTAAGCTAGGGGTCTTTATGTTGGGTCACCGGACAGTTGACTAGTGACTCCGGCATAATCACCTCGCCTAGAATAGATTCTCTTGAGAATGTCAGGACACGGGACAGTTGACCAGTGTCTCTGATGTTTTCTTGGAGAGTCCATGACTCTAGGGACCTTTATTACCCGGTCTAGAACCAAACCTTGTTACTAGGGACTTCTGTTTAGAACCCGTGTCAAGGTTGCTCAACGGCCTTACCTAGATGAGATTTCCTTTTGGGCACGTATGTCGTGAGCTTTGCAATAGCGACGTCGTATCCAAAGGGGTAATCCGTGATTTTAGGCACTTTGTCAAATCTAGAACGACATGTGAGAGGGATGGGTTACAGGTAACTTTGAGCCTTTCGACTTCAGCAATGTTAATTACACCTCTGCTTCACCGCGACAGAATCTGCGAATCTGCTACAAAAGTGCATCCATGCATCCATGCACTCATGCATTCATTCATAAAAAATTCATGATAAAAAATATTTTTGCATAACATTTGCATAAAAAATAAAATGATGGAGCATAAAAACTTTTGCATGCATTTGCATTCATTCAAAAGACCGTTATCTTATCTTCATATGTCCACCAAAACAGCTTCATCCCCGACATTGATCCCGGATTTCAAACATTTCAAGGAAACCATGGAAAACATGCAGAAGCAGATTGATGCCTTGAGAGGCGATGTGGACCAAGTGACCGACAAGTTGGACCGTGTTTTGGAAATACTAGCTAATCTCAGTTTGCCTTCAAGAGTGGACGCTGCAACAGTAGGGGCAAATCCTCCAATCGGTTCCCCTTTGTCAAAATTGATATGTCCTTCATCCGACTATACTTCCGCGGTTGCTCAAGACACCCAAGAGCCAATGGGCACCAACACTGAATTGCTGATTGGCCAGCCAAGAACTCATCAAGTCCAACCCAGGTTCGCTATGCCTCAAAGTTCCGAGGATCACATGAATGCTCATCAAGGTAATGACTCTAAGGGAAAATCTGTTGCATCCCCGAGTGAGGAGACTCGCCAAAAGTTCAAGGCAATAGAGGACAAGCTAAGGATAATGGAATCATTCTTGCCCAGCAATGTCAGCCCACCTCACTCTCACTCTCGCTCAACGGTGTCTACTCGTACCCCATGCTTCAATCATCCAACAGTTGTTCAACCTCAACAATCCCAAGGGTTTTCAAAACAGGCAATACAGACGCCTTTGAATCATTCCCAGTCAGGACAGGTCACACAGAACTTGGGACATCAGCAGAACCCACAAGGGCCCCGAAGTGAAAGAAGGAATGTGCACTATGATCGTATACCCATGCCATATGGGCACATCCTGCCACACTTACTCCAAAAAGGGTTGGTCCAGCTAAAGCCCCTTGACCCCGTGTCACCACCGTATCCACCTGGTTTCGATGAGAATGCTAGATGTGACTATCATAATGGGTCGCTCGGACACAACATCGAGAACTGTAGGGGTTTTAAACACAAGGTTCAAGAGCTTATTGATCAGAAACTATTGAATTTCAAGGAAGATGAGGCAAATGCTGCCACTTTCCAAAATGGTCCAACATCACCAGCTCGAATCCCATGCCTCCAGTATCCATACAGGGCAGCTGCACAACATCAACAACCTCAGGGGTACTCTTTCCAAGAGCATGTGAATCTTGTGTCTCAAAGAACTCAGCAAGTACAACAGACTCAGCAGCGAGCTAAAAAGGTCTTTGATCCAATTCCTGTGTCATACAATCAGCTTTTGCCATATCTGGTGCACAATGGGATGGTGACTCCAGTAGCTTTAAGGACAATGACTCCACCTTTCCCTGCTTGGTATGACCCTAAGGTCAAATGTGCATACCATGCTGATGCCGAAGGTCACTCTACGGAAAATTGTAGGGTATTCAAAAACAAGGTTCAAGAGCTCATTGATAAGAAACTGTTGAGTTTCAAAGAGGGAGGGCCCAACCATGAAGGATAATTCATTGCCAAGTCATGCAGACCCTTCTGAGTATGCCAGTTGAAGAGTTCAGGGATTGAATCATGCTACAAAGATTATCATTTAGGCTGTTTCCTTTTTGTATTTCCCTTTGTTTTGCTAAGTATTTACTTACAGTTAAACTTTGTTTGTTTGAAATATTAATCTTAATGAAATGATAATGCATGTTTTGAATTCATTCTTTCATGTCCATTCAATTTTCTCTCTTCTACTTCTCAAAAGCAAAAAATATATATCAATACTTGTCATTTTTTTCATTTCTTTATCATTTCTGTTTGAACAAAGATTGGAGAGAGGATGATGAAAAACGAAACAACCAAATTGCTACAGTATACTTTCAAATAAAACTTTGTTGATGATGTAAGGCATTGTTTCAAATTCCCAAACACCGGAGAAATAAGGAAGTTAATCTGTAGTCACCCCCTTTGAGCCTAGAAGTTGGTGTTTCTTTCTATACGAAAAAACCGCAATTTTAACCCGGAGCAGGGTAGTGTTCAATTAACTCGACCATACGTTCGAGTTTCAAAAGAAAAGCAAAAAAAGTCAATAAGGTGTTCCTCATCACCCATTACCAAGGCAGTCACAATTCGCCAAACAAAATACAAAAAAAAAGAGAAAGAAAGAAAAGCCCGCTAAGTCAAAACCTCAAAATGGCTTAGGCAAAAATTAGGGTATCCCGCTAGACTAAAAATGCAAAAGAATAGTCTAGGCAAAAGTTAGGGATCGAAAAAAAAATAAAATGAAAAATGCAAAAAGCAAAGGTCACCAAGATTCATGACAAAACAAAATCATGTGACCAAAACAAAAGGCCAATGTGACTGCCACAACAAAGGGGAAACACATCCTTGGTTCCCGAACCATCACAATCTCAGAAAACCTCTTAGGACTTAAACTTGTGATTTGAGTTAATTGAACTTAGGGCTGAAGATCATCACGAAGAATGGGATGGGTTAAAATCAAACTTTGAGCCTTATTTCCTTTTATTCAGAAACCGTGAACCAGGCCACGTTACAACCCTCAAAATACCTAATTGAAGCAAGGTTTATTTTGAAAGCATACGGTAGCAAGGTTACGTTAACCTGACTCACAAAAATCTTTGTTAATATCATACTCTCACACTTTCTTCCACAATATACACCCATTGTACATAAATACCATCTCAACTTCAATTTCAAAATTTGCATTAAAATAGCATTGGAATTACTATTTCAAGCAAACAGGTTTGTCTGCAAGTCAACACTTGACAATAAAGAAGTTCCAAACTCTGAGCTGTTACCGAGCAATCAAGAAGAGCCTTGGGCTAATCAAGGGGCAGTTATCTCAGGACTTCACTTAATGATGGGGCACATCCCTTAGAAAGGTCATTTGGCATGGACAGAGTGTCCTAAGGTCGCATCATGGAAAGCGGTATCAAAACCCAGTTTTCAAGGACCTAACAAATCAGATCAAGACACTCCTAATCAGGGGCAAATCATCTTGGGATTCAGCCAATCAAGAGCAAACTTTTATGACTATGGGTTAGATCATCTGGAGACCCTGCCGAGTCGGTCAAACATGTTTAGAATGGCTCAATCTAGGGGCATACCTCTCAGAGAGGGAGATTCAATATCAGTAAGTTGGCCAGAAATCAAGAAAAAGCCAAATACTTCAAATGCCCAACAGACTGGGGCAAGACAATACACAGGGGCAGGTTCTCCCTATACCTTCAAGCTACTCAAGCGAAGACTGGTAGACGTCTGCAACCATTAAGTCCGGGACTGGTGTCGGGGATCAACATCAAGCCATCATTCCACAAAAAGCCTTGATACCCAAAACATTCCCACCCTCCATAGGGGCATCAGTCATCGTCATGCATTAGTCATGTCATTTCATTCATGCAAATAAGCGTCATGCATTAGTCATGTCATTTCATTCCTGTAAATCGTTAACATGCATTGGTCACGTCATTTCATTCAAGCATCAGGTATGCCCCATACCACAAGACCAATGACTCAGAAAAAACCAAATAGCCAAATCAAACATCCACAATCAAGAACCCAACCTTGCAAAGTCCAATCATTATTGGCACACCTTTAAGTCCAATGATTATTGGCAAACCCCCTTAAAGTCCAATGATTATTGGCAAACACCCTTAAAGTCCAATGATTATTGGCACACCCTCAAAGGCCAATCATTGTTGGCACCTCCTCAAAATCCAATATTCATTGGAACCCAAATAAAACCCAGTGTTCATTAACACCCATGTTGAAACCCGACTTCCAATAGTACACAGTCATCTCATGTCATCACATACATGCATTTCATTCTATGCATAAATAGTCATGATAAACATGCATACATAAAGCAGGTTCAAAGGTTTCTCCCCGCAGAATACAGGTTTTGGTCACTTAAGCACAAGAAAGGCAGTTTGACCTCTTTTCAAAGCAAGTCGGGTGGTAAATTGTCTCCCCAGCAGATTAGTTGAAAAACCATGTCTAATCTCCTCCCCAGTGAATTGCAAATTTTCTGGAAATATTCTTCTACAAGACGATCACAACAGTTTGTCCGTCCCCAATAGGAGTGGCAACTAAGAATCCTGAAATAGGGATATTCAGTGGAATCCGTAGGCCTGAGGGTGGTGATTTCTCTTCAAGTGCAACACCGAGGTGTTACATTTATCTTTCTCAAGGACGTACAACTCCTGGTTTAGGCGTTAGTTCCTTCAGATACAGAATCTAAGTACCTGTTTAGGCGACGATTCATCTTCATCAGTCCAAGTACCTGTTTAGGCGACGACTTATTCAGCAGAATCTAAGTACCTGTTTAGGCGACGATTCATCTTCATCAGTCCAAGTACCTGTTTAGGCGACGACTTATTCTCAGAATCTAAGTACCTGTTTAGGCGACGATTCATCTTCATCAGTCCAAGTACCTGTTTAGGCGACGACTTATTCAGCAGAATCTAAGTACCTGTTTAGGCGACGATTCATCTTCATCAGTCCAAGTACCTGTTTAGGCGACGACTTATTCAGCAGAATCTAAGTACCTGTTTAGGCGACGATTCATCTTCATCAGTCCAAGTACCTGTTTAGGCGACGACTTATTCTCAGAATCTAAGTACCTGTTTAGGCGACGATTCATCTTCATCAGTCCAAGTACCTGTTTAGGCGACGACTTATTCACCAGAATCTAAGTACCTGTTTAGGCGACGATTCATCTTCATCAGTCCAAGTACCTGTTTAGGCGACGACTTATTCTCAGAATCTAAGTACCTGTTTAGGCGACGATTCATTTTCATCAGTCCAAGTACCTGTTTAGGCGACGACTTATTCAGCAGAATCTAAGTACCTGTTTAGGCGACGATTCATCTTCATCAGTCCAAGTACCTGTTTAGGCGACGACTTATTCTCAGAATCTAAGTACCTGTTTAGGCGACGATTCATCTTCATCAGTCCAAGTACCTGTTTAGGCGACGACTTATTCAGCAGAATCTAAGTACCTGTTTAGGCGACGATTCATCTTCATCAGTCCAAGTACCTGTTTAGGTGACGACTTATTCAGCAGAATCTAAGTACCTGTTTAGGCGACGGTTCATCTTCATCAGTCCGAGTACCTGTTTAGGCGACGACTTATTCTCAGAATCTAAGTACCTGTTTAGGCGACGATTCATCTTCATCAGTCCAAGTACCTGTTTAGGCGACGACTTATTCAGCAGAATCTAAGTACCTGTTTAGGCGACGATTCATCTTCATCAGTCCAAGTACCTGTTTAGGCGACGACTTATTCAGCAGAATCTAAGTACCTGTTTAGGCGACGATTCATCTTCATCAGTCCAAGTACCTGTTTAGGCGACGACTTATTCAGCAGAATCTAAGTACCTGTTTAGGCGACGGTTCATCTTCATCAGTCCAAGCACCTGGTTAGGCGACGATTTATTCCCAGAATCTAAGCACCCTTGAGGCGATGGTTCACATTCAAGAAGAAATCCTGAGATAAGGATACCAAGGATACCAAACAGGTTCACTCTTTCTTCTCATCATCACTCATGCCCATGCAAAATTAGGGCATTCTGTATTTAATTATCTTCCACCAAAAGAATACGAATACCAGGGGCTATTCGCATTCTTATGGTTTAAGCTAATTAAATAGGGGCAGCTGTCATACCCTAATTTTGCCCCATGATATTTTTCACTTTTGCATTTTTTAGAAAAAAGTCAACAAAGTCAAAGTGTTGACTAAAAAGTCAACAAAACCCTTGTTTTTGATTAAAAATCAATGTTGACATAAAAAAAAATACATGGAATTATTTTTCTTGCATGATTTTGCATGACATGGTCATAAGTGACAAATTTTTACCATTTTGCCCTTGCATTATTTTTATTTTTTTTTATTTTTTTTTATTATTATTTTATTATTTATTAATTAGTTACTTGCATTACAAGAAACCTTTTAAAAATTAATTTCTCAATTCTTTTTCTTTCCATTTTTAATGCATAAACATTTCACATAATCATATCTCATCATGCATATTTTTATTTTTGACATATTTATTTTATTTTTATTTATTTCATATTATTTTTAACTTGTTTTATTCCAAAAAAAAAAGTCAAAAGAAGAACAAAAATTTCCCCAATCATTTTTACACCTCATCAAAGGAATAGAAGGTTCTATTCCTTCTTGCTAAACACCTCATCATTTGTACAAAAATCACAAAACCATAGTACAAAAAAAACCCCAAGAATCAATCTCCAATTTGCCCTCACTAACTCTCACAAATCACCACTTTCCTAACCTAATTCCTCCTTATAAATAGCACATTGTTTTCAGAGCCCTAGGTCAGAACCAATCACTCAAAAACGGCGCTGCAAGCTTGAAGGAGAACAAACCATTTTTCTTCCATTTTTAAAATTGCAAAACTCAAAATTCTTCCTCAAACACAAAAACTATCCATCCAAACACGTTCACTAAGGTTCCAGAAGCAAGAATCACCCATTTTTCGCACAAGAAAGTGAAGGAATTGGAGCTGAAGAAGGCTACGGTGGCTAAGAAAAGGTTGAGTTCAAATCGTGGTATTCAGAAACCAAACCAGGTAATTTTCAACACCATTCAACTCGTTTTCATGTCTAGATGCTTTCTGGTTTGCTCATTTGCTCCAATTTGTACTGAATCGTGAGTTTGTGTTTTGGTTTGAAAACTTTACTTGCTTCGTTTTTGCCTTTCCATGATGATTCGTTGAAAACTATTGGCATATTCATGATCAGTGTGAAATATCGTGCAAAGTAGTGTATTTGATTGTTGATTTTGGTGTTGATTCGTGTTTCTGGGTTTTAAACCCGTGTTCCTTCAAGCTTCATCAATGGCGATCTGCTTGTTGTTGATGAAGAAGATGGAGGTTGAAGACGATGACGTGGCAACGCGTCATTGGCTCCCTCCAGTTTAAATCGTATGCGTTCGATCAAACCAACCGTTCAGATTTTAAAAGCTTACCATGCGCTTCAATCTTGCACCGTACTGGATCCATTTTTGCTTGACTTTGTTTTTTTGTTCGTTGACTCGTGCAGACTGGGCTTTTCAGCCCAGATCTACTTTTTGCACCCCATGTTTTTACTGTTCCTGAATGATTTACACCCCCCAGAATGACTTAAATGTTTTTTTTTAGCTTATTTGTAAAAGCACTTAAGTGACTTCTTAGCTTATTTAAGCTCAGTAAGTCACTGTTTATGCTTATATCATATTTCCATGTGTGATTTCTTTTTTAACTTATTTTTATAAGTGTTTTTTTTATATTAAGCTATTTTGTGCATAAGTGTTTATTTAGGGTTTCAAGAAGCTCTTTAGCTTATTTGACCCTAATTTTTACACAACATTCATTATGATACAGTAGCTTTCATATGTGAATATTATTTTGCCTTTCCAACTTATTTTCATAAGTCATCTTAGTTTAAGTTGCTTTTAGTTTATTTTTTAATAAGTGCTTAAGTGATCCAAATTACTTCTTCAAGTACTTTTGGGTCACCTTCTTTTGCACATATTTTTGTCTAACCCTAATTAGCTTAGGTCAATCATGTTTGCTTATGTTTGTTTATTTGTCTCATACTTACATGTATTTATTTAATTGCTCGCAATTTAATTTTCGTACTATATTTAATTTATTCCTTCATGCATGTTTACTTAGCATTGCATATTTGCATCAATCATTTGTATCATTTCAATCTATACATGTGCATTTATGATTTGCATATTTCATGATTTACTTTATTATTATTATCTGTTTTGCTATTGTGTCTGCTCTGGTTCTCTTGGTATTTTCTTTTGGACTTTGCTTTTTCGTAATAAATTAATCAAACTTTTTGCAATAATTAATGGATGAAAAAGGGAGAACCTGGCAGTTGCTTCGTTCTTCCCCGAGTTGTCTTGGTGACCGGACAGTTGACTAGTCACTCAAGCTGCTCTCATTTTAGAATGATTCTAAAATAAGCCAACAATCGTTTTTCTTTCGAACATTATTTCTTAATAATTAATCAAAGGCTTTTCATAAGAACTAAAGAATGAAAAGGAGAGAATCTGGCAGTTGCTTCTTTCTTCTCTGGGTTGTCTTGGTGGCCGGACAGTTGACTAGTCACTCAAGCTGCTCTCATTCTAGAATGAACTCTAAAATAAACCAACCCTCGTACTTCTTTCAAACATTATTTCTGAATAAACTTAATCAAAGGATTTCACAATAATGAATGAAAAAGGGAGAACCTGGCAGTTGCTTCGTTCTTCCCCGAGTTGTCTTGGTGGCCGGACAGTTGACTAGTCACTCAAGCTGCTCTCATTCCAAAAACAAGCAGTAAAATTAACCCTACATACTTAAACTTCTTTTCAGAAAAACATGGATATACGCTTTATCCATTCCTCTGACACATACACAGCTTAAGCCTCTGATTAGAGCATACAAGCGTCGTTGTATCAGCGGAATGCGAAATAAGCAACATCCATTATTCAACTCTCTTTTTTCAATGGGTACACGTTTTATCTACTCCTCTGACACACACACAGCTTAAGCCTCTGATTAGAGCATACAAGCGTCGTTGTGTCAGCGGAATACGAAATAAGCGTTATCCACTAAAATCAACCAACCACACAAACATTTTTTACCATAACTACGTGAGTTTTGAGTTTCCCATTGCACCGGGGAATACGTAGGAGCGGGCTCCTACAACCGTCAAACTCAATTAATAAAAAACTTTTTTTGTTAAAGTGGAAACGAAGTAGAGATTAGGTAAGAGATAAAGCAATTTAATTCAAACCTACGCAAACAAACCCCCAAACCACCTAAACGGTTCCCATCGAGTACGATGGATGCGAGGGGTGCTAACACCTTCCTCTCGCATAACCAACTCCCGAACCTAAACCAAGGTTTTAGCGATATTTTCCTTTCCCCACACGGGATAAATAAACATCGATGGCGACTTCATTGTATGAAACATGGAATTGATTTCCCAGCCCGCTACAGGTTTGTACCTCCCCTGCATAATACCTTTCTTATATTGAAATTCAAAAACAAATTTATCTTGTTTAGGAGGGAAAATCTCCACATCAGATATACCTCCACCAGTAGAGGAGAAGAAGCATATAAACTAACCTGGGTAACACCTATCCCAAATAGATTAAAAACACTTACCTTCTGACATATATCAGTGATATGGTGCATTCTGCCAAAAGCACTATACAAAAAGACAAATTTTGGTACTTTGCCTGAGAAGAAGCACAGACATACCTTTTTGCCAATAATGAATAAAATAAGACCAATTTAATAGAAGAATGTGCGGCCCACTAGTTGTGGTGAATCTACAGTGGGAGTTTTGTGAACTCTGTTGTCAAGATTATAGATTAGGGTTAAGTTACACATTTGTGTAACTTTACCAGGTCATGTTTTTCCCCCACTAGTGTTTTGTATTTCATTTTTATTTAATCTACTTTTTATTTAATGTCAACTTTGATTTTATATTGGTCACTTATCTAGTTTTATAGATTTTATATTGGTCCCAATAGATATAAAAAATATAGGACAAAATATTTATCACCGATACATAACTAAAATTGAATAAATATTTCTTATTAATAATTATAATTTATAACAAAAATCACGAGACAATAGCTTTAATGATTTTTTAATTAATTTAATAAGTTTTACAAGAATGAACACAATAGTTTCACTTATATTTTAACAATGTTTTATAATAAATTTTAAATATTATATACTAAACTAATTTTCTAACTTGATATAATGAAAAACTTAAATATTCAATAAAAAGGCAATAGACCCGTACGTGTAATTCTTTGTAAAAAATACACGGGACAATAACTTTAATTAAATAGTTTCACCGATATTAAACATATTCTGTAAGAAACTTATAAATATTATATTCTAAATAAATTTTCTATTTTAGTATAATATTAATCTTTTTTTTATGCAATATAATATTAAACTTAAATATCAAGAAAAAAAACATACGAGCATGTGCATTCACAAATAGTTTTTATAAACAATAGAAGAATTAGTTCTCATCGATGATAAGTTAAAAAACATAGGTGAAATTGTAACAGTCCGGGCCTTCGGCGCTTCTGGCACTATTACCTCACGATGTTCTCCACCCCCTTCACTAGCTAGTGGAGTTTTTGTCCCAATTGGTAGTGGGAATGGATTGAACATGTACTTATCCCCATGGTACATGGTTCGATTCTCACGAAAGACAAAAACTCCACTAGTAAAGCGGGTGGAGAAGATCCTGAGATAATAGTGCCGGAAACGTCGGACGTGTTTTATTGATGTGCAAATGTTTTTATTTCTTTCTTTGATGTTAGTCTTACCATTCTTGTTGTCTTATTAAATTGGTGATCACTTGAAAAAAAAAATTGGTGATCATAACTTAGTTGTAATTATATGTGTAACTGATGCACTTGCCTTGCAATTTGGTGATCTATGGTGTTGACCTTGAGATTATGATTTCTTGATATGATCTTGGTTTGAGTGATGTTTTATTTGTTTATTTATTTATTTGGCTGTTTGATCGTGTTAGCATATAATCATATGCACACTATTACTCTTAATAAAATGTAATCACTTCATTTTATTATTTTTGCAAGATTCTTTCATGATATATATAAAAATAAAAAGATTATTAGAAAGAGCTAAGATATGAAGACTTCCTTTTTAAAATAAACAGTTGATATATCTAGTTTTAATGAACAATTTGAAGGACTTCCTTTTTATATATCTAGTCTTAATGAACAATTTGAAGGACTTTTTTTTAAAATAAACAGTTGATATATCTAGTCTTAATGAACCATTCGAAGGACTTTCTTTTTAAAATAAACAGTTGATATATCTAGTCTTAATGAACGATTCGAAGGACTTCCTTTTTAAAATAAACAGTTAATATATCTAGTTTTAATGAACGATTTCTGTAAGTTTTTATTAAAGAGTTACTTTTATGAAAAGAAAAATTGAGTGAATTACTTGTTGAATAATTTTTGTGGTCTCTCATTTTAAAGATTTTTTTTATAATGATAAGAATATATATTTGGGATAATATAGTTTATGGAAAAATATTTTTGGCATATTTTGGATTATAAAGATTTTTGGGATGGGAGCATTTATGTATGACGTATGTCTTGATTGATGTGTGATTTTGTGGTTGACTTTGTATGACGTATTTCTATTATTTAATATAAATGACTTAGAAACTATAATTTCATTTGTGAATTTTCCATTGAATAATTTTTGTAGCATTTTACTTAAAAGAAAATTGCTCCAGTTTCTACCCTTTTATTTTATAGGTGCTTTATTTTATTTTTTTTCTATTTTTTTTTTTTTGAAAAATGATTCTCTATTCTTATGATGATGTTGATTGAGATTAACTTTTTATTGAAAAAAATAATTCAATTTTAATGATGTATTTATTTGACATTAGTGCGTGCAGCGGAAAATATGATATTTTACTTCATTCTTAAATTTATTTATCTTGATGTTATCAATTTAATGGAGTAACTTCTTACCAAAAAAAGGCGTCTCTTTTTGTAACAGCCCGGGCCTTCGGCTAAGCTCAATTGGTAGTGGGAGTGGATTGAACATGTGCTTGAACCCGAGTGTAACAACCCGTTTTTCAAAGGCCAGAAAAGGCACTATATATATATATTTTTTTTTTGTACACAATCAGAGTTACGCATAAAAGATTTTAAATGAGCCGGCATTCAAATATACAAAAGAACTCATTACCAAAAGGTGCTTCGACAAGCAAAGTGTATCCCTGAATAATTACAGTCCAAGTCTAAGTAATCAAAACAAGTTAGAAAACTCTATGCTAACCCAAAAGCACGGTGCACAAAACACACCGGCGCATTGTCTAACTACTCTAAGCTTCAACACAAGCTCACTATGGCCTAGAGCTGCCAACACCATCCTCTCGACCTACATCGTCATCTGGGGTGGGATGAGCCCGCAAATGAAAGAAAGGGTCACCACAAAATAAAAGTATATATATATATATAACCGGTGCGAAAGATTGTACACATAACAAATATTTCCACAAACACAAGAGAAAGCTCTTAATCTCAAGGGTAATTCCCACCAACGGGCTTATATAAATAAATCACCAAGCCTAATGCAGACTTCTACAATGGGTGTGACAACCGATCTCTGGTTAGCCACATGCATGATTTAATTCCGGAATTCAACCTCTCTATAGAAGGCGTAGGTCTCTGGTGGGATAACACCTCCTACTATTGGTGGGATAACACCAGGTAGAGTCACACAAGACAATACCAAAACAATCACGGTGGGATAACACCGGGTGAGTCACACAAGACAACCACCAACTCAATAAAATCCAGTAGGATTTGGCGAAGTCGCACAGACAAACGCCCGGTACGAAGGCAAGTCACAAAAGACATACACCTAGGCACGCAACTATGAAATGCATGGCATATATTCTCTTCGGCATATACGGGATAGTCACACAAGACAAAATCCTCGCGTAGTCCTATCTGAAGCACGCATTCATATATGCTCATGCAAACAATCACATAGCCTAAAGCCTATGTACAAAGCATCTCAACATACATACATTTTCTCAATCATATGTAATTTGCACACATTTTTATAAACACGTTCTCATCAACGAGAATACATAAGTACAAACATGCCAAAGCACACAGCAATTGCATACACAGCAAAACAAAGCATGTCGTAACCATTTCGAAAGACGGAAATAAAGTGGAGCCCTTACCTCGACAAGCTTCCGTTTACTAAAACTCGTCCAAACAACACAACGCGCTTCCTAAAACAAGCAGCGTACCATCAATACATTGTTTCCCAACCAATCGTATTGAAACTAAACCAAGAACCCCAAAAACTTAAAGGTTCCTAAGGAAGATTCACTCTTTCGGATATCATACCAAAAACTATAGTATTGATCAACCCCCATGTGTTATTTGTACTATTTTTAGGACCCAAAACAATAGGCCAAAGTCTTAAATAATTTGAAATGCAAAATGGCCGTTTTCTTGCGTTATAAGCTACGTACTTTCCGAGTACCCGAAAAACTCGTTTCCAATCCCAACCACTTCCATAAATTAATAAAAAGGGATTAGAAGTTAAAACCAAGTTTTAGAAATCAGAATCCAAAATCTCAACTCCCAGAGCTCGCCCTGGCGAGTTGGTGGCGAGTGAAGGCAGAGACAACATGTCTTGCTCGCTGTGGAGCTCGCCCTGGCGAGTTCATGGCCTGTGACACTCGCCCTGGCGAGTAAACGCTCGCCCGGCGAGTTGCACCTGTCATGACAGCAAAAACAGCAACTCACACCACCTTTTTCCAACCAAGCCTAGTTTGATTCTATTAGTTCCCAACACTTTTTCAAGGCACAAAAGCAAACCATTTTCATAAGCAAGCAATTCATTTCCGAAAGCTCGTTGGTTGCTTCGAGTGCAAGTTATTTGATTTTCATTTCCAAAATCAAAACCAAATCCAAGCACAAGTTTTATTACGGGCCTCAACCGTCCGGTAATCATTTTCAAACATGTTTTCAAAGTAAAAAGCAACTCCACATGTCACAAGAGTTTTAAACCACTTTGACCCCAAAAACACTACTCAAAACACTTAGGAATATTTTCATAAACCACAAAATATTTTTCATCGGATTTTCTAAAACAAAACCATACAACGCATTTCCCTTTTGCCCAAAGGTTCAAAGACAACTTTTCTTTTCAAAACCTTACAACATAACCTCATGTAATTGATCAATACATAACCAACTCAAAACCCTAACTTTTCTCATGAGATTTTTCACCAACTCATGAAAAACAAAAACAACAAAGCCTAGCATGCTTCCTAAACTCTCATGAACAACATTCATGGAACAAGAATCAATTCCTAACATTATCATCTCATGAACATAAACCCAAAAATTCCTAAACTTTAAAAGTCTACCAACCTAGGAGATGAGAAGAGAGGGTTACCTTTAGAAAGTGATTCTCTACAATTTTCCTCAAAGCTTCCAAGCTTGAAATGGAGTGAAATGGTGAAGAAAGGAAAATTTGTGAAGGTTAAGGTTAAGAAATGGAGTTCCACGTGAAAGAGAGAAAGAATGGAGATGTTTTGTGATGTTTCTAAGTCCACAAGTCATAAACCTCCTTACTATTACAAAGCTCTTGATAGCCAAACCACCATTGGATCAAAGTCAAAAGTCCAAGCTTAAACCCTAGCCATTGGATCACTTTACTTTATGAGAAAGTCACAAGATTTAATCAACTCATCCATAACAAGTCTCGTACTCAGCTCTCGCGCGACGCGACGAACGTATACCACAAAAACATAAAACCTACGGAAAGAACGTCTAACGTTTAACATTTCCAAAACTTATCGCCGAATCTTTTTCCGCGACTGTAATTTTCTTCCATACCTTAGAAAATTATTCTCAGAATATATCTTAACTCGTGCAGATATATAAAACTCCCATCCGAAACCTCACTCAAAACAGACGCAGTAAGATTTTCCATCCGCGGGTAAAATCCTACTCGTTTTTCCAAAAACAAGAATAATCCAAAACTCGTTATTCTGAAACCACAAATCACTTCTTATACAAGAAACAACAAAGCCTAGCATGCTACCTTCCCAATCCTGTTTTTTGTATAAGAAGTGATTTGTGGTTTCAGAATAACGAGTTTTGGATTATTCTTGTTTTTGGAAAAACGAGTAGGATTTTACCCGCGGATGGAAAATCTTACTGCGTCTGTTTTGAGTGAGGTTTCGGATGGGAGTTTTATATATCTGCACGAGTTAAGATATATTCTGAGAATAATTTTCTAAGGTATGGAAGAAAATTACAGTCGCGGAAAAAGATTCGGCGATAAGTTTTGGAAATGTTAAACGTTAGACGTTCTTTCCGTAGGTTTTATGTTTTTGTGGTTTACGTTCGTCGCGTCGCGCGAGAGCTGAGTACGAGACTTGTTATGGATGAGTTGATTAAATCTTGTGACTTTCTCATAAAGTAAAGTGATCCAATGGCTAGGGTTTAAGCTTGGACTTTTGACTTTGATCCAATGGTGGTTTGGCTATCAAGAGCTTTGTAATAGTAAGGAGGTTTATGACTTGTGGACTTAGAAACATCACAAAACATCTCCATTCTTTCTCTCTTTCACGTGGAACTCCATTTCTTAACCTTAACCTTCACAAATTTTCCTTTCTTCACCATTTCACTCCATTTCAAGCTTGGAAGCTTTGAGGAAAATTGTAGAGAATCACTTTCTAAAGGTAACCCTCTCTTCTCATCTCCTAGGTTGGTAGACTTTTAAAATTTAGGAATTTTTGGGTTTATGTTCATGAGATGATAATGTTAGGAATTGATTCTTGTTCCATGAATGTTGTTCATGAGAGTTTAGGAAGCATGCTAGGCTTTGTTGTTTTTGTTTTCCATGAGTTGGTGAAAAATCTCATGAGAAAAGTTAGGGTTTTGAGTTGGTTATGTATTGATCAATTACATGAGGTTATGTTGTAAGGTTTTGAAAAGAAAAGTTGTCTTTGAACCTTTGGGCAGAAGGGAAATGCGTTGTATGGTTTTGTTTTAGAAAATCCGATGAAAAATATTTTGTGGTTTATGAAAATATTCCTAAGTGTTTTGAGTAGTGTTTTTGGGGTCAAAGTGGTTTAAAACTCTTGTGACATGTGGAGTTGCTTTTTACTTTGAAAACATGTTTGAAAATGATTACCGGACGGTTGAGGCCCGTAATAAAACTTGTGCTTGGATTTGGTTTTGATTTTGGAAATGAAAATCAAATAACTTGCACTCGAAGCAACCAACGAGCTTTCGGAAATGAATTGCTTGCTTATGAAAATGGTTTGCTTTTGTGCCTTGAAAAAGTGTTGGGAACTAATAGAATCAAACTAGGCTTGGTTGGAAAAAGGTGGTGTGAGTTGCTGTTTTTGCTGTCATGACAGGTGCAACTCGCCGGGCGAGCGTTTACTCGCCAGGGCGAGTGTCACAGGCCATGAACTCGCCAGGGCGAGCTCCACAGCGAGCAAGACATGTTGTCTCTGCCTTCACTCGCCACCAACTCGCCAGGGCGAGCTCTGGGAGTTGAGATTTTGGATTCTGATTTCTAAAACTTGGTTTTAACTTATAATCCCTTTTTATTAATTTATGGAAGTGGTTGGGATTGGAAACGAGTTTTTCGGGTACTCGGAAAGTACGTAGCTTATAACGCAAGAAAACGGCCATTTTGCATTTCAAATTATTTAAGACTTTGGCCTATTGTTTTGGGTCCTAAAGATAGTACCAATAACACATGGGGGTTGATCAATACTATAGTTTTTGGTATGATATCCGAAAGAGTGAATCTTCCTTAGGAACCTTTAAGTTTTTGGGGTTCTTGGTTTAGTTTCAATACGATTGGTTGGGAAACAATGTATTGATGGTACGCTGCTTGTTTTAGGAAGCGCGTTGTGTTGTTTGGACGAGTTTTAGTAAACGGAAGCTTGCCGAGGTAAGGGCTCCACTTTATTTCCGTCTTTCGAAATGGTTACGACATGCTTTGTTTTGCTGTGTATGCAATTGCTGTGTGCTTTGGCATGTTTGTACTTATGTATTCTCGTTGATGAGAACGTGTTTATAAAAATGTGTGCAAATTACATATGATTGAGAAAATGTATGTATGTTGAGATGCTTTGTACATAGGCTTTAGGCTATGTGATTGTTTGCATGTGCATATATGAATGCGTGCGTCAGATAGGACTACGCGAGGATTTTGTCTTGTGTGACTATCCCGTATATGCCGAAGAGAATATATGCCATGCATTTCATAGTTGCGTGCCTAGGTGTATGTCTTGTGTGACTTGCCTTCGTACTGGGCGTTTGTCTGTGCGACTTCGCCAAATCCTACTGGATTTTATTGAGTTGGTGGTTGTCTTGTGTGACTCACCCGGTGTTATCCCACCGTGATTGTTTTGGTATTGTCTTGTGTGACTCTACCTGGTGTTATCCCACCAATAGTAGGAGGTGTTATCCCACCAGAGACCTACGCCTTCTATAGAGAGGTTGAATTCCGGAATTAAATCATGCATGTGGCTAACCAGAGATCGGTTGTCACACCCATTGTAGAAGTCTGCATTAGGCTTGGTGATTTATTTATATAAGCCCGTTGGTGGGAATTACCCTTGAGATTAAGAGCTTTCTCTTGTGTTTGTGGAAATATTTGTTATGTGTACAATCTTTCGCACCGGTTATATATATATATATATACTTTTATTTTGTGGTGACCCTTTCTTTCATTTGCGGGCTCATCCCACCCCAGATGACGATGTAGGTCGAGAGGATGGTGTTGGCAGCTCTAGGCCATAGTGAGCTTGTGTTGAAGCTTAGAGTAGTTAGACAATGCGCCGGTGTGTTTTGTGCACCGTGCTTTTGGGTTAGCATAGAGTTTTCTAACTTGTTTTGATTACTTAGACTTGGACTGTAATTATTCAGGGATACACTTTGCTTGTCGAAGCACCTTTTGGTAATGAGTTCTTTTGTATATTTGAATGCCGGCTCATTTAAAATCTTTTATGCGTAACTCTGATTGTGTACAAAAAAAAAATATATATATATATATAGTGCCTTTTCTGGCCTTTGAAAAACGGGCTGTTACAATTTTGATCTCTTATACATGAAATTAAACATGTAATAAGTCATGGATCAAATATTATATATATAGACAAGTATATATGTATTGCTTATATATTTCTTCTTCATTATTCAAACGATCCGAAGTGTTTTGATTATTTCTTCTTCTTCTTCATCATTCTGTTGTTCTGGAGAAATCTTGCTATCTATTGAATGTTGTTTGAATTTTTCACACTTGGAAATTGCTGGTTGAAATTTTGCTAAATTTGATAGTTCTTCAACACCTTTCACAATGTCTTCCACACGAGATACAATTTCAGTAAGCAAAGAAACAAATGTAACCACTTGAATTACTTGCATTATTGGGATTTCAATTTTTTCATCACTAGGGAAAGCTTCTTTTGCATTAATATTGTATGTGCTTGAATAAGATTTTAATAAATTTTGTAGCTCTTGTGCAACATTATTCATCTCTTTGACCATAATATCAAGTTTATTTGACATTGTCATACTTTTAATTGTAATTGCAAGCTCTCTTAAGACACTCGCAGAGTTGGCACCAACTTTCATCGATGTTGTGCTCATAATCTTCTTCATGTCATTTGAGGTCTGTGAAAAAATTAAATTAATTAATTAATTAGGATTATTGGATTACCATTGTTATTTAAATTTTATATCAAATATTTCATGTACTCTTTTTGAAAATAACCGGCCTTTGTTTTCAATATAGAACTAATTGATCGTTTTCAATTCTACCCTATAATATACTACCTTTGGTCAATTTATAAAAAACAATTGACTTTTCAGATTCATTAAATAAATGATGTAAATTTTATCTATTTTATAAATCAAATACATCAATTATTTAATAATAAATTTAAAACGTTACGTGATTAGGGATGAAGAAATCGGCATCTCTTTTATTACCTTGTTTTCTGAATTTATGCATCCAATGAGAGCATCAATACATGAAGCACATCTACGCATTGCAGCCCCAATTATAAGATATTGCTTCCATGGGTGACGAAATTTGAAGCGCCCGTGGGCAGGCTCCCATCTAGCTAAATTTGCCTAAAATCATTCAATTCAACAATATGATTTTAGCCCCACTAAAATAATAAATATTTTGATATGAATGAAGACTCATTTTAATCGTTCATAAATTTATGACGAGTCAATTCAGACTTGAGAAAAATAAAAATTAAATTAGTCATTGATTTTTATATTAGATATAAACTAATACCTAATTCGCTATAACAGACGGAATAATTTGTACATAGTATAAAAATATCGGAGACTAATTTAAATTTGGGTTAATAGGTCTTTACCCCCCTGCTAAGTGAGCGTGTTTTGCGTTACCCCCTGCTAAAAATTTCTTGAAGATTGCCCCCTTGCAAAGTTTTTTTTGTTGGTTTCCCTCCTTGAGTGCACTTTTTACATCGGTTATTTTGTTCAACCGATTTAAAAAGTTATGTTTTTTAAATCGGTTATTTTGTTCAACCGATTTAAAAAGTTAAAATTTCTTGCATCCAAAAGAGGAAAAGGGGGGAAACCAAAAAAAAAAACTTTGCAAGGGGGCAATCTTCAAGAAATTTTTAGCAGGGGGTAACGCAAAACACGTCCACTTAGCAGGGGGTAAAGACCTATTAACCCTTTAAATTTAATTGTCTGATACTAATTTGTCCTGTTATAAATTTTAAGGGATCGAAATGGCTTTTCTAAGAAAAAGATACATGTAGTGAATTTTATTTTATTTGTCATGATCATTAAGCTTAATTTGCACCACAAAATGTTTTTTCTTCACTTTGAGTCACTTTTTTCAAAATAAAAAATTGTAAATTTTGTATATATATGTAATTAGAATCTCTCATAAGATGGTTTATATACCATTGAATCTTCTATTGCTTTGGAGTTTAGCACACACTTGTAATCCATCAGTTTTTTGTTAGACTCTTCACTTGCTGTCTGAGCTTCAAAATACTGAGCCACACATCCTTAAGCACATATGTAAAACAATATTTATAATTTAGGTAAATTCTAATATAGATCATCTCATCAAGTGGTCTATGGTGGACCAGTTATGAATAATATTACAATGAATGCAAATTTTACAAAATCCACCGTTGGATTGAATGTTTATATCATATAGATCATCTATAGAAAATTTTAGAAAAATTGAAAATCATTTGATATGTTATTGAGACCCGTCAAGATTAACAGTTTATTAAATACTGTAAATCTTGATAAATTCCAATAAAATATCAAATGATTTTCAATTTTTCTAAGTCTTTTTATGAATGATCTATATGATATAAATTTTCAGTCTACCAATAAATTTTGTAAAATTTGTATTCGATAAATCACTTATCCACGGTGGGCGTAGCATTAGCCTTATAATTTATAATTACATGTACATATTCATTTACGGTAGTGCACATAACTATATATGTGTGAAAAGTATTTTGGTGTTTGAACTGACCTTCCAAAGAGTTGGCAAGTTTGTCGAGGTTTCCGGTGACTAAAATATAGAGTTCAAAACCGGCCCAAACAGGATAAATAATCATGCTAACTATAATGCACAATGAAGTTCCAATTATAATAGTGGAAATTCTTTCTCGTGCCATATCAAATAATTCATCAATTCGATAACTTGATATTGAAACTAAGCTGAAAGTTAAGATAAATATCATAACACCATAATCAAAACGGGCCTTTATAGTTGGGATGAATCTTGAGAATGTGGCTGCAGAAACTGAAAAATAGAGATTAAACAATGTAATCAATAATGATCAAATTTTAAGATCCTGAATAAATATATATTCCATCTAACTATATAGAGTATCTTTAGACTATATATATATATATATATATATATATATATATATATATATATATATATATATATATATATATATATATATATATATATATATATATATCACTTTTTAAATGAATAAAAAAATGAAAGTTTATTTATGGATCCAAGCAGATAGATTTAGTGTTGTAAATTTTCACATGTTTCCACGCAGTTTTGATTATGGATCGTCTATTATGTTATGTATGGATGATATTGTTTTGATTAATTATATAGCTGATTTAATCAGAACCACCTGGTCCATAATCAATGGCCAAGATTGAATTCTCTGTTTAAACTGCGTGTTTTTAGTACTGCAGCAAATCGCGGTCCCATATGAATATGGTATGTTGTTCATATAATAATATTATTGATATTTATAAATAGTATACCTAGTAGAAAGAGTAGCACTCCAACAATTAGGGGTTCCAATTCTCCAGCTTTACTAGCAACCCAATGTAGACCAAATGCTAGAAGCCCAGCAAGGGCAGTTCCACATATTCTATTTATACTTTTATATATTGTAGAACCTGCAAAAAAAAAAAAAAATTAAACAGTTGAATGATATTATATATATGTAATATTTTAGCCGTTAACTACGTCAAAAAAAATTTTTTTAATGAATAATTTTTATATATAGTTAACCACTAAAATTAGAAGAGAAAAAAAAAGTCTGTCTCTAATTTAATGTCCATATATAACATTTAGTAATAAAATTATTAACGAATTTAATATAATTTATTTGTCGTTAATTCAACTTTTCTTTAGTAGTTTAAAAACGAACTATATATAGTTAGAAGTACTTACCAGCGGTGTACTCAAAGACTACAACCACAGTCATAACTGCCCACATAGCATTTTTTCCAACTCCATCATACAAAGGATTAAAGTAGTAGAAAAGTGACACAACCGTAAGTGCTATTCCTACCTTTAAGCAATGGATGAATTTTCTTGGGTCATTTACACCTATATCCCAAGCTTTCTTCATAAATTTGCATAACTTGAAATAAAGACTAACTATAAATGTCCACAAGCCACAAGAAATTCCATTTCTCTTCCATGGACCATCTTCTACCTTGATACTGCATTCTACTTCTTTTACCACTCCCTTCTCATCTTGAGCCATATTTTTTTTTTCTATAGTATTCCCTTGTCTAATGTTATATGACTAACTTGAAGATTTGCCTAAAGTAGAAGTATCATTTGTATTTATAGAAAGATATATAGAGGATGGTCGCATGTCTCAACATTAGGATATTAAATACTTCACCTAGCTAGAATGAAAATATAAACAAAATTGTCTCATATTTTTTGGAATGAAATACTTCACTTAGAATAAAAATGTAAACAAAATTGTCTCATATTTTTTGGAATGGTCGCATGTCTCAACATTAGGATATTAAATACTTCACGTAGCTAGAATGAAAATATAAACAAAGTTGTCTCATATTTTGTGGAATGATGAAATATAAACAAATCATAACAATTCTCTCCTTTTTTTTTTGTTGCTAGAGGGAAAACAAAAAGGAAAAAAAGAATGAAATTAACTATCTATGGAACCAAGTCCCACTTGCATCTGCAAGAAGGAGCAAGTTTATTCCAGCAGGTGGGCTGGCTATGGTGGTAAAAGCTTCGTTGTGATGAACTCCATACTTAGCTAAGAAGTCGGCACAAGCATTGCCTTCTCTCAAGGTGTGAGAAATTCTAACCCTTCAGTCTCTAGCTAAGATGTCCTTGATATTAAGGATGATAGCTGCATAATGGTGCCATTCATCAGTGGGATCGGTAGTCAATGTAATAACAGTCTTGGAGTCGGAATAGCACTGTAAGTCTCTGATGCCTAGCTCCCAAGCAAGTAGTAAGCCATGATAAAGAGCCAAGAGTTCTGCATGCAAAATGTTAGAAAAACCAATGTTCCCCGAAAAACCATGGACCCAAGCTCCATCTGAGTTGCGAATTAGACCCCCGAATCCGGAAACACCTGGGTTGCCAATGCTGCTCCCATCCACATTCAAGATCATGGTGGTGCTGCCAAGGGCATTCCATTTCACCAACTTTGTTGTTGACACTATCTGATGATTAAAAAAGCACGCTTTAAGCAGATGTGCAAAATTCTCAATTCGCAATCTAAGAGAGAATTGTGAGACAACTTCTTTATTCATGCAAAGTTTGTTTCTTGTACACCAGATCAACCAAGTCGCCGCCAATGGTAGTGGGTGCGTTTGTTTTACCTTTAAAAAAATAGATTTTTTTTTTGTATTTTTAAAAATGCATTTTGTAAAATTGTTTTTCAAAATATTACAAGTTTTTGTATATTCATTTTTTCTAAATTAAAACGCTAATTTTGATATCATATAACATAAACATGCATTATTAAAGCACAAAACATAGTCAAAATCATAATTATTTGAAAAAGTTGTATTTCAAAAATGATTTTTATGAAAATCTATTTGAAATAGCTTCAAATTAAGTGATTTTTTTTGAAATTTTGATATCCAAAAACAATTTCAATAAAATGAAGAAATACCTAAAATGACATTTTAAGAATAACTATTCAAACCAAATTTTCATTTGAAGTTTCATAAAAAGTTTCTTTGTAATTTTTTTTACACAAAATTATATAACACTATAAAATCTATTTTCAAAAAAAGCCAAAACAAACGGGCCAGTATCTCTAGAGGTGTGTTTGATTTGCAAAACAGTAAGTATTGAACATAACAGTACAAAACAGAATAGGACAGAACAAGGTAGAACATAACAGGACAAAATTGCACCAGTGAGATAAAAAGAGAGATAATATTTTCTATATTCGAAAATAAAATGGGTATTCTCGTACTTTTTATAGTTGTACCATGGATAAAAAATTGTCTTATGGTTTAGTGAGTGACAAAAATTATTGTTTTTGTTCTGTCTCTTACTGCCTATTTTGTCCAGTACTATAACCAGTTCCTGAATCAAACAGAATACAGTAAAAGTTGTCCAATTCAATCCCTTATTTTTTAGCAGATCAAACGCACCTAGAATACCCCAATTCTCTCATATTCTTGTTTTGCACAGGTAATTTTTAGGGTGAAAATTCTTAAAGGGGAGAAAATTGTTGTAACACCCCGTTTTTCATAAGCCAAAAAGGGCATTTTTTTTTTTTTTCTCTTTTTCAACTAACACTCAGAGTGCGCATAAAATATTTTAAATGAACCGGCATTCAAATATACAAAAGAACTCATTACTAAAAGGTGCTTCGACAAGCAAAGTGTATTTCCTGAATAGTTACAATCCAAGTCTAAGTATTCGAATACTTACAACAAAACAAGTTAGAGACCCTATGCTAACCAAAAAGCACGGTGCACAAAACACACCGGCGCATAGTCTAACTATCCTAGGCTACAGCTCCAACCGCTCACTGGGGCCTGGAACAGCCACCGTCGTCACCACGACCTAACCCATCATCTGGGTGGGATGAGCCCGCAAATGAAAGAAAGGGTCACCACAAAATACAAGTATATATATATATAACCGGTGCGAAAGATTGTACACATAACAATAATTCCACGAAACACAAGAGAAAGCTCTTAATCTCAATTTCAATTCCCACCAACGGGCTTATATAAATAAATCACCAAGCCTAATGCAGACTTCTACAATGGGTGTGACAACCGATTACTAGTTCGTCACATGCATGATTTTCCGGAAAATTAACCTCTCCTCGAAGAGTCGTGGGGTAGGCAAAGCCACACAGAAATATATGTACCCGCACTAAAAATGCCACACAAGGCAGGTGAAGTCACACAGACAAACACCAGGCGAAGTCACACAGACAAACACCAACTCAATATAAATCCAGAGGGATTTGGCGAAGCCACACAGTCAAACGCCCGGTACGTAGGCAAAGTCACACAGACATACACCTAGGCACGCAACTATGAAATGCATGGCATATATTCTCTTCGGCATATACGGGATAGTCACACAAGACAAAATCCTCGCGTAGTCCTATCTGACGCACGCATTCATATATGCTCATGCAAACATTCACATAGCCTAAAGCCTATGCACAAGCATCACAACATACATACATTTTCTCAATCATATGTAAATTGCACACATATTTATAACCACGTTCTCATCAACGAGAATACATAAATACAAACATGCCAAGCACACAGCAATTGCACACACAGCAAAACAAAGCATGTCGTAACCATTTAAAGACAGAAATAAAGTGGAGCCCTTACCTCGTCAAGCACTCAACTATCGCACGATCACACAACACTTATTTGCTTCCTAAAACAAGCAAAGTAATCAATCAAAACCATAACCAATCAATCCTCAATGAATTGAACTCTAAAACCCCAAAAACCAAAGGTTCTCTAAGGTAAAAATCCTTCTTTCGGATACCATACCAAAAACTATCGTATTGATCAACACTCATGAGTTATATGTACTATTTTTAGGACCCAAAACAATAGTCAAAAGTCTTAAATAATTTGAAATGCAAAATGGCCGTTTTCTTGTGTTATAAGCTACGTACTTTCCGAGTACCCGAAAAACTCGTTTCCAATCCCAACCACTTCCATAAATTAATAAAAAGGGATTAGAAAGTTAAAAACCAAGTTTAGAAATCAGAATCCAAAATTTTAGTTTCCAGAGCTCGCCCTGGCGAGTTGATGGCGAGTGAAGGCAGAGAGTACTGGTCTTACTCGCTCTGGAGCTCGCCCTGGCGTGTTGTCAGGACCTGTGACACTCGCCCTGGCGAGTAACCACTCGCTCAGCGAGTTGCACCTGTCATGACAGCAAAAGACAGCAACTCACACCACCTTTTTCCACCCCAAGCCTAGTTTGATTCTATTAGTTCCCAACATCTTTTCAAGGCATAAAAGCAAACCATTTCCATAAGCAAGCAACACATTTCCGAAAGTATGTTGGTTGCTTCGAGTGCAAGTTATTTGATTTTCATTCCCAAAATCAAAACCAAATCCAAGCACAAGTTTTATTACGGGCCTTAACCGTCCGGTAATCATTTTCAAACATGTTTTCAAGGTAAAAAGCGACACCACATGTCACAATAGTTTTAAACCACTTTGACCCCAAAATACTACCCAAAAACTCTTAGAAAATATTTTCATAAACCACAAAATATTTTTCATCGGATTTTCTAAAACAAAACCATACAACGCATTTCCCTTTTTCTCAAAGGTTCAAAGACAACTTTTCTTTTCAAAACCTTACAACATAACCACATGTTATTGATCAATACTCTAAACTTTCAAAACCCTAACTTTTCTCATGAGATTTTCACCAACTCATGGAAAACAAAGATAACAAAGCCTACACATGCTTCTATAGACCTCATGAACAACATTCATGGAACAAAAACCATGTAAAGTAACATTTTCTAACAAACCCTCATGAGAACATAAACCCAAAAGCTCTTAAACTCTATAAGTCTACCAACCTAAGAGATGAGAAGAGAGGGTTACCTTAAGAAAGTGATTCTCTACAACTTTCTTCAAAGCTCCAAAGCTTGAAATGGAGTGAAATGGTGAGGAATGGAAAATTTGTGAAGGTTGGAAGTTAGAAATGGAGTCCCACGTGAAAGAGAGAAAGAATGAGATGATTTGGTGATGTTTTGCTAAGTGACCAAGTGACCAAACCTCCTTACTATGCAAAGCTCTTGCTAACTCATGGCCATTGGATCAAAAACACAATGCCAAGACCAAACCATAGCCATTGGATCAAACCAAAACAACCTCACTTGAGATAAAACTCAACACCTCATAGAAACACTCACACGATCAGCTCTCGCGCGACGCGACGAACGAAACTCACCAAAACAGAAAACCTACAGACAAAACGTCTATCGTCTAACATTTCCAAAACTTATCGCCGAATCTTTTTCCGCGACTGTAATTTTCTTCCATACTTCAGAAAATTAATCTCAGAATATATCCTAACTCGCGCAGATATATAAAACTCCCATCCGAAACCTCACTTAAAACAGACGCAGTAAGATTTTACAACGACGGGTAAAATCCTACTCGTTTTTCCAAAAACAAGAATAATCCAAAACTTATTATTCTAAAATCACATATAACTTCTTATTCAAGTAACAGGATCACAAGATAAAAGTCTGTACAATTACAGTGCACGAGCACAAAACAAACTCAATTACAGCAAAAGCTAATAATTACACGATGTTTCGTCACACGAACACATCGAAACCCTAATATTCCTTAAACCAACTATACAATGAAATCTTGGGTCTTACAATTGTAATGCCACAATTTTTATAATTATATAAAATGTTTATACAAATGTAGTGTTTTCTTATATATATATTTGTACATAAACCTCTAAACCTATAAAATTACGTAACTTCTCTACCATTTTTTTTTCAAAAAAAAAAAAAAAAAAAAAAAATATATATATATATATATATATATATATATATATATATATATATATATATATATATATATTCAATTTAAAACAGTTATGACCTACTCCCTTCAATTTTTTTGAAATTATCTAGACTGATTATCCATTCAACTAGTGGACCGGTCCAATTTTTAAAATATTAATTTCTTTTAAATCATTAAAATATTAATTATTACTATTAACTTTTATGATTATTTTAAATTTATGCTAACTTTTATGTCAAAAAAATATAAATATATACTAATTTATGTAAATTAACCTTACATTTTTTTACATAAATTTTTATTTAATTTTTATAGTTATTTTATTTTCCATACTTAGCATCAACTTGCCACTAGTTCATATCATTTTGGATCTACTTCAGTTTCAAATAGACATAAATATGGCCGAAACCATTGGTAAAGTTCCTATTAAAAAAATTCTTGCACCATCTCTGTCTCTTATGATTATGGCCGAAATCATTGGTAAAGTGTGGGGGAGTTGAGTCCCAACAAAAGTTTTTTTTCGTGGCAAGCGCTACTTGGCCGTCTACCTATTAGGGATAATTTGGCTAGACGTGGAATTGTTTTTGATGGTGCTGAAGCTTGTTGTGTGTGTTGTGGGAATACTACCGAAAGGGGAAATCATCTACTTGTTTCTTGTCAAATGTCGTGGGTGGTTTGGTCCAAGGTGCATCGGTGGTTTGACTTCACAACGGTATTATCAGATTCTATTGGTGCCTTATTTCGGTGTTTTCTTATGCCTATTCGCCCTAGAAAAAATGCTTCTAAGGCGGTGTTATTAGTTTGGCATGCAATTATTTGGGTGCTCTGGAAGGCGCGGAATGAAAGGATTTTTAGGGGATAGTCATTGGATCGGAAGAGATTTTTGATCGAATACAAATTGTCTCTTGGAAATGGTTAATGGCTAAAAAGGTCTTCTCGCTATGTTTATTT
The DNA here is from genome assembly GCA_030408175.1 of Trifolium repens. Classification (NCBI taxonomy): domain Eukaryota; kingdom Viridiplantae; phylum Streptophyta; class Magnoliopsida; order Fabales; family Fabaceae; genus Trifolium; species Trifolium repens. The sequence continues at coordinate 32,801,573 of CP125836.1, read as the reverse complement.
TATGAATGGCGTATTGAGCCCTTAGATTGTATAGTTTGTTAGCATACGGTTGGGGAATATAGTTTTAGAGTGAACATTAGAAATGCCTTTGTCCAGACTAATTTTTAGTTTTGGTTGGAGTACTATCTATATTTCTCTTACTGATGTGAGTAGAATATCTCTTATACTTTTTTCATATATATATATATTGATCTTTTTTATCTAAATTTAGATCCGACCTACAAATGGACTCTACTATTTTTATTTTTTGATAAATTTGAATCATTATACTAAAATTAATTTTTTATCAGAAACACTAAAGGTCCATTTTTCAATCTATTTTGAGAGATTCTTCTTGGACACTGTAAGACCCGTAATTCCACTGTACCTTTTGGTGAATAAAATAAGTAATGGCTACGAGTTTTATGGTTTTTGGTGAAGCTGTTTTTGTGAGTATCGTCGCATAAATGAGATTTTTGCTGAAACGGAGCTTGTTTTGTGCTCGTGCGCTGGAAAGGCACAGACTTTTGGGTTGTAGTTTTCTTTTGAGTATAAGAAGGTTTATGTGTAGTCAGAATAACGAGTTTTGGATTAGTCTCGTTTTTGGAAAAACGAGTAGGAATTTTGCCGCTGATGTAAAATTTTACGGCTTCTGAATTTCGTAGAAATTTAGATGGAAGCTTCATATATCTGCGTGAGTTAGGATATGTCCTGAGATTAATTTTCTAAGGTATGGAAGAAAATTACAGTCGCGGAAAAAGATTCGGCGATAAGTTTTGGAATGGAAAAACGATAGACGTTCTTTCCGTAGGTTTTCTGTTTTTGTGATTTCCGTCCGTTAGCGAGGCGCGACTCGTATGTGAGGCGTAAGTTTCTCATGAGAAAGAAAATATCTTGGTTGGATATGCTTGGTTTTAATCCAAGGGCTAGGATTTGATCTTGCAACCTTTACACTATTTGATCCTAAGGCTAGTATGCAACAAGACCACTTGATAGTAAGCCTTTTGGTCACATCTTTGGACTTAAGAAAAATCATAAAAACCTCATTTCTTTCTCTCATGAACCGTGACTTTCTTTCTCTCTTCCAACCTTGAGCAAAATCCCATTCCTTCACCATTTGCTTGGATTTTGGACTTGTTGGATCAAAGGGTATTTGTAGAGAATCACTTCCTTAAGGTAACCCTCTCTTCTCATCTCCTAGGTTGGTAGATTTTTAGAGTTGTGAGGTTTTTGGGTTTATGTTCTTAAGAGGGTTTGGTGAGAAAGGTTGTTCTTGCTAGTTCTTGTTTCATGAATGTTGTTCATGAGAGTTTAGTAAGCATGCTAGGCTTTGTTGTTTTTGTTTTTCATGAGTTGGTGAAAAATCTCATGAGAAAAGTTAGGGTTTTGGTTTGGTTATGTATTGATCAATAACATGAGGCTATGTTGTAAGGTTTTGAAAAGAAAAGTTGTCTTTGAACCTTTGGGCGAAAGGGAAATGCGTTGTATGGTTTTGTTTTAGAAAATCCGATGAAAAATATTTTGAGGTTTATGAAAATATTTCCTAAGTGTTTTGGGTAGTGTTTTGGGGTCAAAATGGTTTAAAACTATTGTGACATGTGGTGTCGCTATTTACCTTGAAAACATGTTTGAAAATGATTACCGGACGGTTAAGGCCCGTAATAAAACTTGTGCTTAGGTTTGGTTTTGATTTTGTAAATGAAAATCAAATAACTTGCACTCGAAGCAACCAACAAGCTTTCGGAAATGTGTTGCTTGCTTATGAAAATGGTTTGCTTTTATGCTTTGAAAAAGTGTTGGGAACTAATAGAATCAAACTAGGTTTGGGGTGGAAAAAGGTGGTGTGAGTTGCTGTCTTGTGCTGTCATGACAGGTGCAACTCGCCAGGCGAGTGGTTACTCGCCAGGGCGAGTGTCACAGGTCTTGACAACTCGCCAGGGCGAGCTCCAGGGCGAGTAAGACCAGAACTCTCTGCCTTCACTCGCCACCAACTCGCCAGGGCGAGCTCTGGGAGTTGAGATTTTGGATTTTGATTTCTAAACTTGGTTTTTAACATTCTAATCCCTTTTTACTAATTTATGGAAGTGGTGGGGATTGGAAACGAGTTTTTCGGGTACTCGGAAAGTACGTAACTTATAACGCAAGAAAATAGACTTTTTGCAATTCAAATTATTTAAGACGTTTGGCAATTGTTTTGGGTCCTAAAAATAGTACAAATAACTCATAGGGGTTGATCAATACGATAGATTTTGGTTCGATGTCCGAAAGAGTGGTCTTTCCTTAGGGACCATTAGGTTTTTGGGGTTTTGGTGTAGTTTCAATACGATTGGTTAGAGAACAATGTATTGATTGTTACGCTGCTTGTTTTAGGGAGCGCGTTGTGTTGTTTGAGCGTGTGTTGTTGACGGAAGCTTGCCGAGGTAAGGGCTCCACTTTATTTCCGTCTTTTCAAACAGTTTTGGTAAACATGCTTTGTTTTGCTGTGTATGCAATTGTGGTGTGCTTGGCATGTTGTTGTGATGTATTCTCGATATGAGATCGTGGTAAATACATGATTCGTTGTCTTACATATGATTGGAGATGTATGTATGAACATGTGATTAAATACATATGATTAGATATATATGTATGTATTGTTGTGTTGTGGTTACATATGCTTGAGAGGTATGTATGTGTGGCATTAGCATATGTAGAGAATCGTATGCTCATGCATTCATTGTGCGTAGTTGCGTGAGTGGACTACGGGGTGTTGGTTGCGTGAGTGGACCCACCCAAAATCCTACGGGATCTTTTTGAGTACAATAAGTGGTTGCGTGAGTGGACCACGGGGTGTGATTGCGTGAGTGGATCCACCTTAACCCTTTGCGGTTTTATTGGTTATGATTAGTAATTCCGGAATTCATTTGCATGTGGTAGCTCTGGTAGTACCACACCCATTGTAGAAGTCTGCATTAGGCTTGTTGTGCATTATATATATAAGCCCGTTGGTGGGAATTGTTGAATGTTTTAAGAGTTTTCTCTTGTGCTTTGTGGAAATATTTGTTATGTGTACAATCTTTCGTACCGGTTATATATATATACTTCTATTTTGTGGTGACCCTTTCTTTCATTTGCGGGCTCATCCCACCCCAGATGACGATGTAGGTCGAGTGGATGGTGTTGGCAGCTCTAGGCCTTAGTGAGCTCGTGTTGGTGCTGATGTGGTAGTTTTAGTTAGACTATGCGCCGGTGTGTTTTGTGCACCGTGCTTTTTGATTAGCATAGGACATTCTAACTTCTTTTGGTAGTTAGTGCTTGTAAGCACATAGACTTATGGATTGTAATTATTCAGGTTTACACTTAGCATTTCCGAATACGATATATATATGGTGTGATATATATATGGTTCGTTTGTAATATTTAATGTCGGCTCAATTAAAAATGTTTTGCGCACTCTGAGTGTTAGTTGAAAAAGAGAAAAAAAAAAAAAAATAATGCCCCTTTTTAGTCTTTGAAAATCGGGGTGTTACAATTGTGGTATCAGAGCCCGGCTTTAAATCTTCAAAGGGAAAGTGTATACTTGAGTCGTTAGTCCAGAGTCGGTTAGAACATAGCTAGAGTTGTGTTAGTTCTAGCGGTTGTTTTGTTGTGTTATGGGTTATGTGGTAGGTTATTTTGTGTTTAGCATGGGATATGCCTAGACACTGGTTGGTGTCTTACTGAAGTAATGCAGGGAATGATGCTTCAGTAAGTGGAATTGTGAAACCCCGAGCCTTGGTCGAATTTAGTCGACGAGTGCCTCTGGATTCCTTAGACAGAGTGGTCTGAGAAGGATGGACTTGAGGCGAATAAGAACTACAATGGATTCTTGGTAGTAACATAATGGATGGGAAGTGGCGTTGGTTGTTGTCGCTCGGAGGTGCTGAGTGTCGACGAGTGGGCGTCGTATGGATAAAGGATTGTAAGTAAGGATCAGATTGGGACGACCTTTTGAAGAAGGTATTGGATGTCCGTCTGGTGAGTTCAGACAAGACTTGATGAAGTCGTTCAGTTGTCAAGAGGATGCGGCCACTGTGGAATTGTGGACCAGGCAGAGATGTCAGTTGGATTTAAGTACGATGTTTGGATAATCATTTAGGCTATTCGTATTGGAGTTAAAGTGCGTCGCGCGCCAAGGGTCAGCGGACCTAGTGTTGTTGGATGAGGATTATACCAATGGTGGAATACCTTAAGGGTTTAAGTTAAGTGTTTGAGGTATATTAGATTCGAAACTGAGATTATTAAGGATGAATCTTGTGATGATTTAAGGTAGGAGACCAAGTATCACGTTGATAAGTGACAATCTATACATAGTTCGGGAGATAGTAAGTATAGATGTCGGTGTGAAATACAACGATAGGTAATCGATTGTTAAATAAAGATGGATGTGGAGAGGAGATACTTAATAAGAACTGGAGGAATTAATCATTTGGAGCGTTTGATTACGACACGTACATTAGTTGACACCGTAAGGGAAGTTAGAGATGGATAAATCCAGTTAGTGAATGGATGTGTCAGATTGGATAGCGAGAACGTATGTGGGAAGTTGGTTATTGTTTTTGGAGGATACTGTAGCTTTAGATGGTTATGAAGATTTGAGATTGGTCGAACGGAGAAGTGTGGCTAGTGGTGTTTCTAGCCGAACTCGTAGAGAAAATGTTCCATTGTTTGGTTGTCTTTCATTTGATGAATTCATCTTCAAAGAGGAGAAAGAGTGATGGAGATGAAATGGTTTGTGGATCTGTTTCTGGGTCTAGAAAAGAATGAGGATTTAGAGAGAAGCCCTTGAGGATGTGGCTTATGCCAATTGAGGATTGGCGAAGGGATTTGTCTCACATCTAATTTTGGAAATAAGAAGGATAAGAAATTGTCTAATGGCAAGTTGATGGAAGCTTGTAGAGCTTTGGTTCATTGTAGTGGTTACAATGAAGAGAGACGTGGTATGATGGAAATCGGTAGTGAGTAAGTATAAGGGATTCGGATGTTGTCAACAAGGATGGTTAGACAATAGTAATGTGAGGAATGCCCTAAGAGTTATTTTGAGGGTAGGTACCTCGACGAGAGTGGTGATGTTCGGAGTGTTTAGGAATGGTCAGGGTGATCAACTCTTTTGAGTAAGAGAGGATGTTATTGTAAGAGAAAAAGGAACTCAGGAGAGTTCAGGAATAGAATGAGAATACGTTGTAAAGAGGATGTGCGCCGACGATGGCCGTCGACGAGGATAAACGTTTGTTTAAGGCACGCGAGATTCATCTAAGGGTAGTTTTGGAAGTAATGTTAACGTATAAGGAACCGATTCTGGGGAATTGGAGATTTGGATAAGGGAGTCCAAGAGAAGTAGATGGTTTAGTTTGGCAGGTGCCAAGACTGTGAGGAGTGTAATCACCAACCGGGGGTTGGGGTGGTATGATTTAAGTCGTGATTGGAAAGAGATTTATATGTGAGCAGACGGTTCGGCATATTCATTGAGTCACGGACTGATGGATATTGGTAAAGTGGGAAAATCTTCTATAGAGAAGACAACTTGTTTGGAATGAAATAGTTTTGGTGGTAATTGTCGGGGTGGCACTGTACTACTATTGGATGATACTCCACGGATGTTTCATGAGTGGAATCATGGGAGCTTGAACGATGTGTTTTGAGTGTTGTGTCTTACGACTTCGACCTTGTATTCGTAAGAGATCGAGGGAAACTTTAAGAAAAACCTCGAAAGATTTGTGGGACCCTTGTGACTCGGAGGACCTTGAGCACAAGTGGAATGAAGTATCACTTAAGTTGGGTAAAGAGGGTCTAAACCACCATCAGGATTGTCGACTGTCTATTGACAAATTGAGGGACTGGCCGTCCTTAATTTATTGTTGATGATAGACGGGAATCGTGTTGATTGGAATTGACTAGTTTTGCTAGCTTTGGTGATGCACAGAGAACTTCAGCGTTTCTTTTTGGAGGGTAGCCACTCACAACTTCGTGTGAAACTAATGGAGTGGGCTATGCCGCGGAGACGAAAGAGGTGACGTTGGAAATTTTTGTTTGTGGGCACGAGGATCTTTGGGAATTAGAGGTTGTGAACCTCTGTTGTGAGGTAAAATTTTGAGTGATGAACTCGTTGAGAGTGGCGGTTGAAGCACGGTTGTGCCAGTGTGTTGGTGAGAGTATCTGTGGGACTTCACCCGGTGTTAGCGTCTGTGTGGCTGCACCTAATCCTGAGGGATTTTGTTGTGTTGGTGATGGTAATAATTAGTTGAATTGTTACTCTTACCTTTAGTTTCGAGGACGAAACTTCTTTTTGGAGGGTAGTAATGTAAGACCCGTAATTCCACTGTACCTTTTGGTGAATAAAATAAGTAATGGCTACGAGTTTTATGGTTTTTGGTGAAGCTGTTTTTGTGAGTATCGTCGCATAAATGAGATTTTTGCTGAAACGGAGCTTGTTTTGTGCTCGTGCGCTGGAAAGGCACAGACTTTTGGGTTGTAGTTTTCTTTTGAGTATAAGAAGGTTTATGTGTAGTCAGAATAACGAGTTTTGGATTAGTCTCGTTTTTGGAAAAACGAGTAGGAATTTTGCCGCTGATGTAAAATTTTACGGCTTCTGAATTTCGTAGAAATTTAGATGGAAGCTTCATATATCTGCGTGAGTTAGGATATGTCCTGAGATTAATTTTCTAAGGTATGGAAGAAAATTACAGTCGCGGAAAAAGATTCGGCGATAAGTTTTGGAATGGAAAAACGATAGACGTTCTTTCCGTAGGTTTTCTGTTTTTGTGATTTCCGTCCGTTAGCGAGGCGCGACTCGTATGTGAGGCGTAAGTTTCTCATGAGAAAGAAAATATCTTGGTTGGATATGCTTGGTTTTAATCCAAGGGCTAGGATTTGATCTTGCAACCTTTACACTATTTGATCCTAAGGCTAGTATGCAACAAGACCACTTGATAGTAAGCCTTTTGGTCACATCTTTGGACTTAAGAAAAATCATAAAAACCTCATTTCTTTCTCTCATGAACCGTGACTTTCTTTCTCTCTTCCAACCTTGAGCAAAATCCCATTCCTTCACCATTTGCTTGGATTTTGGACTTGTTGGATCAAAGGGTATTTGTAGAGAATCACTTCCTTAAGGTAACCCTCTCTTCTCATCTCCTAGGTTGGTAGATTTTTAGAGTTGTGAGGTTTTTGGGTTTATGTTCTTAAGAGGGTTTGGTGAGAAAGGTTGTTCTTGCTAGTTCTTGTTTCATGAATGTTGTTCATGAGAGTTTAGTAAGCATGCTAGGCTTTGTTGTTTTTGTTTTTCATGAGTTGGTGAAAAATCTCATGAGAAAAGTTAGGGTTTTGGTTTGGTTATGTATTGATCAATAACATGAGGCTATGTTGTAAGGTTTTGAAAAGAAAAGTTGTCTTTGAACCTTTGGGCGAAAGGGAAATGCGTTGTATGGTTTTGTTTTAGAAAATCCGATGAAAAATATTTTGAGGTTTATGAAAATATTTCCTAAGTGTTTTGGGTAGTGTTTTGGGGTCAAAATGGTTTAAAACTATTGTGACATGTGGTGTCGCTATTTACCTTGAAAACATGTTTGAAAATGATTACCGGACGGTTAAGGCCCGTAATAAAACTTGTGCTTAGGTTTGGTTTTGATTTTGTAAATGAAAATCAAATAACTTGCACTCGAAGCAACCAACAAGCTTTCGGAAATGTGTTGCTTGCTTATGAAAATGGTTTGCTTTTATGCTTTGAAAAAGTGTTGGGAACTAATAGAATCAAACTAGGTTTGGGGTGGAAAAAGGTGGTGTGAGTTGCTGTCTTGTGCTGTCATGACAGGTGCAACTCGCCAGGCGAGTGGTTACTCGCCAGGGCGAGTGTCACAGGTCTTGACAACTCGCCAGGGCGAGCTCCAGGGCGAGTAAGACCAGAACTCTCTGCCTTCACTCGCCACCAACTCGCCAGGGCGAGCTCTGGGAGTTGAGATTTTGGATTTTGATTTCTAAACTTGGTTTTTAACATTCTAATCCCTTTTTACTAATTTATGGAAGTGGTGGGGATTGGAAACGAGTTTTTCGGGTACTCGGAAAGTACGTAACTTATAACGCAAGAAAATAGACTTTTTGCAATTCAAATTATTTAAGACGTTTGGCAATTGTTTTGGGTCCTAAAAATAGTACAAATAACTCATAGGGGTTGATCAATACGATAGATTTTGGTTCGATGTCCGAAAGAGTGGTCTTTCCTTAGGGACCATTAGGTTTTTGGGGTTTTGGTGTAGTTTCAATACGATTGGTTAGAGAACAATGTATTGATTGTTACGCTGCTTGTTTTAGGGAGCGCGTTGTGTTGTTTGAGCGTGTGTTGTTGACGGAAGCTTGCCGAGGTAAGGGCTCCACTTTATTTCCGTCTTTTCAAACGGTTTTGGTAAACATGCTTTGTTTTGCTGTGTATGCAATTGTGGTGTGCTTGGCATGTTGTTGTGATGTATTCTCGATATGAGATCGTGGTAAATACATGATTCGTTGTCTTACATATGATTGGAGATGTATGTATGAACATGTGATTAAATACATATGATTAGATATATATGTATGTATTGTTGTGTTGTGGTTACATATGCTTGAGAGGTATGTATGTGTGGCATTAGCATATGTAGAGAATCGTATGCTCATGCATTCATTGTGCGTAGTTGCGTGAGTGGACTACGGGGTGTTGGTTGCGTGAGTGGACCCACCCAAAATCCTACGGGATCTTTTTGAGTACAATAAGTGGTTGCGTGAGTGGACCACGGGGTGTGATTGCGTGAGTGGATCCACCTTAACCCTTTGCGGTTTTATTGGTTATGATTAGTAATTCCGGAATTCATTTGCATGTGGTAGCTCTGGTAGTACCACACCCATTGTAGAAGTCTGCATTAGGCTTGTTGTGCATTATATATATAAGCCCGTTGGTGGGAATTGTTGAATGTTTTAAGAGTTTTCTCTTGTGCTTTGTGGAAATATTTGTTATGTGTACAATCTTTCGTACCGGTTATATATATATACTTCTATTTTGTGGTGACCCTTTCTTTCATTTGCGGGCTCATCCCACCCCAGATGACGATGTAGGTCGAGTGGATGGTGTTGGCAGCTCTAGGCCTTAGTGAGCTCGTGTTGGTGCTGATGTGGTAGTTTTAGTTAGACTATGCGCCGGTGTGTTTTGTGCACCGTGCTTTTTGATTAGCATAGGACATTCTAACTTCTTTTGGTAGTTAGTGCTTGTAAGCACATAGACTTATGGATTGTAATTATTCAGGTTTACACTTAGCATTTCCGAATACGATATATATATGGTGTGATATATATATGGTTCGTTTGTAATATTTAATGTCGGCTCAATTAAAAATGTTTTGCGCACTCTGAGTGTTAGTTGAAAAAGAGAAAAAAAAAAAAAAATAATGCCCCTTTTTAGTCTTTGAAAATCGGGGTGTTACAGACACAAAATTCGCACGTGATATTTTGAGAGAATTACAAGGTGTATTGCATGGTTTAATAGTAAAAAGGAGAAGGAGACAAAACAATTTAATGTAGGTTTTTATTTTATAAGAAAAAATGAATTATAAGAAGTACAACGAATACTCAATCCTTACCATTTTTTAAAAAAATTATTAGAAGCTATGAAGGCAATTACACTAATCCGAAAAAAAGAAATAGATGAATTATTTCATATTCTCCCTAATAAACCAAAACCATGAAATAAAAATAATTTGATCCACTAAGGGCTTGTTTGGTTCAACCGATGAGGAGGGGAGGTGAGAGGAGAGGAGGGGAGGGGAGGGATTTTTAAGGAGGCGAGGTAAAACATAATTTATTATGTTGACAAAATTACCCTCACTTTTTTTATTAAAATTCTAAATTATCCTTGTTGGAATATTAAAATTCTAGGTTTTATTTTTTTTTTTACAACAAAAAAAATGTAGGTTTTCTACTCATTAGATTTTTTTTTTGGTATATATCCATTAGATTTTTTTTTGACGTAATTTAATCCTTATTTTGAGTTTATAAGGTTAAGGGTGAAAAAATAAATTACTTGTCCCCTTCCCTCCCCTCCCCTCCCCTTATTAAAAAGTTGAATCAAACATAAAAATTGAAAATATCACCTCTCCTCCCATCCAAAACTTCCGAACCAAACAGACCGTAAGAAAGAGACATTCCAAATGAGATGCTGACCTTTTGATTACTAGCATTCCAAAGACTCCAAGTGATTACTAGCCAAATGAGATGCTGACCTTTTGCATATTTTTTTATACTTTATCAAAGCACCAAAATCATTAAAGTGGCTCAAAACTTCCTCAAAATAGAACCATATTAACATTCAACCACTTGTGATTTTTCTTCCAAAATTGAAGTGAGAAAGATCAATTAAAGAAAAAGTGGTTAATTAATTAATGTCTTCTTCTACTCTAAAACAAATTAATGTAGTGAATGCACAATGGAAAAATTCCTTTGGCAAACCTCTTACGTACGTATTCAAAGTCTCTAATATATGTTTTTTCAAATATTTGTGCAGCTTTTCAATTAAACCGTGATATTCATTAAAGTACGTGATATTTCTTGATCAACAAATTAATTCAAAATCTCAATTTTCCATGGTACATTGAATTAGAAAATATCTTTATCATGCATTGAATGAGAAAATATCTTTATCATTAAAAAACGTGTGGTACTTTTGAATGAAATATATAAAAAAAAAATTAATATTCTAGAGTAACCTAGTGACTAGAAATTTCACCCTTAAGGTGAATAAATTGAATGATTGAGGTTTAAACGCATTGTCCTACCAACTGTGTTAAGTTCACGGGACACTCTAGTACACTTCTTATTTAATATTTATTAGTATATATTATTGATGTGAATAATTTGATAGGTCCATAATACATAAAAAAATAAAAATTGATAGGTCCATAAATAATATTTAATATAGAAAATAACAAATACTATTTATGAATCAATTATAATTGTCCACCTCAACAAATATACATATATACATCTGATTAAAATGTGTACCAAATACTTTACCATAAAACTGATTATAATTAATGGTTCATATTTTTATAACACCGTGATGAATTTTTTGTCACGTTTTTTAAAAAGACATCCATCTCTCTATTTCCATATTTTTTATTTTTGTCACGTTTTTTTTATTGAGACATTCACCTTTTCATTTCAATATTTATTAATTTGAAAGACAATTAATATATTTAATGTAGTTTAATTTGAGAAGTTAATTAATATATTTAATGTAGTGTTGTTTTTACACTATTCACCTTTCTATTTCCATTTTTTTTAATTTAAATTCACAATTTACCGAATAAATTTATTATCACAAAATAATTTCTTAATATTTCTTAATTTTATTAGCTACCTACACATGCAATTACAAATGTAATTTGCAGAAGTTACTTTTATTGTATGACATATATCAAACGTAATTTCATAGTAATTTAAATTAATTTTTAATTCCAAATATACATTTCAATTTCAAATATTCTAAATATACAATTTCAAATTGAATTAATTTTGTTAAAAAATTATTGTTATCATTACCATTACAACCTTCATCTATTCAAATTCAATTTGAAATAATTCAAATAACCTTCCATCTTTCCTTTTGTAAAATATCACTTTCAAAGACATTTTTTTTACCATTGGCATATATTATTATATATTATTAATTGGAAAAAAACTCACACACAAATACAAGATCATTATAATTGACCATGACATCTGCATTACGATCAAAAGGTGAAATAATTATAGCAATTGCACCGAGTGGGATCGATACATTACTTACACATGGTGGTACGTAGAACAACACGTTCAAGGTTTTGTATTCCTCTAAATGTTGACGAGTTCTCAACATGTTCCATATATATGTTCTAAATGCCCTTTGGCGTCCTTAATACAAAAGGCAAAGCTCGTTATATTATATGAGATGAAACACTAATGATGCACAAACATTGCTTTGAAGCTGTTAATTGAACTATAAAAGATAGTCTCATGTCTGTTGATAAGAAAAATAAAAGTATTCCATTCAGTGAAAATGTTGTTTTTGGTGGAAATTTCAAACAAACTATAACAGTAGTAACCAAAGGTATAAGTGTTAGACTACTAGGCTACCACTTAGAAGGGGGGTTGAATAAGTGGCTTCTTTAATCAACGGCAATTTAAAAAAAAAAAATTTGATTAAAAACAATGCGCGGAAGCACCACCGGATCGGTAGTCTACTTTGCACCTTTTGACCAAAGGAAAGATAGTATAGCCTTGAACGAACTAGGAAAATTATCGGAACGCTTAATGCAAAATATCCAAATTTAATCGATTAACAAAAACAGTCCCAAGCAAGTTATATGATTCGATATTCAAATTCAATCACAATCAAGATAATCGCAATTGAACCTTTGTGCACACTTACGAACACAAAATTCCAATTGACACAAAATATAAGCGAATTGCGTAAAGTAAGAATTTAAAGCGAATCGACACACAAGAGATGATTAGGGAGTTCCCCGGCTTTCGTGTCGTCCTCGCGGTCGGCCGAGTACGTCTCCCCCCAAATAACCAAACGGGTTATTTGAGAGTATTATTGATTAAAAACAGTTTGAACACAAGTGCACAATTTACAATGAATTCAATAAACCTATATTGACTCAAAAGTAAAACTATGCTAAACCTCAATCGACGAACGAATCTTCACCCTCTGATTCCAACGATTTTACCCGTGCAACTCCTTGCAACAATCGTCCAGCTGAGTCCTTCAATTCTTCTCGATTGATCCTTCAAGATATCGAACAATCTTGAATCCCTAGCGAGCAACCAAACCTCCTTCGCAAATCAACCCGATCACGATTCTGATTCACCGCGAATCGTACCGAACGTTATCGACCAAGCGTACAACTTCTATTGGATTGATCCCATACTCAATCTTCAATGATTGCAACTTGATGGAAGATGATGATCTTGTGAAGGATACACTTTGATCCCAATTTTTCACCCAAATTGTATCCAAAGTGTTTCTCTCAAAGCACTCTTGCTTTCTCACTGGTTCTCACTAGATTTTTCTCAGTTGTGTTGCAAAACAAAAGATCACACACATTGCTATTTAAAGTAAAAATGGAATGAGCAAATTTAGGCATAATTTTTCATACATGTATCGATACAAATGATCATTTGTATCGATACAAATGCTTTGACCAACGTTAAAAATGAAAATATTGACCTTTGTATCGATACAAACACGGGTGTGTATCGATACAAATATCAGGATCTTGAAATCTTGACTGATATGTATCGAAGCATGCAAGCATGATTCGATACATCATGAGTTTTCTGGATTTTGAGAACATACAGATGTGTATCGATACATGCAAGCATGCTTCGATACACAGATGATGTTCTGTCTTTGAGAGACCACTTTTGTATCGATACAGACAATGTATGTATCGATACAAAATGCACAAAATCAAACAGAAGTAATTTCAGGACATATGTATCGATACAACTATGTATGTATCGATACAAAATACCTAAAAGTCAGTTTTTCAAGGTTTAGAAAGTAGTTCTTTGTTGTCAAGTCATTTGTAATGTTGCCAAAATATGTTCAATCTTATTTTCATGTGTTTTGACAATTATTAAAACATGAGGATGAACTGGTGCACTTACATTCTCCCCCTTTTTGATAATTGTCAAAACTATGCATAAGCTAAACTAAGCCTATACCTATTATGCAAAAAAAAATAGCAATGTAATACAGACGCAATTAAAACACCAAGGCTAGTCATCAAATAAGCTCGCTCCCCCTGATTTGATGCCATAATGCGTTTTGATCATCTTTAGCTTGTGCATCCAAATCTCTCCCCCTTTGACAATATCAAAAAGAAGAAGATAGCACATTAGAAGTAACAAGTCCAAGCAATTTTTAATCAATGATCACATCGTGCACTTACATTTGTCGAAATGCACTTTATGATATAGTTTCCTAATCAAAATAAATACATACAAAGATATGCCAAAAATATATCAATGACGAATACCAAAATTTCATGATAAAACATGGAATGTAGAACAACAATCCATAAACCAACTCATGAGTATTGAAACACATCGACATTTGTAAACAAGTAACATACCAAAATATGGGACGAGATAAACAAAACAATGCAACAAATGCATAAACATAAAACCAAACATCCAAACATATGAGATTATCCAAAACATAAAGTCGTACATAACCAAAATAAACGTTGCTCAAAACATGACAACATTAAGAATATTCGTACAACCAAATTGAAATGATCCAAAAGTCATAAGAAATAACATAATAAATTGTTCAAGAAAAGATAGAAATGAAATGCATAAAAAAAAGGTTAAACATCAAACATCATCATTCATCATCCATGTTATCCGGGTTGGTAGGAGGGTTAGGGTTGTAATAGGCATCCATCTGAGTCTGAATGTTGTCAAACCGGGTGGTCACATAGTTTCTGAGGTCGGTAGTGGTGGTGTACAACTCTTCAATTCTAGCATTCTGAGTAGCATAGTTTTGAGTGTACTCATTATAGAAGGTAGTTTGTTGCATGCTCATGTTTCTCATCATGTCCATCATTTCATTCAAATTACCACCTTCTTCACCTTGTCCCTCATCCTCAGCCTCACCTTATCTAACATTCCTCCTTGGTCTCCTACCTCTAGGAGCAGCAACTTGACCCTCATTTTAATCATCCGGACCATGGTACACATACACATTATCCACATTCAAAGACCAATTCATTTTGGACATTTGTGTTTCGCTAAATTTCTGCAACTTTCCAAGAGTAGTGTACTCAATTGGAAGCTTTTGTCCAATTTTGAATTTCTGCAAAATGCTAGCAATCATGCTACAGTACCCAAAACTTTGATCCCTGCTTGAATTCCTTAGGTCAAACATCCTACTCACAATGTAGAATGGCCAGTCAACCTTCCCGTCCTCCATAAGCAAAAACATCAAGTCAATATCCTTTTTATCCATCCTAGAGCTAGCACTTTTTGGACGCAAAATGTGACTCACAATCCAGTAAATCACTCTAGCATTAACATTCAATTTTCCGGTTCCCATGGTTTCCGGAATATTGCCATTTCTAGTGATGGAAGAGATAAAGACATTGGAGTCATAATCCACCTGACTCGTTTCATAATAAGCTAATAGATTCTCCCCGGTTATCCTACTTCCGGTGCTCATCCCAAACAACTCAAACCACATATTAGCAGTAAACTTATAAGTCTTATTCTTCCAACGAAACTCAAATTCAGCCCCATTTCTTTCCTGTAATCCAGCATAGAAAATCCTAACCACAGTCTCATTGTATTTTGTTTGTAGGTCACAGAAACTATCAAGTTGTTCAGTCTCAATTATCTCAGCAATATCATTCAAATGTAGATTCCTAAGAGTATCAATATTGACAGATTTTTGAGGAAGTACACTCCTAGTCCTACAATACCTAGTGTAAGTAGTAATACAATCCTTATGAACATACTCATCTTCTTTAAGACCAAAATTAGAAGCTTCACCACTAATAGTTGCTATTTCCTTATCTTTTCTAGCCTTCTTAGGTGCCATTACAAGAAGATTGAGAAGTAGAACGATTTACCTTACACTTTTGATGAAGAACTTTTGAAAAGAAATTTCACAAACCCCAATTTGATGAATTCCTTGGATTGAAGCTTATGAGACTTTGACCATGAAATTGATGATGGAGATTGAGTGGGTAATGAATTCTGAGCGGATTGGTGTTAATTTTGTGAAATTTACTTGAGTTTTGAGGGAGATTGAAGATTTTGGGGTGAGGGTTTAAGAGGGAAACCGTATGAGGAAGAAGAGGTTTTGTTTGGTTGATGAATGAATGAATGAAAAATAGACATATAACCTGTTTTTACGATTTTGTATCGATACAAATTCGTGTTTGTATCGATACAAGTCAGTTGTTTTGAAGCATGTATCGAAGCATGTAGGCATGTATCGATACATGAGTAACGTTCTGTCCAAACTGAAGAGCGATGTATCGATACCAGCTCATATGTATCGATACATATCAGTTCATTTTGAAAATTTGAAAAATATCTGACATGTATCCATGCAAAATTTATTTGTATCGATCCAAAATGCATAATTTTCAATTTTTCTTTAAACACATGAACTTATAAGTTTCAAAAGTAATTTTTATGACTTCCAAATAGCACGTATGTAAGAAACACATATAATCACAAAGGTACATGCATATATATATGTGAACAAAAGCAATACCAAAACATATTTTAACACGAGAACACATGTTAAACCACAAATGCATGATAAGGTAATCACATAAATGAATCAAAGTACCAAAATCAATCATATGAGAAATGTATGTCTATGTATGCACACAAAGTCACATAAAAAAAATATATACAACCTAATATGAACTTAATAAGATAGTTGTAATGATCTTTGTCAAATCCCCATTTAAGACGTATGGGTCTCAAAAACTTATCAATATTTTTGAGCAAAATTCTTGGAAATGGAGGATTAGACAACTATCAGAACCAATATCATATTAAGATAGAAATTGTATGTATATGAACCAAAGAACAAATGCTAAGTAAAAAAAAAATATAAAGGAAAGGTAGAGAATAGAATCTTCCCTTGAGTGTTAGGTGGAGGAAGTGATCAATTTCCGCACCATTGTAAGTGTCGAGTTGAAGCTTTTCTCATTGCTCTCCTTGTTCGTATGTCTTGAACTCCATTGTTGTCGGTGTCTCTTGTCAATGGTTTCAAGACAATTCCCTACATACTTAGACATTTGAAATAGGTCCCCAACTCATGTTGGGTCCTAGTAGGTTAGTAGCACCATTATTGCCTAACTTAGGTAACCATTGCAATTTGCCTTTTGGTACCAATACCTTTCTAGCATGACATTTTGCAATAGCATGACCCTTGTCACAACAATAATGACAAACAATATAAGGATTACTTTTCTTATGATCCTTTTCAACAAATTTATACTTTTTATTTTTAGGTTTCAAAGATTTGTTGAATTTAGATGGATCAATCGCAAAAGTAATCTCCGGCTTGGATGGTTCTTTTATCTTATCTTGTAACTTTCGTAAGTCTCTACGTAAGTAAAATCATCCATCACATCCGGTCTTTTCGTTACCATAACTATCAAAAGTCACAAGAGGTTTTTGAATCAAAGACTCTTTGAGGGCTTTCAACTCAAGCTCCGTTTCCGAAACTTTTGCCTCAAGGTATTTATTAACTTCCATTAAACCTTTTAATCGTTGAAAAGCCTCTTTAGTTTCTTTGTGTAACTTTTCAAAAGCAACTTGCAACTCATGATATTCTAAAAGAGTATATGAGCTAGAGGGATTTTGGTTTACCTTTTTGGGAACAAGTTTCTTACGATCATGAGATGTTAAGCACACATTCGCCAACACATCTTCATCACTAGAGCTAGAGCTTGATGATGAAGAGGAAGATGAGCTTCCGCTCTCCCATGCAACATAAGCTTTCTTTCCCTTATCCTTGCTTCCCTTTTTGAATGAAGGTGACTCTTTCTCCTTTATCTTGAGCTTGGGACAATCCGGTTTAAAATGACCGATTTGTCCACATTCATAACATGCTCCTTTCTTGGAGTATCTAGTATCTTCATTCCTCCGACGGTAACCACTATCTTTTCGAAACTTTTTAAGATTCTCATCGGAATGTCTTATCCCATTCTTTCTCACATACCTATTGTAGCGTCTCACAAAGAGTCCCATTTCCTCATCATCGGAATCATCTTCGCTTGAGCTACTTTCCACATGCTCTACCTTTTTAGACTTGGTGGATTTGGATGTGGAGGTCTTTAGAGCAATGGACCTCTTATCCTTTTCCTTTTCCTTATCCTTGTCATTGTGCTTTCCCTTTTTCTCACTTTTCTCATGCTTTTCTAACAAGTTTAATACTTGTTCATGTTCCGTAAGCTTGCCAAATAAAGTTGTAAGACTCAAAGTAGTAAGATCATTCGCCTCCTTAATCGCGGTGACCTTCGGTTGCCAACACCTACTAAGACATCTTAAAATTTTGTTAGTGGTATCTTGATTTGTGATTGGCTTTCCCAAACCGTGTAACTTGTTGGTTATTTTGATAAATCGTTGTTGCATATCCTCGATGGTCTCACCATCTAGCATATGGAACAACTCAAATTCTTGTGTCAATGTATTAATTTTGGATATCTTTACATCATTGGTACCCTCAAAGTGAGTTACCAATGTGTCCCACATTTCCTTAGCCGATTGACAATGTGACACATGATAGAATTGATCAATCCCAAGGGATGATATTAAAATATTTTGTGCCTTTGCATCGTAATTGGCCTTTTTCTTTTCCTCTTCCGTCCATTGTGCCATAGGCTTATTGGTGACAATGCCATGAGCATCGGTGATTGTTGGAACAAACAGACCGTTCTCAATAGCATTCCACACTTCACCATCAAAAGAATTGATGTGAATACGCATACTACTTTTCCAATAGTCAAAATGATCTCCATTGAATATCGGAGCCCTATTATACGCCCCTTTAGGTGCAAAAGCCATGTTTGTCTAATAATTGGCACAAACCACCGAATTTTGCAAGCAAAATTGAACCGGACTCGTGATACCACTTGTTAGACTACTAGGCTACCACTTAGAAGGGGGGTTGAATAAGTGTCTTCTTTAATCAACGACAATTTAAAAAAAATATTTGATTAAAAACAATGCGCGGAAGCACCACCGGATCGGTAGTCTACTTTGCACCTTTTGACCAAAGGAAAGATAGTATAGCCTTGAACGAACTAGGAAAATTATCGGAACGCTAAATGCAAAATATCCAAATTTAATCGATTAACAAAAACAGTCCCAAGCAAGTTATATGATTCGATATTCAAATTCAATCACAATCAAGATAATCGCAATTGAACCTTTGTGCACACTTACGAACACAAAATTCCAATTGACACAAAATATAAGCGAATTGCGTAAAGTAAGAATTTAAAGCGAATCGACACACAAGAGATGATTAGGGAGTTCCCCGGCTTTCGTGTCGTCCTCGCGGTCGGCCGGGTACGTCTCCCCCCAAATAACCAAACGGGTTATTTGAGAGTATTATTGATTAAAAACAGTTTGAACACAAGTGCACAATTTACAATGAATTCAATAAACCTACATTGACTCAAAAGTAAAACTATGCTAAATCTCAATCGACGAACGAATCTTCACCCTCTGATTCCAACGATTTTACCCGTGCAACTCCTTGCAACAATCGTCCAGCTGAGTCCTTCAATTCTTCTCGATTGATCCTTCAAGATATCGAACAATCTTGAATCCCTAGCGAGCAACCAAACCTCCTTCGCAAATCAACCCGATCACGATTCTGATTCACCGCGAATCGTACCGAACGTTATCGACCAAGCGTACAACTTCTATTGGATTGATCCCATACTCAATCTTCAATGATTGCAACTTGATGGAAGATGATGATCTTGTGAAAGATACACTTTGATCCCAATTTTTCACCCAAATTGTATCCAAAGTGTTTCTCTCAAAGCACTCTTGCTTTCTCACTGGTTCTCACTAGATTTTTCTCAGTTGTGTTGCAAAACAAAAGATCACACACATTGCTATTTAAAGTAAAAATAGAATGAGCAAATTTAGGCATAATTTTTCATACATGTATCGATACAAATGATCATTTGTATCGATACAAATGCTTTGACCAACGTTGAAAATGAAAATATTGACCTTTGTATCGATACAAACACGGGTGTGTATCGATACAAATATCAGGATCTTGAAATCTTGACTGATATGTATCGAAGCATGCAAGCATGATTCGATACATCATGAGTTTTCTGGATTTTGAGAACATACAGATGTGTATCGATACATGCAAGCATGCTTCGATACACAGATGATGTTCTTGTATCGATACAAAATGCACAAAATCAAACAGAAGTAATTTCAGGACATATGTATCGATACAACTATGTATGTATCGATACAAAATACCTAAAAGTCAGTTTTTCAAGGTTTAGAAAATAGTTCTTTGTTGTCAAGTCATTTGTAATGTTGCCAAAATATGTTCAATCCTATTTTCATGTGTTTTGACAATTATTAAAACATGAAGATGAACTGGTGCACTTACAATAAGGCCCGAAGTTGTTCATGCTACTATTAATTAATCTTTCGTTCTTTGGAATTTTGTGAAGTGTTGTCTTTGGTATTGGCTGCATTTTTGGTGAAATAAACTTTGTAGCAGGATGTGCGATATGATGTCTCAAACATCGTATCATTTCACGAGAAGTGTTCGCGACATGTTCTATTTATGGAATGTTGGTTTCTCTCTTATGGATCTTGCATGGCGCATTTAATCAGGCTAATTATGAGGATTATTATTTAATGCTTCAGATCATTGTCAAGAATATTTTTGTAGCGTATCTTCTTGAAGAACTATTTGTGTAGAGAATCTCTTGTGACTGAAGTATTTAAAGAAGGAGCTAAACCTAATTCAGTTGTCGTTCACGCCGTCTTGTTTTTGTGTCTAAGAACTTAGGTTTTGTGTGTGTTTGTTTGTGAGCCTTTCTTGTGTCATCTTGATGCAAGCTTAGGACTGTGTTTATTGAGTTGTACTGTGTGTGATCCTCTCCTAAGCTTTGAAGTACGGAGTAAGGACTTTTAGTGGTTGTAACACTCTAAGCCTTTAGGTACGAGTGTGTAGTTTTTAGGAGTGTGTCTCCAAAACTCTTTTGATATTGTGTTAGTGAAATCCTTGCTGGCTGTAAGGTTGTAAGGGAGTGAGATGGGATCTCTGATCTAGGAGTTCCTAGGTTGAAGAGTCATTGGTAGTGCATAGGTTATAAGTTGTAAACGGGGCGTTTGCTGAGAACTTAGAACTAGGGCTATTATAGTGATATTCCTTCCTGGATTAGTATCCCCCAGACGTAGGTTGTTGTTTGCACCGAACTGGGTTAACAAATTCTTTGTCTCCTTTTATTTAATGTGTTTTATTTGCTTTGCATTATTGCGTGATAAATCCGATAAAGTGCTTAGCACATCGTATCGCCCATTGTGCTGAGTGTGCCAGGAATTTCAATTGGCATCAGAGCAGGCACCCTGCCTGTTTTTAGGGTGAAATTCAGGACCTAAAATCTCTGGCATCATGGAAAAAGACGGAGGATATATGAATAGACCACCTTTGCTCAATGGATCCAACAACTATGATCCTTGTAAATCTAAAATGACTGCTTTTCTGAAATCTATTGATAGCAAAGTTTGGAAGGCTGTTTTGACTGGATGGGACCATCCCACTATTACTATCAAGGAAGTTACCTTAACGGGGGTGCTGAAACCTGAAGTAGAATGAACTCCGGATGAGGAAACTGCAGCTCACTATAACAACAAAGCTATCTATGCCTTGTTTAATGGAGTGGACACTAGTGTTTTCAAACTCATTAAAAATTGTCTGTCAGCTAAAGAAGCGTGGGAGATATTGAAAACCTGTTATGAAGGTACCACTAAAGTGAAACTGTCAAAGATCCAACACCTCACATCCAAGTTCGAAGCTTTGAGACTGAAAGATGATGATAGCATCCCAGATTTTCATTTGAGTCTCCTAGACATTGCAAACTCCTTTGAAGCCTTGGGAGAAAAACTATCTGATGAGAAACTGTCAAGAAAGCTCCTTAGATCTCTTCCCAAGAGATTTGATATGAAGGTTACTGCAATTGAGGAAGCACACGATATCTCCACCATGAAAATGGATGAGTTGGTTGGATCTCTTCAAACCTTTGAAATTGTTCTAAATGACCAAGGTGACAAAAAGAACAAGAGCATTGATTTTGTCACAAACATTGAAGATTATGTTGCTGAGAATGATGATGGAGAGGAAGAGAGCATAGCAGATGTTATTGCCATGCTTGGAAGACAATTCAACAAAGTGTTGAAAAGAGTTGGTGGGAGGAATCGACAGAATAGGCAGAGCATCAGATTCGACATCAACAAGCAGCAAAATAATTTCAAGAAAACCAAGCCTGAAGAAAAGAACAGTCAAAGCAAGGGTGTTCAGTGTCATGAGTGTGAAGGTTATGGACATATAAGGTCAGAATGTGGAACTTATCAGAAAAGACAAAAGAAAGGGTTAACTGTTTCTTGGTCAGATGAAGACCCTGATGAAGAAGGTGAATCAACAAGACATGTGACTGCCTTTACTGGAACCTGTGTCATGGATTGGGATTCTGATGAATATGGGGACGTATCCTATGAGGAACTTGCTAGCACTTACAAAGAATTACTCAGTAGATATGAAGAGATGTGTAGGATTCTTAAGAAGCAAAAGAAGACCATCAACAAACTTCAAGCTGAAGTAAACATACAGGTTGAAAAGGCAACACAAGCAGAAGAAAAAGTCATTCAAGTTAATGTTCAAATGGATGATCTAAACATACAGCTGAACTCAGGAGCAAATCTCCTTGAAAAATTCTGGAAAATGTACCAAGTGGAAAGATAAAGTCAGTTGGGTACAACTAGTCAAGCTTGAATCAGTATCAACAGAATCCTGAAACCAAGTTTACATCCGCTGAAGATATTTTTGACCCTTGTACTGGAAAGATGATGTTGAAGCATCATTCTCAACATTCTAAAACTTACCCAGTTCCAAAATTTGCTCTTGATCTACCACCTCGTGTGCACCAAAGACCCAAGAATTAGAGGAGATATCGTAGGTGGGTGTGTCATCATTTTGGGAAACGAGGACACATTAGGCCTTTTTGCTACAGGCTGTACGGATATCCTGACCAGAAACCTGAATCAAATGTGGTGGAGGAAGATAAAGTTCCTAAGAATGAGTGGAAGCCTAAACAAGAAAATGTTGGGTTAATTGCTCACACATCTCTCAGAGCTTCCTCTAGGGAAGATTGGTATTTTGATAGTGGATGCTCTAGACACATGACTGGTGAAGAGAAGTATCTCCTAAATATGAGATCCTACTAGTCCAGCTTTGTAACTTTTGGAGATGGTGCAAAAGAAGAAATAGTAGGAATTGGGGATCTGATCAACCATGGATTACCCAACCTGGAGAATGTTCTCTTAGTCAAAGGCCTCACAGCCAATCTGATCAGTATTAGCCAGCTGTGTGATCAAGGCATGAAAGTTAACTTCACCAAATCTGAAGAAGGACAACTGATGCTGAGAGGCACTAGATTTAAAGACAACTGTTACTTGTGGATGTCTCAGGAAGAAGCTCTCACATCTACTTGTCTTATCACCACAGAAGATGAAGTTCAACTGTTGCACAAGAAGTTAGGGCATCTCAATCTGAAAGGGGTGAAGAAAGCTGTGTCAGCTGAAGCCATCAGAGGTCTTCCCAGACTCAAGATCATTGAAGGTAAGGTGTGTGGAGAATGTCAAATTGGAAAGCAAACCAGAATGTCGCATCCAATGTTGGAGCATCAGATAACCTCCAAGGTTCTTGAGTTACTACACATGGATCTCATGGGACCCATGCAGGTTGAAAGCTTGGGAGGAAAGAGGTATGCTCTTGTGATTGTAGATGATTATTCTAGATACACATGGGTGAATTTCATTAGAGAAAAATCAGATGCTTTTGATGTTTTCAAGGAGCTGTGTATCCAGATTCAAAGAGAAAAAGGAAGCAATGTGGTGAGAATAAGAAGTGACCATGGTAGAGAGTTTGAGAATTCCAAGTTCAATGAGTTTTGTTCCACTGAAGGAATTAAGCATGAATATTCATCTCCAATAACTCCACAACAGAATGGTGTAGTAGAAAGGAAGAATAGAACTATCCAAGAATCAGCTAGAGTCATGCTTCATGCCAAAAACATTCCCTATCATTTTTGGGTTGAAGCCATGAACACTGCATGTTATATACACAACAAAGTCACTATGAGAAAAGGTACAACCTATACTCTATATGAACTATGGAAAGATAGAAAGCCAACTGTCAAACACTTTCGTATTTTTGGGAGTAAGTGCTACATTCTAGCTGATAGAGAGCCAAGAAGGAAGCTTGACCCTAAAAGTGATGAGGAAATCTTTCTTGGGTACTCTACAAACAGCAGAGCTTACAGGGTCTATAACTCAAAGACTCAAGTTGTGATGGAATCTGTAAATGTAGTTGTAAAGGATTCTCCTTTGAAGGAAAATGATGGCATAGATCAAGGTACGCCTGTCAGTGACAATGCTGAACAAGATGTTGAAGCATCAGAACACCCTAGAAATGAAAAAACTGATGAAGAGACTCTTGAAAAGGAAGGTGAGGCAAGTGCAGGACCTCAAGCCCAAAGTAAAGGTCCCTCTTTACGTGCGATGACTTATTTACAAGTGTACAAAATCGTCACAAGTAATAAAGTAGTAAGTAAAATCGTCTCCACAGGGATTGTGTTCAACAATTCAATTAAAGAGAATTTAGGAATTTATAAAAGCAATAAAGTTGGGGGTTTTTGAGTTTGTTGGAATTAAAAGCATGAAAGATACAATTAAAGATAAAGATTAAGATGAGAAGAATAGTTAGGTTGTTTCGAATCCCTTCTCTTTTCCTACTTGTATTATATTTCACAATTCAAATTAAGTCTCATTCATCACGACGAATTAACTCTTGAGTAGTAATAATCACTCTCGTGTCTTATTACCCTATTCAATATTAACAACTCCCTAATCCCTTAGGTGAGATGAGAAATTATGAAAGCTTTAAAGAACCTTAATTCAAAAGTCACAACCACAAACTACGTATCCCTACAATAGCCGCAAGTTACGTATCCGTACAATAACCCTGTTGAATAATTATTATCAATTCGAATACCAAAAGAATCTCCCGAAAACAATCGATATCTAGATCAATTTCACTAATACGTATACTAATGAAAAACATTAAACATAGATGATAATTAAATAACTAATAAAGATTGAATTGCAATAATATAATAACCAATTACATGGATCAAGTAGTTCTAGGGAAGTTCATCTACACAACCTAACCCAGAGGGGGTTTAGCTACTAATTTGCATAGTTAAATTACAAGAATAAAATAATGCATAAATGAAAACCTAACCTTAGAGCTCCTCCTCCTTTTCCTTTAGGGAGTAGTAGTTCTCTCTAGTTCTGAATAAATAATTGTGAAGGAGGAGAGCTCTATTTAATAGTTTTTCGGACTTGGACAGCAAAGCACATCGTGGTACGATGAAAAGATTTCTTTTGAAAATAAAACTTCTGCTGTCTTGGCCAATAAGCAGCTCCATCGTACTGCGATGAATGCCATCGTAGCACAATGGGACTGCAAAATTACATTTTTGCTTCAACACGAAAGTTGTAGATTTTTGTCTTAGCTTTCCAACGCATGGTCACGGACCTCATTCTGATACTCGTAGCTCAAGTTATGGTCCACAGACTGAAAGTTGCGCATTTTCTTCCTTTTAGGCTCTTTTTATGCATTTTCTTCAATTCTTGACTTCTTGGACAAGTAGGTTAACTTCTTTAGGTTTTTGCATTGTAATTAGTCTAAAACTTATACTAAACTAGTAATAAATAATACTAAAAACATCATATAAATTACTGTCATCACAACCCCAAACTTAAACAGTTGCTTGTCCTCAAGTAACATGCATGCCAAGCAAAATCGTCAGTGAAACAACAAGCAGATATAGATGACAGGAATTTCACAACCTTATGTATTTTTCAGCAATGGAACCATTGAACTTCACCTCAACGATCATGCTCAGTCAACACTTGGGCTCAAGAGACGTCAATAGTAGCAAATCGAACAAATGTCTGCAAGGGTCCATGTTCAACCTTTTCTCTCTCTCACATTTGTATTTTTTGCTCATAATTGAAAGGGTTATCTCTCAATCATCGTACAACCTTCCATTTTACCATAGGCTTGCAAGAATTCTAAGCAACCAGTCAAAATTTAATAAACATGCATTTTTGGAGGTCTTTTCAGGGTTATAACATGGCTTCGGTCAAGGTAGGACATTTTTGGGAATAGTAGGTTAAACATTGGAGTTAAGATCTACTTTGTTGTTCCTTTTTGAGTACGCAACCTTATTCCTTAGGGTGCCTTTTTGTGTTGGTATCAGAGATTAAGAACCGGATGTGTCTTTGTATGGTTCTTTTCTATCACTATCTTTGCCCTTTGGCTCTTTTTTTCTTTTTTCTTTTTTCATTCATTTTTTTTAAGAGACTATTTTTTTAGGGAATTTTGGATGTTTCCCGTCTATTTTTCGTTTTTTTCTTTTTGTAGTGATAGTTCTCTGTACACCCACCCCAAACTTAGATGTTGCTAGTTCCATGAGCAACCCCAAACTTATTTTGTTTCCAAGACTTGAGAACTATTACCTTAACTCCAAAGAGGGTAATTTCTTTGTTTTTCTGGTCTATGGGCTTGTAATGTGGTTTGTCACTGTTGAAGTACAAAAGTAAGTATAGATTTATCGTCTCCACAGGGACTGGTGCGATATCAATACCGTTCAACAATTAATATAATTTCAAGTAAAGAGATTCAGAGGGTTTTTGAAGAGGTTGTTTACGAAAACTTGCGAAAGCATAAAAGAAGTAAATTGACAGAGAGATTGAATTGCTGGGATTAAATTTCATCAACTCATTCATTTGTATTTCCCTAATCAGTTATGCAGATTTTAGCTATTCATCAATATTATCACGTATTGCTCACGTACGTTTCTGTGTCCAGATAACGACGAGGTTCACGTTGTACCTATCAATCCTCGATGTCTCGAGTGATTAATCAATGCAACGGCTATATTGTATTATTTAAACTTCCGATGTCTCGGATAATTTCAACAACACAATATCATTAAGTTCCAATACACAAAGTGAATATTAATCCTAAATCTATGTCTAGAATTTAGGGTTTTAATAAGTGTTCATCTTAGTTCCTTGATTCAAACATTATACGTCTATAAATTCAAATCCAAAGATAAAACATGAAGATTAAAGATGACACTAACATTGATAAATAATCTAAAATCATATAAAACACCATGATCAAAATAAATACATACTAATAGAGTTAATTACATCCAATCCCAACAAAAGAGAGATTAACTATTCATTGTCATGATAGCTATACAAAAGATAAAGAAGAAAAGAGAGATGAACAAACACCAATGATGATTTCTCAGCTATTGTTATAGATCCACCTCCAAAACTCCTTGAATCTGTCTCCTAATGTTTCCCTCTGCTTCTAAGTCTCTGTTCTCTGGTTCTCTCAAGAAAAATGACAGCAAACTCTATTTATAGAGTTTCTGAAAATTAGAACTCGCTGAGCGAGCTCCAGCTCGCCATGGCGAGTTGACCTTTCTTCATCAGAAGGTTTCTGCCACGTCATAAGTGAGTTTTGAACCGCCTTCACTCGCCCTGGCGAGTTGTTACTCGCCCTGGCGAGTTGCTGCTCGCTCTGGCGAGTATATCAGATATCCAATTTGATGCTCTCTGCCTCTACTCGCCCTGCACTCGCTCTGAGCTCGCCCTGGCGAGTTAACTTGCAATTTTTCTTCAAATTTCTGCACAAATGTTGAGATTTAGGGAAACTTAATTGAAAGAAATGACTTAAACAAATATGTACATTTAAGTGAGGAAAAACTAAAGAATATCTTACAAAATAGTTAATAAGTGCTTAAAATATATATGTAATTTGAGCTACTTTTTGGCACTTATCAACTCTCCCCAACTTAAAACTTTGTTTGTCCTCAAACAAAAGTCCAAAATAAACTTTGAAAACATGGCTCAATCATCATTAGTGCACATTCAAGCTTTGTAATCAATCAAAAACTTTATATGTAAATCACTTCAAGTTTGCATGATTCAAAATGTTGCAAGTTCAAAATCACTCAATCATGATTATCAAAGAATCAAAGCATGAATTTGAAATAGTTTCAAAACTCAGTAAGATTTCAAACTTTCCAAACCAACAAGACAATCAACTAGAATCACAATTCTCACAAGTGTTTCAACTCAAGGGTGAAGTGTTTCTCTCAATCCAAACAATGTGTTCACAACAAATCAATTCAAACATACATCTCAACATAATCACAAAACATGTTATCAATCATGGATCACTAAGGACTTTCTTAAGCTTGTAATGGGGCTAGGCTACAAGAAATCATTGTTTTTCTTTGGATTCAAAGAGCCTTAAGGATAAGAGAGCATAAACTTTGAGTATCTTCATTACATAAGTTATTCACCTCTCTCACTTTCCCCATTCTTTACTCTTGGTGATTCTTTTGTTTTGACACAATTTCTTTTCATTTATTTTTCTTTGATTTTCAATTGTGTGTCAAATGACTTTCAATATTTTTCTTTTTCTTTTTCAATCACCATTTTCAACTACTTGTTACTTTTCTCAATTTGGTCAAATAACCTCTTTCTCCCCAACTTGTTTTCAACCCTACATAAATTCAATGCTCAATCATCCTAAGACAAGGGTCAAGTCATTGTTTTTCTTTATTGTGGTTCAAGGGTTCAAACAAACAAATTTTCAAAATTTTGGCTCAAGGAGGGTAACAAAGGATCACACTCTCACAAGGTAGGTTATTTTAGGCTTAAGTAGTTGCACTCAAATAGAAACATGGCCTTGATCATTTCCATGACTTCAAACATATAAAGTAATAGCAAGATTCAGTTAAAATCAACAGAGTTAAACACAATTGCCGACTCTCAAATATATAAACAGTGGAAAGTTCACACAATCTCACCCGGCTAGGTCTATGTGATTCATAATTAATCAATCATGTCAAGAAGGAATAAATGAAATCAAATTGAATCAAGCTACTTAGTTCAAATTCATCCTATCATTCAAAGATAATCATAAAGGATTGATCTCAAACTATAGCAATTGAAAGAAAATCATTCTAATCATGCATTTGCTTTTGATTGATCACAACCCTAGACATTTCATTTCATATGCACATTACCAGTTCAAGGACTTTGTTTGCATAAGAGGCTAAACATGTTCAAAAACTATTATAACATATAAGTAATTAAAATTGCTTTAAATAAAAGACAAGGAAAGAAAATTGGGTTGCCTCCCAACAAGCGCTTGGTTAACGTCGGTAGCTCGACGCCTGATATGTTAGGGTGGCCAAAATGAGACGGAAATCACATCATCCGTCTTTTTCCTTTGGTTTGGGAGGAACTCCATGAACTTTAGAAATAAATATTGCGGAGTCCATATCCTCCCCAATTCTTTCTTATTGAACAAGGCACGTATTTCATCTATGACCCGATCAATCTCCGCCTTGTTCTCTATCTCCTTCTTTAACTCATATGATTCTTCCTTGTCAAATAATCCATCATTCCCATTTGTATCCATCACCTCTTTTTCACTATCAACAGTGTTAACCTTTTCAATACATGGAATTTCTTGAGGAAGTTCAACTTCATGTGGTGTGTCCATTTCTTTCACTTTTTTCACTACACCACTTCTTTCAACTATTCTTTCTTCCTCATTTTTCTCAATATCTTCTTCCACACTCTCTCCATATTCCTCTGGTAGAATGCTATCTTTCTCATCAGGATTGGTCTGAGTGTTGGTTTGAACTTCCATGCTTTGCTTATTAGCCATTTGCTTGATCATCTGGTCGAACTGCATATCAGTCATCGGAGGACAATGACCAGTGGGATGGTCTCCATTGCAAAGCTCACAGTATGCAACTTGTTTAGCTTTAATTGACTCTTCCTGTAGACTAATCAAATTAGAAATTTGCTTTGAAAGTTCTTCCAATTGTTGAGTCAAAAAAATCTCTTCATGTGTTGGAGTCCTATGGAACTGTTGATATGATTCATACTCATCCGGAGTATAGAAGTTGCTATAATCACGATCAGTCATGATTTTGTTTGTGATGGGTAACCTGAAAAAGGATTGAACTGAACAAGAAAAATGTTTCTTTGCCTAACAAAGAAGGATTAGTGCAAGAAACTACACAATATAAACAAATATATACAAATACTTAAAAGAATACAAATTGTTGCAATGCTTCAATATCTAAACGCCAGTCCCCGGCAACGGCGCCATTTTGTTGAAGTACAAAAGTAAGTATAGATTTATCGTCTCCACAGGGACTGGTGCGATATCAATACCGTTCAACAATTAATATAATTTCAAGTAAAGAGATTCAGAGGGTTTTTGAAGAGGTTGTTTACGAAAACTTGCGAAAGCATAAAAGAAGTAAATTGACAGAGAGATTGAATTGCTGGGATTAAATTTCATCAACTCATTCATTTGTATTTCCCTAATCAGTTATGCAGATTTTAGCTATTCATCAATATTATCACGTATTGCTCACGTACGTTTCTGTGTCCAGATAACGACGAGGTTCACGTTGTACCTATCAATCCTCGATGTCTCGAGTGATTAATCAATGCAACGGCTATATTGTATTATTTAAACTTCCGATGTCTCGGATAATTTCAACAACACAATATCATTAAGTTCCAATACACAAAGTGAATATTAATCCTAAATCTATGTCTAGAATTTAGGGTTTTAATAAGTGTTCATCTTAGTTCCTTGATTCAAACATTATACGTCTATAAATTCAAATCCAAAGATAAAACATGAAGATTAAAGATGACACTAACATTGATAAATAATCTAAAATCATATAAAACACCATGATCAAAATAAATACATACTAATAGAGTTAATTACATCCAATCCCAACAAAAGAGAGATTAACTATTCATTGTCATGATAGCTATACAAAAGATAAAGAAGAAAAGAGAGATGAACAAACACCAATGATGATTTCTCAGCTATTGTTATAGATCCACCTCCAAAACTCCTTGAATCTGTCTCCTAATGTTTCCCTCTGCTTCTAAGTCTCTGTTCTCTGGTTCTCTCAAGAAAAATGACAGCAAACTCTATTTATAGAGTTTCTGAAAATTAGAACTCGCTGAGCGAGCTCCAGCTCGCCATGGCGAGTTGACCTTTCTTCATCAG
Source organism: Trifolium repens (assembly GCA_030408175.1). Taxonomy (NCBI): domain Eukaryota; kingdom Viridiplantae; phylum Streptophyta; class Magnoliopsida; order Fabales; family Fabaceae; genus Trifolium; species Trifolium repens. Next base: position 32,770,564 of record CP125836.1, on the reverse strand, counting down.
AAGGTTTCTGCCACGTCATAAGTGAGTTTTGAACTGCCTTCACTCGCCCTGGCGAGTTGTTACTCGCCCTGGCGAGTTGCTGCTCGCTCTGGCGAGTATATCAGATATCCAATTTGATGCTCTCTGCCTCTACTCGCCCTGCACTCGCTCTGAGCTCGCCCTGGCGAGTTAACTTGCAATTTTTCTTCAAATTTCTGCACAAATGTTGAGATTTAGGGAAACTTAATTGAAAGAAATGACTTAAACAAATATGTACATTTAAGTGAGGAAAAACTAAAGAATATCTTACAAAATAGTTAATAAGTGCTTAAAATATATATGTAATTTGAGCTACTTTTTGGCACTTATCAGTCACCAAAACAAAAGGGATATATTTTTTTACGGCTCAAATTGGCTAGCAAAGGATATAATAATAATAATAATAAGGGTGGCTTGAAAAGGCTCTGGGTTATAACAAACAATTGCCTCAATGCATATATATCAAATTAACCAGTCAGCAGAGAATTAGAGCAAGTTCTAGAAATTAAACAAGTGTATGGTACTCTCATAGTAGATCGAAAGAAAGTGGTAATACCGTTTAGAAATTTTTGGCTCAAATCCTCACATGGCTTAGGTATATCTGAGATCGAACACTTGTCTCACAGACACCAGCTTCATCACTCGTCTCGTTGTCTCTCAAACTTCCGCGCTTTCTGAGCAATCACCTTCAGTGTTCTTTGTATAAAGGCGTGGAATTCAAATCATCCAAATCTAGTTGTTACGTCACTGAAACTTTGTCTATAACTTTTAACATGCACTAGATAATAAACAAGCAAACAATTATTGCATTTTTTAGTAAGCATAGGGGGCTGTCAGCAAATGACAATCATTACATAGATGATAAACTACTAAGATACAAAGATAGAGGGGAACAGCGGGAATGCTCCATGACTTACTGCCCGCCCTGGTTGATGATACACCAAGTGTAAAGAATATATGGTTCAGCTCCATATTCAACAGGTCCATGATGTTATCTGAGTATTGACCTGCTTGTGCCTGCTCTGAGTTTGATATGCAGCATGTTGCTACTATGGGTTTGTTACCCCAAACTTTAAACTTTTGTAACGTTGTCATAGCTACTTCACCTTTTCACCCACTGTGCACCGTGACTGATCAGGTTTGATAGTTGACTTTGTCTTCTGTTGCTCAATTTGGTGGTAATCTTTTTTGCTCGGTTAAGAATGTCTGTGTCTCTTTCCCAAGAGATTGTCTCTCCTTTACTTAGGACTTGAGACGTTCATTCATCCTTTCATCTTGACTGGATAAAAATCTGGAGGTTATTTTTATTTTTCTTTGGTGCAATGTGAATGAATTTGTGGTTTAATGGCTTTATAGAAGTTTTGGGAATGGATGGGTAGGAAAAGTGTAGAGGTTTGATTTTTGTGGTTATGAATGAATAGAAAAGAGATGATGATGGTGAATTTGAAGGTTTAGAAGTGTATGGTTAATTGGGTGGATGGTGTAAGTGTTGCAACCGGTGTTTCTTTTTGTAACTTCCAAACTTTCATCGTGTCATGAGCAGTTTCATTGCACGATGGCTGTTCCAATGCCATATTTTTCAAAAGTTTTATCTTCATCGTGACAATAGGAAATTTGTTGCACGATGGGCTTTGGAACAGTTCTTTAAAAATCTTTTTAGGCTTAAAAATTGGCATTCCTTCCCTTTTGAAAACATATCTTAGTAGTTTTGAAAACTATCTAATTTAAAAAAAAAACTTTATAAAATGTGAGAAAATAAATGAAAGCAATAAAACATACCTTGGGTTGCCTCCCAAGAAGCGCTTCTTTAAAGTCATTAGCTAGACTTCAAAAGACTGTTATGGCGTCTTATATGAGAGATGAAATATATCATCCGTCTTCTTCCTCTTTTTTGCTAGGAATCCCATGAACTGGAGAAAGAGATGATGTTGCTTCCATATCCTCTTCAGTTTGACCGTAGCGAACAAAGCATAAATCATATCTATGACTTTATCAATTTCTGATTTTTCCTTTGCTTTGTTGCTAGGATGTTCTTCTTGCTCTTGAATCTTCATTGGTTGGGTTTCAGCTCCCTTGTAGAAATCTTCATCCCACTTGACGTGTCGTGTTGGTCCGTTTCTATTTCAACCAATTGTTTCTCTTGATCTTCTTCTTCATCATGTGCTTCTTCCTTGTCATCCATTCTTAGTTCAAGTTCCTGTTGTTAATTATTTATCAATATGCGACATGCTGCTAAGAATGGTTTTCCAAGGATTAGAGGAATTTCTTCTTCTAAAACAACAAAGTCTACCGGGATAACCAGGTCATTGACTTTGATATGGACATCTTTGAAGATACCCCATGGATAGATTATGCCGAGATTGGTTCGAATAAGTTTCATGTTCTGGAATTCTAGCTCCCACATGTCATTTGCAAGAGATAGAGACATCAAATTTATGTTAGAGTTAAAATCACAAAGTGCTCCTTCAATATTTTCCTCCCCAATAGAACAAGGTATTGGGAGACTTCTCGAGTCGTCCCGCTTTTGTTGAGGCTCCATTGTGAGAATTTCACTACATTCTTCGGTTAGGAGTATGCAGTTATCCCATTGTTGCTCCTTTTCTGGTGATCTTGAATCTAGCTTCTTTACTGTTTTAATATACCTCTCTAAGTCTCTTGTATCTGTCTCCTTGGTTTGTGAGGGTTCCTCATCTACCTTGTGTATTTCTTCCTCACTTTTTAGGATTTTAGCTACCTCTTCATCACCCTCAAAGTCTGCACTTTTGTTACCTATGGAATCTAGCTCAATTTGGGTTGTAACTGATTCAGTCGACACACTTTCTTGTGCTTCAAGATCTTTGCCAAGAGTTTCTTCCACAGGTGATAGTCTTCTTTCTTTTGCAGCTTTGTTGTAATATTCCAAGAAGAGGTCTAGGCCTTCTTCAAAGGGTACATCTACATCTTCGCTAATATCAACGATAGATTGATATATCATCGCAATGGATTTCATGAGGTTTCCTTATGTTCTGTCATTGCATACTAAACTCAAAGAAACAGATTAGTAGTAAAGCACAATGAAAAAGATAAAAAGATCTTGAATTTTTTATTTTTATTTTTTATTGTTGTTGCAAATATATCACTACAGGGATTCCCAGGTAAGGGAGGTGGATCACAATGGATCACTTAAATACAAAGCCTTGTCCTTAGCCAGAATCGTCTGTAAGTTCAATATTGCAAGAACAGATTTTTGAAATTTTTATTTATTTATTTATTTATTTCAGAAAATATATATTTTTTTTTAGAAACAAATCTTTTTTTTTATGTAGAGGAATAAAAATAAAATATAAAAGAAAATAAAATATACTACTACTAATTATTTCAGGATGAAGAAAAGCAAGAAGTTCCTTTTGTCGGGAAGAGGAAACAACCTTTGACTTCAACCTCACAACCTAGTGAAGGGGGACCATCTACACAAGAGGTCGAAGATGATGAGGCTACAAAAGCCAAGAAAAAGAAAAGGGTCGAAGAACCCAAGATTCAGCAAACTCCATCAAAGGATCAAGGGGGTGAAAGAAGAAAGAAAAAGAAGCATGAAGAGAAAAAGGCTGAAATTGCTGTGAAAGTCAAACCAGCAATCAGGAAATCTAAGGCCCATAGGGTACTGAAGATTCATGCTTCGAGTGAGAGTGGTGGCAATCCATCTCCCCAAAATAATGCTTCAAAGACCTCGAACAGGACCAAACTACCAAGACTGCAGAAGAAGAGGTTGATGGGCCACAAGGTAATCCTGCACCACATTCAGAGACCTTGGTCAATGACCAACCAATCACTGATAAGGGGAAGCAAGATAATGCGCAACCAAGCGAAAATGCCCCCAATGCTGAGAAGAATGGTAACCCCACTACTGACCCTGAGGTCGAAGGAAAGGAGGTATGTTCCACTTTACTTTCAATTTCAAATTTTCATAACACCTTTTGATCTTCACTAACTTTATTTGTGTTTATAGGATAAGTCGAAGGAGAGTCCCGTTGAAGAAGACAAACAACCAATCTCCCAAGAGATGCCCACAGAAAACAAGGAGGATGATAATAATCAGGGTTCCTTGCATGATGACAAGATCGAATCAGGGCCATTCAATGAAGGCCAAGTAGGAGGAGGCTCAGGAACCAATGTGGAAAAGGATGGTACCCAAATTCAGCCCAACGCTTCAAGCATCAAGTATTCAATGCCCAGCATCTCTACACACTCAGGCCAAGCTAGCTCAACTCAGGAATCTCATCATGATTCTGACACTATGCCTGAAGCTGAAGTTGGTGGTTCAGGGATCATCTCTGTTTCTTCGACCTCAAGGCTCTCTGCAAGTCTTGGAGTGCAGGAAGAAGAATTTACCAACATGCAAAAGTCTGACCCTGCTGGCACTCTTAAACTTCTGCTCTCCAAGAGACAACATCAAGGAGCCACTTCGAGCGAGCATACAACTACTGATTCTGCGCCTTCAAACTCTGACATTGATTCAAAGGTGCGCCAGGATTCTTTGCTGCTAAAGCTCACTACTACTTTTGTCCACAGGGATGTATTAAAAAAATCTAAGAAAATCCAGCCTATGCTTATAGCCACTTGGCTTTCTTGAAGAAACTACATAACCCAAGGACTGATGAGGAAACTCTTGGCAAAGTTATCCAACTCAGTTCGATTATGGACCAGTACGCAAAGGCAGTGCAGAGGAGGCTTGACAATGATACAAGACTTGCTACCCAACAACAGGCTCAAGCCATGTTCTTTGAGAAAGCTCAAAAAGCCCAAGCTGAAGTGGAAAGACTATCTTCTCAAATGATCGAGGGAAATGCAGAGCTGAAAGAATGTGATGACAATATTGCCCACTACAAAGATCAAATCAAACTCTTAGAGGAACAAATTGTCAGTTACAGGCGCAAGATCATTGAGGAAGAAACCAAGAGAGCTCGAATTGAGAAAGAGGCTAAAGCTTCGACCCAAGAGCAAATTGATGCACATGGCAGAGAAGGGCTTCAGGCTTTTGGCTCAGCAGAGGTTGTTGGTGAAGAAATCAAGTCCTTGGAGAGTTCGAACCTTGTGGTTGAGAAAGAGTTGGCTACCCTCAAGAAGATCTATGCTGATTGCACCAAGAACTTATAATTTTCCTTAGTTTATTTTATTTGTTGTCCTTTCGAACAATTCCTGGATCTTGTAACCTTTGAACAAAGTCCATGTTTTATGGCAATTTACAATTTACCATTTTGTTTCATATGTTTAAGTGTTATTCTGCGCTTATTTTTACTTCGAGTAAAGTAGGTTTATATTTTTTCAAATACTTTCCATTAATACCCAAAGTACGTTTTTCAGGAGTTAATTCCTCAATTTCAAATGCGCCATTAGAATATACTTGAACAATTTTGAATGGTCCTTCCCAATTTGGAGACCATTTGCCTAAGATTCTATCTTTTTTATCCATAGGCAAAATAACTTTCCAAACTAATTCCCTTATGTTAAAAGACTTAGACTTAACCTTTTTGTTATATGCTTTAGCAACTCTTTCTTTTTGTTTTGTTAAAACTTCTAAAGCACTAAGCCTTTCTTCATCTAAATCAACTAACTCATCTGACATCATTTGGTAATAATGGTCTAGAGGTATTTCCATTTGTCTTTGTACCCTTGCTGATTGCAAATGTATTTCGACTGGTAGTACTGCATCGTGACCATAAGTTAATCGAAATGGAGTAGTGTTAGTTGACTCCTTAGGAGAATTTCTGCAAGCCCGTAACACTTGGTCTAAGGTTTTATGCCAATTTCTTGGCTTCTGGGCTATGTGTTTCTTTATCAAATTTATAATAATTTTATTGGCTGCTTCGACTTGACCATTTGCTTGTGCATAATATGGTGTTGAAGTTAACAGTCTAAAGCCAACTTCTTGGGCAAATTCCTGCATCTTTCGTCCAGTAAAAACTGAACCTTGATCAGTAGTAATTGTTTCAGGAATTCCAAACCTGTAGATTATGTAATTTTGTATGAAATTAATTACTGTTTCTTGATCAACATTTGGTAAAGGAATTGCCTCTATCCATTTTGTGAAATAATCTATTCCAACTAAGATATAACGTTGATTTTTTGATGAAGCAGGTTTAATTTCACCAATAAGGTCTAGAGCCCAACCCCTAAAGGGCCATGGTTTTACTATCGAGTGTAGTTCACTTGCAGGCACATGTTGAATGCCTGAATGCCTTTGGCATTCTTGACAACCCTTAGCAAATTCTATACAATCTTTCAACATAGAAGGCCAATACAAACCTTGTCGAAACAAGAGCCATTTCATTTTATGTCCTGCTTGATGAGAACCACAGGTACCACTATGAACATCAGAGATTGCTATATATGCTTCTGCTTCATTAAGGCATTTTAACAAAATTCCTTCAGAAGTCTTTTTGAAAAGATCATTCTCAAAAATTATATAGCTTAAAGCCCTATATTTTACCTTTCGATCCACATTTCCTGTTGGATTCTTAAGGTAATCTACTATAGGCTTTCTCCAATCATTATCTGACAAGTTGTCAATGGCAAAAATTTGAAAATTTTCTAGGGGATTTTCCATTTCACCATTTATTTGTGGTATAGTATCTGCCCCCACAAGTTTTGGCATTGACAATTGTGCAGATATTGGTTCTTGTAAAACCATTTTTTCTTTTATTTTGATTAATTGTGTCAACTTTTCTTTTGACATTTTATATCCTGAAGCAATTTGAGCTAAGTCATTTGCTTCTTGATTTTCTAATCGAGGTACATGTTCAATGTCTACATGATCGAAACAATTTAACAAAGAACTAGCTATAGAAAAGTATTTTGTTAAGTGCTCTTTCACACATTTATATTCTTGTGTTAATTGTTTCAATACTAATTCAGAATCACCTCTTATTTTAATGTTCTTTGCCCCCAAGTCTTTTAATATTTCTAACCCTGTAATTAAGGCTTCATACTCAGCTTCATTATTAGAGCAAAGTCCATTTATTTTGTACTTGAATTTAGTTGGAACTTGAGTAGGAGATATAATCAATATTCCAATTCCTGTTCCATGTTTATGTTTGGACCCATCAAAATAAAGAATCCATGGTTGAATATCCACATAATCCTGTGGCATTTCGACCAAAGAATGATCTACTATAAAATCAGCCACAATTTGGCCTTTGACAGCCTTTAAAGGTTTATAAGTCAGTGAATATTCAATTAATGTTAATGCCCATTTTCCAATTCTACTATGTAATATAGGTTTAGTTAGCATATGTTTAATAACATCAAAGTGGGAATAGACATAAACATCAACAGGCTTTATATAATGCTTAAGTTTTGTACAAGAGAAATACAAACAAAGACAAAGTTTTTCTATGGCAGTATATCTAGTTTCTGCATCATTTAAAACTCTACTAAGGTAATAAACTGCATTTTCTATGCCATTATCATCTTCTTGAGCCAACATGCTTCCTATTGTCTTATCAGACGTGGCTATATACAACTTCATAGCTTTGTTCCTACTAGGAGGCATTAAAACTGGAGGCTTTATTAAATATTCCTTAATGTCATCAAAAGCCTTTTGATGCTCTTCCTTCCATTTGAATGGATCATCTTTCTTGAGTCGAAGTAGTGGTGAGAAAGCTTGAGCTTTTCCACTTAGGTTCGAAATGAATCTCCTCAAGAAATTGATTTTTCCCAGCAAAGATTGAAGTTGTTTTTTGGTCGAAAGAGGCTTTGTCTCTAAGATAGCCTTTGTCTTGTTCTGGTTTATTTCAATGCCTTTTTTATGCACCACAAAACCAAGGAAATCTCCTGCATGCACACAAAAAGCACATTTTAATGGATTCATTTTTAATCCATGTTTCCTCATTCTTTCAAAAGATTGCCTAAGATATAGCAAATGGCTATCTTCAGAAGAGGATTTGATGATGATATCATCAATATATACTTGCATGAATGTATCTATAAAATCATGAAACATGGAATTCATTGCCCTTTGATAAGTGGCACCAGCATTTTTTAAGCCGAAGGGCATAACAACCCATTCATAAGTTCCTAAAGCACCAGGGCACCTAAATGCTGTTTTAGATACATCTTCCTCAGCAATAAATATTTGGTTACAACCAGAGTAACCATCTAACATGCTTAAGAACTCGAAGCCTGCTGCTGAGTCTACTAACATTTCTGCCACAGGCATGGCATACTCATCTTTAGGTGTAGCATTATTTAAGTCCCTAAAATCTATGCATACTCTAAGCGTACCATTCTTTTTAATGACAGGAACTATATTTGCTAACCATTCTACATACCTGGCAGCTCTGATGAATTTACTCTTCAGCAGCCTTTCGATCTCTTCTTTGATTTTGGACATGATCTCTGGTGCAAACCTTCTTGGCAATTGTTTCACTGGATTTTTACCTGCCTTGATTGGTAGCTTGAGTTCGACCATTTCTCTACTGAGTCCAGGCATTTCATTATAATCCCAAGCAAAACAATCACTAAATTCCTTGAGAAGTAGTACCAATTTCCCTTTTAAATCAGGATTGATATTTGCACTAATGTAAGTTGGCCTCTTTACTGAGCCATCTCCAATGTCAATTTCCTCCAAAGGATCTTGAGCCTGCATCTTAGGAGTTTCATTAAGTGGATCTCTTTCGAACCCTAAAGGTTCTTCATCATAGATGTAGTCGAGTCTTTGTGTCTGTGGCACAGAAGTACCATTACTTTCGACCTTGGCTTTCGTAGCCATATTTTGATGAACTTCAGCTTCCAAAGCCGTATTTAACTTAGTTTCGGCCATATAAGCCATAATTCTGGCCCATGAATTGGACTCAGTCATAATAATCTTCATATATATTCCACCCAGATAGTGGTGCAACTCCATCTTCTGAGGACACAACATCTATTTCCTCTCTTTCCCATATGAAGCCTTGGGTTGGGTGGAGTTTGACAGAATGTATCACATTATCAGAAGGTGTGAAAGCATTCTCTCTATCATAACATGGCGCAATGTTCGCCAAATTCTTGTCAAAGGTTTGTTGATTTATGGTATCAACCTCTGACATATAGAAACTTTGATCAGCTTCTATATTTTCAACACAGCCATCCTCCCTCCAAAGTATTAACTTCTGATGAAGGATCGAAGGGACAGCTCCTACTCCATGAATCCACTCTCTTCCCAACAGTAAGTTAAAGTTTGCCTTGGATTCAACCACTAGGAATAGAGTTAGTCGAACTATGCTGCCCACAGCAACATCCACTTGAATTGCCCCCCTTGAATGTCCTGTTTTGCCTTCATAATTTGACAAAACAATGTTATGGGCTGACAAATCACAGTCATATTTGCCAATCTTGGGTAACATAGATAGAGGCATTAGATTCACAGCAGCTCCTCCATCGATCAGCACCTTGTTAATTCCAACTCCTTCAACTTTTGCTCTTATGAAGAGTGGTTTGAGGTGGTTTTTCATGCCTAAGTCTGGCCTTTCGAATGTAGCCTGTTGCTCTTCGATGCAGCCATTGTTCATGACATAGTAGCAAATTGGCTTAGGATCAGCCATTTCTAACTGGTCGAAATCAGTTTCGAGCTCAGTTATCTCTGTTTGCACATCATACTCTGATGGTAATATGGAAACCACACATATTACATCAAAATCTGGCTCAGAGTCCAGCAGATCATCATCTTCCATTTTGTTTTCATCTATAGGAGGAAGGCTCCTTTCTTTTGCTGGTCTTCTCGCCACTTCTTTATATTGGCCTGTTTGAAGATTAGTTGCAGCCAATTTCTTTTGGCGTTGGAATCTACGCCATTGAGTCCTTGTCATTGGATGTTTACCCTTGTAATTGTTCCTATAAGAGTATTTGTTGACATCCTCTGAATAGCTCAGTTTGGTGGCACTTGAGCCACCAACTTCCATTGCACCCTTGTTGAACTTTATGGTTCCTTGGTGCATCGAGCGTTCTATAGGAATCGAACCAGAAGGAAGGAAAGTGGGCCTTCGATCTGTCTGGACCATATTATTTGGTCGAGTTAGAATGCCCTTTCCTTTGTCACGAGGCGGTTTTGGGTTTGCCCCCTGCCCATTTGCCACTGGTTGGAACTTCATGAGGCCTGCAGTAGCTTCCTTATCACAAACAGCACTGCAACAAGCACAAAGCATCACCCCTTTGTTCTCTAACTTGCATCTGTTTAGAAAGTCAATCAAATCCTCTTCAGCACGAGGATATACTACTTTCATTTTTTCAAAGTATTCCTCTTCAGGGATTTTTTCCACTTGCACGTCTGTAACCTTCATGGCTTCGACCATCATAATAGCTTGTGGTTCAGCATAAAGGGTATCAGCATTCTGTGAAGATTCTGGATCTGCCTTTGCAGCTTTGGGTTTTTCACCAAATTTAAGTCTTCCTTCGTTCAAAGCCTTTTGAACTAAGTCCCTAAAAAGCACACATTGTGAGGTTCTATGTCCAAGAAAATTATGATACTTACAATAACCTCTTTTCTTTCTCATATCTAATGGTGGTATTTTAACACCTTTTGGAACCACTATTTGGCCATCAGTAACCAACAAATCAAAGATTTCATCACATTTTGTTATATCAAAAGTATAAGTCTTTGAAACATATTTATCATTTTTTGGTTCAACAGGGTTTTTTCCATTTGAAGGTTTTAAAAGTTTGCAAGTATAAGGGGGACCAGGTTTTAATTCTGCTAGGTCTATTTCCCCTTGTTCAACATCTTCATAAGAGATATCATATTCTTGGTCGCTATCATGTGTTTCTACATAAGCAACTTTTTCCTTTTTATGATATTTTGAATTTCTAGCCTTTTCTGCTCTCAAGCGTTCGACCTGTCGAACCCTATCAGCCAATTGGGCCATATCCCTTAGATGCTGAGTATCTAACTTCTTTATGATCGAATAGTCTAGGCCACCAGCAGCCATTTCGACCAATACATGTTCAGGCACTTGAGTAAAACACCTAGCCTTAAGTAAACGAAATCTATTCAAATAATCATCTATAGACTCAGGAGTTTTGCGCCTAACACTTGCTAATTCTTTGAGACTTATCTTAGACTGTCCCATGTAGAATTGCTCATGGAAAACTCTCTCTAATTGATTCCAATTGAAAATTGAATGTGGAGGGAGAGTAGTAAACCATGTAAAAGCATTTTTTGTTAGAGAATTTGGAAAATACTTCATTCTCAAATTCTCATTATTTGCTAGATCTCCTGCCTCAGTTAAATATCTTGCTATGTGTTCAACAGTAGATTCACTAGTATCACCAGCAAATTTAGTAAATTTTGGGATTTTCCAACCCCTTGGTAATTCTGTTTGAAGCACATATTCTGATAAGGCAGAAATAAAATGAGGCCTATGCATGCCTATGTTTAAACCATTTTGTGCCAGGATGGTTTCGACCAAATTGGCTATGTTATTTTGCCCAGCAAAATTATTGTTCTGGACATTTCTAACTACATCATCAGCATTTTGGTTCCTATTTACCAACACAATTCCAGGATTTTGTTCGACCTGGGGCAAAGCCTGTTGCTGTGCCTGAACTTGCACCTGCGGTTCGACCACTGGCACTGGTTGTTGGATTTGGTTTATGGGGTTTACAACATTATTTGGGGCAGGCATAATGGCATTATTTGGTGCTTGTGCAATTTGCAAAGGCACCACATTCTGAATTTGGGGAACTTGTTGATTAGGGGCTTAAGGAGCCCCAAAGAAATCAGCAATTCTTCCCATTTGATTTGCCAACAATTGATAACTTTGGTTTGTATTTTGAATTAATAGATTAAATACTGTACCAATTTGTTGTGTTAACATATTTACCATGTCATGATTACTCTCATCCATTTGTTGCCTTAAAGCATTCAAGGCATTGTTGGTTAATGAGGGATTGCCATTTCGAGTAGCAGAACCAGAAACTATCTGATTATTAGGCACAAATACGCCTGGTGCTGACTCTGTGAACAATGATGCACTTGTTTGCAAACCCTGCATCATGCTTGTAGGCATACCATATGGGTAATTCCTACTGGAACCTTGAGCCATGTATTGGGAGAAAGGCAATGCAAAAGTGGTCGAACCAACGCCACCCCCATTAACATCTGACCTATTTGGAGAGAAATTCCTCTCCATGGCATGAGAGAAAGTCAAAATAGGTTCTGTATTGGTCGAAGGTACCACTATAGATGTTGGCATTGTCATTGTGGCACTTACCACAGAAGACGTTGGGGCAGAAACTGTTGCCCCACTAGCGTTAGACACAATCTCACTGATTACAGGAGAGACTATGGCCTCTGAAACGCTCGAAGCGGTTGTAGGATTTGAACCGCTGTTACTATTGTTTCCGTTTGTAGCATCCATGTTTTGTCTTGGGTTATTTCTGGGTGGTGGTCTAACCATTTCAGGGAGTGACTTCCCGTTTCTCAGAAGCATACACTACACACAAAACTTTTTGGAAACAATTTAAAAAAAATGCAGAACAGATTAAATATAAAAACTTTGAAGAAATTTAAACGTAAAGCACACAGTCCCACTGGGCGTGCCAATTTGTTTACTGTGAAATTTGGTAAACAACGCTAGTTTGATTATTACAAGAGAGACCAACTAGTAAATCTCGGGACATAGTGCTTTTGTTTATATTTTCAAAGCAGATGATATTCATTATTGTTCTTATGTTGATAAAGTGTTGTTTTTATGTTTTAATAACTTGAAATGCAAGAAAGAATGTTTATTCAATTGAATAAACAGAAGGAAAGAATGAGTCGAAAGTAAAAGACAATTGGATTGGAATGAGAGTAAAAACTGTAAATTGCATTCAAATGTAAATGATTACAGAATAAGAATGGTTTACACAACATACATTTTCCTTCGAACACTCGTTTCTCGCTTTGACATGGGTACTTAAAGTTTTTCTGAGGATTTTGTATAATGATTGTGACCCCTTTTTCGATCACATAACTAGGCTATTTATAGACACTAATTCCTAACTGCTAATAACGCCTAAACACTACAGAGAGGACGCGTGTCCTTGACACGTATTTGAATTTGAATCCCTTCTTATCTTCTGAGTTAGCCGTTGTATCCATCGAAGTCGAAGTAACAATGCTTTTCTTGAATATTTCGCTAAGTCCATAAGTTAACCTTGCACTGCTGGGTACTTCGACCCTACTGAAGCTTCGATCAAATCGAAAGGATTCTGAAAGAAGAAGAATACGCATTTAAATGAAATGTTCAATGATAGAACATTTATTGTATGTTCATGCATGATTGATCATTAAATTCATTGGCTCTGAAAACCAAACATATTTAATGACTATTAAAATAACTATATAATTAAACATAATTATTTTATTCATGCATTTAGAACATATTTTTACCTAGTAAAAATATGGGCTAACAGCAACACAAGAGCAGAAAGGATAAGAATTTGGGGTTTGAATCAAAAGGAAAAGACCCATAAGTTCATGAAGAGTGGATTTCCTTACCCATTCTTGTTCCCAATGAACTAGAGAGTGAGATAAATCCCTTGCATGTTGATTTAGCTTCAGAATTGATGGAGATAAAGTGGTGGTGCTCTACCCGCGGTGAAGGAAAGGATAAGCAAGGATCTTTAGCTCTTGATTTTCCATCTTACTCCATGGTAGCTAATGGTTGAACAAGGGTGTTTGTTAGAATTGATTTCTGAGTGTTTAATGTTGTTGTGGCTGGCGTGAGAGCAAGGAAGAAGAGAGGGTGAGTTTTCTCTGATTTTCCTTTGTTAGCCTAGAGCACATGTCTTAAATAGTGAAAGTGGAAAGTGATGGGGGTTTAGAGAGTAGTGGAGAGGGGGGCATGAGAGGGCAAGAATGGAGGGAATTGTTCCATCTTTCTCACTTAGTCTTGTCTTGGTAGTATAATAGCAAGGTAGGTTAAGTTAGGTTTGGTCACTTGGGATTAAATCCTTTAATCCTAAACATTTCACTTAATTTCCAATTAAGCTTCAAAAATTGACTCTACTTAATATTATTTTATTAATTAAAGTTTGGGATGTTACAATACTATTTTTTAAGAAAATAAAAAGATTGAATAATTTCTATAAACAAATATGATAATTCATCGCACTATTTTAAAAATAAAAACATTGAATAATTTTTATAAACAAATATGATGATTCTTCGTTTAGTCATTTGATATTATAAAAAAGGAAAAAAAATCAATTGGATAACACAATTTTCAACCCATAAATTAGTAGGTTTACATAAAAAATAGGTGATTATTTTTTATAGTGAAAAAAAGTAACACTATTTTTCAAAAAAATACAATGGTTGAGTTATTTTTATGAAAAAATATGATGATTCGATATTTATATTTTTAATATAAAAAAATAGAAAAATAGTTCGAGTAACCCACTACCCAACCCAATCCAACCCGGAAATTAGTGGGTTTATCCAATCCGGCCCAATATTATAACGGGTGGTTATTTTTCTAGACCCAACCCATAGTACCTTATGTGGTTCGGGTTTTGGTTTTGGCCAAACCCAACCCAATCCGGCCCACGTACATCCCTAATGTGCGATATCATGCCTCAAACATCGTATCATCTCACGAGAAGTGTTCGCGACATGTTCTATTTAGGGAATCTTGGTTTCTCTCTCATGGATCTTGCATGGCGCATTTAATCAGACTAATTATGAGGATTGTTATTTAATGCTTAAGATCCTTGTCAAGAATATTTTTGTAACGTATCTTCTTGAAGAACTATTTGTGTAGAGAATCTCTTGTAATTAATATGGGTCAAACTAATCAAGCTCATGTTATTTCTGGATCAAGGAAGTGTGTGACTGAAGTATTTAAAGAAAGAGCTGAACCTAATTCAGTTGTCGTTCATGTCGTCTTGTTTTTGTGTCTAAGAACCTAGGTTTTGCGTGTGTTTGTTTGTGAGCCTTTCTTGTGTCGTCTTGATGCAAGCTTAGGATTGTGTTTATTGAGTTGTACTGTGTGTGATCCTCTCCTAAGCTTTGAAGTACGGAGTAAGGACTTTTAGTGGTTGTAACACTCTAAGCCTTTAGGTACGAGTGTGTAGTTTTTAGGAGTGTGTCTCCAAAACTCTTTTGATATTGTGTTAGTGAAATCCTTGCTGGCTGTAAGGTTGTAAGGGAGTGAGATGGGATCTCTGATCTAGGAGTTCCTAGGTTGAAGAGTCATTGGTAGTGCCTAGTGTTATAAGTTGTAAACGGGGCGTTTGCTGATAACTTAGAACTAGGGCTATTATAGTGATATTCCTTCCTAGATTGGTATCCCCCAGACGTAAGTTGCTGTTTGCACCGAACTGGGTTAACAAATTCTCTGTCTCCTTTTATTCGTTGTGTTTTATTTGCTTTGCATTATTGCGTGATAAATCCGATAAAGTGCTTAGCACATCGTATCGCCCATTGTGCTGAGGGTGCCAGGAATTTCATGAAGTTTTAACATCGAGTAAAAGCACGAGGCTTCTCAGTGGTGTTTTGAGTACAAACATTGAAGAAAGGTGATTGTTTTCTGAATGGGTTATGGGTGTTGGTGATGGAGAAATTGGAGATAGCAACAACGTTGATTTAGAACTTGACATTCTATCATATTTACTGATTCCAAATTCAGGTGATCCTCTTTCTTCCATCGTTGAAAGTACATATCCACAACTTTTACAAAACATCAAATTTGCTATATAAATGTTGCATGCACTCATTATCTCTTACTCAATTTAATACTTTCTTTCACCTTGAGCAAATACTAACTTGAGTGTTAGAGTTGTAATATTGTTGCAAGTACCATTTCCCCTCTTTGGTACTTGAAGATCGCATCATCAACCACTAAATACAAATCTGGCGATTTCATCACACTTGAAGAACATTCTCATCTGAACACTCAGTTCAAATTCCATTTATATTTCAACTGAGACAATTTCCTTTAATCCTTTTTTTTTGCAATGACTAATAAGAGTCAAGGACTCTCTCTTAAGTATGCTGGGATATATCTTATGTCGCCAGTGTTTTCACATGGTCAAATGTATGTTACGATTTCAAGAGTTACTTCTAGAGAAGGGTTAAAAATATTGATTATCAATGAAGACGGTGACAATACAAATCAAACATTCCATGTATATAGTCCATAAAAAATCTTCATCAATAAATACATGTGTTTATTATCAATAAAAATTGGAAGATTATTGGAACAATTTTGATTATGCAACTACATTCTTAAATTTTGATGATAATAAATCATAGAGAAGAATTTTCTGCACTAGTCACTTTATTATTAAGTGTAGAAAAAACAAGGCAAAGAAAAATGATTCTGGACCCTAAACTAAGTGAAAAATGACTCTGGACACACAGGTAAGGCTGACTCAATACCTATTGAGGCCTAAACAATCTTATTCAATCCTTTTTTTTTTGGTACATCAATTTTATTCAATCTATTCTTCCAAAATTCTTTTTGTACAAAGTAGTCTATAAATATTTAGTGTTGAAAATTGTCTATATATTTCTAAGCATATACTCCGTAATTCATTGTGTTTAATTTGCTTATTGAAAAACATTTTTTTTGACTAAATATTGAGAAAAAATAAATTTTTCTTTTTTGACGAAATTGAGAAACAATCTTATAAGCACAAATACTTGTAAATCAACGTTGTTGATATCCTTGAGAACTAAGTTTAGTCAACTGTTTGAGAAGTCATTGATAATAGATTAGTAAAATTGTTATTAGTTTGATTAGTGGATTAAGTTCTTATGATAAAGAGCATACAAGAATAATATAGTTAACGGTAAACTGATATAAAAATTTTGAGAGAAGATTTCTCTCCTGTAAATTTACCCTCTAGTTGAATCACATCCCTTCATTCTTTTTCATTACATATAATCATAATCATAATAAATATAATAATTATGTATGGTGTGGATTAAAACTTGACTGTCTCGTGTTATATTTCCACACTCCCGCACTCAAATTTTTTTGGTTGATCTTTACTTGTTTTTTGTTTTTTATTGAGTTTGTTTTAGTAAAAAAAAAATTCAATCCATTGAAACCGAATTTAAACCCGTTATTTCTCATGTTTCTTCAACCTTCAGAAATGAATTTTATTTTATTAAAAAAAAAAAAAAAAAAAAAGAAAAAAGAAAAATGAGTTTATTTTGGGCGCGTAGTACTAGTAGCCAGCTAACTAGAGAAATAAAAAGAGTGAGAAAAGAAAAGAAAAGCAAAGAGGGTTAGTAGTTTCAGAGAGCTGGAATGGACATTGAAGACGATCCTGACTATGATATCTTCAGAGACGACGAAGACGATCCTGATGCTCAACTCTCGAGAGAAAACGATTTCACCAAAGAGTATGTTGTTTACCTCGTCGATGCCTCTCATAAAATGTTCAACACTACTTGCCCTTCATCACCGGTTTGTTTCTCTTCTTCTTCTTCTTCGCTCCCCCATGCCCTAGTTACTCAGTTTGTTTGTTGATTTTTTTTAGCTGCTAGTATATTGTTAAAAGAAAGGGGGAAATGTTAGCTATGAAACACGGATACCGATACGTCAACACCGATAATAATTTGAGAAAATGACATAATTCAATAGGATAATCATAAGTGTTAGTGTGTGTCGGTATTGGACACTGACACACGCTATTGAGATCTATTAAGTGTGAGTTAAGTTCCACATTGGTTGGAAAAGTTGAGGTTGAGTAATTTATAAGAGAGAGGATATAAACCAAATGCCTTTAAGATTTTGAGTTGCGTGAAAGTGTGGTGTCAAAGTCACTTGTGTGGTTGCTCAATGTTCAATGTGTTGATCTAACCCAAGGAGGTTTCCCCATGCTTTATTCGAGGAGTGTCTATGCTTCATAGAATGTTAGTAGCGAAAACATCCAACCTTTACCACCTGGCTACGCCTTCCCAACCATTTAACACTGGGCTATACCTACGGGATAGTTAGTTAGTTTGTTAATACATTTTCTTTCATTGGTTGCAGCAGGAAAAGGAAAATAATGTAGAAGAGGCTGAATCTCACTTCCAGATTGCCCTTAGTGCTATCTCTCACTCACTCAAGGCTCAGATCATTAACAAATCCTATGACCAAGTTGCCATATGTTTCTTTAACACTGTAACTAACTTCAATTCTCTTATTTAATAAATTCAAATATCAATATCCTTCAATTCTCTTTTACCTAATTTTTTTCATTTTTCTTTGAAGAGGGAGAGGAAGAACTTACAAGACCTAAATGGTGTTTATGTATTTAATGTTGCTGATAGAGACTACCTAGACAGGCCAACTGCAAGGCTTATCAAAGAGTTTGATAATCTCAAGGGTATGCTTTTTTATTGGCAAAATCATACCTGTGATCCTTTAACTTAATGTCAGATAACGTTTTAGTCCCTATAGGAGTAATTTTGTCTTTTTTTTTTAAAAATTTTTTATGGATGGTTGGTTCATGTATGTATTTTAGAGAACCTTATTACTCCGAGGCTACTTCTCATTTGTTTGTAATCTTCTCTAGAATCTTTTTCAAGAAACATTGGAAGCGAACATGGTGTCATGCCCGGAACTCGAGAAAATTCTCTCTACAATGCTATCTGGGTGGCTCAAGCACTTCTTCGTAAAGGGTATTACTTGCACTCTATTATCTACGTATAATTAAATTATTATCTTTATCACTGAATGACAGATAATGTGGAAAAATTTATATCAGGTCAGCTAAGACGGTCGATAAACGCATACTTTTGTTCACAAATGAAGATGATCCTTTTGGGCGTGTCACAGGGGCTTTAAAATCCGACATGACAAGAACCACATTGCAGAGAGCTAAAGTATCAATCTGTATATGCTTTATAGTTTGAAGAATGCTAGTACTTCATACTAATTATCATTATTTTCTGTTTGTGAAGGACACACAAGATCTTGGCATCACAATTGAACTTCTTCCCCTGAGTTGCCCCAATGAAATCTTCGACATATCTAAAATCTATGCTGTACGTAAACATATTTTACATATATTCACTAATTTATTCTCTTAACTGATACTGATTAGATAAACTGTTAATCCTAACTTGTACATTGCATGTCTTTCAGGATTTGATGGGCTTGGAAGGAGATGACCTTGTTAACTTTATGGCATCAGCTGGAAACAAGTATGACAACTTATCTACATATCCTATCTATGTGTTTCTCCAGCTTATATCTTGTATATTTAAAATCTTTCAGATATCATATTGTACTTAACTAGGACAACTAGTTGTGTTGTGCTCCTAGAATCTGAAGTTTCTGGCACATAAATTGTTGTTTAGTAGGAAAGTAGCAAGCTTAAACTTGTTTCCATCGTCTGACTATGTATGCCTTAGGATTTTACTTAGATAATTTTGTAAATTAAGAACTATTTATGCGAGTTCAAATTGGAAAAGTTATAATTGGTAGTAATTTATAATGCAGAGAGCCAGGGTCGTCGGTAAATGGTGATTCTGGTCTATTATGAATTGAGCACATCTATGTTGGATAGTTATAGTGTAGAAACTCATATTCATTAAGAATAAAGCCAAGTGTACCTTTTAGTTCTATGCATTTTAAGAATTCCTGAATAGAACCAAAGCAACAGCAAGATTGGCACAGTTCCTGGACAACGTTGTTTTGTTTTCAGCAAGTATTATAAGATCTGGAAATGCTATTTTCAAGTTGTCTTTTGGGTTATGGCTTAGGATTTAGTCATAGGGGTCTAAACCAGGACTAGGAGTTGATATTTTAAAACAATAAATTTGTGTTTATTTTGGTCCAATTTGATTTTTAATTTCTTTTTGTTGTAATTTATTCAATTTCAGATTGGAGGATATGAAAGATCAGTTAAGAAAGCGCATGTTTACGAAACGCAGAGTCAACAAATTTAAATTCACATTAGTTGATGGGGTATCAATAGAACTTAATTCATATGCTTTAATTCGTCCCACTGTTCCTGGTAAGCATTTCTTGTTATTTTCTAGCGAATAGCGGATATTGTTTAGTGAAATTTCTGTTCCTTCTTTGGTGTTTTCTTTTCATCCATTACGCTTGCAAAGTTTCTCATGGCCCCTTTTAAGTTTCTTACAGAGGAAAAATATATAGCTCGCAATTTCAGTTTATGTTGTAATGGCAGTTTATACCTCTGATGTGTAGGAACAATCACATGGCTTGATTCCGTTACTAATCGTCCTTTGAAGGTGATGAATGTTTTAACCTTAACATATAAACAATCTATTTTCTATGTTATAGCATAAATTTATAATGCACCATCAAACAAAAGTAATAAAGCCTTTTTCCACTCAGTGGTGTCAGTTATGCAGATTAAATGATGCCAAACATTTAAAATTTCAATGACAAGGTTAAAATATTCCTTGGTTGAAACTTGAAAGGGTCCTTGTACCCATCCCATACCCATTTTATATAAATACACAAAAAACATAATTTTAAAGGGATCATAGGTTTTAGAATTTTGTTGGTGGATATGTATATAACTGTAGAGAAAGAATATTTATGGATTTTTATGAATTTGATAGTTTTGAGAAAGCCAAACCATTGCAGTTGCACACATATTGCTGCATCATATTTTTCCTGTTGGTCTCTGTGCAGTCATACCTTTTTGTTGGATCATAATTCTCCTAAATTTTGTGATTATATTCTTTTAGCCGGACTTTTATGATGAATGTTCTAAAATAATGTTTAAGAAAATGATTGTAACTAGTTTGTTGGTCCAGAGTGAAAGAAATTTCTTTTGTTCTGATACTGGTGCACTGGTGGAAGAATCTACCACACGGTTTCATCCTTATAAAAAGTATGCATTTTATTCGTCTTTCTCTATCTTATTTGAATATTATAATTTTGATTTTCCGTACTTTTTAATCACTGTTGCTCTATTTATAGATTGGATTTGGAAAATAATAGCAACCCTACAGTCCCTGCTATATAAGACAATTCAGTCATCACTGAAAATAAGATTTGCTGGGATCCAGACCCTTACCATTTTTTCCCCCTTCTGGGAGAAATATGCGATTTTGTTTAGTTTTAGAAATTCCAGGGTGAATTATTTAGTTGCAAACTTTACGGTGACAGTCTTTGGGATATTTTTTTATGGGATTCAGTGCTTCTAAAGGTCTCTGAAAAAAGAGATTCCAACCAAACAAATATCCTCCAAGAACCAGATACCAGATTATTTACACACTCACTAACTGATCCAAATAACTAACAAACTATGACTACTCTTGGCTACCTTAACTACTCTAATTAGCTATTATTCAATATTCTAACATGGTATTTTTATATATTTTTTAAATACCCCTTATAATATATTTGGACAATGTTACTTGCACTACCCAATTTTAATATTTCCATCACGCATCCAAAAATGTCCCTATACCCTTTGTACTCCCGTGCAAACCATTACAGCACCCTCATTTTTTATTTATTGAAACTAGATACATGGAGTTTCCGCAACTTCCATCCATGAGTTTCTGGATACAATAGTTTGTCAAGCTTACAAAAAATTGCAATTCAATGGATACTAATAGTTCAAGAGTCAGAGACATCTTTATTAAATCTTGCATCACTTCTTCTATAAAACACAGACATATATTTCACTTTTCCTTTGCATCAAAATAGAACCGATCAGTGTCTTTCCAGCTGTCAAGGTCATAAGTAGTGTAATCCTTACAACACTATGGCCTTTTCACCAAAGGGTGTCCTGTCGTCAATGAGTCAGTATACAATAGTTTATCAAGCTCGCATACAAATTTGCAATTTATTAATTTCCGGAAACTTCATATATCCAAAATTGAGATGCAATATAGATTGTTTCTCGGAAACCAATTTTTTTTTGAAAACTCCATGTATCCGGACTGCAAAATAATCCAGTTTCAGGAAGATTTTTATTTTTTAAAATGAGGGCGCCGACATGCCGTAATGAGTTGCACAGAGAGGAGAAAGGGTGCTGGGGTAATTTTTTGAAGTAGATGGCATGTCCAAATATATTACAAGGGGTAATTAGGATTTTTTTTTAAAGTTGAAAATCAGGCAGTGGATGAATTAGATGAGTGTGGTGTATGTAAGATCAATTTGTTGAGGCTGGTTGGTTCATTAGACACTGCAATAGATATGCTAATGGCATGCTTGTTGAAATATCTTAAATGTTTTTTGATATTTTTTTGTTTCCTTTTGTTTGTAGTTATAATTATAATATGATTGTTATATTTTTTCAGCCAGAATATTGTATTTTCTACGAAGGAGCTATCTGAAATTAAGAGAGTTGCTACTGGACATCTAAATCTTTTAGGCTTCAAGCCACTAAGTTGCTTGAGAGATTATTACAACTTGAAGCCATCAACTTTCCTATATCCCAGCGATGAGGTTACTGTTCTTCTAGTCATTAATGAACTGTTAATTACATCTTTATTCACCAGTAACTTTTGGTTTTAACCTCAACTTGTCTGCTTGGTGCTGATGTC
This sequence comes from Trifolium repens, assembly GCA_030408175.1. Lineage (NCBI taxonomy): Eukaryota > Viridiplantae > Streptophyta > Magnoliopsida > Fabales > Fabaceae > Trifolium > Trifolium repens. The sequence goes on along the minus strand of CP125836.1, from coordinate 32,748,075 downwards.
TTATCCCGTACTTTTAATATTGTTTAAGTTTTGTCAAACTTGATCATCAACATCGCGATGATCTTTCATTAGCTCTCTGATGATTTCATCATCTTCTACCCCATGGAATTTTATTTAAACACATTGTTCCGACAAATTTGCTAACTGTGACTTCCCTCAAGTTAAATTTCCATTCCATGTTATAGAAATACATATATGTATATATGCCTTCAGCTTATCCAGTGGGTGCACCGTCCATAGACTATGTTATTGTACTGTTGAGTAGTATTCTCATATAACGTGATCTATTTATTGGTATTTTGAAAATGCTTTGACCAGTAATTGCACCAAATATATAGTGTATTGTTCTATATTTAGTTTCACTTTCTCTTCAATGTTTTCACTCTCATGCCTCTTTTTGTTTTGCAGAGTACAGAAGGTGGCATGTGTGCCTTCATTGCCCTTCATAGGTCCATGATACAGCTCAATCGGTACAGTATTCTTGATTCCTTGGAACAATTACTCTTTTCAGTTGCACTATCACATCCTTTTAGTCATGTCTATCTCTAGTGTAGTAGTGTTGGCAAAGTGGTTAAGTTTCCCTAACATGCAGCAAAAGGGACTTGGTGGGTTGGCCAATTTTATAAAATAGGTTGGCAAAGGCAACCCTCACCATTTTATAGTAGGATTAGGTTGGGAGCTTGAAAGAGGTTGAGAGGGATGATTCCGAATATTGTCCACAGCATTAATCTTTTCCTAGGTGATTTACTATTCATAGGCATATTCCAGTTAGACATTTGCGATTTCTTTTACCTGCAAAATCGGCTGTTTATGTAAAAGTAGAATTTGAAATTTTAGTGTCGGATATACTCAAGATCAATAAATCTTGGCTATTAATGGGTGACATAGTAGTAAAAGGGAAAGAAAGTGATTGTTGAAAGCTGCAAGTTAGGCAGTGTACTGTATACTATGCATACACACATGTATAAGTGTGACAAAGATATTATGGTTAACTACACATCTTAGTAACACCTCTTACACATGTTTAGTACTGTAGTCTCATGATTTGTGCATAGTTGATGTCAAATGACTTGCTAACTTGTGTGTTAATAATTATTATCACTAATCAAAGCAATACCCTTGCGTTCCTTTTAGTTTTGCAGTTGCATTTAGTGGTAGTTCATCTCGACCTCAATTGGTTGCCCTTATTGCACAGGTACAATATGTTCAACGCTACTATTATTTTGCATTGTACATCCTTGAGTTCAAGAGCTTGCATGTGGTGTTTTAGTTTGTATAGAATCCTTGAATAACATAACCGCCTTGCATTTTCTTGTATACTTCTCATTTCCTACCACTGGTCTATTTGCTTATACTCAATTTTCTTCTGCACATTTCACACTATGTCCTGTCGTAGCAGCATCACTGCATCACCACTTGTCAGCTTGTTGTAATTAATTAATTATAGCTTCAAGTCTATCAACTCAAATTGACAATTTGAAGCTATGTTGCTTTTCTTAGCTAAATCTGTGTTTGTTTCATATTTGTAGCTCATATGTCTATGATTGTAGGATGAAGTTATCCAATCTGGTGTTCAGATTGAGCCGCCTGGAATGCAGATGATTTATCTTCCATATTCTGATGACATCAGACTTATTGAAGAGGTAGAGAACTGCAATAGTTGAACTTGTCTTTAAACGTCAATGGTCAAACTGGAGGAAACTAATTTTATGTTTTAAAAATGAAGTTATTAATAAGGCATGAAATATTTCTGCAGCGTTATTCAGATACTAGTGGGGCGGTGACAAAAGCAGGTGATGATCAGATAAAAAAGGCAGCTGATTTAATTAAGCGTGTGGACTTGAAAGACTTTTCTGTTTTCCAGCTCAGCAACCCTGGTAAGTTTCTTCCTCTTGCTCAGCCACTTTCCTTACTTAATGATATTGTGTTTATACTTCTAGTAAGCTTCACTTTAATTCTTTATTAGCCTTAATCCACTTTCCTCACATGCATTGCATTCTGTCATCAACATAGAAACCTCCTTAAATTCCTGCACTTATCTGTTGACTTGAAACCTCTTCAAGATATTGGATTAAACATGTAAAGGATTTCTTTTGAGAGTACCAATTTTCTGTTGACTTGAAAATATGTTTATAAGTGGGAGACATCACTCACCTTACTGTCAAAATGAAAGAAGTTTAGGTATGAAACTGTGTGTTCTCCCCTGGGAGAATTCTCACACGTAAATGCAATTTAATTACAAGCTGTTTGGCTGATTCTCAGGCAAGGTAATTAAAACCGGACCGGATGGCGAACCGGTGGAGCAACTGGTTCAACGTTTAAAGGTTCGACCGGGGTTGGACCGGTATTAATTAAATATATAATTTTTATATTTATTAATATTTAAATAGTATATAAAATAATAATAATAATAATAATAATAATAAATAAAAATAACAAAATTTCATATTTATAAACTATTAAATAATTCTTTTTTAGTTTCATTTTTTATATTTATGAAAGCATAACAAAAAAAAAAAAACATTTTTTATATTTCAATTAAAAATAAAACAGTTGCTTTTATAAAGATAAATGGGCTGTTTTTAGTCTATGTGTTGGCATATTTTTACTTTGGCCCAATCCACTTATCCTAACCCTAAAATGCTAAAGGATGATGAGAGTTTCATTTGTATCATTCACAGCAGCAACCACCAAATTAGATTATGCAATTTTTTATCCTAAATAAGAGCAATTACAATTATCCTAATTGATAAAATAACAGTTAGAAATGCATAGCATTTGCTAACATTAAACCTGTTGACACTTTCAAGCCAATAAGGATTGAGTTAGACTCAACTCAAATTTTAAAATAGTATTATAGCCTATCCAAGATCTTGCTGGGCTAACCGCTATCAAGCCACTTGGGTCACACATCAATTGCCTAGTCTTGGGCGGGGTGTGTGTTGAGGGTATGACATCGGAAGAGATATGGCATGTAAATATGTTTGTAATAGGCATCTCTCACCTTACAAGCCGGTTTTTTAAAGGTTGAGTTAGACACAACCCAAATATTAAGAATTTCTATATACAATGACTTAATAATTTTTGTTACTACCTAGTAGCAGTTTGGTACTTTTACTCGATATTTCACCGAATCTCTTTTATCTTATTCATTTGCTTGAAGAAAAAACATTCTTGGTATAAACTGATATTACTGTAGAGGAAATTAAATGTTATTGTTGAATTACTGAAATTAAAGGTTATGTTTCACTGAGTGAGGTTGATTTTTATTTATTTATTTATTTATTTTTTTGAATGGCACTGAGTGAGGTTGATTACATGAATTAAATTAAACCAATGTACTATGCTAATAACCAAACTTTTGGAATTGATTTATTTTTCTATAAATCTTAGTTTTCATAGGTTTTCCTCTACCCCTCAGTTTATTAGACTATTCTCTATATGATCAACTTTTTTTACTTGGGTCTAATGTTATTAATGGTGAGAAGGGAGGTTAATTAAAATTAGTATCGACTATGATGAGCTGTTTAGAGTTTTGACGGCTCAAGGCTAAGTGTTTATTTGTTAAAGGGTTTATAGGGAGAAATAGTCTGTGTTAGAGTGCGCTATTGTATTTGATCAGAAAAAGAGCACTCTGTTATTATTGTGTTACGTGGTTTTTTCTGATTTGTTGCTTGCTGATTAATGTTCAAATGTAACACCTTCTTGCAGTTTCTGTATTTTTTTAAGACTCGGTATCCGGTCCAAGGACCGACTAATCCGTTGCAGTTTCTGTATTTCTTTGATAGTTTCCTTTGTTTCTAGAAGATTGTATTTTAGTTGCGTTCAGTTAAGTAACTGAAAGTCAGGTAGGTTAGACTCGTATTTAACATATTCATATAATAAAATTGTGAATCATTCTCATGACTCAAACACACTGAGGTTCCCCCTACGTTTTTTACTATTTTCCCTCGCTTTCTTTCATGTTCTCATCTTTGAATTGCAATAGGCAGGGTTATGTCCTTTTTTTTTCTTCTGGTTCAGCGCCGCTATTTCTTATGATCCATGACTGTTTTTATAAATTAGAAAAAGTAGAAATTTCAATCGTGCAGCAGCACTCCTCCAAAATAGTAACCTCTGACCCCTGTAACAATCTCTTTCACCTTGCATAGCGTTTTTATCTGCTGCCGCCATCAACATTGCATGAGCTGTACTGTCCTTCTCTACTTCCTATTTGCTTTTACTATTTTTTCCATCGTCACTATCGATTCTGTAATTGCCGTTACGCCTACTACATTTTGGGTCTCAAGAATTTGTTTTGGGTTCATTTGAGTTGCAGTTTAATATACAATTAATTACAACTTTACAAGTATCTCCATAGAAACTACAAATCCTGTAGCTCTGTGGAGAAATTCATGAGCCGGTTCATCTTCTGGAAGATTCACTTTTACACCTTTCAAACAATTAATTTATTTCATCAATAATACATAGAGAAAGAGGAAATGAGTACCCCAATCCCTAGACGACAATGGTTCGTATACAGACTATAGAGTTGATCCCACCTTCTAAATTTCAATCCACACTTGGTTTCTCGTCAATCAGCGGAACAAAATAGTCCCCGACAAGGCAATAAAGTTCTCTAAATGATCGATGAGCCTCGCACGTGTACTACTTCCCCATCGACCGAAAACCTCCACCTCAAGAATCTGGTCACCTTACAATTTTCACTAGTGTGAACTTGTAAAATAGCATAAAACCTAATTCATATTGCATAAGCTGTTTGCATAAGATCAAAAATAAACTAATCCAAACGGGCCCTTATTCTTTCGCCATTTCCGCTAGAAATACCATGGTACCATATGAAATGTGGCTGCTATGGCCCACCTTTTAAAGTCTGCCATGGTATGACCTAATACCATGCCATAATGCCATGGCCGCCAATTACCAGCATTGCTGGAGCCTCTGTTGGTTTTCTCCTCGCATGACCAAACCATTTATGCTAAATTTTTTCGTATTTCCCCTAATAGGTGTTACTTCTTGTATGGGTGTTTTGATGGGTGTGTTAATGAAGTTCAAAGTCGTCGTTATTTGTGTTTAGTGGATGGTTAAGAAGTTGTGACATTTTGTTATATTCATTAACCATCCACCGAACATAATTAACCACATATTTGAACAGCACTGACCATCCAAATTGTTGTCTAAATTTAATGTCAAATTTATGTATCAAAATAACATTTTTTTTCCTTGTGAGTGAGAGGAGTAAGTCTTGACTGTTGAACCAAATCATGACTAGTCAATATTAAAACATAAAATTATGTGAATTTCGAATGCAGTCACTTTGACTTTATAAAACGGACACTTTTAATCTTGATCATACATATACACGGTCACATGGTCAAGACTTGCCCAAAAAAATCTCCCTCTCAACTTTGTAATAACATTTTACAGATTCTTGCTCCTCTTGATTTCTCATATGGGTATGGTCCCCCTTATAGTACATCGTTATTAACTAGTATTCTTCATATTTGTAGATGTTATAATTTTCTAAGTGTTTATTACTCTCATTTAACAAAATTATAAAGTTATGATTCTGTAGTTGGTAACGCAAGAGTTTTCATTCAGCCTTGCAGAGACACTATGCAGTATTGCAGGCATTAGCCTTGGAAGAAGATGAGATTCCAGAAATCAAAGATGAAACATTACCTGATGAGGAAGGCTTGGCTAGGTAAGCACAAGGTTTTCATGAGTGTGTTGAAAAGTGTACTAGAGAGATTCTTGGTTGTAGTATTCTTTTTTTTATTTCCTGTTTCGCCCTTCCTCTCTTCACTGGAAAAGATAAAAGATTTGTTCAAAAAGACTTTTCAGTATGAAATGATAATCTTGATTATATGTCACCTTCAGACCAAGAGTGGTAAAGGCATTTGAAGAATTCAAGACCTCTGTATACGGGGAGAATTATGACGAGGAAAGTGAGCATGGCACTGGAAAGCCAACTGAAGCCTCCAAGAAAAGAAAAGCGCACACTGAGTATGCTATGAAAGAGTGTGAGAACTATGATTGGGGTGAACTCGCTGATACTGGAAAGGTAAACCTTCAAATTTATTTTGTTATGCAGTTGAAGGTTAAATTGTTGATACTGAATTGTTTGATCTTGTTTTGCAGTTGAAGGATCTGACAGTGGTGGAGTTAAAATATTATCTCTCAGGCCACAATCTTCCTGTTTCTGGGAAGAAGGAAGCTTTAGTTAGCCGAATTTTAACTCATATGGGAAAATGATTAAGGAGCCAGTGTTTTGGTAACTTTGATAAGTAGAACGCCCAAGACTAACAAGTAACTTACAAGAATTATGTAAATTATCATTTTCATGCCTTCGTTGTTCTTCACCTGATTTTGGATTATATCCTGAATTGTACTTATACTAGATTAATTAACAAATATCAGCATGGTTGATATTTTACTATCAGCATGAATGCTAAAACCACATTATCTGTGTTAATTAAGGAAGCAATACATTGAGCATACATTGAGCATGAATGCTAAACCACATTATCTGTGCCATACATTGAGCATTGATCATCTTGCATTTTCAAGTATTTGTACTCAAGTATGAGTGATTAGTAGTCTTACATCAACAATGAATTAGTTAAATATTAGATAATTTGTTGGTTTCTCTTTCCTTAATGTGATGGTCATCTGATGTTTTAGGCTCCCTTCATATTCATATTTTTTGAGTTGATGGTTTAATTAATTAAAGGTGACTGACTCCTTATAAATCATAGCTTAACTGACAGAAATGCCGAAATTGTTAGTGCCGAATGTTATGACTGAGGTCTTATTGTTCATAGTGGTCCCTTGAAATCCCCACCTTCAAGTTTAACATCATTGTTCCAATAATATAATTACATCCATTCACCTCTTAGAATGTATTATATATGTCTTAAACTATCACCTCTAACATAAATATTTATTATTGCTTGTAAATTCAAATTGATTTCTCCATTTTAAAAAAATGATTTTTGGAGGTAAGCATGTTTACACATAAGACACACATAATTGGTTTGTAATCCTTACTTCCATAATTTTTCTTCTTGTATATATAATATAACCGATCTCTTATACATGTAACATGCAATATGTCATAGATCAAAGATTATATATACACAAATATTATATGTATTTCTTATTTTTTTTCCACATTATTCAAACCATCTGAAGTGTTTTGATTATAACTTCCTCATCATTCTGTTGTTCTGGAGAGATCTTAGAATCCATTGAATGTTGTTTGGATTTGTCACACTTAGTCTTTGCTTCTTTGAATTTAGCTAAATTTGATAATTCTTCAACATCTTTCACAATGTCTTCCACACGTGCTACAATTTCAGTTAGCAAAGAAACTATTGTGCCCACTTGAATAATTTCCATGATTGGGATTTCAAGTTTTGCTTCACTAGGTGATGCTTCTTTTGGATTATTTTGTGTGTTTGGATAAGATTTTAATAAATTTTGGAGCTCTTGTGCAGCATTATTCATCTCCATGACTAAAAGATCAAGTTTATTTGATTTTCTCATTTTCTTTATTGTAATTGATAACTCTTTTAAGACATTTGTAGAATTGATGCCCACTTTCATAGAGGTTATACTCATAATATTCTTGATGTCATTTGAGGCCTACAAAAAATAATTCAATATTAATCAATTTAATGTATCTTAGAAAAAGAAATTATTACTTCATATTTAATTTGTACCCAAAAAAGTAATTAATTATTTTAGGAGAAAAGGAATAATTATATAGATATAATTAATTAATTAGTTAATTGAGGAATTTATATATATACCTTGTTTTCTGAATTTATGCATCCAAAAAGAGCATCAATGCAGAAAGCACATCTACGCATTGTGGCACCAATTTTTAGATATTGCTTCCATGGGTGACAAAAATTGAAGCGTCCATGGGTAGGTTCCCATCTAGCTAAATTAGCCTGAGATTATTTTAAAAAATAATATTAAATTAGAAGATATTGTAATACTCGAGTTGGAACGTATAATCCTAAATTGTGTGTGTATTTAATTTCTTATAGTGATTGTCATTTTGTCTACAAATTAAAAAAATAGTGTCGACTATCGAGAAACAATATGTATACCAACGATTCTTCATTTGCTTTGGAGTTTAACGCACACTTGTAACCCATCAATTTTTTGTTAGACTCTTCACTAGGTGTTTGGGCTTCAAAGTATTGAGCCACACAACCTGAAACACATACATGTATAAGATGATTATGTACATTTATTTACAATGTATTAATCTCAATATATGCAAATACATATTTTAAATATTCTGTATATGCATTTATTGTATGAAAAATCTTTTATTTTAAAAAACAAACCTTCCAAAGAATCGGCGAGCTTGTTGAGGTTTCCGGTGACTAAAACATAAAGTTCTTGACCAGCCCAAACGGGACGAATAGTTGTGCTAACAATTATGCACAATGAAGTTCCAATTATAATAGTTGAAATTCTTTGGTTTGCCAAAGAAAACAACTCATCAATCCGATAACCAGATACTGAAACCAAGCTGAAAGTTAAGATAAATATAAGAGCACCATAATCAAAACGAGCCTTTATAGTTGGAATGAATCTTGAGAATGTCACTGCAGAAGCTGAAAACAGAGATAATATAATAAAATTAGTGATGATCAATATTTACAAATGGATTATATATATGTACGTACATTGTAAATAATTATATGTGTGCATTGCGTACAAATTTTTTATTTTTTTTTTAAAAAATACAATTAATTTGTAACATCTTGGTCGATTTAATTAGATACATAAGAGTGCATAAAAATTAATCATGATATGATATCAAAAAAATAAAATAAAAATTAATCTCAATAAATAATATACCTAGCAGAAAGAGTGAGGCTCCAACAATTACAGGTTCCCATTCTGCTCCTGCTCTACTAGCAAGCCAATGTACACCTAAGGCTAGAAGTCCAGCAAGAGTAGTTCCACATATTCTGTTTATACTTTTATATATTGTAGCACCTGCAATTTCATAATATATAAAAATAACATTAGGTTTCAATATTTCAGTTGTTCAATTTTTTTTAGCAATTAAAAAAAATTATATATACTATGTAACAACTAAAATTATTAGAGACTGAAAAAAATAAAATTCATCTATAATTTTAACGTCTGCAAACAAAAATTTGTTCTAAATTTTCTTTCTGTAATTAAATTTTTTCTAGTTAAAATTGCGAGCACCACATACCGGCGGTGTACTCAAAAACTACAATAACGGTCATGACTGCCCACATAGCATTTTTTCCGACTCCGTCGTACAAAGGCTTCAAGTAGTAGAAAAGTGAGACAGCTGCAAGTGCTAACCCTACTTTCACACAATGGATGAATTTTCTTGGATCATTCACACCTATTTCCCAAGCTTTCTTTACAAATTTGCACAACTTAAAATAAAGACTTGTTATAAATGTCCACATGCTACAAGAAATTCCAGCTCTTTTCCATGGACCATCTTCTACTTTAATTCTCCATTCAACTCCCTTATCATTAGTCATGTTTAATTGTTACTACTAAAGCTAGGTATATGTGATTGTTTGTGTAAATTCCACCAATTGTTGTACTCTAAAATGTTGCTAGAACAATTGATGGCAAACACTCCAATCCAATGTTCTATGACTAACTTCTTCAAGATTTACCTAAACTAGAGGAGTACCATTTGTATTTATATAGAAAGAAATTAAGTGGATGTGTCTCATGTCACAATATGAAGATATTAAATATTAATCAAAATGTTACATTTTTTATTTTGGTATATTGGAGATGATATTGAATGTGCTATAACTTTTGTAGATTAAGCTGATGTATGAGCACAACTAAACTTAAGTGCTATCTTTTTACTAGTAGGTTCAAATTGTTGGACATATATGGTTGTTGTATATATTATACATATATACTATTACTACTAATAGGCCCTCGTGTGAATATAAGTAACACAAAAGCATAATTCAAATCCGAGATTTTTTTTTGGGGGCTAAAAAGAAATTTTCTCTGTTTTTTTATTTTAGGAACCTCTATAAATAAATTATGGATTTTAAGAAAAGTTGTTGGATTAGTAAATTTGCCTAAAATATGTGACTAGCAAAAATTTTATTTGTGCTAAATATATTCGGTGTTAAATTTTTATATTTCAATGCAAAATATTGGTATTAATAAGAGATATATTTGAAAAAAGAGTAATGACAAATCCAAAAATTTATAGAGCGTCTTATATTTAAGGAAATTTTTTTTTTTTGTAAAATGATTTTATAATTGAGAACATTACAACAAATTAAAACACATTTTTCTTTCAATGATAGTACGTGATTTGTATTTTAAAATTGATTATAAGATTTTTGAGATAAAATTGTTATACGTAGTTCCTAATTAACATGTGTCTTTAGGTCACATATTAACATTTTCTAAATTTTATGGGGGCTTGAAAAAATTTATAGTAATATTTTCTTTACATTAAAAATATATAACAATATTATTATGGAAGATTTTTGTTTTCTTGTGGGGACTTAAGCCACCAATGTGCTAGCCTTGCATCCGCCGCTCCTTATGATTTTGGGTGAAAATATAGCGTCTATTTCTTTTGCGGTCTTAGAAAATTTGACCCAATTTTTCTTTTGAACTCCTCCGAACTCCCAACCTACGAAGCCAAAGTGAAACAAGCTATGGGACGCATTCACTAGCTACAATTTTTTAGAGCAACCGAGGAATCATCAAAATCCATGACCTAGCTATAAGAGCTCACATTGGAGACCACATTAGTTTTGCCTTCGCCGATAAATGTTGAATGGTGAAGTAAGTAGTTGAGGAGAGTGAAAGGATTTGGGTTAGAAATAAGTTAGATGATGGAAAATGAAAGGAGGAAAGAGAGATGTCATGTTAGAGCAATCATAAAGAATGGTGAGATATTTTTTTTGTCTCAACCCTTTCATTATCGAGGGAAAGTTCTAGTAATATGGAGTTTTTGTTTGTAGTTAATTAAGTAAAATCTAATTAAATTCAAGCACTTTTAATTGATTTGACTTTAACTAAAGTCTATTAATCACTTAAACCTGCTTTAACAAATTTTGAAGTTTTAATAATTTCATATTTGTGGGATAAAATATGTATTTATTTCGCGGAGTAAATCACTTTTATTTTATACATAAAATGAGAAATTTCTTGTTGGTCAAGCCACTTGAACATAATCCTATATATCGCTAAAATTCACTTGTGCTTAGAGTCATATACTTTGTTGTTTTTTGATTTTGTCAAAAAATAAAATAAAAATACTTTGTTGTTTTTCTTAAGTTTCCTCTACTATGCAATTAAAATATTTTTAGATATCAAATGTGGACTTCTCTCCGACTTATATTTAAATCTTGATTCGCTATGTTTGGCAAGACAATCTCATTCTTCTAGATCCAAATTTTATTGGTTACCTTGATTTAACCCGCAAAAAGTTACATTTTTCTTATCCTTTTTCGGTTATTATATTATAAGAATGAAATTTGCACATTGTATAATGATAACTTCCGGCGAGAACTTCTAAGATACAAAAAGTGAATTCTCCTCATTCAATCAAATTTTCTTCACACAAATGGATCTCTAACCACTTAATTAAGAGGCCAAATTAGATTTTTCTTTAGTGTATGACCTAAAACAAGATTTAGTATTATTTGATTAAAAACCCAAGATTTAGTATCATAATATAATTGCAACTTAACTATATATAAACAAAATGTGATATAGGAGCATGCATGGTGGGGAATTGGATGGAGCACCATGTCTTAGCATTGCTTTGCCTGTTGTACCGCACACACACTCTTCACCTGATTCTTAGTGGTCAGATATTCTCCTCTGTTGTATGTATACTATACAAGATTAGATTTAAATATAAGATCCAAAAGAACATTAAGGGAATGAATTAGGTCATGAATAGGACCACTTTTATTCAAAAAGCTTTCAAAATTTTGACAAAAACCTCAAATGAGAGTAGTGGAATTTATTAATATAAGGACTCAATATTGGTCTCTTTTGATAACATATAGAAAAGAGCACTTATCTTGCGCACTATACAAATATTATCCTTCAAAAGTTAGTAGAAAAGTTGCTTTTGTTCATATGTCCTAACTTAATTAGTCCCTAATTAACATATAAAATTGCTTGTTGCAACAACTTAATTATTTTTTCTTTTAATTTTAATTATCCTACTTTGCCAAACCATTCGTACAAATCACGCGTCCGGACCCGATTTACGTACGTGTTGATGAATCATATGCATCATGTCATATAATAGCTTTTAATTTTTGATTAAGGGATTGACCTGCAAATTTACTCATAACTCTTAAACCATACTTCCTTAGACCCAGTCTCAAATATAAGAAAAATTTTGTCATAAAAAGTTGATCTTTATCAATTCTTGTTTATATTTTAAATTGGAAGGAGCATTTTTTTTCACCACAAGTATCTGGTCCACCAGACCGTCTAATATGATTTGGGGTCAGTTCTGACATAATGTAGTTCCAGCTTCTCTTCGATTGCAATTGCGGGGGATCGAACCGTGATCATCCATACCAAATTTAACGTCAATCACCACTAAACCGACTAATGATTGGTTAAACATTTTTTTATTAGTTATATGCTATGAAGCCCCGATACGCGACACGATACGGATACGATACGATACCGATACGTGAAAATTTTAAAAAATTCATATCCGATACTGGCGCGATACGTTATTTAAAAATTAATTTTAAAATTAAATATATAAATGCACAATAATATTAATAATGATAATTTTTTTTTGAAAGAAAAAAAATTATTATAATTATTATTATAAAGTCCTAACTAAAGACATATAATAGCTCAAAAAACATATAATAGTCATGACATCAACCCTCTTCAACAAATTCATCTTGTAGCAATATCAGACAATTATATAGGTCCTGCAGCTGACCAATTAAAAGCATAAAGCATTCATTCTTATACTAGAATTTTGGGACAAGCCCAAATACTTAAACAACCTGTTATATAGTAGGACACCATAGTGACTTCAGAACAGTGACAAAGACAAAAAATACTAATTATAATAAATTAAAATCATTAATACTAAGTTAAGTATTTGTGTTTCATTAATATTGTCCTAAAAAATAATGATCATCAGTACATTTTAAGTTATACATATTAAGTTAAGTATTATACAACATCATTAGTACTATCCAAAAAAAGACATTGTTAGTTACCCGTATAACAACATAATAGTTTGACATTCACTAGGAAACACGGATTCTATCGGATATTATTTTTTATTTAAAAATAAATATTTAACCGATACTTTTCTGATACGAGTATCGGGAAGTATCGGACGCGTATCGGATATTATTTTTTTATTTAAAAATAAAGATTTAACCGATACTCTTCCGATACGAGTATCGGAACGTATCGGAAGAGTATCGGTATCGGGTGCGTATCGGACACGATACTTCACCAATTTTAGAGTATCGGGACTTCAGAGGTTATATGTATTATGGAATTTGAGTTTGACCTAACTCAACCTTATAAAAGACGTAGATTTATATGATAAAAGTTGTCCACTAATAAACACCGCACATCATATTTTGTAATGTGGAACTAAAATCACCCGTTCGCAATTAGGTGGCTAGAGGTGAACCGCAATAAAGGCGGAATTATATATATATTTTTTTTGGTTTTTACCACCGGTTAAATCTGGTTCGGGGGTCAGTTCTGGCATCAAGTGGTTCTAGCCCCCTCCCGATTGCAGTTGTGGGGGATCGAACCGTGATCTTCCCTACCAGGTTCAGCGCCAATCACCACTGAACCAACTAACGATTGGTAAGACGGAATTAATATTTTGTTAACCCATTGGAGTCACAATTGTAATTACTTTGCACTTAAATTATAAAATACAAGCAAATATGATTGATGTGGTCACAATTAAATTTGAGATACTATTACTTAGATTTCTAAAACAGTTATATTGTTTGCGCGATTGCAATTACAGACCACAATTTGGAATTATGTTTTTGAAGAAGAGTGATTGCAAATAAACCAAGTTGCCTTTTTATTTATTTTTTATAGAATAGATAGAAACAAATTAATTAAGCTGCTAGAGAAACAGTCGAAGTTCCCAAGTCAATTGAATTGAATAACATGTTAATTAAACCACTGAATTAGGTCATGAATAGGACCTTTTATTATTTTATAACAACTTTAAACATTTGGAGATAAATGAAGGATCAGAATTTAAAATAGAGATTTTGTGTAGTCACTTACATGTCAACTGTAGAGCATAGCTAGGGAGATTTTCTAAAGGAGGCCAAATGAAATTAAAGCCAAGTAAAAGATCTTTTAATTTTATATGTAAAAACAAAAATTGACAAATTTTAGTGGGAGAGAAAAGGGAGGACCATGTTAAAATAAAGGTTGACAGCTTTTAACTTGGCCACGCCCCTGCTTATTGTTGAGCACTTATTCAGCTACTTCTTCACAACTTTATTGAAAAGACAAACCAACTATCATAAGGGACCCGAATTTGCTACAGAAAGCACGTAATTTAATGCAGTTTTTAATCTCGTCCATTAAATTTAAATTGGACGATTTAGACTAAAAACTATATTTTTTTAATCTAATCAATCACTGCTGTTAAAATTAAATCGGACGGTTTAGAATAAAAACAGTGTGTTACTGCGTTGCTCCTTTACACCAGCATATCCAATTCTCTATCATAAGTGTTTTTTATTAAAATATCTTACATTGACAAATACTTGGAACAAACTCAAATTTTTAAGATGATATTAGAGTCTTTTCTAATACTTGGACCAGTTACTATCGGGGACAAGAATAACTATAAGACACCCTCTATTTATATTTACGCACAAAGTCTATTAGTATTAAGTGTGAGGATATGTATTAAAGAGTCTCGTATTATACGATAAATAAATATGAAGATATATTTATAAGTAGGGACAATCATATAAAAGAGTTAGGTACGATGCAAAATTCTAAAACTTTTCACTTCTTTCTTTGGTCACCATTTTCTTCCACTCCCAACTTTGTTCTTAACAAAGTTTATTTTGTTTAATTAAAATTATACATAGTAGCATTAGCAACAATACAATGATGCAACATGATTTTAGTTCAGTGTTTTATATATGCATAATGAATGTGTCACAATTTGTTAGGATTCGTCATCATTGAATATTCTCTAGTAATAAAATATTTGAAACACTACCATATATCTAATGATACAATCTTATATCACCAATGTTGTAGACGTGGTATTGTTAAGAGTCCGATATTAGATGAGATAATATCTAAAAATAAGTTTATAAGTGGAGTCAGTCATCATTTACAAGCGGATTTTGTAAGGATTGATTCAGACCCAAACAAAGCTTAAGATGATATTAGAATTTATTCAATATATCTATTGGATCACCAGCTATAAGGTCATCGCATCCGAACCACTCAAAGTGACAAAGTCTAAAAAATGAACTTGTAAGTACCTTACAAATTCTAATAATTGTAAATCAACCTAACTATAACCTAATAATAATTGTTAGTTGTTACTATAATTGGAAATCAATTTGGGTGCATGCTGATGAAATCAATTATATTTGCCACTTAAGAATTAAGATAACAAACCAACTAATTTATTTTGTCATATCCTTATGGACACAAGAATCTAACAATAAATTCTTGAATAAGTAAAAGCTTCTTTCAAACATAGCTAATCTATGTGGATATGCTCACTGGATATTCTCACTGTTTATCACTTACAGTTATTATTTTCTTAGTGTATACTAATCTTTGTACAAACAAATCCTGTTTCTAGAATCTGCAGAAATGTGATGCTAATTCTCTTTTCCATACCAAAACATTATGTGCTTAATGTAGTTCTGAAATCGCTCCAGTGCATCTTAATCGCCACGGTTAAGCGGTGTTGGAAGGAATGATATTTCCATGCTTATCAGAAGAATCAATTCCGGCAGCGTTTGGTTGTTGTAGAAGATGGATAAGTGACCAAAACACATCTATCCTTGTCACAGGTCTATTCGCCTGTTACGCAATATATCAGATGTAAAAGTTAGTTATACTAGTTAGTTACATATAATTCAATATGTAAACCGACATTCGATTTAGTTACCTCAGCTATAAAACGCGCCCATAGTTTATTCTTCTTTAAGTCCATCTTTGCTTTCAAAATATTAAGCCCGAAACCTCGAATTATGTCAACTATCTCAAGGAAGAAACCTTGATCCCCACAAAGCATCTGCAACAGAACAATGCCAATTCAATTCACATAACATAGATTGTCGAATTTTCAAACCATATATACATTGTTACTCGTGATCTTACCTCTATAAGCATTTGGCCAGGGGGATTCATATCTTCGACTATAATTGGACATACCATTGTTTGGTTTGCTACTTCAAATGCCCATGTAGCACCATGGTTTTTGTCTTTTAGAATCGCTTCATTTTCTTGGTCAATAAGCTAAACATACAAAAAAAAAAGTCGAAAATCATTTATGATGATGACTAATGAAGATTATGCATGCTTAATTAATATAATGTTCAAAATTAGTTTGATTAGTTAGTTACCTTAGGCTCATTCGGCTCTTGTAGTATGTCTGCATATTTAATGATGCCGCGTAAGAAAAGCATGTATCTGATCGTACGGTCTAACAAAGAATCAATGCTACACTGTCAAATCAAAGAAAACATTTGTCAGCATGTTATATCGAAAAAGTTTGCAGCATGCATGTAGACAAAATATTATAAGACAGTTGAGGTTTTCGTTTACCTTTCCGCCATGAGGGATGATTCCTCTCAACTCTTTAATACAATCTTGGATCTGCTGCCGATCTTTTGGTCGCGGTCGAGTACTCTCCCCCGGTTTAGCCTTCTTCTTTGTATGTTTCATGGGCTCTTCTGATCTTCTAGGCTGTACCGGAACAGCACTCTTGATATTGATGCTATTTCGATCATTAACAAACATAGCTAAAACACTATTGGACTTGTCCAATTCAGAAACAGAATGCATCAAGTTTGCTCTAGTTTCGACTCCTTCAACGTTTCCGAAATGCAATGAAGTTCTATTCATATGTGAAAATTCCACCATATGCTTCTTATTTGACGATGATGATAACTCATTTTCAAAACTAGAACTATTAAAAGGATTGATGTAATTTGTTTCACCTCTCAAAAGCTCTTCAATTCCTAACTCTGAGAATAACCTCTTCCGAGTATTATCGGTCGGTGGACTAGTATTCAACTCTGATATGCATTCAGAAAAGCCGGTATTATCAGTAGCCGCACTCACCATTGGTGTAAGTAAATTCACCAACCATTCACTACCTTGATCACATCCCAAATCGAATTCCATGTTATCCAAGAAATCATTCTCGGAACTATGTATTACTACCGATGTTTCTTTCTCGGCTAGGCCTAGATCAGAACAAGTAGGATTAAATTCTATTGGTTCAGAAACATTATTATCCAATTGAATCATTGTTCTACAGTTACCGGTAGCTTCTGGTGAAGGAGCAAACCATTGAGAAAAATCATCCATTGAGCTGAACTTCAAAATTTCTTCTGACATATCAATCGGCTCTAAGCGACTAGAGATTCCATCGAGTGTACCTGAACTTGCCGGGAAATGAACTTCTGTCACAACATTATTATCCATTGAATTTTGCAATGAGGTCAACGATGAATCATGAACAACGCTGCTAGCAAATGAAGTGCTAACTTCTTGTGCCAATGTTTCAGATGCAAAAAGAGGGGTATTTTGGGAAATCAAGTTGTCCATAGAAGAGTTAGGCTCCATAAAAGCTTCTATGGTACATTTAAATTGGTCACTAAGAGTTAGGCTCCTTTCTTCACAAGAAGAAAAAACTTCTCTCAGATCATTATGATTTTCATCGTGCGCATATTTGAGATTCCAATCACATGAATTTTCAGAGGAAATGGAAGCTAACAATCCATTAAGATCATCATTTGTAAAATCCATTGGAAAAAAGTCATTTCCTGACAATTCAATCCAGTCGATATCTTCTGTATCCTTGAGCAAACTTTGTGTTCGATCCAAAAAATCCATTGTCTCGAAAATCTGCAGCAGTGAAAGTATTATGATCCATTTAGTACACTACAATAGAAAAATTGTATTTTAACCAATGAATAATCAAAATGAAGAATGCATGTTAACTAGCATCAAAAAAGATAAAGAAATAGCTAATTAATTAAAAATGCTATTCTCCAAGAATATTTCTCCAATAATCATAATGTTTAATTATTTTATATATCTTGATTCTCTATATTATGCTAAAATACTATTAACTCATGCTTAATTATTTCAACTTTTTCAAGAATTAACTCATGCTCTTTATATTATAGGACTACAATTTTACACAAGAATTTAACCTTCTTGTCAGTGACAGTAAGGTTACTCAGGTCAAGTTTCATTATTGTAAAGAATTATAGGGGCTATTTCGATTAACTTATTTGAGCTTATCTAACATAAACACTTGTGAGACTCGGTGGTAGAGCCAAAAAATTTGTAAAGCCCAGGCAAAATCTCAGTTTTAAACAAAAATCTCAGTTTTGCACTGAAAAATGTCAGTTTTAAGCAAAATATCCAAAAATTAATCCCTAAAAATTTATGTTTTGTCATAAACTAACTCCTAAAATACCAAAATTAAATTTTGGGCCGAGCACAGGCAAGTGCCCTGGCTAGGCCTTGTCTCCGCCCCTGGTGAGACTGTTATGAGGAGGTTATGGAAACAACTAATGACATGTTCAGATGCTTTTCAGCTTATTTCCATATGAAAACAGATTATACATGGAAATCTATTTGCATGACAATATATATGATATCATAAAGTTGACATATTTGATGGTACTGACCTTATTTCTGGATCCAAACTGTACCACTCCACATGCTTTGACAGGTATAACCACAATGGTCTACAAATCAGAAGTTTTCATCAATATAAACTTCTATAATGGCTTTAAAAAGAAAGATTATCAAATAATTACACTTAATATGGTATCAAGATACTTATTAAGTTGTTATTATTACAATTGATTTGGTGACTTTAAATAAAATAATTACATTTCAGCTAAGTTATGAAATACATTTTACTTGTTGATGAATTTTAGTACCTTTATTATCCCAGAAGAGAATTGTTGATACAATCCAGAATCAACCTGCAGAAAAAAAATGGAAATTCTCAAGTAATTAGTAAATCAAAAGCAAGAAAAGAAGAAATATGAAACAATGATATTGAAAACTATATACCTCACAACTAACTGAATGCAACCAACTGTGTTTGTTTGTGAAAGCAGCTTCACCAACAATTCTAGAAAAAAAATATCAAAACTGCATTAACCCTTTTGTTTTTTGTTCATTAATAATTAATTTTTTTTCAGGTTTGAAAAATGCATTTGGTAAAAATCTAACTTTATCTAATAGATTTTGTTGAAAATTAGAGGTTTTAGAAAAATGAAACTTAACAATGAATTGGTACAAGTAAAAACTAGACTCGAAGTGTCTCAGACCCCTTAAACAATGTTTCAGACTAATGCTGGTTAGTCAGTTTCACCGGTGGAAATTAGTCATCGACAAATCTGGTAGATATTTCGTAACAATAGTTAAGAAAATTATAAAAACCAATAAATTAGTTTGAAGCATACATACCCTTCACCCAACAAATGCACTTGTGGAATCATGTTATGAATCACTTCTCCTAATGGATCTTCATAGTATGCTTCTTTCACATTCAACAACCTAAAAGAATAACAATTTCAAACATGCAAGTAAATAACTAAGTTAAGAAATATCAAATAAAATAGTGAAATGTAAAAAAGCTTACATAGGATTCTTCTCATGAAAACGCCAAAAAATGGCATAAGACCAACCATCACCATAAGCACAAAGAGTCTTAAGCTTGTTCCTTAAACTAAAAGGCATTGTCATCGCCATTGCCATTTCCATTTGCAACAAACTAAATGGTTATTTATTTATTTATGTATTTATCTTAGGTATACATAAAGATTATGATAACAAAATTAGTGAAATGTGAAGTGTCAAAAAAGAACACAACACAAACAAAATGGCTATGAAAGGAATAAAAGGAGAAAGAAAAACACTGAACAAAAATGTTGTCAGATTTGTCTTGTCTTGTTTTCACTTCCAATCAAATCTAAATGGTGTAAATTATGGATTTGGATCCTCTTCAATTTTTTCTCTCATGTTCTCTCTCCTTTTCTTGATCTAATGGTTAGTAATCCACTAAAAGCAAAAACACACTTAAATGGAGAGAGAAAAAAAAGGAATAAATGGCTAAGATGGTTGCACATGACCAAACATGAGAGAAAAAATTGGAGAGGATCCAAATCCGTAAATTATTAGTACATTGAATTATTTAATAATACTATATAATATAATGTTGTATTATTAGTAGTACTGTGTGTAGGTCTTTGTTTAGGGACAAAGAAACCAAAGTTCACTACAAACAGTACTATTCCATTCCCTAGCTTCCAATTTCCAACACAATTACTGCATCAATTTCCCTACCATTGGGGCCCACTCACCACCTCACTTTTGCTCTTTATTATGTCATCTGACTATAATTGTTCATAATTTCAAAATATTCTCATTCATTGCTAACATCAACAAAAAAAGATTTGTTTTCTTTTTCAAATATACCAATATTAATTGGAGTATTATATTATAAAATGAAATCAATAGTATTTGCAAAGGTAAGAGCGTTTCAACAAGTCATTGAGTTGAAATGGTTAATGAGTTTCACCAAATGATAAATTTTGGGAGTATCTAAATTTGATTTCTAAACGAAACAATTTTTTGACCAGGTTTTACTTACCTTGCCCTAATGTCACTTCCTTTTCCTTCGTTAGCCTTGGGTTCCACTGGCACGCGATTGTGTTTTTCATAGGATCTCTTGTTACTCATGTCAGCATTCTCACTTCTAATATCCCTAGGTGTTGTCACCAAAAACCTTCCCCGATTGATAGAATGTCATCATAGCATTTTTGTTTTAGTAAATGCATGTATTCGCAAATAGCTATAAGCTCTCTCCATTTTAGTAAATAATTAAGTTTTGACAATATTTTAATGATAAATTATAAGCTTAAAATTTAACATTACCAAACACATCTATGTATATGCTTAAAAATCTCATACGTACTATAGTATTAACTAATTATTCCCTCCATCACTAATTACATGACCTTTGACAAAAAAAACCCATCCTTAAATATAAGACACTCTATAAATTTCTATATGCAATTATTAATCGTTTTTCAACTACATCCTTTCATTGATATCACAAATTTGCATTGGAATATGAAAAATCAATATTGAATACATCTTATCTTTATTATAAACAAATTCAACCCTATTAATATAAACATGACACGTGTAATTTTTTATTTATTTATTTATTATATTAATTTTTATTTAATATTTTATGAAGTTACATTTTGAATTAAATATTAAAATAAATAATATTTATATTATTATTCCAATACGTTGCATTTTATTTAATAATTGATTATGTTACACACTACAAGAAAACCCTCATTTACAAACAAATTTTTAAATCATTTTGTGGCGGAATTTTCCCTCAGGAAGTTATTGGCGGAAATATTTGTCACAAAATAAAAGATTCCGCCACAATGTTTATCAGAAATATAAAAAAATAAAAGGAAAACATATTGGCGGAATATGCTGCCAGGAACTTTTGTGGCGGAAAATTATGTATCATTTGTTGGCGGAAATTTCCGCCAAGAAATTCAAAAGCAATGGCTAGAAGTTTGTGGCGGAATATTCCGCCAGGAACCTATTTTCTGTGATCTTGTCGGTTTGACTGATTTAGTGACGGAAAATTCCGCCAGGAACTTATTTTTTACTGGCAGCTTTTTCTGCCAAAAACTCTGCAATTCCGCCAGTAAATTAAAGAGCCCAATGGCACAATTTTTAACTCATTTTAATTGAAAATATTATAATTAGGTGATTAAAAAACAAACAAAAAAATAACGTTGTTGTTATTCATTTTAGATGATAGAAAAAAAAACTCTTTATTTTTGTTCTAATATAATAGATTTATTTTTAAAACTAACAAGTATAATTAATTTTTTTTTAACTCATTTTAATTGAAAATTATATAATTAGGTTTATTTTGTTCTAAAACTAACAATTATAATTAATTTTTTTAACTCATTTTAATTGGAAAAAAATATAATTATTTTTTAATAAAATAAAACAACAAATGATTAATATTCACACTATATTATATTATATTTTGCAGATATTAGTTATGGATCGTAGTTGGATGTACGATAGATATTATCCTGGAAAGAGATGACAAATTAAGGAAATTTTTAAATTAGGGGTTGAACTATTTATCAAAGCTGTTAGACAGGGGGTCCTTGTGCAGTTTGCGAATGTGGACGTTTTCGTAGCGAAGACGAAATTAAATATCATCTATATACCAAAGGATTCAAACCCAATTATTGGATTTGGTCAAGTCATGGTGAATCATTTCAGCCAGCCCCGTCTAATGCTGCTAATATTGGTGACGTGAATCAAGGTGCTACGAGTAGCAACGCGCCAATAGTAGTTGCTCAGAATTATCAGCATTACCCCTTCAACGAGATGAACGATATGATAAGTGATGCCCTTGGGTTTAATGTTGTGAACAATGGGTCGGAAGATGAATATGATGGAGATGAACTTCCGAATGCTGAAGCCCTAAGATTTTATAAACTTTTAAAAGAGACAAATGAACTGTTGCAGTTTGAAGGTTCCACAGACTCGAAGTTAAGAGTGTGTATTCAACTTTTGGGTATAAAGTCTCAATATCTAGTTCCAGAATTAGCCATGGATTTGATGGCGAAATTGTGCTTAAAAACAACACCCATCCCGGCCCACCATGATATGCCACAGACTTATTATGAGGCAAAACAACTAGTGTCAAAGCTAGGACTAAGAGTGAAGAGAATTGATTGTTGTATCAATGGTTGTATGTTGTTCTATAACAACGAATTTGGTGTAAGTGACGACAATTTAGTTGAATGTAAATTTTGTCAAGAACCAAGATACCATCAAGCAAAAAATTCACAGTCAAGTCGGAGAAAACCAGTACCAAAGAAGGCAATGTTCTATTTACCCATAGTATCGAGGTTGAAGAGGTTGTATGCATCATTGCAAACTGTAAGAAAAATGACGTGGCATTCTGAAAATTACGAACCACGAAAAAGTTCAGGTGAGTTGCGACATCCTTCAGATGGATTAGCATGGAAGCATTTTGATCAAGTTAATCCAAATTTCGCTTCAGAGCCACGAAATGTACGACTAGGGTTATGCTCTGATGGATTTACACCGTATACCCAAGTATCGGCCACTCCATATTCTTGTTGGCCTGTTATTTGTTACCCCCTACAATCTTCCACCTGAAATGTGTATGTCAAAACCTTACATGTTTTTAGCCGCTGTAATACCCGAGCCATCTAGTCCGACTGTTGGTATTGATATCTATTTGCAACCTTTGATACATGATTATTTTCCACGGTGGTTCGCACAACACATGTATCTTCAAGTACCAACTCCCACTGTACAACATAAGAGTGTAGATGATGTAATTGCAATTGAACCTTTTAGTCACCTTTGTGTTGGTGGAGACGAAACAGAAGAGGTACCTTTAGACGGTGATATTGATGAAGATGATGAAATACATTTGGAAGATGATCAAGACGATGATGAAGAACTATCAGATTGGGATGACAATAATTAAGTTTAATTTTGAGTGTATTTTTAAATGTTGAATGTACTTTTTTATTGTTCTATTGGATTAGAATGTATTTTGAATGTATCTTGAAGTTTTAATTTTTATCAATATTATATATACTAGCCGCCACGTGTCCGTTTGTATGATCGATATTTTTTTTTATGATCGATATTTTTTATTGTGCAAATATAAATAACTACGTAATCTATTTTTTTATTGGACTTAGTTGATTGATAACTATGTAACCTCCATTTTTGTTGTGGTCAGTTATTAAAAAGAAAAGAAATGTGGAAGTTATTTTTTAAGGGTAAAATAGAAATAATGAAAAAGCCATCTAAAAAATTTGTATCTTTTTGATATATAGTAATATATATATATATTGTTGAATGTATCATTATATCTTGTAATTACTCTAAATTTTATTTTAAAGGTTTCTTTAAGAGTCTAATATTAAAAATGAAAAAAAAAATTAAATCAAATCTTTCCTAATATATTTATACTATTATTTATTTTTTTATTTTTTAAAAAAAGAGTTTCACTAAGAAGAAACCAAAAGCAACACGCATAATTTTAACAAGAAAAGAAAAAAGATACAAAAAATTAAGGGGGAAACCAAAAACAAAAACAAAAAATTAGGGGGAAACCAAAATAGGATTTTTTACATTGAAAACATTACACGCGTAAACGCGCTTTCCTTTCACTCAGTCCGCTATGTGAAATTTAGGGTTTTCAAAACGCTTCCTCTTCACTCACTCACGGCCGACCTCCTTTCGCTCCTTCACTCATGGCCGACCTCCTTTCACTCCTCCATCTCCTTCTTGTTGCTCATCGACTACGGGTATCCTCCACTCTTTATTACAGTATATCATTAACTCTTTGCGACTGAATCCTCTCTTTTTCATTTTTGTTTTCATTTTGATGAAGGATTTGGGAATGGATTCTTATTGATTTGAGAATAAGCAGCAAGAAGAAGTCTGGTAGTGATACAAGGGTTTATTGTTTTTTTTTTTATTGAACAGCACAAGGGTTTATCGTTATCTTTTAGTTGTAGTTTAGATAGATGTCCAAATGTTTTGTCTAAGAAACTATATTGTTTTCTACTGGTTGCTGCTGTTTGGTTTTTTGTCTCGGTATTTTTATTTCCTTGTTCTGCGTTTTCCCTTGTTGCTGTAGTGGTTCCCATGTTTTGTTTTTCTTCCCCTAGTTGTTTGAAGTGTGGCTGCTGTGTTTTATTTTGTAGTGGGATGTTTCCTTTTGTATCAGTACCGTTTCTTTCTGCTGGTTTTATACGATTCCGAGCTTCTAATAATTTTTTTAGCAGTTAACAAAAAAGTGTTTTCGCTCACAGAAGCTTCATGTGTTTTCAGTCAGCTACACAGAATTTAGCTTCATGTGTAGCTGACTGAATTTGGCTTTTATATTGTGTTTTCGCTGTCGGCTGTGTGTATTTTGCTTCATGTGTAGGTGCTTGAGGTAGACTTTCTATGTTGGTAGTTATATTTTGCTTCATGTGCAGGTACTATCAGATTTGGTGTGGAATTCTATGGTGGTATAGTTCTATTTTAGCTTGGGTGTTTATTATCATCTATGCTTCTTTTTGTGGCGGGACGCGAGATCCTACAAAGCTATTTTTTGATGCTTTGTTTTGAAAAGGATGTTGCATCTCAATTGAAAGGATATCAACCTGTGTACCTTTTTGAGTTTAGGTTGTATTTTCTTCTTGCTTTAGTTCATGTATTTGAGTAAGCTTTGGATGGATTTGGTTTGTAAGAGATTTTTAAGCCCCTGTAGTGATAGCTTCTTTTGCGTCAAAAGTTCACTTCAATGTAATTTTAAATAGTTTATGTGGAATGACATTTATCTATATTAGCTATTTATTTGAATTTGTAATATTATTATGTTTATGTTTTAATATTTAATTATTTAAATATTTCTTTTATTTAATCAATATTAATATTTAATTAATATTAATTCAGAAACAATTAAAATTGGTGTTTTTTTAAAAAAAAAACAAAACAAAGTTACTGGCGGAATATTGAGCCACGAAATAATAATATTAAAATAAAACCGAAATAGTTTTTGGCGGAATATTCCGCCACAAAGTGAATAAATCTGCTTCAGAAGTTTCTGGCAGAATTTAGCATTTATTGAGGGAATTTTCCGCCAGGAAATTTACTGGCATATGATTTATTGGCAGATTGATTCCGCCAGTAAATTATCACTTCCTGGCGGAATTTAGCACTTATTGAGGGAATTTTGCTGCCACTAAATGAGAATTTTCTTGTAGTGACATTTTATATTAAATACTAAAATAAAAAACATTTACATTATTATGTTACAGATTAATGTAATTTCGTCGGTTACATGCAAGTCATAATTAATAAAATAAACGTTTCGATATATTAAAGTTGTAACAGTTATATTATTAAAAATTATTAATATTATTAGAAATTATTAATAAGAAACGTCTCAATATTTTATTAATTGTCATAAAATCATGTTTAATTTCGTGTTTCTATAGCTCACTATAAATATAAGTCATTTGCTACAACAAAATCCACAAAGTCATTTCATTTTCATCCATATTTAAAAATTTGTATTGTGTTGTTTCTCTCATTTTTTTGTGAAAGCAATGTCTCTCATGCATGATTTTATTATTGACATATAATTAAGAAAACAATTATGGATATTGGTTGTAAGAGTTGTGCGTGTTTAAGAGATTTAATATTGCAAAAATAATGAACTTCTATTTTTTTTTTGTTAAAAAGTTTAGATTGTGATGATTTATTCTTTGTTATGTAGGGAGATTGAATTGGAGTTTTTGTGCGAAAAGCATTGATCTACAAGTTCAAAGATCAACTTCAAGGGGTATGATTTGCAGGATATCCTCATTAGATGTTGGTTCTATCGATGTTTGTAATTTTATTATATATTAATATTATATGTTAATTGTATTTATAAATTTCATACTTCACACTCGAAAGAAAAAATAAAAATAAAAATCATATATCTGGATTTGTTTATAATGTCATTTTTTGCTAAGAAAATTTAAATTATGATGATATATTTTTTGTTATGTAGAGAGATCGAATTAATGTTTTTGTGCGAAGAACATTGATCTACAAGTTTAAAGACAAACTCCAAGGGGTATGGTTTATATGATATCTGGATTTGATATTGGCTTTAATGGTGTTCTTATAATGTTGTGGTTGATGAAATTAATATTTGTTGTTGGAGCTTCTAATATAATTGGTCTTGAGAATGATAATGTTGTCAAGCTATCTTACAATCTATCGATAATGTTTGTAACTTTATTATATAACAATATTTTTATGTAAATTGTATTTCTGAACTTCAATGTCACATAAATTATTTTAGTTTTGAGTTAAACATGTTTTTTGTCTCATAAAGTATACAAACTTTTATTTTTAATCTCTTTAAAAAATTTCTTTGAACAATATTGGTCTCTCTAAATTTTATGTTTTCAATATTGATCAGTTTATTCTTAGTAAAATTATGGGTAAAGGGTGCGGGTATGAGTACATACTATGATACCTTAAAAGTTCCTATACAGGTACAAGTGCAAATATTATTACCCACGCATGTATAGGTTATAATACAAACTTATTTAAAACTGAAAGGAGTATTAATATTGTTCAAAGAAATTAGAATAACAAAAACACTGAAATTCAGTTCATAAGTTAAATCTCATTTTTTATTCTCCTTTAATTGTTGGACAAAACTAACACTACAAGAAATATGATTTTTTGCAACAACTTTTTTTGTTAAAAGTTGTTACAAGTCGCTGGCAAAACTACCCAAAATAGTTTTGCCAGCGACCTGTAACAAAAAAAGTTGTTGGCAAAAATCATATTTCTTGTAGTGTAAAGCTGTCCAAACAGACTATTCGGCCCTCAACGGGCCGACCCGATTGGACTTCGAGCCTTATCGGTCCGGGCAAAAAAATCAATATATAAATACGGGTTTTTTAGGCCATGCTAAAAATCTCTAAAAATATTCAGACTAATATTTTATGGCCCAAGCCTTATATTTATGCGTGCTCAGCGGGCCGGTGCATACGGTCTAACCCATTTTGACAATTCCGGAGCTGTCAAAATTGGCCGAGCCAAAAAGTCTATATTTAAATTTGGACATTTTCGGATTGAGGTAAACCCCTAAAAAAATCCGGGCTAATATTTTAAGGTTCAATCTCTAAATTTATTCCGGCTTTACAAGCTGGCTATATGGGCTAGCCCTTTTTTATAACTCTAAAACTGTATCTTTAAAAGAGTTAATGTCGTTAATCCATTAACATGGCCATAAAAAAAATCATCAAAACAATAAAAACACTGAAACATTCACTACAATCATATTCAAACATTTAAAATTGGATAAAAATCATTACTGAGTTATGACTGAAAAACGCATAAAATAAATAGCTAGATTACAAAGGGATAAAAACAATGTAAAAGTTCACAATTGACGAACTGAGTCAAAGGCCACACTAATTTTAGTTTAGAGTTAACTATGTTTTGTGTCCCACAAAATATATCAATATTTATATTTTGCCCCTTTATAAATTTCCTTTGAACTTTGGTTCCTCCAAATTTTATGTTTTAATTCTTTTTTTATTATAAAGTTCATATCGATTGCTTAAAGCGACTTTAAATGAATCTGAAGAGTTATATATTTCTCAACGATGACAAGTGGACCCATATACAGTAGGCATCCTCAAAAAATGAGCACACACATTGGTAATTATCCGCAATAATGAACGGGTATGGGGTACCTTAATATCCACCTCTCCGCATACTCGCATACTATATATATATGAGTTTGCTAATTTAGACACACTTAAAAACATGAAGGTTAGTTAGGTAAATTTTATTAAATGTTGTGCACCCATTTGCTAATTCACATCCACTTTTTTAAAACAATTTTATGTTTTTATTAGAAAAATGTTGTTTAAGAATTTTAAGGAAGGATAAAACATATTTTGTTGTTTTATTTATAAAACTCCAAAATTGCTCTTTACTTTGAACTTATTTAAAATAGTGGAAGAAGAGTATTTTTAGTTATAATAGAAAAGGTGCACCTTGCTAATTTAGACCTTCATGTTTTTAGGTGGGTCTATATATAAAAATATAAAAATACAACACTACTAAAATGTTATACATTTGCAAATAAAAAATGTATATTTATTTATAACATAATGTAAACACAATATGAATATGTTAACTGAAAGAAATGTTAATTACCCGTGCTTGGCATGAGATCCATCCTAGTTTAAAATAAAGGATAAAGCAATTAGGTTTAGTCTAGTGCAAAATATTTTGGTAGTATGCATGAGGTTCTGTGTTTGATGCTTAACTTCATTGTAAACAAAAAAAAGAAGATAATTTAGTAATAGACACACACAATTCAAACAAATTTATTATTACAATAATTTTTCTTATACAAAGATTAATTTTTCTCTCCCAACAATATTTCTTCATAATTTTATTTTTTTACCGAAACTATTAAACTAAAGTTGCCCAAATGCTTTAACACATCCGAGAGTAGACCATAACCAAAGTTATGTTTGGCGAAGCATCTGGAGTGCAAAGTTTGTAGTTAGAAATGGTTATAAATGGAGTATTGGACCTGGATCTTATATTCCCCTATGGAACCAAAAATGGTTGTCTGATGGATCCTATTTACAACCACCTTTAAATTTGGACTTAGAGCTCCTTAATATGACTGTCTCAGACCTGATAGTAACAAATGGGAGAAGTTGGAACACCCCGTTGATTAGAGATCTGTTTGACCCTTCTACTGCTCCAACATTCTCCAAACACCTCTAATTGAATTAGTTAACCATGATAACCTCATTTGTCGCCATGAAAAGGATGGACTCTACTCGGTTAAAAGTGCTTATAGGTATTGTGTTGAAGGTGCAATTGATGTTTCTCACCTTCAAGTTCCCGGACGCTGGAATTTGATTTGGAAAATTAGAGCACCACCTAAAGTTAAAAACTTTGTTTGGCGACTTTGTCGAAATTGTTTACCGACTAGGTTAAGACTCAATCAAAAAGGTGTGAACTGTCCAAACCACTGCGTGTTTGTGAAGAAAGTTTTGAAGATACATTGCATTTCTTCTTCTTATGTGACAACAGCCTGCAACTTTGGCAAGAGGCTGGATGGTGGCATATTATCCAACCACATCTACTTGGCCATATCGAAGTGGCCGAGATTGTCTTCTTTGTTTTGCAGGTACTCACAGCTGATGCATGCACTCTTTTTAGCACTATTCTATGGATCTTATGGAAGCAAAGTAATAATAAGATATGGCGTAATCACAATGAACCAGTTCAGGTGGTAATGGATCGTGATAACAACATGTTGTCCGATTGGAGTGCTGCTCAAATAAAATGTAGCAATCAACATCAGCAGCAACAAACCGGAACTGCCGCTAGATGGATGAAACCAAGTCAAGGTCGCTACAAGTGTAATGTGGATGCATCACTCTCTTCAAGATTAAACAGGGTGGGAAATTGAAATGTGCATCAGGGATGATCAAGGTAGATTTGTAAATGCTAAAACTGTTTGGAAGTCCCCCATTATGAATGTTGATATTGGTGAAGCTATCGGATTACTCTCTGCAGTTAAATGGGTTCATGAACTACAACTACACAATGTGGATTTTGAGTTAGATTCCAAGAATGTTGTTGCCAAATTCCATGGTCATGGGGAAGATCGTTCTGAGTTAGGCTATGTTATTAAAGATTGTCAGCATCTGTACGCTTCTTATTTTCCAAACTCTAGTGTTGAATTTATTTGGAGACAAGCCAATGAAGTTGCTCATACGTTAGTAAAGGCGGCATCATCTTTAGCTAGTGTCCACCTTCACATTAATATACCTTCTTGTATTCGTACTCTTATTGATAATAAAATGATATAAGTTTTTTTCTTTAAAAAAATAATCCGAGAGTAGACCTGTGCAAATTACTTGACTATCAGTCCAAGTTGGGGAGAGAAAAAAATGAAAAAATATTATTAAATGTAGAAAATTTGTGGTTATCATGTTTTTATTATCGAACAAATATGCATGTATGGTAGAAATGAAAGATTGGATAGGAAAAAATATTTTCCTATTTATTGTGCTCGTGATTATATCATAATTCTCCATAATTCATAAAGATAGATGGGATTAATTTTAATTTATGACTGCTGTGTATGAACATCTTGTCTTCATACATAGCATCCCATTCTAAACCAAAGATGTGCATTCTATTCTCCAATCCTCAGCTACATGTTAATGTACAAGTATTTTTTTTATCACCTAGAGATTATGTTTCTGCCAAAACACAACCGACTACATATATTTACTATTATTATTTTTCCCAAAAGGTGTAGCAAAGTGCTACCACCTCGCACTACAAGAAATATGATCTTTGGCAACAACTTTTTTTATTATAGGTCGCTGGCAAAACTATCTTGGCAACAACTTTTAACAAAAAAAATTGTTACAAAAAATCATATTTCTTGTAGTGTCAATATATATATCAAAGATGAAAAAGAGATCATATACACAAAAAAAAAAGACTAGGCCAAAACCTCCTTAAGGATGTGTATTATAAAGCTAAAATAAGGTTGACTAGCAAACTTGGATACATTATATAATCTTTCAATCCAACGATGAATTTTGTAAGATTTGAATTTGTTAAAGCGTTATTGAGTAGTGTAACATTTAGTGTCAAAATAGTTGATGTTATTTGATCTTAACCTATATATATATATATATATATATATATATATATATATATATATATATATATATATATATATATATATATATATATATTTTCAGGATCCGTTGACACCAACTAGTTTGACACTAAATGTTACACCTCTCAATAACGTTTTAACCGATATAAATTTTATAAAATCCATCGTTAGATTAAAAGTTTATATCATATAGATCATTTGTGTAAATTGTCAGACAAAGCTAAAATCATTTGATATATTATTGAGATACATCAAAATTAACGGTTTGAGCGTTTTTTTAAATGCCGTTAATCTTTATGCGTCTCAATAACATATCAAATGATTTTGAATTTGTCTGACAGTTTACACAAATGATCTATATAAACTTTCAATCCAACGGTGGATTTTATAAAATTTATATCGGTTAAAACATTATTGAGAGGTGTAAAATTTGGTGTCAAACTAGTTGGTGTCAACGGATCCTGACTCATATATATATATATATATATATATATATATAATGATTTAAAATTATTTATAAATATTATTTAAAATAAAATAAAATTGATGTCACTCACTAGTGTGGCTATGGCCACACCAAGTCTCAAGGAGGTTCGCCCTTGATCATATATCAAATGCGAATTTAAAAAGGAAGCAAAATGTTTAATAATTGAAAATGAAAAAGAAGTCTCATAGAAAAAAATGACGTATAGTTGGTATGACATTTTTTTACCATAGTTTGTATATAATATATTCTCAATTTCTCACCTAAAATACCAATAATAAAATATAAGCAAGCATCCAAATTCCAAAGGGGAACAAATTTGCAGACAATACCAAAATTTGTTGCATTAAGCAAAGATATCCCTTTTTTTTTTTTTTTTTTTTTGACACAAGCAAACTCAATTCATTTCATTCATAATAATTGTTTCAATACATGGTGGACAATAATTATAAATTTGGGGACTAGCGATAAAACGAGTCGCTTGAGCTAACTCATGAGCTACTCTATTTGCTTGTCTCCGGACATAACTGACCTTGCAGTTGTTGTTTAAAGCTAATAAATCACGACACAGTGATATAATACTACCAAACTCTGTCTTATTATTCCAATGCCTTGCATTAAAGGCTTGCACCACATTCAAACAATCACTTTCCAACTCCATAGCAGGTTGCTCCCTGTATGTGTGCCTTAGCCAAACCAATGCTTCTTTAACACCCATAGCCTCAGCTTCTGCAACAGATGGTGTTCCATTGAAATGCTTCGTGTAGGCCTTCATGAAACGACCATGTTCATCGCGGCTGCAAACACCTACACAATAGCTGTTCTCTTGCGTGTAACAAGCGGTGTCTACGTTGCATTTGATTTTTCCTTTTGGTGGCTTCGACCAGTTGCACGTGGCAGCGGCGGGACTGTAACTACCTGCATTTTTGTGTTGCCTTTGTGCATACATCCAGCTCTGATGTGTGTCCTTTGCACGTCGTAACACCTCGACAATCGTTGGAACTTTATCATGCCAACATTTTTGGTTTCTTCTCCACCATAATGTCCACAATATCATTGTTATTTTGGCCATTTTATCACTGTCAATTTTATCCAACAGCTTGAAAATCATGTCCACAAACCCATGAGCATTTTCAATGAAGCTTTGCAGCAGCTCTCCTTGTTAACATGAAACAAAACCATCCCTATAACTGTTACTAAATTAAATTTCAAATCTCTAATATAGATAAATAGTGAAAGAATCAATTTGACAGATATTGTTCTTAATTAATTCCATGATTCCGCGCCCAAATGAATATTATGTTAACAAAATATTACGGTACACATTGTAATTTAAAATAGGGCCTTAAGTAAATAAATAAAATAAAATGGAGCTGCGCTAAATTCTAATTAAAGCTGCACACTGCTGAATTCAATAGCCCAATGATTTTCAATCAATGACTACCAGCAGTTAATGAACAAAAAGTAGCATAATAGCAGTTCTAAAATGACTTTTTCCTACGATAATTTATGATTGATACAAAAGTTGGGTTTATGTGTAAAAATAGAAAAAGATTAATTATGATGCACAAATGAGATAAATTTGTTACAATGCATTGAGATAAATTTGTTACTATCAGGGCCGTCTTCAGTGGCGGATCTAGACTTGAAATATTGGTGTGGCTAAGAAAAAACACGTTCATAAATTTTGTAATTGAAAACGAGACTTGGAGAGACGTGGGAGGTGGGTGAGGGGATGCACCGCCGATGTAGTGTTGGGTGCAGTGGCGGAGCTAGTCTAAAAATATAAATTCAATTTGGAAACTCATAGATCATTTATATTCAAATAATATTGCATTGTTCAATAACATCTAAATTCATCCAAAATAATGTTGCATCATTGAATAACATCTAAATTAATATAATTGAATTTTTGTACTCGTTAATATATTATCAGTATAATTGAATTTTTCTAATATATATATTGATCACTCCATAAAAAAAAAATTGATCACTCCTTTAAAAAAAACTTAATTTGAAGTTTGAACACCACTAAGAGTATTATTCTTGATTTGTTATGGTGTAGTAACTTTGGTCAACTTGCGACAAACCAATTTCTTTGTAAAATAATCAATTAAAAGCCAAAATGCGGTACCTTACTACTAAGAGTATTATTCTTGATTTGTTATGGTATAGTAACTCCATTATTCATTTTTTTTTGTTAGATACATTTGCTTTTTGGGCCTCTGTTTACTACTACACCCCAACATACTACCAAAAAAAAAAAATTGATACCTCAAATTTTTGAGGCCCAAATCTGCAGCACTGGCTGCATTGGCCAAAACCGGGCCTGGTTACTATGCATATAAATTTGTTACTATGCATAAAAATAAACATAGTTACTGCATGTCCTTAGAGACCAGTGAGTATAAATATGTTCATATTTTTTTAGTTCCTATTTCTTCTTCCTTTTAGATGGAATTGAAATATCATCTGCTCATTTTAAATTTTATTAAAACAAAAATACTCAAACTAAAAATACTTGAATAGCATTGGAATGGAGTAGTTACCTTCAACTTGGTCATTAGTTTTTTTTTTTTTTAAATGGTCAATGTTAGTATATTAATTTTTACTGTAAGTAGAAACCGAACACAAAACTATCTTCGTTACTTGCTTTAAAGATTTTTATGTAGATATTATAACTTTTTAGCCTATAAAAAATACAACTCAAATTAAAAATAAAAATATTTTTATTGAGATACCTATGTGAATTCAACACTACAAGAAAAATGCGTTTTAGCTTCAATAAAAATGGACGCTAAAAGGCTAAAAACGGACGCTAAAAGCATTTTAGCATCAATTTAACGTCCAAAATTTTGAGGAGAATAAAAACTTTGATACTAAACACTTGCGTCCATGTGGACGCAAATTAGAATTAATAAATGTGGACACTAAAATTGAAGCTAAATATTGAATAAAAACAGACGCTAACTAGCGTTAATGGATTGTAGATGCTAAAACTATAAATTTTAAATTGGTTAAAACGTTAACCGACTTAATTTTTTATTAAAAAAAATTGTTCTGTTTCCTTACATATTTGCATAACCAAAATTTTGTATACAACCAAAAAATTTATACAAATCCACACCTATGAAAAAACTAGCTTGCAATCTAAACTAATCCTTAATAAAAATAGAATAATTCCCATTTATCTTTTTTGACAAAAAATTGTTTTGTTTCCCTACATATGTGCATAGCCAAAAGGAGACTAATCACAAAAAAAAAAAAAAAATACATTTGTTGAGACAAAATCCATTTTGATGTTTTAAAGATAACAAACCCTTAATTAAATTTTAATTTGATTTTGATCATTTTGTTATCTAACAAGTGCTTTTGAGTGATTTAATCTAAGGCAACTTTAAAAGATTAATTTCAATAAGTTTCACTCACAAGATACAAACAAAACATCATTTCAACATTCTACCCAAAAGAAAGTTTTTAGAATGACACTGAACCATGTTTCTAAGTTCACGTGATTAAAGAATAATAACTTTTCAAGAGTCAACTTGGTAGAAACAAGAAAGAACTTTTTCATGGAAGTAAATGCAAGATCATAACAGTGCATAAGTCATTTAAGGCAAAGAATCATTTTTGAACAAAGGCTCACGTTCAAATAAGCACTTTTAAGGAATCAATAAGTTCAAATGTTCATGACAAGGCTTCATGTAGGGCTGGCAATGACCCGAGACAACTCGTGAATAGTTCGAAGCTCGATTCGATAATTGACTCGTGAACTTGGTTCGTGAACCAAATGAGCTGAACTTGAGTCAAAAAATAAGTTCGTTAATTAAATGAGCTGAACATAAACTATATATAGTTCGACTCGTTTGGTTCATGAACTAACTCGGTTATACATATATATAAACTTTCCAAATCTTTTTAACTTGACACATCAATGAACTTTTCAGTTTCTTATGTACTGATATTAGTTAGTCCGCCTTTACGAAAAAAATTACTCCTTTAAACTCTCTCTTTCTCAAAAGACTTTTCAGTTTTTCGTTTTCCCTTACCTTTCCTCTTTTTAGTTTTAATTTAATATTTCCTTTTTTTCTTTTAAAAAAATAGTATGAAATGTTAAAGATCAAATTTTGAAATTTTGACAAAAAAAAAAGATCAAAATCATGTGATTTGACTTAACGAGTTGAATCTAACGAGCCGTGTAACGCTCCTAATCGATTCGCATGCAATAATTAATTTAAATCATTCAACATACAAATCATCAAGGCATTACTTAACACAAAATAACCAATAGCATGCATTTAATTCACTTAAGCCAACGGAAGCATCAAAACTACTATACTAAATAAGTTATAGCAATTAAATCCAAGCATGCAAGTTATAAATCATATTACAACTCCAACTAGGTACTTCCACAAATGAAGACCCATAAAATAACCCAAGATAATCCAACAAGTAATTAAAGACAAGATAACATAAGTAGCAAGGTCATACATAAAATCTCAAACAAACGAAGAACCTAACACTAGTCTAAGCAAGGTTACAAGTATTAGAGCATATCCTAAACTTCTAAGCTTCTAGGATCCTCCTATCCTTCACCTTACCAAGCTATGCTAGTTCTCACGAGTTAAACTCCAAAGCCACGGGATCACTCCTCAAGTGGAGAATCTGGACCTAAACCATTACACATACACAAAAATAGAGAGTTAGTTACAATTTAAGTTCATAATAATAAGCATAGCATACACTTATATTATGTAAGCAATTATATCATAACTAAATCATACTCGTATCATATTATACTAGCAATAGCAATATATAACATCATGGCAATATCATACTTATTAACCAAGATTAAATCATTTAATCAAATCCACATAATCCAAACATTCATAAGATCATAATGGAATACAATCACACTTATCAATTATCAATTAGGGTACACAATTCCCTAATGCAAACTAATGCAAACACATAATGTATGTCGCCCTAGACATATCTAATGCATGTGGTACCCGCATCAAATTAGGATAAACATATATCCATCGCATCAAGTCAGTTTTAAGTCATGGGGGACATCGCATCAAGTTGACTCATGAATGCATGAATGTACACATACCATATAATGATGATACACTAAACATCTACTCATGAATAATAGGCCACTCAACCCTATTACTCCTTCTCAATTCACATCAAATTCACATCATCATATCATCATTAATGTATACATTCAAGCAAGATACAACAACACCTAATATCGTAGCTAATCATAACTCATCATTTCGATTTAAATCAAATATATACATAAAAGCACATTATCATCATACTAACTCAAGATTCAATCAATCCAAACCTATAACATGTTAGAAGACCAAATCTAATCATGTTGTAATCCCACACTCATCAAACAAGCTAAAGAAATTCCTCAAAATTAAGTTACGCTCGCTAAGCGAGCATCTGGCGAGACCTGGCGAAGAGGTTACAGACTATAACCCACTCTCAGGGAGCCCTGGCGAAGCCACTCGCTAACACTCGCTACTTCTCGCTCAGCGAGCTATCGAATTCTGGGTTTCTGGCAAGAACAGCATGAGTCGCGTAGCGAAGAGCCAGCGAACGTACCCAGAATTCGTGCTCTGTTCACGGGTTGGACATGAAATCTCATAAAAATCACCTTTTTCATGTTATAAACTCTTAAAGCTATCACATTTAAGCATACATATTATATATAGACCTAGAAGTACAAGTTCTAACATCATCAAACATCATTTCAGGTGGAAAGTAGAGATTTTTCCTTATTTTGCTTAAAACCCATTTTTAAATATCAACAACAACAATTCTCATATGACACACGAAATTGATGATTGAAATAGAAGATAGAGTCATGTAATAACATATGAACATCATGCAATAACACAGAAAATCATTAAATCACATTCCCTTGATTTCCCTTCCCCACCAAAAGAGATGAGAGGGTTTGGGTGTGGAGAATAGTCATCTCCCCCCTCTTTGATCATCTCACATGAATGGTAACTACTCTCTAACCTTAGAATTGATGAAATTCTGATTCTTCTCCTTCTCTTGAGCTTTCTCTAATCTTCCCCTCTACTCCCTTCTCTTCAACTTTCTCTTTCTACCTCTTTTCTATTTTCTTAAGTTTGAGTGTTAATTCTCTATTCTCATCACTCTAACCTAAACCTACTTAGTCAAAGACCTTAATGTCCCTCTTACTAACTTAAGCCCATTAACATTCAAGCCCAATTCTTATCATAACTCTATCTTCCTCAAAGCACTACTCTTTCCCAAAATAGCCACAATTCTTAATTAATTACTAATTCACTAAAAATGCTATAAAAGGCTAATTAACTCTAATTAAAAAAATAAAATAAGTAAATACGGGTGTTACAAGCCGAACCGAACTGTTCTAGAACTTTAAACGAGCCGAACTCGAGCTGAAAAAATAGTTCGTATCAAACTCGAGCCGAGTTTCGAGCTGAACCAATTTCTGTCGAGTCGAGCTTAGACGAGTTCGACTCAGCTCGACTCATTTCCAGCACTAGCTTCATGTTATTAAAATATTCCTTCAAGGAGTTAATCTAGACCAATGAAAATGGTACAACACATTGAAGTGATGCTGAAGACATCAAACCACGTTTTAAGGAAACAAGGACAAGGGGTTGCTACATTCTCCCATAAAGTCTTACAAGGACCAAGACTTTATGTACTTGTAAGGACAAATGAATAGTTTTGAATAGTTGCTCTATCTTCATAGATTGAAGCTCTCCGGCTACAAGACAACTATCAACATCTCATTTAATCACGTGTGATTTTATCCATGAGTTTGGAGAATGATCAGAGAACGATCTCCCAGTTTTGCCAGCAAAGTGTTCAAACTGTTTGATATTTGTCCAGCTATTTGATGAGCTATTTTAATTCAAACTTAACACTTTTGGAACGGCTAGATGATCAGGAATATCTCAATCAAGTTCCAAAAACTCAGATCATCACTGTACGTTCTGTCCCAATGTCAGAGAACAATGGGAGAACATTCTGGGAAAATCACTTTATGAGACATATTTTCTCTTTCGTCTCATATGTCTCACAACTGCTATTTCTTCACTCACAACGGTCATACTTGGAGCTCAAGACATCAAGAGCCTCATCATCTATAAATAACACGTTGATATCATTTGAAGAGCAAGAGTTTCAAATTGCAAAAAGCCAACACACTTGTGTGATCTCCATATCACTTTAAGCTCTTCTTTATACACTCATACTTCAAGCTCTAGAACTTAGGATCTAAATCCATTTGAGCATTTCTGAGTGTATTTCATTTGTAAGCTATACAACTAGTTTAAGTTGATATATGCTTGTTAGTTTCACAACCATTTCCTGTTGTAAGATCTAGCTCAAGTCAATTGGTTAGAATTGATTGAGTGTTCAAATCAGTTGGTGATAACTGGTTTGTGATTGCTTCAAACCAGTAGGTGATTACTGATTTGTGAATTGGTTCAGATTAGTTGGTGATAACTAATCTGTGACTTAACCTCGGTTTAGGTTAAGGGACTCATTGTAATCTCGGTCTAGATTATAGTAGAAATCTTACGCAATTGGGGATTGGACGTAGCCCAATTTGTTAAGGGGTGAACCAGGATAAATTGTTGTGTTTGATCTTCTCTTTCCCTACTGTTTTATTTGAGCAAACACTTCACACACAAATCATTTTATATTTTCTTCTCACTAACTAGTTTCGTTCTCAGAACGTTCTAACAGTTTTATGTGTTAAGTAATTTGTGTTGATCATAACTTGCAGCCAAAATTTTAAAAGGTCACAATTCAAACCCCCCCTTTCTTGTGACAAACCTTGTTACTTCAACTTTTACATGCCTGGGTACACTACACTCATGCAATTAGGTTTATGCAACAAGTTCAATTCACTATTATCCTTTCTAAATGGCAACACATAATAAGAAAGTTTTGAGATGTTTAAAGGAAAGCAAAAATCATCACATATCACAAACACACATTTAAGAGCAAACGCATGAAGTTAATGTAAGTGGTGTGCTAAACATTAAAACAAACATAATTCTCATCATATAATAGTTACTACAGTCCATTCAAATCAACAAAAAAATTAAATAACAGCCACAAGCACAATCAATGGTTCTACAACATGGAAAAAACAATTAAACTACACCACAAGAAACAAAATGTTAAACAAAACTAGCCTTAACAAAACAACATGAAGGGGAGAGAGGGAGAAAGAGATTGAATGCTTGAGTAATACCTCCATAGTCGATAGCATTCAAACCTACTCGATCAGAGCCACTGTAACATCCCGGGCCTTCGGCGCTCCCGGCACTGCTACCTCACGATCTTCTCCACCCCCTTCATCAGTGGAGTTTTTGCCTTCCGTGGGAATCGAACCATGTACCATGGGGATAAGTACATGTTCAATCAATTCCCACTACCAATTGAGCTATGCCTTTTTTTGTAACAGCCCGGGTCTTCGGCGCTCCCAGCACTATTACCTCATGATCTTATCCACCCCCCCTGTTTACTGTGAAATTTGGTAAACAACGCTAGTTTGATTATTACAAGAGAGATCAACTAGTAAATCTCGGGACATAGTGCTTTTGTTTATATTTTTTTTTATTTTTTTTAACACTTCATACCTTTTGTATTAATTAACAATAATATTTTTCAGGCAAAGGTGTGAAGCCAGATGCTGGGTCTTCAAAAACTTCAGTCGAAGTGAAGAAACCCACAGGCATCAAGATCAAATCAGAGGTTGATACCTCTAAGCCAAAGGTAGTCTAGTCTTGTACTTTGCATGCTTTCTCCTTCTCCTTCTCCTTCGAATATACGTTTCTAACTTGATTATTTATACTCTCAGAGTGGAAAGAGGAAGAGCAGCACTGAGACTGTGTCTGCTGATTCGAAGAGGTCGAAAGCACTACTATAAATATCACTTAATAATAATGATTTTACAACAGTGGAAGAAATGTCAGATGTGAAAAGGAATATGAAGTACTTTTTACATCTGATGTCAATATTTACAGAATTAAAAAATACAGAGACAACTTTTTACATCTAGCCAAAATATTCCCAGATGCAAACTAAACGCGGTGGCAATACTGTAATTATTGTGAAAATTGTCTAAAAAAATTTCACATCTGACCATAATATCCCCAGATGTAAAAAGTCTTAAAGTCAAATTATTATTTTTAATGGAAATTAGTAGAGGTAAAAACCAGCATTTTCACATCAATTATTTTGGCTCTTTTCAAAATAGTATATTTTAACCAAAATTTAACATCATTTACCATTCATAATGTTGTTATTTCAAGATGATGATGAAGAGGAAGAAAAGGTTCTTCTAGTTAGAAAAAGAAAGCAGCCTTCTGCTTCGATCTCACAACCAAGTGAAGGAGGACCCTCTACCAAAGAGGTTAAGGAGGATAAGGCTGAACCAGCCTTAAAGAAGAACCCAGAAACTGTCACTCAAGGGACCCCAAAGAAAGATCAAGGGGCAAAAGAAGAAAAAAGGAAGAAGAAAAATAATGAAGATCCCAGGCCAAAGGCCAATGTGAGGAAGAAATCAGCTCCCAAAAGGACTAAAGTGCACAAGGCACTCAAAATCTCCAGTGATAGTGGTGAGATCCCCAAATCCCAAGACACACTTGCAACAACGAAGGAAAATGTGATCGAAAAGGATCAACATATGGAAGTTGCAGAAGACAAAATTCTTGGGACTAAGGATGATCCTAAGCCACAATCAGAATCATTGATCAAAGATCAAGATGTTACCGATGAGATGAAGCAGGATGGCACGCAAAAGGGTGGAGATGCCCCCAACGCTGAGAAAGAAAATGACTCCCTCACTGGTCCTGAGGTCGAAGCTAAAGAGGTATACTTTGCTTTATTTTCTAACTTTAACTTTTCATATTATCCTTTAGTCTTAATTGATTTTTCTTTCTGTTTTACAGGATAAGTCGAAGGAGAATCCTACTGAAGAGGATAAACAGCCAATCTTCAAAGAGACACCAATCGAAAAGAAAGACGATGACAATCAGGACTCTCAAGATGATGGCAAGGTCGACTCAGGGCACTTCAATGAAGGAAATATGGGAGGAGGAGGACCTGAAGTTAACACTGAAGGTGATGACACTCAAGTTTTGCCCACTACTTCAAGTATAAAATACTCAATGCCCAGTATTTCCACAACATCAGGTCAAGCTAGTTCGACCCAAGAATCCCTGCATGATTCTGATGCTATGCCTGAAGCTGAAGCTGGTGGTCCAGACCTAGTCTCTGTTTCTTCGACCTCGAGGCTCTCTGCAAGTCTAGATGTGCAAGAGGAGGAGTTTA
Organism: Trifolium repens; assembly: GCA_030408175.1. Lineage (NCBI taxonomy): Eukaryota > Viridiplantae > Streptophyta > Magnoliopsida > Fabales > Fabaceae > Trifolium > Trifolium repens. The sequence goes on along the minus strand of CP125836.1, from coordinate 32,705,596 downwards.
CTACCATGCAGAAGTCTGACCCCGCTGGTACCCTCAAGCTCTTACTCTCAAAAAGACAAAGCCAACAAACCACTTCGAGTGAGCATGCCACTAGTGACTCTGCGCCTTCAAACTCAGATATAGATTTAAGGGTGCGGCAAGACTCTCTGCTGCTGAAGCTTACCACAACCTTCGTCCATGGAGATGTGCTAAAGCAAATCGAAGAGCAACCTGCCTGTGCCTACAACCATTTAGCGTTTCTGAAGAAGTTCCATAACCCCCTGACTGATGAAGACACTCTAGGGAAGGTTATCCAACTGAGCTTAATCGTTGATCAATATGCTAAAGCAGTACAAAAAAGATCTGACAATGATACAAGGCTAAGTACTCAACAGCAAGCCAAAGCCATGTTCTTTGAACGAGCTCAAAAAGCACATGTTGAAGTAGATAAGTTATCTCTTCAAGTGGTCGAAGGCAGCCCAGAGCTTAAAGAATGTGACAAAAATATTGCTCACTATAAGGAGCAAATTAAGCTCTTGGAAGAACAGATTGTTGGGTATAGGCGCAAAATCATTAATGAAGAAACCAAAAGAGCTCGAATCGAACAAGAAGCCAAGACTTCGACTCAAGAGCTGATTGATGCGCAAGGTAGAGAAGGACTTCAAGCTTTCGGTTCAGCAGAAGTTGTTGCTGAAGAGATCAAGTCTTTGGAGAGCTCAAATCGCGTGGTCGAAAAGGAGCTGGCCACTTTGAAAAGAATATATGCTGATTGCACTAGGGACTTGTAATTTTCTTAGTTTATTGCCCTTTCGAACAATTGCTGGTATTCGATCTTGCTTGGATTTTTATTTGTAACTTTTGAACAAAGTCCATATTTTGTGGCAACCTGTAAATTTTAATTGCCATTTTGCTTTTATGTTTAAGTATTATTCTGTTCTTATTTTTACTTCGAGTAATGTAGGTTTATATTTTTTCAAATATTTTCCATTTATATCCAAAGTACGTTTTTCAAGAGTTAATTCCTCAATTTCGTAAGCACCATTTGAATAAACTTGAACAATCTTAAATGGTCCTTCCCAATTTGGGGACCACTTGCCTAAGACTCTATCTTTCTTATCCATAGGCAAAATTACTTTCCAAACTAATTCTCCAATACTAAAAGACTTAGACTTAACTTTTTTATTGTAAGCCTTAGATACCCTTTCTTTTTGTTTCGTTAAAACTTCCAAGGCATTAAGTCTTTCTTCATCCAAATCAACTAATTCATCTGACATAATTTGGTAATAATGGTCTAAAGGTATTTCCATTTGTCTTTGTACCCTTGCTGACTGCAAATGTATTTCAACTGGTAACACAACATCATGATCATAAGTCAGTCGAAAAGGGATAGTATTAGTTGATTCTTTAGGAGAATTCCTGCATGCCCATAATACTTGGTCTAGAGTTTTATGCCAATTTCTTGGCTTTTGGGCTATATGTTTCTTTACTAAATTAATAATAATCTTATTGGCTGCTTCGACTTGACCATTTGCTTGAGCATAATATGGTGTTGAAGTTAAGAGTCTAAAGCCAATTTCTTGGGCAAATTCCTGCATCTTTCGCCCAGTAAAAACTGAACCTTGATCAGTTGTAATTGTTTCAGGAATTCCAAACCTGTAGACTATATGATTTTGTATGAAATTAATTACTGCCTCTTGATCAACATTTGGTAGAGGGATGGCTTCAATCCATTTTGTGAAATAATCTATTCCAACTAAAATATAGCGTTGATTCTTTGATGAAGCAGGTTTAATTTCACCAATCAGGTCTAGAGCCCAACCCCTAAAGGGTCATGGTTTTACTATTGAATGCAGTTCACTTGCAGGCACATGCTGAATTCCTGAATGCCTTTGGCATTCTTGGCAACCCATGGCATATTCTATACAATCTTTTAGCATAGAAGGCCAATTCAGACCTTGTCGAAACAAAAACCATTTCATCTTATGTCCTGCTTGATGAGAACCACAAGTACCACTATGAACATCAGAGATTGCTATATATGCTCCTGTTTCATTAAGGCATTTTAACAAAATTCCTTCAGAAGTCTTTTTGAAGAGATCATTTTCAAAAATTATATAGCTTAAAGCCCTATATTTTATCTTTCGATCCACATTTCCTGTTGGATTCCTAAGATAATCCACTATAGGCTTTCTCCAATCATTATCTGACAAGTTGTCAATGGCAAAAATTTGAAAATTTTCAAGGGGATTTTCCATCTCACCATTGATTTGTGGTATAGTATCTGCCCCCACAAGTTTTGGCATTGACAATTGTTTAGAAATTGGTTCTTGTAAAACCATTTTATCTTTGATTTCGATCAATTGTGTAAATTTTTCTTTTGATATCTTGTATCCTGAAGCAATTTGAGCTAAGTCATTTGCTTCTTGATTTTCTAATCGAGGTACATGTTCAATATCTACATGATCGAAACAATCTAACAAAGAACTAGCTATAGCAAAGTATTTTGTTAAGTGTTCTTTAACACATTTGTATTCTTGTGTTAATTGTTTCAATACCAATTCAGAATCACCTCTTATCTTAACGTTCTTTGCCCCCAAGTCTTTTAATATTTCTAAACCTGTAATTAAAGCCTCATACTCAGCTTCATTATTAGAGCAAAGTCCGTTTATTTTGTATTTAAACTTAGTTGGAACTTTAGTAGGTGAAATTATTAGAATTCCAATTCCAGTTCCATGTTTATGTTTGAATCCGTCAAAATAGAGAATCCAAGGTTGAATATCCACATAATCTTGTGGCATTTCGACCAGAGAATGATCCACTATAAAATCAGCCACAATTTGACCTTTAACAGCCTTTAAAGGTTTATAAGTCAATGAATATTCAGTTAATGCTAGTGCCCATTTTCCAATTCTACTATGTAATATAGGTTTAGTTAGCATATGTTTAATAACATCGAAATGGGAATAGACATAAACATCAATAGGCTTTATGTAATGCTTGAGTTTTGTACAAGAGAAATATAAACAGAGACAAAGTTTTTCTATGGCAGTATATCTAGTTTCTGCATCATTTAAAACTCTACTAAGGTAATAAACTGCATTTTCTACGCCATTATCATCTTCTTGAGCCAACATGCTTCCTATTGTCTTATCAGACGCAGCAATATACAACTTTATAGCTTTATTTCTACTAGGAGGCATTAAAACTGGAGGCTTTATTAAATATTCTTTAATGTCGCCAAAAGCCTGTTGATGCTCCTCATTCCATTTGAATGAATCATCTTTCTTGAGTCGAAGTAGTGGTGAGAAAGCTTGAGCTTTTCCACTTAGATTCGAAATGAATCTCCTCAAGAAGTTGATTTTTCCCAGCAGAGATTGAAGTTGCTTTTTGGTCGAAGGAGGCTTTATCTCTAAGATAGCCTTTGTCTTGTTTTGGTTTATCTCAATGCCTTTTTTATGCACCACAAAACCAAGGAAATCTCCTGCATGCACACAAAAAGCACATTTTAATGGATTCATTTTTAATCCATGTTTCCTCATTCTTTCAAAAGATTGCCTAAGATATAGCAAATGGCTATCTTCAGAAGAGGATTTAATGATGATGTCATCAATATAAACTTGCATGAATGTATCTATAAAATCATGAAACATAGAATTCATTGCCCTTTGATAAGTGGCACCAACATTCTTTAACCCAAAAGGCATAACAACCCATTCATAAGTGCCCAAAGCACCAGGGCATCTGAATGCTATTTTAGATACATCTTCCTCAGCAATAAATATTTGGTTATAACCAAAATAACCATCTAACATGCTCAAGAATTCAAAGCCTGCTGCTGAATCTACTAACATTTCTGCCACAGGCATGGCATATTCATCTTTAGGTGTTGCATTGTTTAAGTCCCTAAAATCTATGCATACTCTGAGTGTACCATTCTTTTTAATAACAGGAACTATATTTGCTAACCATTCTACATACCTGGCAGCTCTGATGAATTTACTCTTCAGCAGCCTTTCGATCTCTTCCTTGATCTTGGACATGATTTCTGGTGCAAACCTTCTTGGCAATTGCTTCACTGGTTTCTTACCTGCCTTGATTGGTAGCTTAAGTTCGACCATTTCTCTACTGAGTCCAGGCATATCATCGTAATCCCAAGCAAAACAGTCACTAAATTCCTTGAGAAGTAGCACCAATTTTTCTTTCAAGTCTGGACTAATATTAGCACTAATGTAAGGTGGCCTTTTTACTGAGCCATTTCCAATGTCAATTTCCTCCAAAGGATCTTGAGCTTGCATCTTTGGAGTCTCATTTAGTGGATCTCTTTTGAACCCCAAGGGTTCTTCATCATAGATGTAATCAAGTCTTTGGGTTTGTGGCATAGGAGTGCCATTACTTTCGACCTTGGCTTCTGTAGCCATATTTTGGTGAACATCAGCTTCCAAAGCCGTATTTAATCTATTTTCGGCCATATAAGCCGTAATTCTGGCCCATGCATTGGACTCAGTCATAGTAATCTTCATATATATTCCACCCAGATGGTGGTATAACTCCATCTTCTGAGGATGCATCATCTATTTCCTCTCGTTCCCATATGAAGCCTTGGGTTGGGTGGAGTTTGACAGAATGAATCACATTATCAGAAGGTGTGAAAGCATTCTCTCTATCATAGCATGGCGCAATAGTTGCCAAATTCTTGTCAAAGGTTTGTTTAGTTATGGTGTCTACATCTGACATGTAGAAACTATGATCAGCTTCTATATTTTCTACATAACCATCTTCCCTCCAAAGTATCAACTTCTGGTGAAGGGTAGAAGGAACAACTCCTACTCCATGAATCCACTCTCTTCCTAAAAGTAGGTTGAAGTTTGCTTTGGATTCAACTACCAGGAACAAGGTTGGTCGAACTATGCTGCCCACTGCAACATCCACTTGAATTGCCCCCCTGGAATATCCTGTTTTGCCTTCATAGTTTGACAAAACAATATTGTGGGTTGACAAGTCACAGTCATATTTGCCAATTTTTGGCAACATGGACAAATGCATCAAATTGACAGCAGCGCCTCCATCTACCAGCACTTTGTTGATTCCAACCCCTCAACTTTTGCTCTGATGAAAAGAGGTTTGAGATGGTTTTTCATGCCTAAATCTGGCTTTTCGAATATAGCATGTTGCTCTTCGATGCAGCCATTATTCATGACATAGTAACATATTGGCTTTGGATCAGCCATATCTAATTGCTCGAAATCAGTTTCGAGTTCAGTTACTTCTAACTGAACATCATACTCTGATGGCAATATGGAAACCACACATATCACATCAAAGTCTAGCTCAGAATCCAGCAGATCATCATCTTCCATTTTGTTTTCCTCTATAGGAGGAAGGATCCTTTCTTTTGCTGGCCTTCTAGCCACTTCCTTGTATTGGCTTGTTTGAGAATTTTTTGAAGCCAATTTCTTCTGGCGTTGGAATCTACGCCATTGAATCCTTGTCATTGGATGCTTACCCTTATAATTGTTTCTATAAGAGTATTTATTAACATCCTCTGAGTAGCTTAGTTTGGTACCACTGGAGCCACCAACTTCCATTGCACCTTTGTTAAATTTTATGGTTCCTTGGTGCATCCAACGCTCCACAGGGATCAAACCAGAAGGATGGAAGGTAGGCCTTCGATCAACTTGAATCATGTTATTTGGTCGCGTCAGGATGCCTTTTCCTTTATCTTGATGTTGTTTTGGCTTTGCCCCCTGCCTGTTCGCTACAGGTTGGAACTTCATAAGGCCTGCAGTAGCCTCCTTATCACAAACAGCACTGCAACGGGCACAAAGCATCACCCCCTTGTTCTCCAATTTGCATCTGTTAAGAAAGTCGATTAAACCCTCTTCAGCACGAGGATAAACTACCTCCATCTTCTCGAAGTATTCCTCTTCAGGGATTTTTTCTATCTGTACTTCTGCAATCTCCATGGCTTCGACCATCATTATAGCCTGTGGTTCAGCATAGAGAGTGTCAGCATTTTGTGAAGGCTCCCCATCTGGCTTTGTGGCTTTGGATCTTTCACCAAATTTGAGTCTTCCCTCATTCAAAGCCTTTTGGACCAAGTCCCTGAAAAGTACACACTGTGAGGTTCTATGTCCAAGAAAATTATGATATTTACAATAACCTCTTTTCTTTCTCATATCTAATGGGGGTATTTTAACACCTTTTGGAACCACTATTTGGCCATCAGTAACCAATAAATAAAAAATCTCATCACATTTTGTTATATCAAAAGTGTAAGTTTTTGAAACATATTTATCATTTTTTGGTTCAACAAGATTTTTCCCATTTGAAGGTTTTAGAAGTTTACAAGTGTAAGGGGGACCAGGTTTTAATTCTGCTAAGTCTATTTCCCCTTGCTCAACATCCTCATAAGATATATCATACTCTTGGTCGCTATCATGTGTTTCTACATAAGCAACTTTTTATTTCTTATGATACTTAGAATTTCTAGCCTTTTCTGCCTTCAAGTGTTCGACCTGTCGAACTCTATCAGCTAATTGGGCCATATCTCTTAGATGTTGAGTATCTAACTTCTTTCTGATCGAATAATCTAGGCCACCAGCAGCCATTTCGACCAATTCATGTTCAGGCACCTGACTGAAACATCTAGCCTTAAGTAAGCGGAATCTATTCAAGTAATCATCCACAGACTCAGGAGTTTTGCGCCTGACACTTGCTAATTCTTTGAGACTTATTTTAGATTGTCCCATGTAGAATTGTTCATGGAACACTCTCTCCAATTGATTCCAATTGAAAATTGAATGTGGAGGGAGAGTAGTGAACCATGTAAAAGCATTTTTTGTTAGAGAATTTGGAAAATACTTCATTCTTAAATTCTCATTATTTGCTAGATCTCCTGCCTCAGTCAAATATCTTGCTATATGTTCAACAGTAGATTCGCTAGTATCACCAGCAAATTTGGTAAATTTTTGGATTTTATAACTCCTTGGTAATTCTGTTTGAAGCACATATTCTGATAAGGCAGATACAAAATGAGGCCTGTGCATGCCTATGTTCAAACCATTTTGTGCCAGGATGGTTTCGACCAAGTTTGCTATGTTATTTTGTCCAGCAAAGTTATTGTTTTGGACATTTCTAACTACATCATCAGCATTTTGGTTCCTATTTACCAAGACAATTCCAGGATTTGGTTCGACCTGATGCAAAGCCTGTGGCTGCATTTGTTGTTCGACCGCTGGTACAGGTTGTTGGACTTGGTTTACAGGATTAGCCATGTTAATTGGTGCAGGCACAACGGCATTATTTGGTGCTTGTGCAATTTACAAAGGCACTACATTTTGAATTTGGGGCACTTGTTGATTAGGGACTTGAGGAGCCCCAAAGAAATCAGCAATTCTCCTCATTTGATTGGCCAACAATTGGTAACTCTGATTTGTATTTTGTATTAATGGGTTAAATACTGTACCAATTTGTTGTGTTAACATATTGACCATGTCATGATTGCTTTCATCCATTTGTTGCCTCAAAGCATTCAAGGCAGCATTGGTTAATGAAGGGTTAACGTTTCGAGTAGCAGAACCAGATACTATCTGATTATTAGGAACAAACACACCTGGTGCTGACTCTGTGAATAATGATGCACTTGTTTGCAAACCCTGCATCATACTGGTAGGCATACCATATGGGTAATTCCTACTGGTGCCTTGACCCACATATTGGGAAAAAGGCAGTGAGAAAGTAGACGAACCAACCCCACTCCCATTAACATTTGACCTATTTGGGGAGAAATTTCCCTCCATAGCATGAGACAACGTCAAGATGGGTTCTGTAGTGGTCGAAGGTACCACTGTAGACGTTGGCATTGTCATTGTGGCACTTACCACAGTAGATGTTGGGGCAGAAACTGTTGCCCTCGAGGCGTTGGGTATAATCTCACTTATTACGGGAGAGACTATAGCCTCAGAACCGCTCGAAACGTATGTGGGAAGTTGGTTATTGTTATTGGAGAATACTGTAGCTTTAGATGGTTATGAAGATTTGAGATTGGTCGAACGGAGAAGGGTATGCTTGTGGTGATTCAAAATTATGTGAAATGAGAGAGTATTTGGATTGTGTGCGGCGAATTAAAGATGTTGTTTTGATTTAGCAAGTTATTGGTCATGGTGGTTTGGGAACCAACTCTAGACAGTTGTTGGACTAGAAAGTTGCAAAGTAGTATATTTATGATACAGGCCTGATTGGAGTTTTGTAGAGGTTATGACATCGATGCGTTAGTCGTAAAGGGAGGTTAGTCATGGAAAGAATGTGTTCACAATAAGTGTGGCTAGTGGTGTTTCTAGCCGAACTCGTAGAGAAAATGTTCCATTGTTTGGTTGTCTTTCATTTGATGAATTCATCTTCAAAGAGGAGAAAGAGTGATGGAGATGAAATGGTTTGTGGATCTGTTTCTGGGTCTAGAAAAGAATGAGGATTTAGAGAGAAGCCCATGAAGATGTGGCTTATGCCAATTGAAGATTGGCGAAGGGATTTGTCTCACACCTAATTTTGGAAATAAGAAGGATAAGAAATTGTCTAATGGCAAGTTGATGGAAGCTTGTAGAGCTTTGGTTCATTGTAGTGGTTACAATGAAGAGAGACGTGGTAGGATGGAAATCGGTAGTGAGTAAGTATAAGGGATTCGGATGTTGTCAACAAGGATGGTTAGACAATAGTAATGTGAGGAATGCCCTAAGAGTTATTTTGAAGGTAGGTACCTCGACGAGAGTGGTGATGTTCGGAGTGTTTAGGAATGGTCAGGGTGACCAACTCTTTTGAGTAAGAGAGGATGTTATTGTAAGAGAAAAAGGAACTCAGGAGAGTTCAGGAATAGAATGAGAATACGTTGTGAAGAGAATGTGCGCCGACGATGGCCGTCGACGAGGATAAACGTTTGTTTAAGGCACGCGAGATTCGTCTAAGTGCCATTTTGTTTAACGTATAAGGAACCGATTCTGGGGAATTGGAGATTTGGATAAGGGAGTCCAAGAGAAGTAGATGGTTTAGTTTGGCAAGTGTCAGGACTATGAGGAGTGTAATTACCAAACCGGAGGTTGGGGTGGTATTATTTAAGCCGTGATTGGAAATAGATCCGTATGTGAGCAGACGGTTCGGCATATTCATTGAGTCGCGGACTGATGGATAGTGGTAAGGTGGGAAAATCTTCTAGAAGAGAAGACAACTTGTTTGGGATGAAATAGTTTTGGTGATAATTGCCGTGGTGACACTGTACTACTATTGGATGATACTCCACGGATACTTCAAGAGTGGGAGCATGAGAGCTTATACGACATGCGGTGAGCGTTGTGTCTTACGACTTTAATCTTGTATTCGTAAGAGATCGAGGGAAACGTGTGGGAAAACCTCGAAGGAAGTATTGGACCATTGTGCCTCGGAGGACCTTGAGCACAAGTGGAATGAAGTATCACTTAAGTTGGGTAAAAAAAATGGTCTAAGACACCATCATGATTGTTGGCTATCTGTTAACAAATTGAGGAACTGATCACCATTAATCTCTTGTTAATAATAGACGGAATCATGTTGACTGGAATTGACTAGTTTTGCTAGCTTTGGTGGTGCCAGAAAGTTTCGGTGTTTCTTTTTGGAGGGTAGCCAGTCACTGCTGCGCGTGAACCGAGTGGTTTAGGCTACGTCGCGGAGGCAAAAGAAGTGACTTTGGAAATTTTGTGTGTGGACCCTAGGATATTTGAGGAACTCGAGGTTGTGAACCTCTGTTGTGAGGTTAATTTTTGAGTGGTGAACTCGTTGAGAGTGGCGGTTGAAGCACGGTTGTGCCAGTGTGTTGGTGAGAGTATCTGTGTGACTTCACCCGGTGTTAGCGTCTGTGTGGCAACACCTAATCCGAGGGATTTTGTTGAGTTGGTGATGGTAATAACTAGTTCAGTTGTTACTCTTACCTTTAGTTTCGAGGACGAAACTTCTTTTTGGAGGGTAGAAATGTAAGACCCAAGATTTCATTGTACAGTTTTTCTAAGGAACTTTAGTGTCGGCTAAGTTTTTAGGGTTTTTGGTGGAGCGGTTTTGTGAGTATCGTCGCAATTATAGGTTTTTGCTGTAATGGAGCCTGTTTTGTGCTCGTGCGTTGTGAAGACACAGACTTTTGTCCTGTAATCCTCTTTGGTTAATACGAAGGTTACTGTACATTCAGTTTAACGAGTTTTGGATTATTCTTGTTTTTGGATAAACGAGTATGAATTTTACCCGCTGTTGGAAATTTTTACGGCTTCTGAATTTCGTAGAAATTTAGATGGAGGTTTTATATATCGGCGTGAGTTAGGATATGTGGTCAGAATATTTTTGGGAGCTAAGGAAATAAATTTCAGTCGGAGAATAAAGTTTAGCGATAATATTTGGAAACGGTTTACGACGGACGTTCATTGGTTAGATTTTATATTTTTGAGATTTCCGTCCGTTAGCGAGGTGCGACTCGCCGAGAGCAAACGCGATGAGCTGAGTAGCGTAAAGTGGATATTTGTTCAAAAAGCAATCATGAGTTAATTTGATCCAAAGGCTAGGGTTTAGTCTTGCAAGTTTTGCTTTGATCCAAAGGCCTAGATTGCTCAAGAGTTTGTTAAATAGTAAGGAGGTTTAGGCTTGAGACTTAGAAGCAAAAAAATCACAAAAACTACTCCCTCCCCTCTCATTCTCTCGGCCGAACTCCCTCTCCCTTCACTCATCCATTCAAAATTTCATTTCTCAAGCTTGGATCATTAATTTGCCAAGGAATCTTCTTCACTTAAGGTAACTAACCTCTTCTCTTCCTTATCTAGCCATGAAATTCCTAGATTTTTGGATTTTTGAGGATTATGTTCTTGAGAGAAAAATTTTGAGAATTTAGTTTTAATTAGTTTTGATTCCATAGAAGTGTTCTTGAGAGTTCCTTAGTACACTTGAGTGAAGCATGAGAAGTTTCCATGGTTGGTTTATGTTTTCACAAAATTTTTAGTTAGGGTTTAAAGAAATTTTTTGAAAAAGATCATAAACTTGGATTGTGTTGTATGATTTTGGTTTTGAAGTTAGTTTTGAGCTTTTTGACAAAATGGATTGGTGATTATGAAATTTGTTTTGAAAAATAAGAAAAAAATTATTCTCGTGTTCTTGAGCGACTCGAAGAACATGATTTAGAAAAAATTTATTTCGAGTTTCAAAAGGAGTCGGGTACACGATCGAATATCGTTACAAACTAATGTATGTGGGCTAGGGTTTCAAATGAAAAAAAATGTGTGGGGTTGCCCTTTTTGCCTCAAATGGTCGTGGCACCCATATAGGGTTCGAGGAATCGAATTTCGAAAATTGTTTAGAGGCAAATAGCTTCCCATGATCATTGTTTAAATTGTGTGATTGGTTATGGGATGTTTTGAAAAGAAAATGATCACTTGCCTTAAGAAAAACCTTATTTGAGATTTCTCGAAATTTTGCGATTCGACTCTATAATTTCTAAATCGTTTTGATAAGTGCTAGTTAGGTATTATGGGATATTACCATGCATTTAGAAGTGAAAAATTTTGTGTGGAAGGGTGTTTTCAAAAAAATTTGGCCGTGGCCTTTTAGTGGTGAGGGAGAAATTCCAAAATTTTTTCTAAGTCCACAATTGTGTGAAAATTGTGTATGTGTTGGATAATCTTAGTTTTGAGGAAAAATGAGTATAGGAAAGGTTGTTAGGAAGAAAAAAATTGTGTAACTTGTAACGCAAGAAAACTTCGATTTTTCATAAAAATATTTTTGAAAAGTTTTAGTTGTGTTTCAAATGGTTTTGTTGTGTGTGAAACAAGTCCTTGAAGTGGAAAATCCAAAATGGTTTTAGTTTATGATTTGAAAACAAAATGATTTTCGTGTTATAAAAATAGTACAATTAACTTCGTGAATTTTTAAACACTATGAGAATAACCTGAAATCATTGAGGGATAGCTTTAGAAAGTACTTTAGACCCCTCTGGAGCTTTGAGAGCAGGTTTCGTTTCGATAGGATAATCGAGGAGTATTTTACTGATTGTACGCTGCTTAACTTTTAGGTAGCGCGTATAATAGTTTAGACGAGAAAGAGATTAAGGAAAGCTTGCTGAGGTAAGGGCACCTTTATTTTTCCGTCTTATATGTGTATGCTTGGTTTTGGATTGTGTGAATGTTTGGCATGATTATATTATGTATTCTCGTGATGAGAAGGTGTTTTGTATCGCATGTGTGGTTTACATATGTTTGAGAATATATGTATGAATATGTGATTGGCGTGCATATGATTTTGAAAATATATGTACATATTATGATTGGTTTTTACATACGCTTGAGAGGTATGTATTTGTTGCATTAGCATATATGGGGAATCGTATGCTCATGCATTCATTGTTAACGGGAACGGACCACGGGGTGTGATTAACGGGAATGGATCCACCTTAATCCTTCGGGATTTATTGAGTCCAATATGTGGTTAACGGGAATGGACCACGGAGTGTGATTAACGGGAATGGATCCACTCTAATCCTTCGGGATTGTATTGATTCTAGTAGGAGGTGTTATCCCACCTGAACCTACGACTCTCTGCGGAGAGGTAAAATTCTGGAATTCATGCATGTGAAAAAGACCCGGGTAGGGTGATCACAATCATTTAGAGTCTTCATTGATAGGCTGGTGTGCATTTCAATACTGTGTGCAAGTACATGAACTGCTAAGTGTTTATTCGCTTTTATATATACATGCTATTTGCTGTTGTGTTATGTGTGGTGACCCTTGCAACATTTCATTTGCGGGCTCCTCCCACCCCAGATGATGCTGTAGGTCGCGAGAGCGGCGGCTGCTCAGGGCCCAGTGAACTCGTGTCGGAGCTATAGTTTAGAATTAGACTCTGTGCCGGTGTGTTTGTACATCGTGCCTTTGGGCTAGACATAGGTTTCTATCTTGGTTTGTTTTGGGTTGTAGTGCTTGGAGTAATTTGAATACTTAGACTTGGACTGTAATTATTCAGGAACACACTTTGCTTGTCGAAGCACCTTATGGTAATGAGTTCTTTTGTATGTTTAATGCCGGCTCTCACTGTTTGTATGCGCGCTCTGTTTTGTTTTTAAAAAAAAAAGTGCCTACTTTTGGGCCTTTGAAAAACGGGGTGTTACATTGTGGTATCAGAGCCCGACTTTAAATCTTCAAAGGGAAAGTGTGCACTTGAGTCGTTAGTCCAGAGTCGGTTAGAACATAGCTAGATGTTGTGTTAGTTCTAGCGGTTGTTTTTGTTGTGTTGTGGGTTATGTGGTTGGTTGTTTTGAGTCTAGCATGGGATATGCTTAGACACTGGTTTGTGTCTTACTGAGGTAATGCAGGGAGTGAGGCTTCAGTAAGTAGAATTGTGAAACCCCCGAGCCTTGGTCGAATTTAGTCGACAAGTGTCTCTAAATTCCTTTGCTGCGGCAGTCCGAAGATGACAGACTTGAGCGAACAAGAACTACAAGTGCTTCTTGAAAGTAATATAATGGATGGGAAGTGGCGTTGTATGTTGCCACTCAGAGGTGCTGGTTATGGACGAGTGAACGTCAATTGATAAAGGATTTTAAGTAAGGATCAGATTGGGACGACCTTTTGAAGATGATATTGGATGTCCGTCTGGTGAGTTCAGACGGGACTTGATGAAGTCGTTCAGTTGTCAAGAGGATGCAACCACTGTAGAATGGTGGAACATGCAGAGATGTCAGTTGGATTTAATTACAATGATTGGATAATAATTGAGGCAACTTGAATTGGAATTAAAGGACGTTGTGCGTCCAGAGTAAGGAAACCTGGTGGGGTTATACGGCATTTATGCGAACGATGGGTACCTTAAGGGTTTAATTCAAGTGTGTGAGATAAATTAGATTCGAAACTAAGATTAGTAAGGATGAATCTGGTGATGATTGAAGGTAGGAGACCAAGTATCACGTTGATAAGTGACAATCTATACATAGTTCGGGAGATAGTAAATGTAGATGTCGATGTGAGATACAACGATAGGTAATTGATTGTTGAATAAAGTTGGAAGTGGAGAGATATTTAGGTAAAGAACGAGGAGTTCAACCTTTGAAAGTGAGTTGCATATCACTGATAGGTGATAATAGAGGTGTTTATTATGGAAATGTCCAGATAATTGTAGCAGTGTAAGCTAGAATTGTTAACTATTGGCAAGTAAACCATAAGAGAAAGTAAACTGGTTTAGCAGTTTGAGGAGATTAGTCAAGATTGAGTAGAGATCCTGTGTGGATGCGCATATAAGTTAACGATTTTGATCGACCAAGATGGTTGAAGGACCAAGTAGCAGCTTGAATTTATGATACCATAAGAGTTGAGGTGGGCAAGTTTTGAATAAATTCAAGTTATGGACGAGAATTTTTGGATATTTTCTAAGAATGTTGTGTTTGAGTAGAAAAGGAGTCCGTTAGTAAGAATACTAAGACAATGAAAGTTGATAGTTGGAAGGACTTTTATTGTATATTAGGATTAAACGGATGGTATGACAAGTAATTGTAGTTCTTGAGCAGTAAATTCAAGAGTTTGATTTGGGTATCGAACGTACTAAGGATAAAATCATAGCGAAGTGTCGTGCGTTGGTAGATATTTTTGATAAGTCGAGCATTAAGATTTGAGATGAATGTTTAATGGCTTGATGGATGAGTAAGACGAGTCGATTGATAAGTGAATTGCAGTGACCTTTTAAGGACGAGTTAGAAGTGAATAAGAAAACGATGAGTGAATAGATGTAAGAATATGATTGGCCAGAACTTGAGATCTGGGAATTGATTCCCTAGTGGGAACAAACCTTATGACTTTAGAATAGTCACGATGATGAAGGACCAGTCGAATGGAGAGGAGATACTTAATGGGAACTTGAGGAATTAATCATTTGGAGCGTTTGATTACGACACGTACATTAGTTGACACCGTAAGGGAAGTTAGAGATGGATAAATCCAGTTAATGAATGGATGTGTCAGGTTGGATAGCGAGAACGTATGTGGGAAGTTGGTTATTGTTATTGGAGAATACTGTAGCTTTAGATGGTTATGAAGATTTGAGATTGGTCGAACGGAGAAGGGTATGCTTGTGGTGATTCAAAATTATGTGAAATGAGAGAGTATTTGGATTGTGTGCGGCGAATTAAAGATGTTGTTTTGATTTAGCAAGTTATTGGTCATGGTGGTTTGGGAACCAACTCTAGACAGTTGTTGGACTAGAAAGTTGCAAAGTAGTAGATTTATGATACAGGCCTGATTGGAGTTTTGTAGAGGTTATGACATCGATGCGTTAGTCGTAAAGGGAGGTTAGTCATGGAAAGAATGTGTTCACAATAAGTGTGGCTAGTGGTGTTTCTAGCCGAACTCGTAGAGAAAATGTTCCATTGTTTGGTTGTCTTTCATTTGATGAATTCATCTTCAAAGAGGAGAAAGAGTGATGGAGATGAAATGGTTTGTGGATCTGTTTCTGGGTCTAGAAAAGAATGAGGATTTAGAGAGAAGCCCATGAAGATGTGGCTTATGCCAATTGAAGATTGGCGAAGGGATTTGTCTCACACCTAATTTTGGAAATAAGAAGGATAAGAAATTGTCTAATGGCAAGTTGATGGAAGCTTGTAGAGCTTTGGTTCATTGTAGTGGTTACAATGAAGAGAGACGTGGTAGGATGGAAATCGTAGTGAGTAAGTATAAGGGATTCGGATGTTGTCAACAAGGATGGTTAGACAATAGTAATGTGAGGAATGCCCTAAGAGTTATTTTGAAGGTAGGTACCTCGACGAGAGTGGTGATGTTCGGAGTGTTTAGGAATGGTCAGGGTGACCAACTCTTTTGAGTAAGAGAGGATGTTATTGTAAGAGAAAAAGGAACTCAGGAGAGTTCAGGAATAGAATGAGAATACGTTGTGAAGAGAATGTGCGCCGACGATGGCCGTCGACGAGGATAAACGTTTGTTTAAGGCACGCGAGATTCGTCTAAGTGCCATTTTGTTTAACGTATAAGGAACCGATTCTGGGGAATTGGAGATTTGGATAAGGGAGTCCAAGAGAAGTAGATGGTTTAGTTTGGCAAGTGTCAGGACTATGAGGAGTGTAATTACCAAACCGGAGGTTGGGGTGGTATTATTTAAGCCGTGATTGGAAATAGATCCGTATGTGAGCAGACGGTTCGGCATATTCATTGAGTCGCGGACTGATGGATAGTGGTAAGGTGGGAAAATCTTCTAGAAGAGAAGACAACTTGTTTGGGATGAAATAGTTTTGGTGATAATTGCCGTGGTGGCACTGTACTACTATTGGATGATACTCCACGGATACTTCAAGAGTGGGAGCATGAGAGCTTATACGACATGCGGTGAGCGTTGTGTCTTACGACTTTAATCTTGTATTCGTAAGAGATCGAGGGAAACGTGTGGGAAAACCTCGAAGGAAGTATTGGACCATTGTGCCTCGGAGGACCTTGAGCACAAGTGGAATGAAGTATCACTTAAGTTGGGTAAAAAAAATGGTCTAAGACACCTTCATGATTGTTGGCTATCTGTTAACAAATTGAGGAACTGATCACCGTTAATCTCTTGTTAATAATAGACGGAATCATGTTGACTGGAATTGACTAGTTTTGCTAGCTTTGGTGGTGCCAGAAAGTTTCGGTGTTTCTTTTTGGAGGGTAGCCAGTCACTGCTGCGCGTGAACCGAGTGGTTTAGGCTACGTCGCGGAGGCAAAAGAAGTGACTTTGGAAATTTTGTGTGTGGACCCTAGGATATTTGAGGAACTCGAGGTTGTGAACCTCTGTTGTGAGGTTAATTTTTGAGTGGTGAACTCGTTGAGAGTGGCGGTTGAAGCACGGTTGTGCCAGTGTGTTGGTGAGAGTATCTGTGTGACTTCACCCGGTGTTAGCGTCTGTGTGGCAACACCTAATCCGAGGGATTTTGTTGAGTTGGTGATGGTAATAACTAGTTGAGTTGTTACTCTTACCTTTAGTTTCGAGGACGAAACTTCTTTTTGGAGGGTAGAAATGTAAGACCCAAGATTTCATTGTACAGTTTTTCTAAGGAACTTTAGTGTCGGCTAAGTTTTTAGGGTTTTTGGTGGAGCGGTTTTGTGAGTATCGTCGCAATTATAGATTTTTGCTGTAATGGAGCCTGTTTTGTGCTCGTGCGTTGTGAAGACACAGACTTTTGTCCTGTAATCCTCTTTGGTTAATACGAAGGTTACTGTACATTCAGTTTAACGAGTTTTGGATTATTCTTGTTTTTGGATAAACGAGTATGAATTTTACCCGCTGTTGGAAATTTTTACGGCTTCTGAATTTCGTAGAAATTTAGATGGAGGTTTTATATATCGGCGTGAGTTAGGATATGTGGTCAGAATATTTTTGGGAGCTAAGGAAATAAATTTCAGTCGGAGAATAAAGTTTAGCGATAATATTTGGAAACGGTTTACGACGGACGTTCATTGGTTAGATTTTATATTTTTGAGATTTCCGTCCGTTAGCGAGGTGCGACTCGCCGAGAGCAAACGCGATGAGCTGAGTAGCGTAAAGTGGATATTTGTTCAAAAAGCAATCATGAGTTAATTTGATCCAAAGGCTAGGGTTTAGTCTTGCAAGTTTTGCTTTGATCCAAAGGCCTAGATTGCTCAAGAGTTTGTTAAATAGTAAGGAGGTTTAGGCTTGAGACTTAGAAGCAAAAAAATCACAAAAACTACTCCCTCCCCTCTCATTCTCTCGGCCGAACTCCCTCTCCCTTCACTCATCCATTCAAAATTTCATTTCTCAAGCTTGGATCATTAATTTGCCAAGGAATCTTCTTCACTTAAGGTAACTAACCTCTTCTCTTCCTTATCTAGCCATGAAATTCCTAGATTTTTGGATTTTTGAGGATTATGTTCTTGAGAGAAAAATTTTGAGAATTTAGTTTTAATTAGTTTTGATTCCATAGAAGTGTTCTTGAGAGTTCCTTAGTACACTTGAGTGAAGCATGAGAAGTTTCCATGGTTGGTTTATGTTTTCACAAAATTTTTAGTTAGGGTTTAAAGAAATTTTTTGAAAAAGATCATAAACTTGGATTGTGTTGTATGATTTTGGTTTTGAAGTTAGTTTTGAGCTTTTTGACAAAATGGATTGGTGATTATGAAATTTGTTTTGAAAAATAAGAAAAAAATTATTCTCGTGTTCTTGAGCGACTCGAAGAACATGATTTAGAAAAAATTTATTTCGAGTTTCAAAAGGAGTCGGGTACACGATCGAATATCGTTACAAACTAATGTATGTGGGCTAGGGTTTCAAATGAAAAAAAATGTGTGGGGTTGCCCTTTTTGCCTCAAATGGTCGTGGCACCCATATAGGGTTCGAGGAATCGAATTTCGAAAATTGTTTAGAGGCAAATAGCTTCCCATGATCATTGTTTAAATTGTGTGATTGGTTATGGGATGTTTTGAAAAGAAAATGATCACTTGCCTTAAGAAAAACCTTATTTGAGATTTCTCGAAATTTTGCGATTCGACTCTATAATTTCTAAATCGTTTTGATAAATGCTAGTTAGGTATTATGGGATATTACCATGCATTTAGAAGTGAAAAATTTTGTGTGGAAGGGTGTTTTCAAAAAAATTTGGCCGTGGCCTTTTAGTGGTGAGGGAGAAATTCCAAAATTTTTTCTAAGTCCACAATTGTGTGAAAATTGTGTATGTGTTGGATAATCTTAGTTTTGAGGAAAAATGAGTATAGGAAAGGTTGTTAGGAAGAAAAAAATTGTGTAACTTGTAACGCAAGAAAACTTCGATTTTTCATAAAAATATTTTTGAAAAGTTTTAGTTGTGTTTCAAATGGTTTTGTTGTGTGTGAAACAAGTCCTTGAAGTGGAAAATCCAAAATGGTTTTAGTTTATGATTTGAAAACAAAATGATTTTCGTGTTATAAAAATAGTACAATTAACTTCGTGAATTTTTAAACACTATGAGAATAACCTGAAATCATTGAGGGATAGCTTTAGAAAGTACTTTAGACCCCTCTGGAGCTTTTAGAGCAGGTTTCGTTTCGATAGGATAATCGAGGAGTATTTTACTGATTGTACGCTGCTTAACTTTTAGGTAGCGCGTATAATAGTTTAGACGAGAAAGAGATTAAGGAAAGCTTGCTGAGGTAAGGGCACCTTTATTTTTCCGTCTTATATGTGTATGCTTGGTTTTGGATTGTGTGAATGTTTGGCATGATTATATTATGTATTCTCGTGATGAGAAGGTGTTTTGTATCGCATGTGTGGTTTACATATGTTTGAGAATATATGTATGAATATGTGATTGGCGTGCATATGATTTTGAAAATATATGTACATATTATGATTGGTTTTTACATACGCTTGAGAGGTATGTATTTGTTACATTAGCATATATGGGGAATCGTATGCTCATGCATTCATTGTTAACGGGAACGGACCACGGGGTGTGATTAACGGGAATGGATCCACCTTAATCCTTCGGGATTTATTGAGTCCAATATGTGGTTAACGGGAATGGACCACGGAGTGTGATTAACGGGAATGGATCCACTCTAATCCTTCGGGATTGTATTGATTCTAGTAGGAGGTGTTATCCCACCTGAACCTACGACTCTCTGCGGAGAGGTAAAATTCCGGAATTCATGCATGTGAAAAAGACCCGGGTAGGGTGATCACAATCATTTAGAGTCTGCATTGATAGGCTGGTGTGCATTTCAATACTGTGTGCAAGTACATGAACTGCTAAGTGTTTATTCGCTTTTATATATACATGCTATTTGCTGTTGTGTTATGTGTGGTGACCCTTGCAACATTTCATTTGCGGGCTCCTCCCACCCCAGATGATGCTGTAGGTCGCGAGAGCGGCGGCTGCTCAGGGCCCAGTGAACTCGTGTCGGAGCTATAGTTTAGAATTAGACTCTGTGCCGGTGTGTTTGTACATCGTGCCTTTGGGCTAGACATAGGTTTCTATCTTGGTTTGTTTTGGGTTGTAGTGCTTGGAGTAATTTGAATACTTAGACTTGGACTGTAATTATTCAGGAACACACTTTGCTTGTCGAAGCACCTTATGGTAATGAGTTCTTTTGTATGTTTAATGCCGGCTCTCACTGTTTGTATGCGCGCTCTGTTTTGTTTTTAAAAAAAAAAGTGCCTACTTTTGGGCCTTTGAAAAACGGGGTGTTACATTGTGGTATCAGAGCCCGACTTTAAATCTTCAAAGGGAAAGTGTGCACTTGAGTCGTTAGTCCAGAGTCGGTTAGAACATAGCTAGATGTTGTGTTAGTTCTAGCGGTTGTTTTTGTTGTGTTGTGGGTTATGTGGTTGGTTGTTTTGAGTCTAGCATGGGATATGCTTAGACACTGGTTTGTGTCTTACTGAGGTAATGCAGGGAGTGAGGCTTCAGTAAGTAGAATTGTGAAACCCCCGAGCCTTGGTCGAATTTAGTCGACAAGTGTCTCTAAATTCCTTTGCTGCGGCAGTCCGAAGATGACAGACTTGAGCGAACAAGAACTACAAGTGCTTCTTGAAAGTAATATAATGGATGGGAAGTGGCGTTGTATGTTGCCACTCAGAGGTGCTGGTTATGGACGAGTGAACGTCAATTGATAAAGGATTTTAAGTAAGGATCAGATTGGGACGACCTTTTGAAGATGATATTGGATGTCCGTCTGGTGAGTTCAGACGGGACTTGATGAAGTCGTTCAGTTGTCAAGAGGATGCAACCACTGTAGAATGGTGGAACATGCAGAGATGTCAGTTGGATTTAATTACAATGATTGGATAATAATTGAGGCAACTTGAATTGGAATTAAAGGACGTTGTGCGTCCAGAGTAAGGAAACCTGGTGGGGTTATACGGCATTTATGCGAACGATGGGTACCTTAAGGGTTTAATTCAAGTGTGTGAGATAAATTAGATT
This sequence comes from Trifolium repens, assembly GCA_030408175.1. Taxonomy (NCBI): domain Eukaryota; kingdom Viridiplantae; phylum Streptophyta; class Magnoliopsida; order Fabales; family Fabaceae; genus Trifolium; species Trifolium repens. The sequence goes on along the minus strand of CP125836.1, from coordinate 32,684,682 downwards.
CGAAACTAAGATTAGTAAGGATGAATCTTGTGATGATTGAAGGTAGGAGACCAAGTATCACGTTGATAAGTAACAATCTATACATAGTTCGGGAGATAGTAAATGTAGATGTCGATGTGAGATACAACGATAGGTAATTGATTGTTGAATAAAGTTGGAAGTGGAGAGATATTTAGGTAAAGAACGAGGAGTTCAACCTTTGAAAGTGAGTTGCATATCACTGATAGGTGATAATAGAGGTGTTTATTATGGAAATGTCCAGATAATTGTAGCAGTGTAAGCTAGAATTGTTAACTATTGGCAAGTAAACCATAAGAGAAAGTAAACTGGTTTAGCAGTTTGAGGAGATTAGTCAAGATTGAGTAGAGATCCTGTGTGGATGCGCATATAAGTTAACGATTTTGATCGACCAAGATGGTTGAAGGACCAAGTAGCAGCTTGAATTTATGATACCATAAGAGTTGAGGTGGGCAAGTTTTGAATAAATTCAAGTTATGGACGAGAATTTTTGGATATTTTCTAAGAATGTTGTGTTTGAGTAGAAAAGGAGTCCGTTAGTAAGAATACTAAGACAATGAAAGTTGATAGTTGGAAGGACTTTTATTGTATATTAGGATTAAACGGATGGTATGACAAGTAATTGTAGTTCTTGAGCAGTAAATTCAAGAGTTTGATTTGGGTATCGAACGTACTAAGGATAAAATCATAGCGAAGTGTCGTGCGTTGGTAGATATTTTTGATAAGTCGAGCATTAAGATTTGAGATGAATGTTTAATGGCTTGATGGATGAGTAAGACGAGTCGATTGATAAGTGAATTGCAGTGACCTTTTAAGGACGAGTTAGAAGTGAATAAGAAAACGATGAGTGAATAGATGTAAGAATATGATTGGCCAGAACTTGAGATCTGGGAATTGATTCCCTAGTGGGAACAAACCTTATGACTTTAGAATAGTCACGATGATGAAGGACCAGTCGAATGGAGAGGAGATACTTAATGGGAACTTGAGGAATTAATCATTTGGAGCGTTTGATTACGACACGTACATTAGTTGACACCGTAAGGGAAGTTAGAGATGGATAAATCCAGTTAATGAATGGATGTGTCAGGTTGGATAGCGAGAACGTATGTGGGAAGTTGGTTATTGTTATTGGAGAATACTGTAGCTTTAGATGGTTATGAAGATTTGAGATTGGTCGAACGGAGAAGGGTATGCTTGTGGTGATTCAAAATTATGTGAAATGAGAGAGTATTTGGATTGTGTGCGGCGAATTAAAGATGTTGTTTTGATTTAGCAAGTTATTGGTCATGGTGGTTTGGGAACCAACTCTAGACAGTTGTTGGACTAGAAAGTTGCAAAGTAGTAGATTTATGATACAGGCCTGATTGGAGTTTTGTAGAGGTTATGACATCGATGCGTTAGTCGTAAAGGGAGGTTAGTCATGGAAAGAATGTGTTCACAATAAGTGTGGCTAGTGGTGTTTCTAGCCGAACTCGTAGAGAAAATGTTCCATTGTTTGGTTGTCTTTCATTTGATGAATTCATCTTCAAAGAGGAGAAAGAGTGATGGAGATGAAATGGTTTGTGGATCTGTTTCTGGGTCTAGAAAAGAATGAGGATTTAGAGAGAAGCCCATGAAGATGTGGCTTATGCCAATTGAAGATTGGCGAAGGGATTTGTCTCACACCTAATTTTGGAAATAAGAAGGATAAGAAATTGTCTAATGGCAAGTTGATGGAAGCTTGTAGAGCTTTGGTTCATTGTAGTGGTTACAATGAAGAGAGACGTGGTAGGATGGAAATCGGTAGTGAGTAAGTATAAGAGATTCGGATGTTGTCAACAAGGATGGTTAGACAATAGTAATGTGAGGAATGCCCTAAGAGTTATTTTGAAGGTAGGTACCTCGACGAGAGTGCTGATGTTCGGAGTGTTTAGGAATGGTCAGGGTGACCAACTCTTTTGAGTAAGAGAGGATGTTATTGTAAGAGAAAAAGGAACTCAGGAGAGTTCAGGAATAGAATGAGAATACGTTGTGAAGAGAATGTGCGCCGACGATGGCCGTCGACGAGGATAAACGTTTGTTTAAGGCACGCGAGATTCGTCTAAGTGCCATTTTGTTTAACGTATAAGGAACCGATTCTGGGGAATTGGAGATTTGGATAAGGGAGTCCAAGAGAAGTAGATGGTTTAGTTTGGCAAGTGTCAGGACTATGAGGAGTGTAATTACCAAACCGGAGGTTGGGGTGGTATTATTTAAGCCGTGATTGGAAATAGATCCGTATGTGAGCAGACGGTTCGGCATATTCATTGAGTCGCGGACTGATGGATAGTGGTAAGGTGGGAAAATCTTCTAGAAGAGAAGACAACTTGTTTAGGATGAACTAGTTTTGGTGATAATTGCCGTGGTGGCACTGTACTACTATTGGATGATACTCCACGGATACTTCAAGAGTGGGAGCATGAGAGCTTATACGACATGCGTTGAGCGTTGTGTCTTACGACTTTAATCTTGTATTCGTAAGAGATCGAGGGAAACGTGTGGGAAAACCTCGAAGGAAGTATTGGACCATTGTGCCTCAGAGGACCTTGAGCACAAGTGGAATGAAGTATCACTTAAGTTGGGTAAAAAAAATGGTCTAAGACACCATCATGATTGTTGGCTATCTGTTAACAAATTGAGGAACTGATCACCCATAATCTCTTGTTAATAATAGACGGAATCATGTTGACTGAAATTGACTAGTTTTGCTAGCTTTGGTGGTGCCAGAAAGTTTCGGTGTTTCTTTTTGGAAGGTAGCCAGTCACTGCTGCGCGTGAACCGAGTGGTTTAGGCTACGTCGCGGAGGCAAAAGAAGTGACTTTGGAAATTTTGTGTGTGGACCCTAGGATATTTGAGGAACTCGAGGTTGTGAACCTCTGTTGTGAGGTTAATTTTTGAGTGGTGAACTCGTTGAGAGTGGCGGTTGAAGCACGGTTGTGCCAGTGTGTTGGTGAGAGTATCTGTGTGACTTCACCCGGTGTTAGCGTCTGTGTGGCAACACCTAATCCGAGGGATTTTGTTGAGTTGGTGATGGTAATAACTAGTTGAGTTGTTACTCATACCTTTAGTTTCGAGGACGAAACTTCTTTTTGGAGGGTAGTAATGTAAGACCCAAGATTCCATTGTACAGTTTTTCTAAGGAACTTTAGTGTCGGCTAAGTTTTTAGGGTTTTTGGTGTAGCGGTTTTGTGAGTATCGTCGCAATTATAGGTTTTTGCTGTAATGGAGCCTGTTTTGTGCTCGTGCGTTGTGAAGACACAGACTTTTGTCATGTAATCCTCTTTGGTTAATATGAAGGTTACTGTACATTCAGTTTAACGAGTTTTGGATTATTCTTGTTTTTGGATAAACGAGTAGGAATTTTACCCGCTGTTGGAAATTTTTACGGCTTCTGAATTTAGTAGAAATTTAGATGGAGGTTTTATATATCGGCGTGAGTTAGGATATGTGGTCAGAATATTTTTGGGAGCTAAGGAAATAAATTTCAGTCGGAGAATAAAGTTTAGCGATAATATTTGGAAACGGTTTACGACGGACGTTCATTGGTTAGATTTTATATTTTTGAGATTTCCGTCCGTTAGCGAGGTGCGACTCGCCGAGAGCAAACGCGATGAGCTGAGTAGCGTAAAGTGGATATATGTTCAAAAAGCAATCATGAGTTATTTTGATCCAAAGGCTAGGGTTTAGTCTTGCAAGTTTTGCTTTGATCCAAAGGCCTAGATTGCTCAAGAGTTTGTTAAATAGTAAGGAGGTTTAGGCTTGAGACTTAGAAGCAAAAAAATCACAAAAACTACTCCCTCCCCTCTCATTCTCTCGGCCGAACTCCCTCTCCCTTCACTCATCCATTCAAAATTTCATTTCTCAAGCTTGGATCATTAATTTGCCAAGGAATCTTCTTCACTTAAGGTAACTAACCTCTTCTCTTCCTTATCTAGCCATGAAATTCCTAGATTTTTGGATTTTTGAGGATTATGTTCTTGAGAGAAAAATTTTGAGAATTTAGTTTTAATTAGTTTTGATTCCATAGAAGTGTTCTTGAGAGTTCCTTAGTACACTTGAGTGAAGCATGAGAAGTTTCCATGGTTGGTTTATGTTTTCACAAAATTTTTAGTTAGGGTTTAAAGAAATTTTTTGAAAAAGATCATAAACTTGGATTGTGTTGTATGATTTTGGTTTTGAAGTTAGTTTTGAGCTTTTTGACAAAATGGATTGGTGATTATGAAATTTGTTTTGAAAAATAAGAAAAAAATTATTCTCGTGTTCTTGAGCGACTCGAAGAACATGATTTAGAAAAAATTTATTCCGAGTTTCAAAAGGAGTCGGGTACACGATCGAATATCGTTACAAACTAATGTATGTGGGCTAGGGTTTCAAATGAAAAAAAATGTGTGGGGTTGCCCTTTTTGCCTCAAATGGCCGTGGCACCCATATAGGGTTCGAGGAATCGAATTTCGAAAATTGTTTAGAGGCAAATAGCTTCCCATGATCATTGTTTAAATTGTGTGATTGGTTATGGGATGTTTTGAAAAGAAAATGATCACTTGCCTTAAGAAAAACCTTATTTGAGATTTCTCGAAATTTTGCGATTCGACTCTATAATTTCAAAATCGTTTTGATAAGTGCTAGTTAGGTATTATGGGATATTACCATGCATTTAGAAGTGAAAATTTTTGTGTGGAAGGGTGTTTTCAAAAAAATTTGGCCGTGGCCTTTTAGTGGTGAGGGAGAAATTCCAAAAAATTTTCTAAGTCCACAATTGTGTGAAAATTGTGTATGTGTTGGATAATCTTAGTTTTGAGGAAAAATGAGTATAGGAAAGGTTGTTAGGAAGAAAAAAATTGTGTAACTTGTAACGCAAGAAAACTTCGATTTTTCATAAAAATATTTTTGAAAAGTTTTAGTTGTGTTTCAAATGGTTTTGTTGTGTGTGAAACAAGTCCTTGAAGTGGAAAATCCAAAATGGTTTTAGTTTATGATTTGAAAACAAAATGATTTTCGTGTTATAAAAATAGTACAATTAACTTCGTGAATTTTTAAACACTATGAGAATAACCTGAAATCATTGAGGGATAGCTTTAGAAAGTACTTTAGACCCCTCTGGAGCTTTGAGAGCAGGTTTCGTTTCGATAGGATAATCGAGGAGTATTTTACTGATTGTACGCTGCTTAACTTTTAGGTAGCGCGTATAATAGTTTAGACGAGAAAGAGATTAAGGAAAGCTTGCTGAGGTAAGGGCACCTTTATTTTTCCGTCTTATATGTGTATGCTTGGTTTTGGATTGTGTGAATGTTTGGCATGATTATATTATGTATTCTCGTGATGAGAAGGTGTTTTGTATCGCATGTGTGGTTTACATATGTTTGAGAATATATGTATGAATATGTGATTGGCGTGCATATGATTTTGAAAATATATGTACATATTATGATTGGTTTTTACATACGCTTGAGAGGTATGTATTTGTTGCATTAGCATATATGGGGAATCGTATGCTCATGCATTCATTGTTAACGGGAACGGACCACGGGGTGTGATTAACGGGAATGGATCCACCTTAATCCTTCGGGATTTATTGAGTCCAATATGTGGTTAACGGGAATGGACCACGGAGTTTGATTAACGGGAATGGATCCACTCTAATCCTTCGGGATTGTATTGATTCTAGTAGGAGGTGTTATCCCACCTGAACCAACGACTCTCTGCGGAGAGGTAAAATTCCGGAATTCATGCATGTGAAAAAGACCCGGGTAGGGTGATCACAGTCATTTAGAGTCTGCATTGATAGGCTGGTGTGCATTTCAATACTGTGTGCAAGTACATGAACTGCTAAGTGTTTATTCGCTTTTATATATACATGCTATTTGCTGTTGTGTTATGTGTGGTGACCCTTGCAACATTTCATTTGCGGGCTCCTCCCACCCCAGATGATGCTGTAGGTCGCGAGGGCGGCGGCTGCTCAGGGCCCAGTGAACTCGTGCCGGAGCTGTAGTTTAGAATTAGACTCTGTGCCGGTGTGTTTGTACATCGTGCCTTGGGCTAGACATAGGTTTCTATCTTGGTTTGTTTTGGGTTGTAGTGCTTGGAGTAATTTGAATACTTAGACTTGGACTGTAATTATTCATGAACACACTTTGCTTGTCGAAGCACCTTATGGTAATGAGTTTTTTTGTATGTTTAATGCCGGCTCTCACTGTTTGTATGCGCGCTCTGTTTTGTTTAAAAAAAAAAAAGTGCATACTTTTGGGCCTTTGAAAAACGGGGTGTTACAGTAATGTTCAGAGAAAAGGTGAATCTGGTGATGAAACTGTTGAGCATATTGCAGCATTCACTGGTAGATATGAATCTGATGAAGATTCTTGTGATGAAGACATAACTTTTGATGAGCTTGCTAGCACCTACAAAGAACTACTTACAAGGTATGAAGAAATGTGTAGAATTCTTGAGAAGCAGAAAAAGACCATTAACAAACTTCAAGCTGAAGTAAACATACAGGTTGAAAAGGCAACACAAGCTGAAGAGAAAGTCATCCAAGTAAATGTTCAAATGGATGATCTAAGGAAACGTGTAAGTCAGCTGAACCCAGGAACCAATTTTCTTGAACAAATCCTAGAGAGTGTACCAAGTGGTAAGGCAAGGTCAGTTGGGTACAACTACACAAGTCTTAACCAGCATCAACTGAATCCGGAAATCAAGTTTATGCCCGCTGAAGGAGTTTTTGATCCTTGCACTGGAAACATGATGTTGAAGCATCATACTCAACATCCTAGAAAAAACCAGAGTCTGAATCAGTATCAACAGGATCCTGAATCCAAGTTTACATCAGCTGAAGATGTTTTTGATCCGTGTACCGGGAAGAAGATGCTGGAGCATCATGCTCAACATTCTAAAGCCTACCCTGTTCCTAAATTTGAGTCTGATTCAAAACCCCATGTGCACCAAAGACCTAAAAGTCAGAGGAGATATCGAAGGTGGGTATGTCACCATTGTGGTAAGAAGGGACACATAAGGCCTTTCTGTTTCAAGCTGTATGGGTATCCCGAGCGGTATCAGCAAGCAAAGCCTGCACCTGAAGTGATAAATGTGAAGAAGGAATGGAAACCCAAAGATGGCTCCTCCACTTTAATCACCAAGGCAACTCCCATTACTGCTGTTCCAGTAATTGCCGCAAAGGAGAATAAAACTTCTACTATGAAGAAAGGAACATCTATGCCTGTAAGTGAGTCTTCTTCTTCCTCGATTTATGTCCCTTTTGGTACTGAAATCAGGCCATTAGTAAAGGCTAAATCTGATGAAACTCTAGGACAACCTAGTTTGAATGTTGGTATTGAATGTGCCAATATGTCACCTACAAAAGTTGTTGATACTGTTATTGGTTCGCTCAAGGAAACTCTACATGAGTCGAATGTTGTGTCAAATGTCTCAGCATCTGTGTCCTTGCCTTGGCAGACATCCGATTTGTTGTTACTATTCTGATTCTGGGCCTTGCCCTGGATATTTGAGCACTCTTCAGTGCATATGGTCTGTAATATTAGTAAGTACTTTGTGGTCTACTCTGTTGCTACACTGTTCTTATGTGCTAATTTTTCAAATTTGTGGCAAAAAGGGGGAGTAAAAATTTGGTATGTTTTGATTATGATCTGATTAGTCTACTGGTTGGTTTATCTGCACTGCTCTGGTTATGATATACTTGAAGTGTAGCTTGAATGGAGTATGTAGTTGTATGGCTTGTGTGTGCTCTGATATATGCAGGTTTTTAGGGGGAGCTGATTTGTATTATGCAGAGGGAGATGCTGGATACGATGTTCCAACATCCCATGCATGTGTGCAGGGGGAGTAGATTTGTGAAAATGCTGAAGCATTCTATCCCACATCCTATCAGGTTTATTTTCTTGACCATTTAAGGCGAAGTAGTTATCTTGTTCCGCTGTTGCATGCCTCTCTGATAATCTTAAAAAGATACATCTTATTCTTTTCTACTGTTCTCCATGAAGGAGTAGTATGGTAACTGTGTTGAAGGATAGCCTCTACTGATCTTTATGACTGTGTGTTTATGTTGAGAAAAAGATATGTAGTTGAAGTATCTCTTTAAGTACAATCTGTATGGTCATAATTTGTTTTAGCCAAAAATTTGCCAAAGGGGGAGTTTGTTGAGTCTTTGGTGTTGGCTGCATTTTTGGTAAAATAAACTCTGTAGCAGGATGTTGGATCCGATGCCTCAAGCATTGCGTAGAGCATTGTAGCGTCTCACAGGAAGTATTACTTGCGCGCCAAGCATGCGCGTTTTCTATTTATGGAATTTATATTTCTCTCTCATGAATCATATCTTGTGCGTAAAGAAAGGCTTTATTTTCTAAACAAATCTTTTGTTTAGAGATTGGTTCAAAAATTATTGCGAAGATTTATTTTCAAAACATATCTAATCTTTTAAAGATATGGTTTAATTTTATTTTGTGAGTTGGATGTTATTTTGGTTCAGATCTTCTTTAGCTCATGTCACCAGCTATATATATGAGGAAGGAGCTAAACCTAATTCATGATTGTTCACGCCGTCTTGTGTTTTTGTCTAAGAAATTAGGTTTTGCGTGTGTGTTAATTTTGTGAGCCTTTCTTGTGTCACCTTGATGCAAGTTTAGGACTGTGTTTATTGAGTTGTACTGTGTGTGATCCTTCTCCTAAGCTTTGAAGTACGGAGTTAGGACTTTTTGTGTGTTTGACACTCTAAGCCTTTAGGTACGAGTGTGTAGTTTTAGGAGTGTGTCTCCAAATCTTTGTGTAACTGAGTTATTGAAATCCTTGCTGTTTGTAAGGTTGTAAGGGAGTGAGATGGGATCTCATATCTAGGAGTTCCTAGGTAGAAGAGTCATTGGTAGTGCCTAGGTTATAAGTTGTAAACGGGTGGTTTGCTGGTAACTTAGAACTAGGACTATTATAGTGATATTCCTTCCTGGATTGGTATCCCCCAGACATAGGTTGCTGTTTGCGCCGAACTGGGTTAACAAATAACTTGTCTCTTTTATTTGTTTTTCTTTTATACGCTTTGAATAATTACACGTGAGACCGGACACAGTGTTAGAGCATCGGGTGGAGCATCGTGCATAGCGTACCAGGAATTTCACCCGTTTCTTAAAAGCATACACTACGCACAAGACTTTTTGGAAACAAAATAAAAATACAGAACAAATTCAATACACTTAAACTTTGAAGAAATTTAAACGCAAAGCACACAGTCCCACTGGGCGTGCCAATTTGTTTACACTGATTTTTGGTAAACAAACGCTAGTTTGAGTTATTACAAGAAGGATCAATTAGTAAATCCTGGAACATATTTGTATGTTAATTTTCGGAAAAAAGTATGAATGTTCAACATCTTTTGCTTGAACAATTATTGTCTAATTTGCATTAAATGCATTAAAAAGACATTGTTTCGACAAAGTCGAAGGATCAAATCAAAATAAAAAAGCGTTAAAGTAAATTTGCAAATAAATGTTAAAGAACCTGAAGATAAATTGCAATTGAAGGATAAAGTACATAAACTTTAAAGAGAAAACAAGTAATGAACTTGAAAGATTAAATGACATTTGAATGTAAATTGTGGATGGAATCCATCTCTATGCACTCTTCAACCCGTTTGCACACGCGGCGTGGGCATTTAGAGTTTCCAGAAAATATGATCCAACCATTATTTCTTGTTACACACACACACACACACACACACACATATATATATATATATATATATATATATATATATATATATATATATATATATATATATATAGACCTTGTAGGAAAGGCTAACACTAGATCCTACGGTCGAAAATAAAAGTAGTAAATAACTACCTATAACTTCACTAAGATTTTGACATATGCCTTATTTAATAACATTCTTAATCTAAGATTGACACATGTCCCTTTGAATGACTATCATTTAATGACTTCTTCGAATCATATGTATCTTCTTGTTGAAAATGAAGCCTTCGAAAACACCCTACTATCTATTGCATCGACTCGAAGTCTTCGACATCCATCAATCTGCTGCATATAATTTGTCGAGCGCCACAAAATAGTCTAGTCGAATTCCACTCAATATGGCTAATTTCGACCAATCTTAGTTTGAATAATCACATGGCTAGCCAAAATGAGTGTTTTCCTTCTTTTCCAATTATAACACCAATGCTTGAGCAATTTCATGAATTTTATAATTTTGGTGTTAACCCCCCCCCCACTATGGAGTATTTTGCCTTCCCTAGGAATCGAACCATGCACAATGGGGATAAATACATGTTCAATCCATTCCCACTACCAATTGAGTAAAGAACCATGTTCAATGGTGTCTTTACCTAATTACATAATGCTTTCTGTCTTACACTAAATTAATAAAGAGCCTGCAATGAATACCAAAAACGGGACTCAGGAAGTAATCTCAATGAGAAAAGAGAGAACACAATTCCACAAAAACTTAATTTACCATTTTACCATAGGTACTAGAACCAATCGTAAACTCTCAAATATACTCATATACATATATAGTGCTACGAAAAAATAACATAAGTTGAACTCTTATATGAGGCATCCTAATAGCAGCAAGATGGACATACGTATTAGTTTGTGCTTAAGTTCAATTACCAATTTCAGAGACATGAAATCTACATACTTGCACTACTTCTTTTTATGGACGTCACTTTTTTGCTTCACTCCATTTATCTCCACTTCTATAACCTAATACACCTCAAGAATCTAATGTCAATGACAAGCACAAAATATAAATTGAAATAACTTATAGGATAAATGATAGATAAGTTTTCCTGACATTTCAGCCATTTTTTGTGGAAGATGAATGAAAACCGTCGATGGTTGTGGTGGTCAGATTTCAGTGAATGAGAGAGAAGGAGAACAATCGATGGTGCAATTTTCGGTGAAAATGAGAGAAAGAAAACCATCGATAAATGAAATTAGGGTTTTTTAGTGGTGGAATCAGGGATTTCCATCGGGCAAGCAAATGGGATCGAAGGTATTTTGTTGATCGAGCTAGGAAATGAGAGGATGAGTGAAAGGAGAAATGATTATGGTTGAGGTATTGTGAGGGAAATTTTTGGTAAAAGTGGGGGAATGTGAAAACAATAAAGAAAAATAAGTGTGGGAAATGTGAAATAAAAGTGGCAAAAAAATTGAAAATTAAAAATTTTAGCGTCCATAATAGAGTTCACCCTACTGATGCAAAGTTTTTTAAAAAATTAAATTCTAAAAAAGTCATTTGTGGTAGAAATTATGGACGCTAGTAGCATCAGAAATTGTTTGACGCTAAAATTTTTGAAGCTAAAAAGCAGTTTTCTTGCGGTGCATATCAATGTTATTTCTCTTCTCTATAGCAACAAAAATTGTCACATAGTATTTAGCTATTTAAACGTGTTATCAAGTAGAAAATTTTACATTTAAATTCAGACCCCTATATAAAACATACAACGATAAATATAAGGAACTACGTAAGTAAGATTGATCCTTTTAATTAATTAATTAGTCGATTGCATGTAAAATTAAAATGCATGGCTTGGCCGAATAATCTTTAGCTTCTATCACTTTTTCGGTAATGTTTTGCCCTCAAAGTACAAAGCCAATGGATCCTTTTTTGAAATAAGACAGAAACTATAATGAGTTATAATCATGTAATGTTTTCTTTTTACGTACCAAATTAGGTGGCACATGTGATTGTGTCTTTCTTTTGTTAAAAGCTTAAATGTAGAAATGTTAGCTAGAAAAATATTCAATTTTTTATAATTTTTAAATGGTTTTTTTTTTTTTTTTTGTATTCTTTACTGTGTGCCACTTGCTAGCAAGATTATTAAGTAATAAAATTTAAAAATTTCTATAAATTTAGCATAGTTTGTAGGGACCTCACATTATATATATATATAAGATTGAAGTTCGAATTTCAAATATTCTATTTGTTCATCTTAAAAGTAAAATTTTTGTCATTAAACTACTTCTTGACATAAAAAATGTTCTTTGGAAATAGAATTTCTTTTATCTTTTAGACTTCCTTTTAAGTACTCCATACTTTTTTCCCAACCAAGCTTTGGATTAGAACATTATATTAAAAACAAAAAAATAAAATAAAATTGAGTAGAGTGGAAGAAAGAAAAGTGAAGGGAATCTCACACTTTTAGTGAGGTAGGAGCCAAAGCTGATAGTTGCAGTTACAGGTCCACCGCTTGTGACGACATAAAATAGAGATACTTTAGTGACTTATGCATCTATATAATGTTGTCTATCAAAGTGAGACACAAATGCTCACCAACACTTGTGTTAGTTTGTTTTTTTAATTACTTTTTATCCAAAGAAATTATATTTTATGTCATCACTATTTATAGAAAAGAAATTCATTCTATTTTATAAGTTAGTACTTCATTAAAATATTAATCAATACCTTAATTTTGAGGATTTTTAGAATAACCTATTTTTTAAAGGAAAAAATAAAAATAAAAGTACCCTATTTTTAAAATTATGATCCAGACTAATTTTTTTTGTCCTAATAGGACCACACCAATCTAAATGGCAAGGACGAGTCAAATTTATTTATTTTTTTATCCTAATAGGATCTCGCCAATTGAAATGGTGAGGTCGGGTCAGAATCATAAATCAAGAAACTCTTTTAAAATATATAATTATTCTTATTTGAAGTAAATCAAGAAATTAAAATTTTAAATAATGCAAATTTTGCTTGAATTTTTATTTCATTTTTAATTAATAATAACAACAAATAAAATTTTAAACTCATGAAATATTTAAAGGAAAATTTAGTTAAATTAAAATTTATTTTTTAATTAAATCAATTATTATATTTTTATCACATAATATCCAACTTGATAGAATACGAACTTCAATTAAGAACGAGATGATACAACGACAAAATTATATTGGTTTCAAGACAAGTTATCAAATAGTAATACATCAATATTTTTTTAAAAATAATCAACGAGTAATTCATAATATGAATATTAAACAAGTCACCTTATAATGTAGACAATTTATACTTTCACAAAAAAAAACTTCAAATTTATATTGAGTAAAAACACTAAGAATAAAAAGTCAGTAATATACTAAAATTAAAAAGGAATAAAAACTCGGGTTCGGTTCCTTTTTTTTTTTATATACATAAAGGAGGCAAAGCCCTAGGGTTCAGTCCCTCTTTAATGGATCAAGACTCAAGTCAAGACTTGGAATAAACTTCTTTTCCCAATTTTTTCTGATTAGGATCAAAGTGGATAGGTTTGACTTTTCTCCATTTATTAGTCTGGAATTTTTGTCTAATTATAAAAGAAATAGTTACAAACGTAAATTATTGTGTCCATTTTTTTCATCGCTAGTTTTTGATTTACTGGACTGTCTAATTTTATTCGTAGGTTAATTCCAATATTAAGTAGTGTTAGCCTCTTTTAATCGCAGTTACAGAAAATTGAATAATGATTCTCCCTACCAAATCCAATATCAATCATCATTGAATTAACTAATGATTAGTATTGTGTCTATCTTTCTTATAAATAAAAAGTCATTAAAAATAATAAATGGACCAAAGATAAACATAAATCCAACTAAAATGGAACAAGTCAACGGGTTGGTCCAAATTGTATACACCAATTGCACCCACATTACATCATATGCACTTAAAAATGATGAGTGTAGTAATATACTAGTAGTAAGTAACACGAAGAGTGTAGTAGTGTACTAGTAAGTAACTTTAAGGATGTTTTTTTTTTTGTGAATGGCAGTAACTTTAAGGATGTAATTCGCTTAGTCAAAAGATGTTCAAATTGATGAAATAGTTTAGTTCGGTTTTTAATAAGTTTCATAAACTAACCGGCTTAATTTGAACCATCATTATTTTTTTGATGTAATCTGTGGTATTATTTTTTCATAGAAATTATATCATGCTCTCTATTCTTCAAATTAAATAAATTCATACTATATAATTAAAATTAAATAAATTCAAATAACATACTCAAAAGAATGATGGTAGATGACCATCAAATACAAATAAATTGATACAAAATACACAAAATGATGATATTTAACAATGAAATACAAATAAAATCATCACGAGCAAAACAAAGAAATGACAAGATAAATGTTGAGTTGGACGTATTTGGATTCAGTTGTACGGTTCTTAAAAATGAAAATAAAAAACCGGAAATATTGGTTTGGTTTAATTTTTAAAGAGAACTAAAACATATTGATTTTTTCAATTTGATTTAGTTTAGATTTTTTATTTAACATTTTTTCTTATCCTCTTATAAGTTACATATATTAAACTCCCTAAAAAAATAACCATATATAATTGGATTGGCAAAACTAAATCAAATTAATCAAAGGCGGTCAAAACACAATAACATCTGAATCATATATTCTTCTTCAATGGGTCTCCAAACATATGAAATTGATTATGGTTTTTGTTATCATTATGCCTGTATTTTGTGAAATAATTGAGGATTCACATTTTTACAAAGTCTACTCAATAACTTTTTATTATTTGTCAAGTCACCTTTTCTTGCTGTAATTCATTGTAGTCAGCAGGGCTGGCCTAAATTAAACTAGATAGAGTTTCTGGGGAAGAAAGTCTAAAGAAAATTTATTTAAAGGCTTTATTTTATCGTGTATAAATTTATCCATGTTAAAAAGTTTAAAATAGTAAGTTTGTTTCATAATTTATACATTCTATATTAAATATATAATTTTTTTATAAATAATTATTATTTTTAATTAAAACTACTTTTAATTTCTTTAACATGTGTAATATTGTATATGATACGATAATTTTGTTGCAAACTTTTTTCTAGTTGAGTTGGTACATATGAGAAATTCTATATTTTCATCGACCTTGAGCAATTAAAGTATTAAACCTATAAACATGTTGGACCGACTCTAATAGTCAACTGTTTAAATTTATCCCGCAGATACAAATTTAAGAGATACTGCCTTGGTTCCTAAAATGTTAGTTACTTTGAAAAAGAAATTTGTATCAAATTATATGCCACTTTATATTTATATCAATATATGAAGAGTATACCATCTTTCGTAAAAACTTTTCTTATTGCCACTTTTGCCTTTCATTTTATTCAAATATTTGAGAGTAGTTAATGTACATAAGCTTTTTCCTTATGTACTATGCATAAAAATGAAAATTGCTCAATGCAACCCTCAGATTACTTATCGCACCCCAGATTTCTAGCGCACCCCCCAAATTTCTGGTGCACTCCCCTAAAAATTTGTGGGTGTGCTAAACAATCTGGGGGCGCGCTAGAAATCTGGGGGGTGCGCTAAGCAATTTGGGGTATTTATGCACGGTGCAAAAACATGGCTTATGCACCATAACTTGTGCCCAAATATTTGTATATGTTAAAAAATAACTTTCACATAAAAGTAGTTTTTCAATTTTTTTTTTAGTAAAAAAAAATCTTTTTTTCTTCTTAATAACTAAGCACAACTTTCACAAAAAGTAGGTTTTCTGTTTTTTTAGTAAAAAAAATATTATATTTTATGTTGTTAATTGCGGCCGCGACGGCCGCTATCGCGTCGCGTTGCGGAAATTTGAAGCCCACCACAACAGAGCATGGCGGAACGGTGCTTCATGGTGATGCGGACGCTATTGTTGGGGTGCGGACGCGGTTTTGGTGTTGCGGTACGAGTCGTCGCGGGTGGGAGCGGCGCGTTAGCAGTGAAAGAAGAGAAGGAGAAAAAAAATGGATGAAACGGCCACGTGGAAAAAAGAAAATAATGAAACGACGTGTTAGTCTTGATTTTCTCTCGGTACATGGAAAGCAGAGCAGGCGGCTGATGGGAGGGATAAAAATTAGGGTTACATTTTTATTCTTTTGTCATAATATATTATTGGGCCAGACCCATAAGTAAATACTATGTTATTGGACTTGTCTTATAATAGTCTAATCCAACAAACTCAACAGGATAAGTAAATACAGGTGGTGGTATTAGTACTTTTTTCATTTAAAACACAATTCTTGACAAAGTATATTTTTCATTTATGCTAATACTTAAATATATTTTATATATAATATATTTTATTAGTAATAAAATATCAATAATAAAATATTTAAGCTATCTTAGCACGTGTCATTAAAATTTAAAATATTTATTTTATTGTCCGCGACGCGACGCTTAAATAGCGCCCGCGATGCTCACTACTACCGCGCCCGTCAATTTTGGGGTTGTCCGCGCCGCAACGCTTTTCCACTTTCAAAACATATTATTTTTTTTCTTCTTAATAACTAAGCACAACAAAAAAAAGAGGTTAAATAGTTATCAATTAACTAAGCACAAAGGAGATTAAGTAGTTATCGATATCAGTACAATAGAGAATGTCGATCACACAAACCCGTTTGGCCGCTAGTTAGCAATAAAATGTTTGATGCTTTTTTTTATTATACCCTTAACTATTTATTTCTCTTTTTTCTTTTGATTTTAAATTTATTTTTTTCTTACTATTAATAAGAGACAATTTTGTAAACTACCTCATAATTTCTCTTTTCCATACAACAATGATTACTTTTCTTAATTTGTGTAAAATGACCAAATTAACTTATATTTTGGAACAGAAGCAGTACAAAACTTAGATAAACCAAATCTATTCCTATGAAAGTTTTTCCCAATAAATTGAGTCAAAGAGTTCCACCAAAAAATATGTTTGATCCAATGACCAAAATATGCAAGCTTATCCACATAAAGATTATCTTTCTATGATGCATCTACACTCCATAAAACATGTAATTCCTCCATGTATTCGGAAGCACCTTCCAAGAACAATGAAAGAATTGTTAACGCAAGGAATGTCGAACGTTATAGAGTCACTTTCTATTCAAAGGTTATAGCAACCTATTTTTTCGGCCAATTCAATGGCTATTACAAGATATGAGCAATAAGGTACCCAAAGATATGAGTAGGCTTATTGGGCCCATCATTGTAAGTGCCAACCCCATTTTTCATTTTCACCTCTCTAGCATGCAAAAAATTTCAGAAAATACATTCCAAAATTTTTTTCTAGTGTAAACTATAAAAATTCAAAAAATGTTTCTCGAAATTTTTTGCACCTCAGACGAATGAAAAAGAAACGTGGGGATAGTAAGAGAAACCACAAGGATACAGAGGCTGTCTTTGTGGCATAACTAGCCCAATGACATAACATGCTATTTAGCTTTTTTTTTTTTGGATTAACTAATTAAGAAGAAATATATAGGAAATGAAGACAAGAAGAAGAAATAACGATTTTATCAAATTAATTTAATCAAATATTGATTTTTTTTTTGTTACCATGTGATATATGCAAGAAGTTTTCACTATAGTTTAGTAGTGACTGATCTCCATTGAAGAACTTATAAGGTACATAAGGGGAGTTCTCATTTTCCAACTGAATTTTCTCCATATACAGGAAACGAAAATCATATACCCTTGATCACTTGTTTAAGGAGACTAAGACTCTTACCACTTGAACTAATTCTTTGTTCATTCATGTATTTAATTTAATGTTACTATACATCAAAAGTAAAGGAGACTAGTAAAGTCCTCTCAATTTTAGGATCGAAAGTAATGCCTTCAGTTGTACCTTTCTCTCGCATAAACTAGCAAAAGACCTTAGTAGCACTGAAAAGTAATTTATTTATTTTTAGATTTTTGAATTTTTCAAATGTTTTTGGATTTTTAAATAAAAGACAGAAAATAAAATATTTTTATTGTTTTTGCAAATATCTCACTTATAGGGATTCCTAGGGAAGGGAGGTGGATCAAAAGATCGCTTAAATACCAAACATTGTCTTAGCCAGAATCTCCATAAATTCAATATCTCAAAAATAGAGTTTTACAATTATTTTTTTTGTTTGTATTTTTTATAAAATAAGACAGTAAATAAAGAACTCCTAAATTACGCTCATTGCTTTGTAGACACAATCTCCGATAACGGCGCCAAAAACTTAACTGCTGTTCTGCAAGTGCACCAGTCTGTCGTCGAGTAATAATACTTATAAAAGATTGTCTCCACTGGGATTATGGAAAAGTGAGAACTGTATTTAGGAATTTGGATAGCTTTGCATTCGCTTTATAATTTGGATAATAAGTGGCACAATAAATAAAGATAGTTGGGATGCAATTGAGTTAGAGATCAAGGATAGCAGTTAGTTAGGTGTTTTTCGAATCGTTCCCTTGTCCTATTTGGTAATATGACGCTATATTCGGACCAAGAATTTAATCGCCTTACCCTAGCAAATTAACATGATAGTGATGTGTGCTCTTGCATACTAACACAACCCTTTTGCATATGAATATACTAACACTTACTAAATATAGAAGAACTCATGTTTGTCATGTTTTGATACCTACACATGATCTCACATTTCCTAATTTATTAAGTCAATTTTATACATGCAGAATTTAATTGTGAACGTTAATATTCTATTGGCATATAGCTCTAGCCTCTAGCCTTATTACTTCTTTCCGGTATCCGAGGGCTAACAAAAATTTCTAACATTGCAAGTTATAAATACGTCTACTTATAAATTATGTGAAAACAGAAAGTAATGAGAGATAATTAAATAATTGCTGATAATATAGGCTTTTTCAAACCAATTACCAGGGTCGTCTCTATACATCTAGAGGTCCCGAACAAATTAGCTAAAGAGGTCCTTTAAAGTAAAATGAATTTAGTAAAATAAATATATTTTGGCTTAAATATGTTTTTGGTCTCTGCAATTATGTTGAGAAAATGAACAAATTGATGTTCATTTGGAGAATGGAAGTTAATCCATAATGGTTAGAAATGAAAAAATCACATTGAAGTGTGAATTGAAAAAAGTGGGATTGAGTCCCACATTGGAAAGAAAAATGAACAGTTTTAAAGGAAACTCACACCAGTGGAAGTTTAGTGTAAACTGTAACTGCTGCGAATTTACAAGCAAGTTGCAGCAGTGGATGTTATGTTGTTTTTGTGTCATTTTTCGAATTTTAAAGGGTCTCATTGGATTCTTGCTGACTCAACACCAGCTATAACCATTCTCCTACTGATTTAGTAACGGACAAGTAATAATGTCACTTAATTGTGATTAATTCTATGTCCCTCACTTGAATGCCTATTATTGCATTATTTTCTTTGCTCATAGCATATATTTATTAAAAGATAGAACAACAGATAAAAAAAAACACATTCATTAAAATATTCATCACAAATTCTTCAATCCTTCTTCGATTTTATTCTATTGTTTTTCGATATCGATATTGTTGTATCGACTAGTTTCTGTTTCATTGGTTTCAAATCGGTATTGTTGTATCGATTCAATTGATATTGAAGTATCAATTTCTGGTTTTGTAGAACCATTAACTAAAGGTGTTCCTTTCGATTAATACAGTACAGTATTTAATCAATTAAATTTGACGAGGCTCTTTTATCCTGGAGGCGACGCGGTTGATTGTCTGATTTGCACAATTTGAGCAGTACCGCGAAATGTCTTAAAGAAAGCGACCTAGTACGCGACTCAGCCAACAATTTCTTCCAATTCGGTATCTCTATTTTCTCTACGAAAATCAATTTCTATAAATAAAAAACAACAATTTTAAGACGTTTTCAAACTGCTATGGATACCGAAGGAATTGTTGGAAACTCGATTGCTGGTGAAAGACCTTTCAAGTTTGAAGGTCTACACTTCAAACGTTGGCAACAAAAAATGTTTTCTATTTAACTTTGAAAAAGGTTGTCCACGTTTTGAATGAGGATATGCCTGTTGTCTCTGTCGGTCTTGTAGGATCGAGTTCAGGAACACCACTCACCATCAATGGTGATGCTGAAAAGTCTGATGCTGAAAAACAAAAGGAATCGGTTGATTCTGTTGCACAGGCTAAAGCCCAAGAGCTTCAAAAGAAAAAGGAACAGCAACTCTGGTTGTCTGATGATTACTTATGCAAAGACTATATCATCAATGGTCTTTGTGATGACTTGTATGACTATTACATTACATACAAAACTGCCAAACAGGTTCGGGAGGCGCTGAAAAAGAAATATGTTACTGACTACGGTCTGGAAAGTGTACCAGTCTGTCGTCTAGTAATAATCCGCACCCTAGTTCAGGAACACCACTCACCATCAATGGTGATGCTGAAAAGTCTGATGCTGAAAAACAAAAGGAATCGGTTGATTCTGTTGCACAGGCTAAAGCCCAAGAGCTTCAACAGAAAAAGGAACAGCAACTCTGGTTGTCTGATGATTACTTATGCAAAGACTATATCATCAATGGTCTTTGTGATGACTTGTATGACTATTACATTACATACAAAACTGCCAAACAGGTTCGGGAGGCGCTGAAAAAGAAATATGTTACTGACTACGGTCTGGAAAGTGTACCAGTCTGTCGTCTAGTAATAATCCGCACCCTAGTTAGGATGGGTTCATATCCATAGAGACAGCGCCTAGGTTACTAAGCTTTATTCTAGGAATGGGTGAGATTGACTCCGCTTTGATTTTAAGGTTGATTGTTTTTAGAAAATAATTAAGAAAGAAAGTTTGTTTCAGATGAGAAAAGGTAAGTTAAGTGTGTTGAATCCCTCCCTCAGTCCTGCTGGGTAGTTGGAGCTATATCGTTGCCTATTTATTCCTACTTACTGGTGAACTAATATAATTAGTAATAACCGCGTACGATAATTACCCTAATTACGAGTATAGAGAACCTTAATTATTAGACAGGGACCCGTGTTAACCACGTTGTCACGTCCCTAAACTCGCGATTAGATCCTAAATATGTAGTAAATTAACCATGGTTTTATTAGTTCTTTTACCCTTGACTTTGTTTAGCTATTATCCATTGATCGGGGTTGGCTGCCGGCTTTGAGGCACAATACTAGATCACTAACCCTATAAGCTAGTTGCCAGCCAGTGAGAAACCTGGCTTTGAGGCACAATGCTAGATATCACCAACCCTATAAGCGTTCCCTAATTGTGTACATCAATTAGATTACGTAATTAAAACATAGACAATAGAATAAATAAAACTGAATAGACAATTATATAAACTTAGTACCAAATTACATGATTCCAACATTCCTAAGGAAGTTCATCTCCCCACCTAACCCAGAGGGGGTTTAGCTTCTAAAATGCATAATTAAATTACAAGAATAGAAAAATGCATAAAAGAAAACCTAACCTTAGAGTTCTGCCTCCTTTTCCTCAAGAGAATAGTAGTTCTCTCTGTTCTGAATGAATAAAATGAGGAAAAGGGAGCTCTATTTATAGTTTTCGCAATGGGCTGAAATTTGCCATCGTGCTGCGATATACCCATCGTAATGCGATAGAAAGATTCAGTTCAAAATTATAACTGATCATGTGCGTTTGATCACCTTGGTCACCAAGTCAAGCCATTGTACTGCGTTGTAGCACATCGCAGTGCGATGAACAGATTTTCCCACATTTTCTTATGTTGCTTCCTTGGCCAGCAAGTAGTTTTCATCGTGGCACGATGGGATCCATCGTGCTGCGATGAACAGCACAATTTCTTCACATTTTTGGCACTTTTTAACGTTTTCTTGATTCTCTTGACTTCTTGTGCAAGTAGCTTGATTTCTTTAGGAATTTGCCTTGTAATTGGTCTAAAGTGCTGTAATTTACTAATAAAATTATACTAAAAATGCAGTATGAATTCCTGTCATCAGATACTGAGGAGGCTGGTGTGAAGAAGTACGCTGTTAGTAGGTACCTGAAGTACCAGATGGTGGATGAAAGGTCTGTTGAGGCACAATCTCATAAAATTCAGAAAATTGCTCATGAAATAATAACTGAAGGTATGCCTCTTGACGAACAGTTCCAAATTGCTGTGATGATTGACAAATTACACCCTGGTTGGAAAGATTTAAAAAATCAGCTTCGTCATAAAACAAAAGAATTTTCAATTGAAAGTTTGATTACTCGCCTCCGTATTGAGGATGAATCCAGGAGACAAGATCAAAAAGAAGAGGAAAAGACCCATGTGGTCTCCGGCAACAAAAATAAATTTGGTGCGGCTCTGAAGCTTACGGGCAAACATCTGAAAAATCAGAACCGCGGTCAAATGAACCGAATTAAGAATGGTAACCCTTCACGGGCCCATAATGCTAATCAGCATCCACCTGCTCAAAAGAATGACTCTGGTGCAGTTGGTGTGACCTGTTTCAACTGTGGAAAACCAGGTCATTTTGCTAAAAAATGTAGAGCCAGGAAAAACCTGTTGCTGCCCCTAATGCACAGGCTAACCTGACTGATGAGCCATATGTTGCTATGATCACCGAAATCAATATGGTTGGTGGTACTGATGGCTGGTGGATTGATACTGACGCTAGTCGCCGTATCTGCTATGAACGTGCTATGTTTAAGACATACACTGCTACTGAAAATAAGAAGGTGCAAATGGGAAATGCTCACACCTCTGATGTTGCTGGTATTGGAGATGTTGAATTGAAGTTCACCTCCGGGAAGACTCTGATCTTGAAAGATGTCATGTATGTTCTTGACATGAGAAAAAATTTAGTTTCTGGTTTTCTTCTTAATAAGGCTGGGTTTAATCAAAATATTGGGGCTAATTTGTACACCATCACTAAGAATGGTACTTTTATTGGAAAAGGGTACGCCACTGACGGCATGTTTAAGTTGAATGTTGACTTGAATAAAATTTCTCCTTCCGTTTACTTTGTGTGTGATTTTAATATTTGGCATGCTAGACTTTGTCATGTTAGTAAACGTTCTATGTTTAATTTGAGTAACCTAGGATTAATTCCAAAGTTAATTGCTAATAACATAGAAAAATGTGAATTTTGTAGTCAAGCGAAAAAAACTTAAACTTCACATAAATCAGTAATTAGAGAATCTGAACCTCTAGATTTAATTCATTCTGATATATGTGAACTTAATGGAACGTTAACTAGAAATGGTAAACGTTATTTTATCACTTTTATTGACGATTGTTCTGATTATACCGTTGTATATCTTATGAAAAATAAAAGTGAAGCGCTTGACATGCTTAAGGTTTATGTGACTGAAATTGAAAATCAATTTAGTAAGAAAATTAAGCGGCTTCGTAGCAATAGGGGAACTGAATATGATTCTATGTTGTGCAATGATTTATATAAAGAACATGGAATTATCCATGAAACGACTGCACCATATTCATCTGAAATGAATGGTAAAGTTGAAAGAAAGAATAGAAGTCTTACTGAACTAGTTGTAGCTAGTATGCTCTATTCTGGTGCTGCCTCACACTGGTGGGGGGAAATTTTATTGACTGTTTGCTACGTCCTGAATAGAGTTCCCAAGGCTAATAATGTGGTATCTCCTTATGAGATATTAAAGAAAAGGCAACCAAACTTATCTTACTTGAGAACCTGGGGATGTCTTGCTTATGTCAGGATACCGGATGCAAAGCGGGTTAAACTCGCAAGTCGTGCCTATGAATGTGTATTCATTGGCTATGCAGCAAACAGTAAGGCATATCGGTTTTATGACCTAAATGCTAAAGTGATAATAGAATCAGTTGATGTTGATTTCTATGAAGATAAATTTCCCTTTAAATCGAGAAATAGTGGGGGCGTTGCCGTTGAATCCACAAATAGTGGGGGCACTGAATCAAGTCACATTCCTGTGATAAGAAACTCTGAGAGCAACAAAGAAATAGAAACAGAACTTCGTAGAAGTAAAAGAGTATGAGTAGCTAAAGATTATGGACCAGATTATTCAGTATATTCTTTAGAAGAAGATCCTACGAGTCTTCAAGAAGCATTATCATCTCTTGATGCAGATTTATGGCAAGAATCTATAAATGATGAGATGGAATCTCTAGAATCTAACAGGACATGGCACTTAGTAGAGTTGCCTCCTGGATGCAAACCGATTGGTTGTAAATGGATTTTGAAAAAGAAGCTAAAACCCGATGGCACTGTTGATAAATACAAGGCTCGCCTTGTGGCCAAAGGTTTTAGACAAAGAGAAAATATAGATTTCTTCGACACTTTTTCCCCGGTCACTCGAATAACATCCATAAGGGTACTAATTTCAATTGCCGCTATTCATAACCTTTTAGTTCACCAAATGGATGTTAAAACCGCTTTTTTAAACGGTGACTTAGAAGAAGAAATCTATATGGAACAACCTGAAGGGTTTGTAATACCTGGACAAGAACAAAAGGTCTGTAAGTTAGATAAGTCCTTGTATAGACTTAAGCAAGCGCCAAAACAATGGCATATTAAATTTGATGACATCAAATGAATTCAAAGTGAATGAAAGTGACAAATGCATTTATTATAAATATGAAAATGGCATTTGCACTATTGTATGTCTCTATGTGGATGATTTACTCATCTTTGGGTCAAACATTTCTGCTATAAATGCAGTGAAATCATTGTTGAGTAACAACTTTGATATGAAAGACCTTGTAGAGGCAAGCGTGATTCTTGGAATCAAGATCACTAGGTCAAAAGACGGAATAACTTTAGATCAATCCCACTATGTGGAAAAGATTCTAAAGAAATATAATTACTTTGACTGTAAACCTGCTTGTACGCCGTATGATTCCAGTGTAAAACTGTTTAAGAACACTGGCGAAAGCGTAAGACAAACTGAATATGCAAGCATCATTGGTAGTCTTAGGTATGCCACTGATTGCACCAGACCCGACATCGCCTATGTCGTGGGACTGTTGTGCAGGTTTACTAGCAGGCCCAGTAATGAGCATTGGCAAGCTATTGAGAGAGTCATGAGGTATCTTAAAAGGACCATGAATCTCGGATTACATTATAAGAGGTTTTCAGCTGTACTTGAAGGGTACAGTGATGCTGATTGGAACACCTTGTCGGATAATTCCAAAGCAACTAGTGGCTATATATTCAATATAGCTGGAGGAGTAGTGTCATGGAAATCAAAGAAACAGACCATATTGGCTCAGTCCACTATGGATTCTGAAATGATAGCGCTTGCCACTGCCAGTGAAGAAGCAAGTTGGTTGAGATGCTTTCTATCTGAGATTCCCTTGTGGGAAAACCTATGCCAGCTGTGTTGATCCACTGTGATAGTACCGCGACTATTACTAAAATTGAGAATCGATTCTATAATGGAAAGAAGCATCAAATAAGACGCAAGCACATCACAGTGAGAGAGATGATCACTAAAGGAGCTATGAGAGTGGATCATGTACGCACTGATGAAAATTTAGCGGATCCTTTGACGAAAGGACTAGCTAGAGAGAAAGTCCAAAATACATCTATAAAGATGGGACTAATGCCGATCTGAACTTATCATGATGGGAACCCAACCTAAAAGACTGGAGATCCCAAGAATTAGGTTTCTATGGGTAATAACAAGTCATGATGAGTTCATGTTGATCATGCAAGCAAAATGAGAAAAGCATGAATCCTGATAGCGAAAGGATGAGTTGCAGCTCTTAATGAGATCTATACTCTGTATGAGTGGAGTACCGAGCTACAGGAGTACTCTTGATAGACTCACCTATATGAATGTGGAACTGAGGCCGGTTCTTATGGAATTTTCAGGCAGAATTCCTAGAGCGTTCATGAAAACGGGATTAACATGCAGAGCCATTAAAGCACGGGCTATAAAGAAACACCTTGTGGAAAGGTCGTGTACGGGTATGGGAAAAATCTGAGATAGAGTTCAAGACAAGTGTTACTCTTGCTAAATTAGGCTCTTACTTGCTACGCAAAGGTTCAAGTCATAGACACCTTTGCTTATGCACAATCTTTTGGAAACCTCTGAAACAGTTTTTTAAATTCAAGTGGGGAATTGTTGAGAAAATGAACAAATTGATGTTCATTTGGAGAATGAAAGTTAATCCATAATGGTTAGAAATGAAAAAATCACATTGAAGTGTGAATTGATAAAAGTGGGATTGAGTCCCACATTGGAAAGAAAAATGAACAGTTTTAAAGGCAACTCACACCAGTGGAAGTTTAGTGTAAAGTGTAACTGCTGCGAATTTACAAGCAAGTTGCACCAGTGGATGTTATGTTGTTTTTGTGTCATTTTTCGAATTTTAAAGGGTCTGCATTGGATTCTTGCTGACTCAACACTAGCTATAACTGTTAGTGTTTTCAACCTGCAAGGTTGTGTTTATTTTAGGGTTGGCTTCATTTGTTAAAATAAGCCTTTGGTCCAGATGTGGTGACTGATGTGCACATATGTGGTACCTGAACTGAATGCCCTAAAAACGCGCTTTCAAATATTTGCGTGTGATCTTGGAAAAAGATTTCTTTTGAAACAAACATATCCAAGCTAGCTTGCGCGCCAAGGAACGAGCTGAAAGATTGAAAAAGATTCAAAAAAGATTTAAAAGCTGGTTTGTTACTAGAAGATTGAAAAAGATTGAAAAAGATTTAAAACAAACATATCTTTTATTAAAAGATTAAGTTTGTTTTTTTGAAGAATACAACAAACAGCTACCAGATCTCGTTCTATATAAAGGAGTGCTGAAGACATGTTTTATTTACTGAAATCAATATTCATAAATCTAGTCTTTAGGATTTCAAGTCTTTGTCCCTAGGATTTCTTGTTTCGATTGAAACTTGAATTAGGGTTGTATTTAGCTCTTAAGCTTTTAAGCACAGAGTTGTTCCTTTTCTTGGTTCTAGTTTGAAACAAGATTTGGACTTTGAATCACTCAAAGCTTTGAAGCAAGAGTTGGTTCTTTAGTTTAGGAGTGCGTCTCCATCATTGAGTTTGTAAAAATCCTTGTGGTTGAGCAAGGTTCTTGTGGGAACAAGATTGTAAAATTCCTTGTGGTTGAGCAAGGTCCTTATGGGGAACAAGGTAGGATAGGCTGGGAAGTGACTGGGGGAAGTCATATCTTGTGGAGGAGCAAGGTAGAGTTACACAAGGTAGTATCTAAGCGAGATGTTGTAAACGGGGAGTTTAAGCTTTGAATTAGAGATATCATAGTGGATTCATTCCTAGATTGGTATCCCCCAGACGTAAGTGAGTTGCACTGAACTGGGTTAACAAACTCATTGTGTTCTTTATCTTCTGCACTTTATTTTCCTTGTTCATCAAGTTATCGTATGTTTATGATGTTAGCACATTAGGCAACACATCGTATACCTAAACCCTAACGTGCACCACATCACGCTGCACATCTGTAACTTGTTACCGGAATTTCAATTGGCATCAGAGCAGGCACCCTGTTCTGCTTTAGGGTGAGCTCCAGGGAAGATACTTTCCGGAACCATGGACAAGGACGGCACTTTGGTCAGCAAACCACCTCTTCTAGATGGCACAAACTATGATTATTGGAAATCACGCATGACTGCTTTCTTAAAATCCATTGATAGTAGAACTTGGAAAGCATTGCTAAAAGGTTGGGAACATCCCAAAATCAAGGATGCTAATGGAGCTGACACAGAAGAACTCAAGCCAGAAGAAGATTGGACTCCAGCAGAAGATACTCTAGCTCTTGGCAACAACAAAGCTTTAAATGCATTATTCAATGGAGTTGACAAAAACATGTTCAGACTCATCAAACAATGTACTGTTGCCAAAGATGTTTGGGAGATACTCAAGACAACCCATGAAGGAACCTCCAAGGTAAAAAGCTCAAGACTTCAACTTCTCCACTCAAAATTTGAGAATCTCTGAATGAAAGAAGAAGAGACTATATATGACTTTCATATGAGTGTTCTTGACCTAGCAAACTCCTTTGAGTCCTTGGGAGAAAGGCTATCTGATGAGAAGTTGGTAAGAAAAATTCTAAGATCCTTGCCAAAGAGGTTTGACATGAAGGTCACAGCTATTGAAGAAGCTCAAGATATTGCAAGCATGAAGGTAGAAGAGGTAGTGGGCTCTCTTCAAACCTTTGAGATGAACTTCAGTGAAAAAGTTGAGAAGAAAGGAAAAAAACATAGCCTTTACCTCCAACACTGACAGTGAGGAAGCTGATGACGACCTTGACACTAGAGAAGATCTCTCAGATGAAATAGTATTGCTTGGAAAACAGTTCAACAAAATACTGAAGAGAGTAGATAGAAGATCAAGGAGGAATGTGGAGCACATCCAGCCCAACATCAGCACACAAGTAAACACCTCAGCAAAATCCATGACAAAAAAAGATAAGGGTGTTCGATGTTTTGAATGTGAGGGTTATAGACATATAAAATCTGAATGTGCCACATATTTGAAGAAACAGAAGAAGGGTCTAGCAGTATCTTAGTCAGATGAAGAGAACTCTGACAATGAGTCAGAAGATATGACTGCAAACCACGTAAGGGTAACAACTGATGTGAGTCTTTCTGACAACGACTCTTCTGATGATGAACTCACTTATAGTCTCCATGAACAATGACTTGTACCTCAAAAGTGAAGAACTATGCAGAACTTTGGTAAAACGGAATTACGATATCATGAGACTGAAGCGTGAAAAGCAGGAGCTACAAGAGAGGATAATTAGTCTTCAAGAAGAAATCAAGCAACTTTCATTCAATCATGAAAGCATGACCAAATCTGTTAGAATGATGAGCACTGGAACGAAGAAGCTAAACGAAATTCTTAACATCAGAAATTATCTTGATGACCCAACTGGAGTAGGGTATGGAAAGACTTACAACAAAGAATCCCTACAATCAAGCTTTGTTCCTGCTCAAAAAGGATTTGACACTGAGATGATGTTGCCACATCCTGCACCACATCAGAGACACTCACACAAGAAGAAATCTACTACCATAAAGTGTCACTACTATGGAAAGAATGGTCATAAAAAATCCTCCTGCTATAAGCTCTATGGTCGTCCAAAGAAGGGATCCCAATCACAAACTAGAGCTTATCACACAAGGGCCAAAGTCAAGAAAGAATGGAAGCCAAGAGTCCAAGAAGCTGCTCACATAGCTCATACATCCCTCAGAGCCTCATCAAGAGAAGATTGGTACTTTGATAGTGGCTGTTCCAGGCATATGACAGGTGTAGAAAAATATCTGAAAGACATTAAGTCATATACCACCAGCTATGTGACCTTTGGTGATGGAGCTAAAGGGAAGATCAAGGGAATTGAGAGACTTCACAATAATGGTTTACCAAACCTTGATGATGTTTTGCTTGTGAAAGGGTTAAAGGCAAACTTGATCAGCATAAGTCAACTCTGTGATCAAGGACTAAAAGTTGATTTTACAAAGAATGAATGCCTTGTAACCACTGACAAAGGAGAGCTGTTGATGAAAGGAGAAAGGTTAAAAGACAATTGCTACTTGTGGATTCCTCCAGAAACAGCTCATTCCACTACATGCCTTATGAGTCAAAAGGATGAAGCAAAACTATGGCACCAAAAGCTTGGGCACCTGCACTTAAGAGGTATGATGAAACTCATCTCCAAAGAAGCTATCAGAGGACTACCAAAGCTTACAATTGAAGAAAAAGATATCTGTGGAGAGTGTCAGATAGGCAAGCAGATCAAGATGTCACACCCAATGTTGCCACATCAGGGAACATCTAGAGTGTTAGAACTTCTCCACATGGACTTGATGGGACCCATGCAAGTTGAAAGTCTTGGAGGAAATAGGTATGCCTTTGTTGTTGTGGATGATTTTTCAAGATACACTTGGATAAGCTTCCTCAAAGAAAAATCAGACACATTTGAAGAGTTCAAAGATCTGTGCACAAGACTTCAAAGGAAGAAAGACAGCTCAATCATCAGAATTAGAAGTGATCATGGCAAGGAATTTCAGAACTCAAAATTTGCAGAATTTTGCTCAACTGAAGGGATAGCACATGAGTTATCCTCTCCAATCACACCACAACAAAATGGGGTTGTTGAAAGGAAGAACAGAACCATACAGGAAGCAGCAAGGGTTATGCTACATGCAAAGAAACTACCTTACTACTTCTGGGCAGAGGCAATGAACACAACATGCTATGTTCATAATCGTGTTACACTAAGAACAGGCACCTCTACCACTCTGTATGAGATCTGGAAAGGAAGAAGACCCATTGTAAAACACTTCCATGTCTTTGGAAGCAAATGTTACATCTTGGCTGATAGAGAACAAAGAAGAAAGCTAGATGCCAAGAGTGATGAAGGGATTTTTCTTGGCTACTCTACAAACAGCAGAGCCTACAGAGTCTTCAACAACAGGACCAGAACAATGATGGAATCAATCAATATTGTTGTCAATGACTACCCTGATGAGAAAGTGCATGATGAAGTACCAAATGTGGGCACATCAGACCCCCTACCTGAAGACTCTGAAATTGAAGAAAGTTCTGAGAAAGTAGAAGAAGAGCCAGATCAAGGTCAAACAAGCAAGGGTCCTTCCATCAGAATTCAAAAGAATCATCCTAAAGAGCTCATCATAGGAAATCCAGAATTACCAGTCATGACTAGGTCAAGGGAGGAAATCTCCAATGCTTGCTTTGTATCCACCATAGAACCAAAGAATGTTAAAGAAGCCTTGACAGATGACTGTTGGATTAATGCAATGCAAGAAGAGTTGAACGAGTTCAAGAGGAATGAGGTGTGGGACTTAGTTCCAAGACCTGATGGGGTCAACATCATAGGCACCAAGTGGGTGTATAGGAACAAGTCTGATGAAAATGGTGTTGTCACAAGAAACAAGGCCAGGCTTGTAGCACAAGGATACTCTCAGATTGAAGGTGTAGACTTTGATGAAACCTTTGCTCCAGTAGCTCGTCTTGAGTCTATAAGGTTACTTCTAGGAGTGGCATGTATTTTGAAGTTTAAGCTTTTTCAAATGGATGTGAAGAGTGCCTTCCTCAATGGGTACTTAAATGAAGAAGTGTATGTAGCACAACCAAAAGGATTTGTTGATCCTAATCTCCCAGATCATGTCTACAGATTGAAGAAAGCTTTGTATGGGTTGAAGCAAGCTCCTATGGATTGGTATGAAAGGCTAACCAAGTTTCTTCTACAGCAAGGGTACAAAAAGGGTGAAACAGACAATACCTTGTTTGTGAGACAAGAAAAAGGAAAGCTCATGATAGCACAAATCTATGTAGATGATATTGTGTTTGGTGGCATGACAGATGCTTTGGTGAAACAATTTGTGCATCAAATGCAATCTGAATTTGAGATGAGCCTTGTAGGTGAATTAACCTATTTTCTTGGTCTACAAGTAAAGCAAATGGAGGACACAATATTCATCTCTCAAAGTAAATATGCCAAGAATATTGTGAAGAAGTTTGGAATGGAGAGTGCAACACACAAGAGAACTCCTGCAGCAACTCATATTAAACTCACCAAGGATGAGAAAGGTGTCAGTGTTGATCAAAGCCTATACAAAAGCATCATAGGCAGTCTACTTTACCTCACAGCAAGTAGGCCTGATATCTCCTTTGCAGTTGGTGTATGTGCTAGATACCAAGCTGAGCCCAAGATGAGTCATCTCACACAAGTCAAGAGAATTCTGAAGTATGTGAATGGCACAAGTGACTATGGAATTATGTACTCTCATGGTGAAGACACAAGGTTGACAGGATATTGTGATGCTGACTGGGCAGGCAGTGCAGATGATAGGAAGAGTACCTCAGGTGGATGTTTCTTTTTAGGCAACAACCTAATTTCATGGTTCAACAAGAAATAGAATTGTGTAGCTCTTTCAATAGCAGAAGCTGAGTATATCGCAACAGAAAGCAGTTGTTCTCAATTGCTTTGGATGAAGCAGATGCTGAGTGAGTACAATGTGGAGCAAGATGTGCTCACATTATACTGTGACAATATGAGTGCTATAAATATTTCCAAGAATCCTATCCAACACAGTAGGACCAAGCACATTGATATTCGTCACCATTTTATTAGGGATCTAGTTGAAGACAAGGTTGTGACCTTAGAGCATGTAGCCACAGATAATCAACTGGCTGACATCTTTACGAAGGCTTTGGATGCAAATAAGTTTGAGACATTAAGAGGCAAACTTGGTATTTGCCTTCTTGATGACCAATAGCAATCTTGCTATTGAAGCGTGCAACGGAGACCTGCCTACTACTTCCGTTTGTTTATGCACGCTATCCAAAGGCAGTCATCACAGGTTTTTCTTAACATAATATATCAAGAATATTCCACCTTTCATACTGTGATGAAGAACTATGAAGAAGATCCTGATGTAGAACTCAATGTGGTCCACATTGGAGCCTCTGAGAAGAAGAAGCCTTATCTGGAGCTGAAGAGTACAGATCATGCTATTTGCAAGAGCATTACTGAAGGCAAGGTCAATGAATGACCTTTTTAAATATAAGAGGAGTAGATTATGTGCAAAGCAACTCAAAAGAATTTAAGTTTGTAAGCATAGGGCATAATCATAATCATAATCATAGCAATATGGATTATTCATTATGCTTAGTCATGATCATCGAAATATGGATGACTTTTATGCTTAGGATCACAGTCATAGAAATATGGGTGATTCACGTCACAGTCAAAGCAATATGGGTGACTTAGTTACAATCATAGAAATATGGGTAACTTGTACTTGCTTAACTATGAATGCACATACAGCAACCATGAAGAATGAAAACTACAAAACTATGGATTGCTGGACTATATGGATTATGTGAAGACTACTGAAGCATCTCTTTTTGAAGACCTTGGTCATATGTTGGTGCTTAGAACATTTGTCAAAGATCCATCTACTCTGTATATTGCACATTTAATGGCCTCAGTACTATTTGATTACTCTTTCTGTTCTTAAACTTTTTGTCAACATTATGGCTAAAAAGGGGGAGAAAAGATAAGTAGTATATCCAGGGGGAGTAAGAGGAAAGGTAGTGCAATATGTTTACTCTGGTACATGATGTAATACCAGATGTGTGCACATCGATGAAGACAGATTGTGCTTGTATTCTGCACATCTTTTTGAAGACTTTGAAGAACCAGGCGAATGAAGACTGATCCTTTGAAGACTGATGAAGATGGTGCTTGAATTTAGGGGGAGTAAAGATTTTACTGAAGCTGCTGAAGACACTTCCCCTCTTTACTGTGTGCATGATTCATCACCATGCTTGTATGTTGGGAGTTTTATTCTCTCAAAAGATATGAGGCAAGATTCCGCTGTTGCAACGCCTCTGATGTTCTAATGATTCTCTCCAAAGTCTAGCTGGCTGACTCCAAAGGTTATTTTAGCCACAATTTGCCAAAGGGAGAGATTGTTAGTGTTTTCAACCTGCAAGGTTGTGTTTATTTTAGGGTTGGCTTCATTTGTCTAAAAACGCGCTTTCAAATATTTGCGTGTGATCTTTGAAAAAGATTTGTTTTGAAACAAAAATATCCATGCTAGCTTGCGCGCCAAGGAACGAGCTGAGAGATAAAAAAGATTCAGAAAAGATTTAAAAGCTGGTTTGTTACTAGAAGATTGAAAAAGATTCAAAAAGATTTAAAACAAACATATCTTTTATTAAAAGATTAAGTTTGTTTTTTGAAGAATACAACAAACAGCTACCAGATCTCGTTCTATATAAAGGAGTGCTGAAGACATGTTTTATTTACTGAAATCAATATTCATAAATCTAGTCTTTAGGATTTCAAGTCTTTGTCCCTAGGATTTCTTGTTTCGATTGAAACTTGAATTAGGGTTGTATTTAGCTCTTAAGCTTTTAAGCACAGAGCTGTTCCTTTTCTTGGTTCTAGTTTGAAACAAGATTTGGACTTTGAATCACTCAAAGCTTTGAAACAAGAGTTGGTTCTTTAGTTTAGGAGTGCGTCTCCATCATTGAGTTTGTAAAAATCCTTGTGGTTGAGCAAGGTTCTTGTGGGAACAAGATTGTAAAATTCCTTGTGGTTGAGCAAGGTCCTTGTGGGGAACAAGGTAGGATAGGCTGGGAAGTGACTGGGGGAAGTCATATCTTGTGGAGGTGCAAGGTAGAGTTACATAAGGTAGTATCTAAGCGAGAGGTTGCAAACGGGGAGTTTAAGCTTTGAATTAGAGCTATCAATGTGGATTCATTCCTGGATTGGTATCCCCCAGACGTAAGTGAGTTACTCTGAACTGGGTTAACAAACTCATTGTGTTATTTATCTTCTGCACTTTATTTTCCTTGTTCATCAAGTTATCGTATGTTTATGATGTTGGCACATTAGGCAACACATCGTATACCTAAACCCTAACGCGCACCACATCACGCTGCACATCTGTAACTTGTTACCGGAATTTCAATAACCATTCTCCTACTGATTTAGTAACGGACAAGTAATAATGTCACTTAATTGTGATTAATTCTATGTCCCTCACTTGAATGCCTATTATTGCATTGTTTTCTTTGCTCATAGCATATATTTATAAAAAGATAGAACAACAGATAAAAAAAAAAGCATTCATAAAAAATATTCATCACAAATTCTTCAATCCTTCTTCGATTCTATTTTATTGTTTTTCGATATCGATATTGTTGTATCGACTCGTTTCTGTTTCATTGGTTTCAAATCGGTATTGTTGTATCGATTCAATTGATATTGAAGTATCAATTTCTGGTTTTGTAGAACCATTAACTAAAGGTGTTCCTTTCGATTAATACAGTGCAATATTTAATCGATTAAATTTGACGAGGCTATTTTATCCTGGAGGCGACGCGGTTGATTGTCTGCTTTGCACAATTTGAGAAGTACCGCGAAACGTCTTAAAAAAGCGACCTAGTACGCGACTCAGCCAACAATTTCTTCCAATTCGGTATCTTTGTTTTCTCTACGAAAATCAATTTTTATAAATCAAAAACAACAAATTATGCCGTGTTTTGAAAAGAGCCCCTGTAAAAAAAAATGATTTTACTCCCTGCAATGTCTCAAAACTCTTAAAATGGCCCCTGACGTAAATTTCTTGATGACATGTCACTTGAATTTTGACGTGGCAAACACTGAGTATGATTTAGAGCTGACGTGGCCAATTTATAAAACATGTGGCATTACACGTTTTAATTTTAATTAGTTTAGTTTTTTCTGAAAAAGAAAAAGGAAAAGTAATTTTAATTTAAAAATAAAAAGAAAATTGATTGTGTAATGCCACGTGTTTTAAAAATTGGCCAAGTCAGCTCTAAATCATACTCAGCATATGCCACGTCACAATTCAAGTTTCATGTCATCATGAAATCTAGGTCAGGGGCTATTTTATAATTTTTGAGACATTGCAAGGACTAAAATAAATAAAAAATTTACAGGGACTCTGTAACGTCCCAAAATTTAATTAATAAAGGAATATTAATTAAGAAAGGATTATTGGAGGTTATTGAGAGATTAATTGATTTATTAGTAGAAACCCAAGTGGACAACTTAACATTTCCCTCCTCTCACCTACATTACTCCCACGCCCCTTACCTTCTCCACCACCCCCATCACTTTCCATCCAACCAATTATAAGACATGCAGCCAAGGGAATTAAGAAAGGCATTGCAGCAAAGAAATCTGAAACAGAAACCCCTTCCTTCTCTTGTTCTCACGCAAGAACAACAAGCACACACACAAGCTTTTATTCTTCATTCTTGCACAAACAACAACATTAGCTAGTTTTCCAAACTCCCATTCTTCCTCTATCACACAATCAGCATGCAATTCCTTTGTGGAGTAGAATCAGGAACTTGATACATCACTCCTTTTGTTCATTCACTCACCTAAATTAATAGCAACACCATTAATCCTTTCTCCTCTTTGTGACCGTGCCTTGATTCTTTCACCATGGAAGTGATTAGATCTCTTAGAACAAGCTACTGCAAGTGATTTGGGAAAGTATTTGCTAAGTATTCTCTGCTCCAATTTCTGGTTTAAGAGGTAAGGTTATAGTTCCTAGTTTCTCTCTTAAAAGAATGAATTCTAAAACCCAATTATTAACCCAACCGCTCATAACCACTGTATTGATGTTGCATGCAAGCTTTAAACCCTTGTGGGTAACTGGAAGAGTGTTTTGAACCAAGTAATGGAGGTGGGAATCGCAACAGCATGCAGCAGAACCATTTTCCATGTTCAATCGCGACGCTCGCTTAGCGAGTAGGCCGCTCGCTGCAGCGAGTATAGCAGATACTGCTGCATGTGTCTCTTCTATCGTGTTAGTTTCCTAAACTAAGGTGAGATGATCATAACCCGTTTCTTATCCCCATTTTGGTCTTTCCGGTTCCTATTGACCCTTAGACATTGTGAGTCTCATTATTCTCTTCCTTGGTGTTGTCTACGAGTTACTAAGCATTGGAAGCATAAACAAGTAAACCGGGCAATTTGGATTTCAGCTCAGTTTGGAGTAGAGAGCTAGATAACAGCACCAGCGCCAAAGCTTCGTTTCCCAGGAGGGTTCTTTAGGATAGTGTAGTTAGTTTCCCAAAAAATTATGAAATTGCATGTTCACTTAGGAATTGAGGGAATTATTGTGTGAGGGGAATTAAATCCCAAATTTCCCTCCATTCTGTTTTGTATTATGTATGTTATTTTACTGCACTAGCTAAAATGAGGATTGTAGGTGTTATTTTGATAAAACAATGAATTTTGCAAAACAGGGTAATTTCTGTATGAACTCGCCGTAGCGAGTAGCTGGCGAGTATTCATGGCGAGCTGGGTTTTGGGCTGATGATACTCGCCATGGCGAGCTTCTGCTCGTCATGGCGAGCTTCTGCTCGCCACAGTGAGTTGATTTAGGTCAGGACCTATAATCTCGCCATGGCGAGCTGGTGACTCGCCATAGCGAGCTTGTACAGAACTGACCACACTTTTCAGTTTTCTAACTAAGTCATATGCACTCGTTTTATATCCTTATCAGAGTCAGATAGTTTGCAGTAACATAATTAATATAATGTCGAACAGGATGTTAATCACAGATGACTTTAGGGCATAACCTATAATTTAATTAGGATTGTATGCTCCCCGGGTTTTGGGAAATTATGGTAGTAAGAATCCTTACAAGAGGCTATAAGTAACCTTATTCTACAAGAGCCTAGATTCAGCCAAACTTGTGGACCAATCAACATCCAATGACAGTAGGCTGTAAACCAAAGCTCATCCTACATTCAAGTTAGTATATGACTGGGAGATTATGAGTGTTGTGTAGAGTAAAGAATTGGACAAACCACGGAATTATCCTTCTACACTCTGTCTAACTCGCTTAGCGAGCAAGCACACGTTGTAGCGAGCTTAGCAGGCTGCTGCTATTGCTTGTTGCAGTCTGGTCCTCTGTTCAGCTATTTTAATCACGGTAAACAGTCTCAAGCCCTCCTTATCTTTCTTGTCATTCTACCTTTTAGAGTTTTAGTGTAAGTGATCGTAAGCTATCTTGTGCGCCTATGACTTGTTGAGGGAAACGTTGGGAGATAATATTAGGATTTTGATTTAACCAGAAATTGACTTAGTATACCCTTCCAACTAGAAGCCAATAACCCTGTCGAAACTCTTATGGATTTAGCCATAACTAATCAACGGTTAGAATCCTTACAGTTCGTATTCGTACCTGAGAAATCCTATCAAGTTCAATCACTTTTAGGATCCTGAATTAACAACCTAGTGTAGTGATCCTGATAGATATCTTCGTATTAGAAGTACAAATAAAACCATCCTTATTAGAGAAACCAGATTAGAACAAAGCACATTCCAATGCTTCCTCAAGTTACCTTACTAGGCTATCAGTTAGTATGCCTTTGATCAAATTACTTCGACCTTTTAATCCGTAACAATATTCCTTTAGCATTACTAGGACTTGAGTTTTAAGTGGTGCGGCTTTTAGGCCTTCTTCCCTTATAATACCATTGGATTCGTAAGACAGTTTGAGGAACGTCGCCACAGAGTCGTTTAGGAACCAAACCAGTAGTAACACCTAGTCAGCCTTGTAATTATTAACCCATATTCATACCTGACCCAGGAATCCAAAGTTATTAGTATGCCATTTAGGAATCTCAAAGTTATAATACCCGACACTTGGACAGATGTTAGGTACTGCCAAATTAGTTACTTTAAGATGTCAACCCAGCATTACCAGCCAATTAGACGACTCAATAGGAATAGTTGGATTAGAATGCATACCTTAACATTTCCTTCACCATGAACTGTTAACTTAACGATTACGAGGACATCTTTAGATGCCAACCGTATAGGGTCTTTTACCAACTTATACCGGAAACAACACCAAACCGACATAGGTTAAGCTTCGATTAGGATGACAATTAAGGAATACATAGGACACAACCAGTCGTCAAGATTGAAACATTAAACCTATTATTAGGTAGTTTAGAGACCGATAGTTCAGATCAATACTAATTGGACTTGAACCACTTAACTAGTGAGTTAGTAGTATGGATTGACCAATACCTTGAGAATTACCATTTAGTTACTGAGAGAACGGCCAATTTGTATTATGGACTAAACCACAACTCAGTATGAAGACTAGGTTTGAACTACCATATTTATTTACTCTTCTGATGCCAACCAAGCTATACTACCACCTAAGATAATAACACTAGATGCCAGCGGCATAGGGTCAACATTTTGTCTAGAGCAAACCTGAAGCCAGACAGTAGAAGACACCACTTGATAAGATTGACAAAATAAGAGATTGTGCCAATATCACCAAATTCCTGGAACATTCCTTTAGGTATATGTGTTAATTATCCAGACTTAAGTAACTAAGTTTGACCTTAGACTTAGCCACCGACACTCCTCAGTATATTCGGACCTTTCCGCTAGGAGACTGTTAGAAATCAGTTAGACATACCGGTGAGAAATTGTCAGTAAGAACCTTGAGTGAGAATTCAGTTGCCCTAACCTGAGAGCTCTGACAACAGAAATAAGAGATGTGTAACATTAGTCTGAACCCAATGGGAAACCAACCTTCAATTACCTATCATTCGTTCTGAGATCCTCTTTCAGCCAGCTCATTGGACCAAGCAATGTTCAATTTTACGATCATGAGTCCTGGAACACTATGTACGTATGTACTCTATAACTTATCTGATTACGCGTCAGATGAGAAAATTCTTCTCGTGCCATAAATGACTTGTCAATCACATGTATTGCCTAAATTCAATTAGGATTCAAACTTTTCAAATTCCTTGAAGCCAATTAGTTACATTAATAGGGATTGATGTCACACTTAAGTAACCACATCAAGGTTGTCAGTTTTCCCGTTGTGTCATCATTAGCAACAACCTATCTGCGGAAGTCAATTATTCTTTAGAAGGTCAGACGGTAATTTTGTTAGACTACTAGGCTTATCACTTAGAAGGGGGGGTTGAATAAGTGATCCTTGAAACAATGGGGTTTTTAAAATTATATTGTTTCAAATTAATCAAGCGAGTGGAAGAGCCACCGGATCGGTAGTCTATGCACCGATTGACCAAAAGAAAAGTAGTATTAAGCCTTAAACGAATTTGTGAAAAGTTACGAAAAAGTTTGAATTCAAAATTATTTGAATGTAAACAATATAACTTCAGTCCCAAGCAAGTTACAAATCAATATTCAAATCAATCACAATCAAGCAAGAACCAATTGAATTTTTGTGAACCAATACGAACAACAAAAATTCAATCGATTAACAAATTAACGAAATTATCGAAATTAAAAGAGAGAGATAGAGAGACACACGATGTGATTAGGGAGTTCCCCGGATTGCGCGTCGTCCACGCGTTTATCCGAGTACGTCTCCCCCCAAATAACCAAACGGGTTATTTGAGAGTTTATAGATCAAAAACTTGATGAACAAAAAGTGCACAGTTTACAATTGAAACCTATAATCCTGTAGCAAGACAAAATATAAACTAATGCGAATAACCTCGATACCCAACGAAACTTCGCCCTCTGATTCCAACGATTCACCTTGTGCCTAACCGCACCCAATCGTCCAGCTGAGTCCTTCGTTCCTTGTTGTCGAATCCTTCAAGACATGCACGATCTTGAATCACTTGAGAGAAACACTAGAACCTTCGTCACACAATTCAACCCGACTACGATTCTGATTCACCGCGAACCGTATCGAACGTTATCACACAAAAACGCAATCTTTATTGAATTGATCCCATACTCAAATCCAATTTGATTGCAATCCTTGATGAAGATGATGAATTTGTGATGAATCAAACCTTTGATGCAAATTCTCACTCAATTTGTACCCAAAGCGTTTTCTGAACTTTCTCACTAGTTTCCTCTTTATTACAATGACACAACACATTGCTATTTAAAGAGAGAATAGAATTGAGCAAATTTGGGCAAAATTTCACAGACATGTATCGATACAACTGATGATTTGTATCGATACAAACCCTTTGACCAACGTTAAAAATGAAAGATTTGACCTATGTATCGATACAAACAGGGGTATGTATCGATACATACATCAGTTTCTTGAAATTTTGACTGATATGTATCAAATCATGCAAGCATGATTCGATACATCATGATGTTTCTGGATTTCTGAGAGACATAGGTGTGTATCGATACATGCAAGCATGATTCGATACACAGGTAACTCTCTGCCTCTGAGAAACCATTTTTGTATCGATACAAGTGATATATGTATCGATACAAATTGCACAAAATCAGTCTGAAGTAATTTCAGGACATTTGTATCGATACACATGTTTATGTATCGATACATAATACCTAAAAACAATTTTTCAAAGTGTTAAAAATAGTTTTTCGCTGTCAAGTCATCTGTAATGTTTGCCAAAATGTGTTCTACTCTATTTTCATGTGTTTTGACAATTATTAAAACATGAGGATGAACTGGTGCACTTACATTCTCCCCCTTTTTGATAATTGTCAAAACTATGCATAAGCTAACTAAGCCTATACCTAATATGCATAAAAATAGCAATATGTATACAGACGCAATAAACATCAAGGCTAACAATAAGCAACGCTCCCCCTGAGTTGATGCCATAAAAGCGTTTGACATTGTTGATAATATTCAAGAATTCTTTTAGCTATTCATCCTTAGCTTGTGCATCCAAATCTCTCCCCCTTTGACAATATCAAAAAGAAGAAGAGAGTCTATTAGAAGTATCAAGTTCAATCAATTTTGATCCAAGTCATATCGTGCACTTACATTTGTCGAAATGCACATATATGATAAAAGTTCCTAATCAATATAAATACATACAAAGATATGCCAAAATATATTAATGACGAATACCAAATTTCATGACAAATATGGAATGTAGAACAACAAACCAAAACCAACGCATGAATATCGTAACATATCGACATTTTAAATCAACCAACATATCAAAATATGGGACGAAAATAAACAAAACAATGCAACAAATGCATAATTTCATGTTACCATATCATATAACGATGTTCATGAAGAAATGAAATACACGGATAGTATTTATGCAACATGTTAAGCTATAGACACAACAATTAATCAATATTTCATACATTGCCATTTGATACATATGGACTTCAAGAATTATTACTTATCTTAAAGCAAGAATTTTTTGAAATGAGCAAACATATGTATGTATTGAAAAGAACTAATATGTGATGTTGATGTTTGAAAAGCATTCACATAGGCATAAGAGTGTAAGTTTTGAGAAGAGAAGATAGCGATGATACTTTTTAACCTTGTACCGTAGGGTGTTGATGCACTTCTCATTGTATAAAACTCCAAGTTGCCTAGAAGTATAATATGTATATAAAGTGCATGTACAAAAGTATATCATTCTAGGTTAGAGATATCTAGGATCCCTAATTCTCCGCGAATAAAGATAAAGGGTTCCGTTGCAAGTGGCTTTGTAAAGATGTCCGCAAGTTGGTTTTTCGAGTCCACATGCTCAAAGACAACATCCCCTTTTTCTACATGGTCGCGAAGAAAGTGATGCCTAATCTCTATATGCTTAGTCCTTGAATGCAACACGGGGTTCTTTGTGAGGTTTATAGCGCTAGTGTTGTCACATAAAATTGGAACACGTTGTAGTTTTAAATCATAGTCGAGAAGTTGTTGTTTTAACCAAAGTATTTGAGAACAACAACTTCCGGCCACAACGTATTCCGCCTCAGCGGTTGACAAAGCAACAGATACTTGTTTCTTGCTATGCCAACTTACCAAGCTATTACAAAATAGGTGACATGTTCCACTAGTGCTTTTCCTATCCAACTTGCAACCGGCAAAATCGGAATCGGAATAACCTACCAAAGAACAATCATTCCCCCTAGAGTACCACAAGCCAAAGTTTGATGTTCCTTTTAATTATTTTAAAATCCTCTTTACGGCTTTTAGGTGTGATTCTTTGGGGGATGATTGATATCGTGCACACATGCAAACACTAAACATAATATCCGGCCTAGATGCCGTTAGGTAGAGTAAGGATCCGATTATACCTCTATATTTTGTAATTTCCACATCTTTACCTTCTTCATCCTTGCTTAATGCACATGTTGATGCCATGGGAGTTTCCATAATTTTTGAATCCGTCATTCCAAACTTCTTAAGCAACTCAAGACAATATTTAGTTTGATATATGAAAGTTCCTTCTTCTAATTGCTTGATTTGTAGTCCCAAGAAGTAGGTTAGTTCACCCATCATACTCATCTCAAATCCACCTTGCATAAGACTAGAAAAGCTCTTGACAAGAGATGGGTTAGTGGAACCAAAAATAATATCATCAACATAAATTTGAACCAATAAGACGTCCTTTCCTTTACGTTTAATGAAGAGTGTAGTATCAACCTTTCCCCTTGAATATCCGTTTTTAATCAAGAACTTGCTAAGTCTATCATACCAAGCTCTAGGAGCTTGTTTAAGACCATATAAAGCTCTTTTTAATTTAAAAACATAGTCCGGATGTTCGTTATCTTCAAAACCGGGAGGTTGTTTGACATACACCTCTTCATTTATGTGTCCGTTTAGGAAAGCACTCTTAACGTCCATTTGGTATAACTTGAAGTTCATATTGCATGCATAAGCTAATAAAAGTCTAATGGCCTCAAGGCGAGCTACCGGAGCATAAGTCTCCTCATAATCAATGCCCTCCTCTTGGTTATAGCCTTGAGCTACCAACCGTGCCTTGTTCCTAATAATAACACCGTTTTCATCAAGCTTATTTCTAAAAACCCAACGTGTCCCAATCACTTGATGACTTGGAGGAGGTGGTACTAAATCCCACACATCATTTCTTTTAAATTGATTTAGTTCTTCTTGCATTGCAAGAATCCAATGTTCATCAAGTAATGCGGCTTTTGAGTTTTTAGGTTCAACTTGTGAAACAAAAGCATAGTGAGAGCAAAAGTTACTTATTTGGAATCGAGTAGCCACTCCCTTTGAGATATCACCTAAGACTTTGTCAATGGGATGGTCTTTTAGAGTACGCCATTCCTTTGCAAGACCGGCTCCTCTTTGCTTATGATGATTCTTTGATGAAGAAGATTCTCCATCATCTTTGTCTTCATTGGATGGTGACAGCTTATCGTCCTTTTCTTTTGGAACTTCCGTTGAGGGTTGATCACTTCCAACAACTTCTTGATCCTTTAGAATGTCCATTGTGTCGACACCTGTACCAATAAAATCACCTTTCCCGTTTTCTTCCGGAAAAGTCTCATCAAAGTTTTCATGAACCGACTCTTCAACAATTTGTAACCTTTTATTGTATACTCTATATGCCTTGCTAGATAATGAATAACCTAAGAAAATTCCCTCATCCGCTTTTGGATCAAATTTGCCAAGATTTTCTTTTCCATTATTTAAAATAAAGCATTTGCATCCAAAAGAGCGTAAGTGACTAAGATTAGGTTTTCTTCCTTTAAGTATTTCATAGGGAGTTTTGTCCAAAATAGGTCGAATGATCGCCCTATTTAGAACATAACTTGCGGTGCTTATCGCATCGGCCCAAAAATACTTAGGAAGACCACTTAACATAGTCCTAGCTAACTCTTCTAGAATTCGATTTTTCCTCTTCACTACCCCATTTTGTTGTGGTGTTCCTGGAGCCGAAAAATTGTGTTCAATGCCATGTTTGGAGCAAAACTTATCAAAGTTATTGTTTTCAAATTCACCTCCATGATCACTCCTAATGGAAATGATCT
Source organism: Trifolium repens (assembly GCA_030408175.1). Classification (NCBI taxonomy): domain Eukaryota; kingdom Viridiplantae; phylum Streptophyta; class Magnoliopsida; order Fabales; family Fabaceae; genus Trifolium; species Trifolium repens. The sequence continues at coordinate 32,640,661 of CP125836.1, read as the reverse complement.
TAAGGTCTAGCTTATTTTGAATCATCTTAGCAAATTGTTTAAAAGCGGACAAGGTATCGCTTTTACTAGATAAGAATAATGTCCAACAAAATCTTGAGTAATCGTCTACAATCACAAGTCCATAGTAATTACCACCAAGGCTTTTGGTCCTTGATGGTCCAAAAAGATCCATATGGATTAACTCTAAAGGCTTAGTAGTTGAAATAAACTTTTTAGTTTTGAAAGAAGCCTTGGTTTGTTTACCCATTTGGCATGCGTCACACAAGTGATCTTTTGAAAAACGAATTTTAGGTAGACCGATTACAAGATCTTTAGAAGCTATCTTATTTAGTAAATCGAAATTAAGATGTGCCATTCTTCTATGCCATAACCAAGATTCATCATTCTTGGTTATGAGACACTTAGCACCACTTAGGCAATTATCATCTAGGTCCAACATGTATACATTTCCATGCCTAATAGCCTTAAGACTCACATTCTTGTCTTTGTTACTTTCGATTGTGCAAAAGGTTGGTTTGAAATTGATTATGAACCCTTTATCAAAAAGCTTAGCAACACTCAACAAGTTGTGCTTAAGGTTATCCACAAGTACAACATTAGATATGGTTATAGTAGAGGGATTGCCAATAGTACCTACACCAAGAATAGTTCATTTATTGTTGTCTCCATAGGTGACATAGCCTTTCTTCTTTGCTTTGAACTCAATAAAAAGCGAGGCATCACCCGTCATGTGCCTTGAACATCCACTATCTAGAAACCATCTCCTTTCTAGACTATCAAGGCACTTTTCCTACAACAATTAAACATAAGAGAGAGGTACCCAATTTTCATTGGGTCCTAATTGGTGAGGCAAACAAGTTTTGTTGAGTTTTGGCATCCATTGCAATACGCCCTTAGGTACCAACAATTTCCTAGCTTTACATTTTGCAATGGTATGACCTTCACAACAACAATAGTGACAAGTGATATGTGAGTCATTCTTCTTTTGATCCAATTTAAAATATTTTGAATTTTTGTTTTTGACTTTCAAAGTGGTTTGAAATTTTTTTGGATCAACTTGATGATAGACTCGAGGTTTTGATGAATTTTCCACTTTGTCCTTGAGAGGCTTAATATCTTTTGACAAAGTGACACAATTATCACAACCAACTATATAACCATTATTATGACTTGCACTAGTCCTTTCTAATAGTGATACTTTGAAAGCTTTCAATTCTTCTTCCTTTTCGGAAACTTTCTTTTCAAGAGCTTTGTTAACTTTTATGATCTCTTTTAATCGTTTGAAAGCTTTCCTAGTTTCACTACATAGGTCCTCAAACGCATTCTGCAAGTCATGATATTCTAACGAGGTATATGAGCTAGAGGGATTTTGGTTTACCTTTTTGGGAGCTTTGTCCTTCTTTTTGTGATGATGAGATGTGAAGCATACATTAGCCATTTCGTCTTCATCACTTGAGCTAGAGCTTGATGATGAATGGGATGAAGAGCTGCCACTCTCCCATGCAACATAAGCTTTCTTTCCTTTGCTCCTCCTTTTGTTTGAAGATGACTCCTTCTCTTTTCTCTTGAGATTAGGACAATCCGGCTTGTAGTGACCAACTTGGCCGCACTCATAGCATATTCCTTTCTTGGAGTACCTAGCATCTTCATTCTTCCGGCGGTAACCACTATCTTTCCGAAACTTCTTAAGATTGTCATCGGAATGTTTTATCCCATTCTTTCTCACATATCTATTGTAGCGTCGAACGAAGAGCCCCATTTCCTCATCATCGGAATTGTCTTCGCTTGAGCTACTTTCCACTTGCTCAACCTTTTTGGACTTGGATTTGGAGGCCTTTAGAGCAATGTACCTCTTATCCTTTTCTTTTTCCTTTTTGTTGTGTTTTTCATTTTTCTCACCTTTCTCATGCTTTTCCAACAAATTGAGCACTTGTTCATGTTCCGTTAGCTTACCAAATAAGGTTGTGAGACTCAAAGTAGTAAGATCATTCGCTTCTTTGATTGCAGTGACCTTTGGTTGCCATGACCTATTAAGACATCTCAAAATCTTATTAGTAGCATCTTGATTTGTGATTGGTTTTCCTAGACCATGTAACTTGTTGGTGATTTTTACAAATCGTTGTTGCATATCCGCAATGGTTTCACCATCTTGCATATGAAACAATTCAAATTCTTGAGTTAAGGTGTTTATTTTCGAAATTTTGACTTCATTAGTTCCCTCAAAATGAGTAACTAATGTATCCCATGTAACACCCCCTTTTCAGAGACTGAAAAGAAGAGTGTCACAGTTCTCTACCCCGAATTTAAATGTGCTTAAATGCAAGCAAATGCAATTATGTTGATTTATTTTTTTCTTGTAAAATGAAAGTAGTAAGTGAGAAATAATTTATGTACTATATATGCACTATATTTTTGTCTATAAAAACTTTTCAAATTTTCTTTTTATAAATTTAAAGTAAGCCCATGAATAATATGCATCACATATAACTAAAAGATTTACAAACATAACATATATATTTTTATTGCACATAAGTATTTTACAATCTTACAATTGAAAATAAATTAAAAAATAATATCTACAAAAGACTCTAACCCACAAATGATCATGAGCTGGTCAAACACTAAAGATGTCATCGAGAGAGTACTCCAATGACACCATCAATACCTTAATCTCTAAGAGATCTTTCTCTTTGGACTCCGAAAATAAAACTAGATCTATAATCAACACTAACGATCTTGGTATTAATGTCTCTCACAATGCCGTTTTCCTCTTTCTAATGAACTTTAACTTGAGATCATGGTATCCTGCACTAACTGTTGTAAGGGGTGAATTACTCATACACAAGTTACCATCATGATGATGTCACAAGGCTACACATAATATTATACAAGTACATGCATTTTTATTTAAATAATATATATACATACCTGAATTCCTAATCATGTATTTAGATCAAATAGAATCAAATAATCAAATAGTCATATATAATCAAATAATCACAAAGAGATCAATTACACAAAACATTAATCAACGTCACAAATCAACAATTAGTCAAAAACAAATATAATATACTTTATCAGATATATCAATCATCAAAATTTAGTCATTTAGGATAAATATAACATCCAAACCAAACTCTCCACTCAAAGTTAGTCTTCTAACTTAGTTAGTAATATCTTTCTTCATCCTACTCCATGGAGACCTCTATTATGAGCGTAAGGCCGTTTCAACTGCCATAACATGGTCGTTTGCAATGAACATATATCAAATATGTCTCAACCATTCTGGCCCGAGCGCTGCACCTTATTATAGATAGTCCTGCACAGTCAGGTTTCACCACGTCGGGTTTTATGATTTCCTCCAGTCAGAGTTGCTATCACTGACTATTGGTAGGAGTTCAAAACGTAGGTGATCCCCAGGAGGTCTGTAGGCGACCCAGCCGAACCTATCCTCAGTCTTACATACATTATAGTACTGTAAGAAACATCCTGTTTTGCTCCTCACCAATCCAAGGTGATTAGTTATATAATTCCTCAACTTAAATTATCTTTGTCAACATCCAGCTTGACATTTTAATCCGAAACTCACAATCCAACTCGAAACTCACAATTAAACTTATGAGAGATCACCTCAATCTTCCAACATAAACACCCAAGCACATAGATATAATTATCAATAAACACATTAAAGACATAGATAATTTCAATTTCAATTGCCTAATCAATTAAGAACATTTTCAAATCAACAAAGGTTTATTCACACGTAATCAAACTAAATCAATCACTTATCATTTTGTATATACCTTGACATATTTAAAATTAGAACACAACTCCCCTAATAATAGCTAATAATATATATACAAGTAACACATTTCTTGTTGTAACAGCCCGTTTTTCCAAGGCCAGAAAAGGCAATATATATTTTTTTTTTTTTTCAACTAACACTCAGAGTGCGCATAGAATATTTTTCAATGAGCCGGCATTCAAATATACAAAAGAACTCATTACCATAAGGTGCTTCGACAAGCAAAGTGTATTCCTGAATAATTACAATCCAAGTCTAAGTATAAAAGTACTCCAAGTACTACAACCCAAAACAAACCAAGTTAGCAACCTATGCATAAACAAAAGGCACGATGTACAAACCACACCGGCGCATAGTCTAACTATACTAAGCTTCACCACGTGCTCACTAAGGCCTAGAACTGCCACCGTCGTCACCACGACCTAACCCATCATCTGGGTGGGATGAGCCCGCAAATGAAAGAAAGGGTCACCACAAAATATATAGTATGTATATATATAACCGGTTCGAAAGATTGTACACATAACAATAATTCCACAAAACACAAGAGAAAACTCTTAACCAACAAAGCAATTCCCACCAACGGGTTCATATAAGCAATGCACACATAGCCTATAATGCAACCTCTATAATGCGTGGTACTAACCCTGGCTACCACAAAATGCATGAGCTCCAGAACTGTAGGTCCAACCCCTACTAAAACACCAACGAAATCACAAGGTTAAGGTGGATCCACTCCCGCAATCACACCCCATGGTCCACTCCCGCAACCATGTATCGAACTCAACAAAATCACAAAGGATTAAGGTGGATCCACTCCCGCAATCACACCCCATGGTCCACTCCCGCAACCATGTATCAAACTCAACAAAATCACAAAGGTTTAAGGTGGATCCACTCCCGCAATCACACCCCATGGTCCACTCCCGCAACCATGTGTTGAACTCAATAAAACCCTATAAAAATCGGGTGGGTCCACTCCCGCAACCACACCTCGTAGTCCACTCCCGCAACTACACCTCGTAGTCCACTCCCGCAACTACGCACTAACAATGCATGAGCATACGATTCCCCATGTATACTAATGCAGCAAATACATACCTCCCTAGCATATGTAAACCATCCCAACAACATACATACATATCCAATCATATGTAACAAACCACAACAAACATACATACATTTCCAATCATATGTATTCACCCACATGTTCATACATACATCTCCAATCATATGTAAAACAACGCACGTATTGTAAACACTTTCTCATCACGAGAATACATAACACATACATGCCAAACACACAAACACGCATAACAGCAAAACCAAGCATGTCGTAACCGTTTTAAAAGACGGAAATAAAGTGGAGCCCTTACCTCGGCAAGCTTCCGTTAACTTTTCTCACGAAAATCTACAATTCGCGCTTCCTAAAAGTTAAGCAGCGTACAATCAATAAAATATTCCTCGTATATCCTATCGAAACGAAACTTGTTCTCAAAGCTCTAGAGAGGCTTAAGGTACTTTCTCACACTCTCGGATAGTGATTACGAGTCCCCCTTATAGCGATTAAAAATTCCCAAAGTTAATTGCACTATTTCTCGCTACGCGAAAATATTTTCGTTTCAAAACAAAATAAGAAACACTTTGATTCCTAACTCCAAGGCAATCAATTTTCACATACTAAAACCATTTGAAAACAACCCAAAAACTCTTTGAAAATTTTTCACAAAAATAAAAGTTTACTTGCGCCACAAGTTACAAGTTTTTCCTTTCAAATAAAATGGCCATAACTGGTTCATTCTTTATCTGATCGAGACGAGCCATACACCGAAATCTTCGTCTCGAAAAGACGGATCAAATTGTTAACTTTCTAGGACACGAAAACAATTTTAAAAGGACCTAAATACCCTTTTCAATTTCGGCCAGAATTGAGATCACACCTAAAACATTGTTTTCAAAAATCAAACATAGTTTAAAATACTTAAACCATTATTAATTTCTCAAAAGTGATCAAGCTCTTACACCAAAACCATTTCAAATCAAAGCATAACACTTTTCAAAACTTTACCAATTAACTTGTTTACTTAGAACACAAGTTACTAGTTTTCTTTCAAAACAAAACCACATTAATTCTTCATTTTAAAACCATGATCATGCCTTCCCATAGGGCTTAAAAATTTGAAACATCATGGACACAGACACACACAAAGGCCACGGCCAAAACAACAACAATATAGCTAGTTCCCAAAATTTTCCATTTCAAAACCATAGCATAAATCATTTAGCTCACAAAATCATTTAATTGAACAATCAAAACATTTCCAATACACAATCACAAGTCATAAGAGTTTTCCTAAATTTCTCATGAACACACCAAAAATAATTTTCCTATTTTTCAAAACTAAACCATTTATCATATATCCATTTCTATAAAAAGTCATAAAACAACATCATTAACACAAACTCTAAACAAAATTCATGTTCATGATCAAGAGAAATATTTCCTCAAAATCCTAACCCAAAATCTCATCACTCCATGGAAATCAACAATACTAAGCTTAAACATACTAGTTTAACACTCAAGAATAACTTCTATGCAACAAAAACCAATTTAAACCAAGTTCTAAGAATTTTTTCTCAAGAACACAATCATAAAACTCAAAATTCAAGAGGTTTTTCATGAAGAAAAAGGAAGAGAAGTGTTAGTTACCTTGAGGAGATGATGATCCTTGCAAGTCCTATGATCCAACAAGCCTAAAATCCAAGCTTTTGGTGAGCAAATGGAAAAGTTCTTGGATGAAGAACAAGGGTGGAAAGCCACGGCAAAACAAGAAGGAAAATGAGTGAAATTGTGATTTTTCTTAAGTCTTTTTAATGACCAAAAGTCATGGTCTTGTTGCCTAATCCACCCTTGGATCAAATAGTGTTAATTTGCCAAGATTCCAATCTAGCCATTGGATCAATTCTAAGCTTATCCTCACAAGATATTTTCTATGCTTCAAGAAGCCACCTCGCCTCACAGCTCTCGCGCGTCGCGACGAATGTAAAATACAAAAACAGAAAACCTACGGAAAGAACGTCTATCGTTTTTCCATTCCAAAACTTATCGCCGAATCTTTTTCCGCGACTGTAATTTTCTTCCATACCTTAGAAAATTAATCTCAGGACATATCCTAACTCGCGCAGATATATAAAACTTCCACCCGAAACCTCACTTAAAACAGACGCAGTAAGATTTTCCATCAGCGGGTAAAATCCTACTCGTTTTTCCAAAAACAAGAATAATCCGAAACTCGTCATTCTGACTTCACAGAAATCTCCTCATACTTAAAAGAAGACTACAACCCAAAAGTCTGTGCCTTTCCAGCGCACGAGCACAAAACAGGCTCCGTTTCAGCAAAAATCTCATTTATGCGACGATACTCACAAAAACAGCTTCACCAAAAACCCTAAAACTCGTAGCCATTACTTATTTTATTCACCAAAAGGTACAGTGGAATTACGGGTCTTACACTTGTGCTCATCGAAACTTATTATTAGCAATTCCCCTTACCTCAAAGCTTTCCAAAATAACTTGAGCAATTCATCTTCTTCTACAATACCTATTCACTTATCAAAACAACTATTTCTTAACTAACTATCATTATAATTAAAATTCTAATATTATTAATGTATTAAAGGAATTGTTCAAATACTAGAACCTAACATAATCAAGAAACTTGCATGACATTTTGCTTCCAATTACATACATGTTTTTCACGTGCATATTCTTGTTTATGAAGGGACAAAGTACTTGATATTTTAACTCATCATATTAATCCAAAATTTCATTTGTGAATTACTCTGTTTTGGTACTATCTTTTTACATAACTACACTTTACTTAGTTATCACTTAAAGAAATAATAAGGGTAGATTGTACCAAAAAAAAAAAAAAAAAAAGAAATAATAAGGGTAGTAAACCTGAGTTAAATGTTAAAAGTAAAATAAAAACAAATAGACAATTGGTGGCTAATATATTTGAGTAAGTAGTACCCAGTTTCCATTTTTTTAGAAATTTTGGACATAAAGACTTTTAACTTTATTGAGTTGGTCTAAGCTAAAAATGAGAAGAAATAGAGAATTAGTGACATACCAAACATTTGGGATAAATAACAGGGTTGTTTTGAAACTTATAATGAAGGACCAAAAATTCTAAACTAGTAGATCATAGAACAAATCTAGAAGCGAATTGTATAAACTAAAGAACCTAAACTTGAATTCTATTGAGAATAAAGAGCAACCAGAGTTTTTCAAAATGAATGAAAGAGACAAGTTTTAAAGAACATAATAAAACAAAGCAAGAAAACATTAGACTATGAAAAGAAAGTAAAGATTCGGACCTTTTGAATTCCTAGCTTGTTAAGATCTGAGAGTGATTGTTGTGAGTAACTAGTGAAAACTAGAGTCCTATTTATAGATTTTCACTTCTACCTCTACATGGTAAAATCAAAGGCCAGATACTCTACTTTCACTTGTGAAGAAAATTAAGGCCACGTTTTCACTCTCATTTGTGAAAGAAAGTTTAACCACGTTGATACATGCACATGGGTAATTCTTATCTTCCTATAATTCATTCTTATCTCATAGTCTTTCATTTAATTTTTATTTATTTTTTTATAACATAAATGATAAAATTAGTGATACTATCTTCACCTACATATTTTTGTGATTTTAAAAATATTTTTCTTTTCTTTTTCTATGACAAAAATTTATACTGTCGAGTAAATCACTGTCCGAAATTCGGTAGAATTTTAAGCCAAGAATTTTACTACAACCTAATAAAATATTTCTTAATTGATTCCTAAAATTACTTTTCTTAAATCTACTTTCAAAATAATAAATTAGTTATCAATCTATACAAAGTAAAAATACTACCGAAGAACACCCAAAAGTTAATCAAAATTTATTAAAATTAAATTTTGAAAATATAGCCATAGCTTACGTTAATTTAATAGATTAGATCTATAATTTTTCTATTTCTAAAGTTTATTTTATGATATTAATTATTTACACATTCTCACACACTTTAGATACTTAACTAGTACTAATATAGTATTCTATACACATTGATAATATTATTTTCTCAAAATATTATGAAAAATATAAATAAATAATCAAATTCATTTTATAAAAAATACTTAAATTAATAATATAAGAATATAATAGTTTATAAAATTTGGGGCGTTACATCCCACATTTCTTTGGCCGTAGAACAATGCGACACATGGTAAAATTGTTCAATCCCAAGGGATGAAATAAGTATGTTTTGTGCCTTTGCATCGTAATTAACATTTTTCTTTTCATCATCCGTCCATTGTGTCATAGGCTTATTGGTGACAATACCATTGAGGTCGGTGATTGTTGGAACAAACGGACCGTTCTCAATAGCATTCCACACTTCACCATCAAAAGAATTGATGTGAATCCGCATACTACTTTTCCAATAGTCAAAATGATCTCCATTGAATATAGGAGCCCTAATATACGCCCCTTTCAGTGCAAAAGCCATGTTATCTAATAATTGGCACAATCCTCCGAATTTTGTAAACAAAATTTAACCGGACTCGTGATACCACTTGTTAGACTACTAGGCTTATCACTTAGAAGGGGGGGTTGAATAAGTGATCCTTGAAACAATGGGGTTTTTAAAATTATATTGTTTCAAATTAATCAAGCGAGCGGAAGAGCCACCGGATCGGTAGTCTATGCACCGATTGACCAAAAGAAAAGTAGTATTAAGCCTTGAACGAATTTGTGAAAAGTTACGAAAATGTTTGAGTTCAAAATTATTTGAATGTAAACAATATAACTTCAGTCCCAAGCAAGTTACAAATCAATATTCAAATCAATCACAATCAAGCAAGAACCAATTGAATTTTTGTGAACCAATACGAACAACAAAAATTCAATCGATTAACAAATTAACGAAATTAACGAAATTAAAAGAGAGAGATAAAGAGAGACACACGATGTGATTAGGGAGTTCCCCGGATTGCGCGTCGTCCACGCGTTTATCCGAGTACGTCTCCCCCCAAATAACCAAACGGGTTATTTGAAAGTTTATAGATCAAAAACTTGATGAACAAAAAGTGCACAGTTTACAATTGAAACCTATAATCCTGTAGCAAGACAAAATGTAAACTAATGCGAATAACCTCGACACCCAACGGAACTTCGCCCTTTGATTCCAACGATTCACCTTGTGCCTAACCGCACCCAATCGTCCAGCTGAGTCCTTCGTTCCTTGTTGTCGAATCCTTCAAGACACGCACGATCTTGAATCACTTGAGAGAAACACTAGAACCGTCGTCACACAATTCAACCCGACTACGATTCTGATTCACCGCGAACCGTATCGAACGTTATCACACAAAAACGCAATCTTTATTGAATTGATCCCATACTCAAATCCAATTTGATTGCAATCCTTGATGAAGATGATGAATTTGTGATGAATCAAACCTTTGATACAAATTCTCACTCAATTTGTACCCAAAGCGTTTTCTGAACTTTCTCACTAGTTTCCTCTTTATTACAATGACACAACACATTGCTATTTAAAGAGAGAATATAATTGAGCAAATTTGGACAAAATTTCACAGACATGTATCGATACAACTGATGATTTGTATCGATACAAACCCTTTGACCAGCGTTAAAAATGAAAGATTTGATCTATGTATCGATACAAACACGGGTATGTATCGATACATACATCAGTTTCTTGAAATCTTTACTGATATGTATCAAATCATGCAAGCATGATTTGATACATCATGATGTTTCTGGATTTCTGAGAGACATAGGTGTGTATCGATACATGCAAGCATGATTCGATACACAGGTAACTCTCTGCCTCTGAGAAACCATTTTTGTATCGATACAAGTGATATATGTTTCGATACAAATTGCACAAAATCAGTCTGAAGTAATTTCAGGACATTTGTATCGATACACATGTTTATGTATCGATACATAATACCTAAAAACAATTTTTCAAAGTGTTAAAACTAGTTTTTCGCTGTCAAGTCATCTGTAATGTTTGCCAAAATGTGTTCTACTCTATTTTCATGTGTTTTGACAATTATTAAAACATGAGGATGAACTGGTGCACTTACAAATTTCAATTCAATTCCTTGCTCGTTGGTTGATCTATTAACCAATATCCCTAACTATCCTGGTACAAGGGAATTAGCTCAGTATCAGTAGATCCTCAAATTTCGTGCACTCGAGTCTGCTAGATCAATTCTTTAATACAATTAGTTGTCTATCTCTTAGTACCCTTTGCTATCAAATTCAGAATTTAGTTCGGAGTTATTCCCTATCTAGTGGAGTTCAGTTGTTCTAGCGAAATCAGAGTTAAGATCCAAACCTGGCAGTTCCATCTTCTGAATTCATGTTAGATTAGCGTGTTAACCTTAAGTATCTCTGCCCGAACATTTCAATTCCAAGTCTAATTACCAGTAATTAATTAGCATAAGTGTAAGAGATACTTACTCGCTTGGAGTAGTGTACCAATCTCATTTGGAAACCTTTTTCCTATCCTCAGTGGTCTGTTAAGATAATTCCGTCAACCGTCCTAAGCTAAACCATTCAATTTAGCCTCAGCTTTGCAAGTTTACACTTTAAGTATGCAATCAGCCAAGTGGAGAATCTGGTTACCATATCCTAGTTTCACATATTAATTACGAATAAAGGGAATTCAAACAAGATGGACCATTGACCTTGAGAGATAATCTGAACCTAGATGCATCTGCATGTTAGATGTGCAACTGCGATCACCGTGCCGTACCAGAATGGATTAATTTGTAGGTGGGATTTTATCGGATAACTATAGGTCCGTCTGATCATGAGTCCAACTCATTGGCAGAAGAACCAGTAGTGTTTAGACAATTTTCCACTCGTTTTATATTTCAATCGATTCTGGAGTAATCACACACACGCGATACAGAAGTACATATAACATGTCAAGCATGGTGGTATTTAGAAAGGAGAACGACAATATGCCAAGAGAATTTGGATATGACAATATCAACACCAGGCCAGATACTGATCATCTAAACTAGTTGGAACTAGAACTAATTCCATTGGGAATGGAAGAGGTGTAATGGTAGTAAAAAGTTGAATCAGAGTGCGCAGCACTGCAACTTTGAGAATGTGAGAATAACCCTTAACCAGTAACCCTTAAGAGAGAAAAGTTTTATTCCAAGGGATTGAACATCTTGACCAGAGAAAGGTGGAGTGTGGAATTGGACGCGGATATAAACAATCTACCCTGTTATGAACGAAGGAGTTCTGAATTTCGAGGACGAAATTCTTTAAGGGGGTAGATTGTAACGTCCCAAAATTTAATTAATAAAGGAATATTAATTAAGAAAGGATTATTGGAGGTTATGGAGAGATTAATTGATTTATTAGTAGAAACCCAAATGGACAACTTAACATTTCCCTCCTCTCACCGACATTACTCCCACGCCCCCTACCTTCTCCACCACCCCCATCACTTTCCATCCAACCAATTATAAGACATGCAACCAAGGGAATTAAGAAAGGCATTGCAGCAAAGAAATCTGAAACAGAAACCCCTTCCTTCTCTTGTTCTCACGCAAGAACAACAAGCACACACACAAGCTTTTATTCTTCATTCTTGCACAAACAACAACATTAGCTAGTTTTCCAAACTCCCATTCTTCCTCTATCACACAATCAGCATGCAATTCCTTTGTGGAGTAGAATCAGGAACTTGATACATCACTCCTTTTGTTCATTCACTCACCTAAATTAACAGCAACACCATTAATCCTTTCTCCTCTTTGTGACCGTGCCTTGATTCTTTCACCATGGAAGTGATTAGATCTCTTAGAGCAAGCTACTGCAAGTGATTTGGGAAAGTATTTGCTAAGTATTCTCTGCCCCTAACTCTCTTAGATCTCTTAATCCTTTCTCCTCTTCTGTCGTGTTAGTTTCCTAAACTACGGTGAGATGATCCTAACCCGTTTCTTATCCCCATTTTGGTCTTTCCGGTTCCTATTGACCCTTAGACATTGTGAGTCTCATTATTCTCTTCCTTTGTGTTGTCTACGAGTTACTAAGCATTGGAAGCATAAACAAGTAAACCGGGCAATTTGGATTTCAGCTCAGTTTGGAGTAGGGAGCTAGATAACAGCACCAGCGCCAAAGCTTCGTTTCCCAGGTGGGTTCTTTAGGATAGTGTAGTTAGTTTCCCCAAAAATTATGAAATTGCATGTTCACTTAGGAATTTAGGGAATTATTGTGTGAGGGGAATTAAATCCCAAATTTCCCTTCATTCTGTTTTGTATTATGTATGTTATTTTACTGCACTGGCTAAAATGAGGATTGTAGGTGTTATTTTGATAAAACAGTGAATTTTGCAAAACAGGGTAATTTCTGTATGAACTCGCCGTAGCGAGTAGCTGGCGAGTATTCATGGCGAGCTGGGTTTTGGGCTGATGATACTCGCCATGGCGAGCTTCTGCTCGCCATAGCGAGTTGATTTAGGTCAGGACCTATAATCTCACCATGGCGAGCTGGTGGCTCGCCATAGCGAGCTTGTACAGAACTGACCACACTTTTCAGTTTTCTAACTAAGTCCTATGCACTCGTTTTATATCCTTATCAGAGTCAGATAGTTTGCAGTAACATAATTAATATAATGTCGAACAGGATGTTAATCACAGATGACTTTAGGGCATAACCTAGAATTTAATTAGGATTGTATGCTCCCCGGGTTTTGGGAAATTATGGTAGTAAGAATTAAATTAGTATATTTCAATTATGAGCGATTTGTGATGTCGCGCTATGGACTCCCAATGGGATAATCCATTAGGATATGTATTGTGAGCTGCATGTCGTGACCGAATCGGTTGACGGATATGGCAGGCCTCTGAGACATGCTCATCTCAGAGTGTCCTTGTGTTTAAAATAAATAAGATTTTTGATCTGTGTTACACCTTTAATTCTGTTATTATGTCATGTTACAAATATATATATATGCTAGTATGTTATGACTGATTAGGACTTCCCCGGTGTAGTCACCTCTAGGAGGGTAGTAGGACTCACTGAGGCTTAGTAGTCTCACCCCACTCCAAACCAATTTTTTTTTAGGTAGACAGGTTAACTGGAGCAAGGACCAGGACGGAGCTGATGATTGGAGCTGAGCTTGATTCATCAGACTTGAAGACTTTAGTCTTCCTCTTTGTTATAGTTTAAATCTGTTTATCTTAGAACCTTATTTGTTTCCGCTGTATTCTTTTAATTCTAATTGAGATGTACGAATTTCTTGTAATTCAGTTGTCTAAACTCGTTAATTTTATGTACTCAGATTCCTTTATTAGTGTCTTGACTAAATATTCTAGATATTTTAGTTGGGGCGTTATAGACTCTTTTCAAAACAAGGCATAATTGCAGGGACCAAAAACATATTTAAGCCATATATTTTTTATTTAAAACAAGCAATTTTTATAAGAGTGTAATGTTTTATTTAAAATATTGCAAGACCAATAATATAAAAAATAGTCATATTATAATAAATAATAGCAAAATACACTTCCAAGTTGATATCATTAAAAACTGAATGTTTTTAATAAAAATTGCAACTTTACTTATTGAGATTATTATTCGGCGGTGACTTTTCCTTGTTTTTGTAATACCTTTACTATTACTCTATGTATATTGAAGTGGCCCTACGTTAATAACTAAGGTACCTACGAGGGCCTAACCTCGATGTGTCACATACCCTAATTACTAAATGAGTTGTTCATTATACATGCATTATTACCTTCACACATCCAATGCCTCTAGGTCCTAGTATCGGGCAATTCATCTTCTAAGTGCTCAGTTCACACCTAGTGCATGATTCCTCCTCTAACCGCTCAGTTCGCGACTAGTTCAGGATGTTACCGTCTCTATTCACCTAGCATATTTACTACTAGTTCCGGACTAATATTAAGTGTCCCTAATATCAATTCTATGAGCGCTCCCGCTTATCCGGCCAGATTACGAGAATACGTTATTAAAGTGCAAGAAAGTAAATAACAAACATAATACTGAATAACATTTATTATAACTTTGACTCATTCACAGACTCCAAATATTCATAGGGGAGTTCAACTTCTCCACCACAACCTAAGGCATCTATACAAAAGACTACATATTTAAATTACATAAAATAATCTAAACATAAAAGACTAAAGAAAACATACCTTGCTGAGTTAGTTTTCTCGTAAGGGGAGAAAACTTGCCCTTAGAGCTCTTCTGAACACCTCATTTATAGTAGAGAGTGTTCTACTATTTCTGAATGATTTTAACAATGAATGGGGAGCTATATTTATAGTTTTCGTAATGAGCCTCATCAAGCCACGTACTGCGATAGTTCCATCGCAGTACGATGAAAAGATTTAGTTAAATTTTATAACTAGTCCTTTGCATTTCATCAGCTTGGTCGTCAAGTAACCTCATCGTGCTACGATATAGGTCATCGTGCTGCGATGAACAAATATTCTTCAGATTTATTTCTTCTGTTTTCATGGTCAACAAGCAGCTCCAATCGTGGCACGATGGGAGCCATCGTGCTACGATGATCAGCAAATTTTCTTCACTTTTATGGCTTTTTCTTGTCTTTTTGCATTCTTCGCTTTGCTCTGATGCTTTTCTTCATTTCTGTAGGTTGTTCTTCGTATTTGGGCATGTCTTGGTCAATTTATTACTAAATATACTACCTAAAATACCATAGAAATTCCTGTCATCACTTATTATTTTGTTGCTTTTTGTAATGTTATCAAATATCTTATAAAATTAAAAAACTGCTATAGGTGAGAGTAGAACTCACACCCTTTGGAACACGAGAAGACACGAAAACCACTATACCAAACGAATTCTTATATCATGATGTCTCAGCAAAATTATTTAACTAATAATTTATATTTTAGGCTTGAAAAAAAATATCGAGGCCCTCAAATTTTGGAGGCCCAGAAATGTAGGCCTACTTGCACGGGCTCTGGGTCGGCCCTGTCAATTACATGTCTCAAATTTTTTTAGGGGACTTCATCTACTTAACCTAACTAAAGGATTTAGCTAATCATACAAAGAATTAACTTTAACAAAACTTTAGAAAATTATATTGAAAAGCTCAGACTCTCTCTTGCTCCCTTGGATGTTGCCTCTTACTCTCTGACTACGGTCTGGCAAGTGCACCAGTCTGTCGTCGAGTAATAATTCACACTCTACGAGTAGAATGAGTTCGAATCCACAGGGATCGTGCCGAAGCTTTACTAGCGTTATTTAAGTTTGTGATAGTTTGCATTCGCTTTGGGTTTTTGAAAAGGTTTTTATAAAAGAAGCGTAATGCTTTGCAGAAATATAAATAACAGAATGTATAAATAATAGATTCAAGAAATATAGAGGCTAGGTATGGTGGTTGGACTCCCTCCCTTCTTCATATTTGGCATGACCGGTGTATAACATAGTTACTTAGATTATGTTCGGCGGTGAATTATCCTTGTTGTAGTAATGCCTTAATATTACACTATGTTTATTAAAGTTTCCCTACGTTAACAACTAAGGTACCTACGAGAGCCTAGCCTCGATGTGTCACATACCCTAATTACCATGTGAGTTTTTTATAAACATGAATTATAATCTTCACCAATTAACATCTAGGTCCTAGTATCGGGCTGTTCATCTTCTAAGTGCTCAGATCAAACATAGTGCATGATTCCTCCACTACCCACTCAGTTCACGACTAGTTCAAGATGTTACCGTCTCTATACACCTAGCATTATTTACTACGAGTTCCGGACAATATTAAGTCAAAACCTAATATCAATTCTATGGGCGCTCCCGCTTATCCTGTCAGATTACGAGAATACGTTATTAAAGTGCACGAAAGTAAATAACAAACACAATTACTAAATATCATTTATTATATCTTAGACTCAATCTCAGACTCCAAATATTCATAGGGGAGTTCATCTTGTCCACCACAACCTAAGGCATAATTATAAAGACTCATATTTAAATTACAATAAAGAAATCTTAACCTAAATACAAAAGCCTAAAGAAACATACCTTGTTGAGTTAGTTTTCCCCTAAGGGGAGAAAACTATGCCCAATAGAGCTCCTCTGAACCTCTCCTTATAGTAGAGAGTGTTCTAGTATTTCTGAATGAATTAAACAATGAAAGGGAGGCTATATTTATAGTTTTCGTAATGGGCCTCAGCAAGGCACCGCAATACGATGAAGCCATCGTGCTGCGATGTGAAGATTCAGTTCAATTTTATAACTGATCCTGTGCATTTCATCAGCTTGGTCGCCAAGTTACTCCATCGTGCTGCGATGAACAAATTTTCTTCAGATTTATTTCTTCTGTTTTCTTGGCAAGCAAGCAGCTCTCATCGTGGCACGATGGGAGTCATCGTGCTGCGATGGAATGCTAATTTTCTTCACTTTTTTGGCTTTTTCTTGTCTTTTTGCATCATGGACCTTGTCTTGATGTTTTTTCCTGCTTTTGTAGGTTTTCCTTCGTATTTGGGCCTGTCTTGGTGATTTTATTACTAATAATACTACTAAAAATACCGTAGAAATTCCTGTCATCACAACCCCAAACTTAAACTGTTGCTTGTCCTCAAGTAACATGCTGTCAGACAAGATCGTTAGAAAAACAAGAGATAAATAAAGATGATAGGAATTTCACAACCTTTTTTGTATTTCAGCAATGGTCCCGCTAATTTTCTTACCGCAGCGATCATGCTAAGTCCTGCTAGGCTCAGGAGACGTCAATAGTAGCAAATCAGACAAATGCCCGCAAGAGTCCATATCCAACTTTTCTCTCTCTCACATTTGTGTTTTTCGCTCATTAATTGGAAGGGTTATCTCT
Source organism: Trifolium repens (assembly GCA_030408175.1). Classification (NCBI taxonomy): domain Eukaryota; kingdom Viridiplantae; phylum Streptophyta; class Magnoliopsida; order Fabales; family Fabaceae; genus Trifolium; species Trifolium repens. The sequence continues at coordinate 32,622,922 of CP125836.1, read as the reverse complement.
CAATCATCGTACAACCTGCCGTTTTACCATTGGCTTGCAAGAACTCTAAGCAACCGGTCAAAATTCAATACACATGAATTATTGGAGGTCTTTTTCAGGGTTATAACGTGGCTTAGGTCAAGGTATGACATTTTTGGGAATAGTAGGATAAACATTGGAGTTATGTTCTACTTGATGTTTCTTTTTGTGTGCGCAACCTATGTTCCTTAGGGTGCCTTTTTGTGTTGGTATTGGAAATTAAGAACCGGATGTGTCTTTGTGTGGTTCTTTTCTATCACTTTTTGTGCCCTTTGGCTCTTTCTTTTGCCCTTTAGCTCTTTCTTTTTCATTTTTTTTAAGAGACTATTTTTTTAAGGAATTTTTGATGTTTTCCCGTCTCTTTTTCTTTTATTTTTTTCTTTTTGTAGTTATAGTTCTCCGTATACCCACCCCAAACTTAAACGTTGCTAGTTCCATGAGCAACCCCAAACTTATTTTGTTGCCAAGACTTTTGAGAACTATTACCTTGTTGGAGTAAGCCCTAAGAGCCAATCTATTTTCATAGTATTTGCTTTGTGAGTTTGAATATAAATATGGCATTTTCTTTATTATGTTTGTAACGTTCAAAATAATGAAGTCCCTAGAATAGAAAGTCTGTTTAATATTAAGTGTGACTTAATCATGAGATTACATTAAACATAAAGACGCTATTCTTAAAGTATCCGTAGTCGAGTTTTATCATGAATTGGGATAATGATAAAACATAGAGACTATTATGAAGATAGACTGATGATCGCATCTCATGGATCATAGGATAAGGAGTTATCAAGTCTTGACATAGGTATAAGAAATATTAAGAGTAATATTTATACCGGATTGACCCGCTATGAGAGTACTACATGCAAAGTTATGCAAAGTGTCATAAGTTACTCTCATGGTGATAATGGTGTAAGCCGCCCTTAGACCTGAAACCACTTGGTACCCTAGATGTGGAGTCAAGTGCTTTGTTGCTGATCTAACGTTGTCCGTAACAGGATGACCATAAAGGCAGTTAATGGGTACTTCACAAAGCATGCTGAGGGACAGTAGTGACCTAGATGGAATTTGCCAATCCTGCATAACAGGATAAATGTCATGGGCCCAATATTGAACTGGACAAAGATGACACCAAGTATGCTTTGTGTTCAATATAGACATAAAGGGCAAAGGGGTAATTATACACACTGATATTATCACTAGAGGTTGTGTTTTAGATCACATGTCAATTTCTCATAACTTGGGTAGCAATGATGTGTTGCTAGATACCGCTCATTGTTTATTATATTAAATAGAGGATTTAATATAATTGCCAACGTTATGGAAACCTACAAGGGTCACACACATAAGAACAGGCTAGTGTGAAATTGGAACACCATAAGGTACGGTGCACCTCAGAGAAATAAGGAAATATGATAAGGGTATCATGGTAATTAAATAAACGTATCATAATTTGTTATGAAAAAGAAAGCACTCATGTGTACATGACACATGGGGGGGTGCGTTTCTTAAAAGATTTATTTAATTAAAAGGTTTTAGTATAATTGTGGCCCAATGACAAATTGTTTGTCTTGGTGCACAAGACAAGTGGTTCTATAAATAGAATACTTGTGAGAAAGAAAATCACTTGATGAAAATCAATCTCTAAAACCCTAATCCTTATTTTCCCACCTCTCACTAGAAATCTTCATTCTTGGAGCTAGCACTCTTTTGGAGGGATCTGTTTGTGTGGACTAGCTAGAGGCGTTACACCTTTAACGCTCGTGATCAAAATCGGTGGTGACCTTGTTTGTGACGATTCGAGGTTCTTGTTTGTGACCTTGCTCGTGATTCAAAGTGCTAATCACCAACCGTTCGTGAAAGAAAGGATTTTTGACAAGAGGTAAAATCCTAAACACAATTCATGATCATTCGTAAGGATCAATTAGAAGGAAAATTTTTATATTCCGCTGCTTTATCTCTTGATTTTTCCTTCAATTGGTATCAGAGCCACTTACGAAACCATGAATTGATGTTTGTTTAAATTCATGAATTCAGTTTTAATATGATTAAAACGGTTAATAAAAGATTAAAATCGAGTAATTAAAATTTGACGGTTGTTTGTGTATAAATTGGATGATTAACATTGAAACGGCTCCGGAATCCGACACTTGTATGGTGGAGCATGCGATATGTTGATTGTCCTAAGGTTACACGAACAAGAACGGTCAATACTTACATGTGATGTAAGTTTTGTGTATGAATTGGGTAATTAACATTGAAACGGCTTCGGAATCCGACATTTGTATGGTGAAGCATGCGATATGTTAATTGTCCTAAGGTTACACAATCAAGAACGGCCATAAACTTATATATGATATAAGTAACCGTGATGCAAAATGGTGTATGTGATATACCGTTAATAATTTCGTTCAATAAAACAAATTATGAAAGTTATTTGATATTGAATTGATTCATGTTCATTTGCTTTGAAATCCGCAATAGTATGGTGAAGCAATGACATGTTAATCAATCATATTGAATTTCGATCATGAAGGTTTTGACGGCACGAAATTGTTGCATTTGGATTCGCGAAAAACTAGGTTTTTCCCACGTGCCTGCGCGGGGCGCAGGGCATCTGCGCGGGGCGCAGGTGGCAGAACCAAAATCACTTTTTGCTGAAATTGCGCGGGGCACAGGGCATCTGCACGGGGCGCAGATGACAGCTTCGATTTTAACCGTTCGCCAAAATTTTAATTTCATTAATCTACACGACTTAAGCCGATCGTAATAATAAAACATGTGTATATTGTTATGATTTGTGATGATCAATTAAGGGTTGCACAAATGTTGTGTCATTAAAATTAGGATTTGCAAAACGTATCAAGTATTGATGCGAAAAGTACATGATAAATATATTTAATTTTGAAATCGTTTCAAAATTCTAGAAATATCTTTTAAAATTGTTTTAAAAGATAATATCATCAATTTTGGAAATATTTTATTCAAAAGAGTTTTGATTAAATAATTTTCCATATTTGACAAATATATTTAATTATGAAATCGTTTCAAATCTCTAGAAATATCTTTTAAAATTGTTTTAAAAGATAATATTACAATTTTGGAAATATTTTATTCAAAAGGGTTTTGATTAATTAATTTTCCATATTTGGAGAATTGTCAAAAGATTTAATTCTACTTTAAAATAATGTTATTCATTTTAGTAAATTTTGATTCGAAATATTTAATTGTGAATTAAATATTTGAATCAAACTTACCTGATTTGATCAATCGCCGGATTTAATTAATTATGAGACTTTAATAATAATAAAGTTTGTTTGTTATTATTATATTTGATGATCGGTTATGGCCTTAGTTTATTTATTTTATTGCATTTGGTTTTTTTTAATACGGCCTGTGTGTCGTGCCTTATCTCTATTGTAACAGCCCAATTTTTCGTAACTGTGAAGATTTTACTTTGTTTTGGAGTTTTGACATTTTATTTCTCGATGATTATTTTAATCTCAAATTATAAAGAAATATTTACATTATTTTATAATATCAATATTTTAAATAAGCTTTGTGTGTATTAAATAAGTCATAGAGATTTTTTTTTTAAATAAAGTTAAATTATTTATTTTCTAATTACGTTGATAGTTATCATATTTTACTTATACATATAAATAATGAAAAACACTCAAATACATTTGTAAAATAATATAGTATATGTACTCCAATGTACATAAAACGTGATAAGCTTTTGTCTAGTTAGCTTATATACTAGTTAACATAAGAAACATATATATGGTTATAATTCTATGTGTATTTTATAAACTTAACAAAATATTATAAGAAAATAATAGGTAGAATGAATAATAGGTCTAGTAGCCTACATATTCTTTTATGTTGGACCAATCAAATTTAACCACACTTACATTTATTTGAGTCATAACCCTATAATCAATTTTTCTTATTAATTAGTAAAAACCATACCTCAAAATTTAGTTTATTTTTGTAACACAATGTGATGAATAATCATCAAGAAAAGCCACATCTTGTAGTTCTATAAGTTTCTTACTTTCCAACACATAAACCTATGTCTAGAATTGGTGTGTTGTTAGATCTAAAATTAGCTTAGTAATCATAACATATGCTTGTTCAACAAGGAAAATATTCAAGTATAAATAGATGAGTGATGCTCTCATTTTTCTTAAAAACCATAACTTGTCCGTGTTCATACACTAGAGAAATTTTCTTAACTTTAGTTTGGGAGTGAAATTATAGTAGAGCTTGTCACTTCTGTTCCACTTCAATCAAGTTTGAGAGCAAAGGTATTCTATACTTCTTTCAAATATTTTTCTCAATATTATTAGGATGCTAGTATTATGTCCAAATTAACTTATCTTCATCTAATCACATATTTTTCATGCAATATAGTAAAGATTTTCATAATAAAAATTGAAATGTTGTTAGGTTCTACGTACCATGTCTTTCCATATGATCTTATTTTCATAATTTATATGTTGTTGTTAGGTTCTAGCATAACTCATAAGCTATTAAAATATATGGATAGTCACTATAATTTTATAAGTCATTTTGAAATTTATTTACTCTAAATCACATATTTTAACTACAAGCAAATTATCGGCTATTACGCTATTAGCAGGATTATCCTCGGAGGTGCCGGTTTTCGAGACTTTTATCAAAAACTAAGGTGGGGCAAGATTCCGTACACGTTGGGACGGTTAGCGTAAAATAGCTTAATATATATGTGTAGTGGTGATCACAAGCCACTACAACCGATAAATAACTAAGGAGAGCTTATTCTCTTTTAGTGATTTTCTCGAATCGCTAAATGAGTATACGTCGGCCTTAATTATTTATTATATGAAAGATATATGATAATTTGAGTTTGTATTGTGCTTGCATTATGTGACTAATTGTCTAACTATTTCTTTATTTGAATGATTGTGATTGCTAGATCAAGAAAACAATCTATTAACCTTGTAGGTGAGAAGTGACAACATCGATAGAAATTAAGTGTAAGAGACCCAACGAAACAAGGACAGTTTATACTTTGAGTAGTTGTATTCGGTTGGGTTCTGGCTAAGGAAAGATTTGGTAGACTATGTCTCTTACGGTTACCTCTCTTTCCTGGGAAGTCAACCATACTCTATTCATTGTATAAATTGATCGTATTGTAGAAGTAAGATCTATGTGAGGAAAAAATGATAAAGATAATTTGAGGATATTAATGGCAACGGGCACTCAACCTAGGTGACTAGAGTCTATTATAACTAAATTGATTGAGGTGATAAATTCTTGAGGATTGAAGTTAGTACTGAGGGTTTGAGTTGCCATGATCTGGTTGAAGAGTGCATATAGAATTGCATTTAGGAATGTGTAAGTCCACTGCCGTGTGTGTGGGCGCACGAGGTTGATCAGCTGCCTGAATCCTGACGAGGATTTTATTGTGCACTTGGCAAGATAATTAGATCTTGGCCTGTTTTCTTAGGGGCGATCGACTTATAACACTTGGACTCCATGTGAAGTCAAGTGGCGTAGCTCTTGGTAAATGGGAGTACGTTGGTGGCAAGTGGTCGTGTGATATCTGATCTCGGTAATTGGGAGGATATCCTTGACAGCGTATAGTGGCCAGAGTCAGCATATAATTTAGGAATACATTAGAATAGATATAATTTATTTTGAAGATAAATATGAGAGTCTAGGACGTTTGATTGATTACTTGTGTTTGACATATATATTCCTGTTTTACACCCCATCCCCACTTTTAATACTTGTACGTATGTCTTAGCCCCTATCTTCTCCATGTTGTGTATTTGTGGTACCACCTTACAGATGGCAGGTCTCGTTCCGACCCATATCAGGATAGCCCCGGGTCAGAGGTTATGGAGTACCCTTGAGATTCAGTATCATGATGAGGACGAGGAAGATGGTAGTTGGAGGATCGATGGCACTACTGATACTTTAATATATACCGGCTCAGTGACTTATATATATCGTAGTCATGGGATGTATGATGCTTTCTTCACAGCTCCTGTCCAGATCACACAGAGAGTACCATTTCACCGCATTTGGGATAGCCATCGCCATGTCCATGAACCTGCACCGGAAAACTTGGGGAGAAGACGTGTAGTGGGAGATGCCCGCACTTATCGTCGTCTCTTTGGCCAGGTTTACCGTGGGCGAGGTCGTGGACGTGGAAGAGGACAAGTGTCAAGGGATCACCGGGCCTCGACTGAGGATTCATCTACATCATCTTATCATCCGTCTGGTCCCTAGATACTTGTTCTGATGGAGGTGAAATGGCGACGATTTTGGATATGGACCATTTTGTATGTACAGCCAGTATAGTGTCCATCTTTTTGGTTAGTCTATCGTCGTCATCCTTTAGTATGTTTTGGTTCAGCTTGTGTACTTATTTTGCTTCTCTCTGTGCGTCAGTAATACACTTAACCTGAAAATGACTATGTAATCAAGTTAGAAGGATTATGAATATATATATATGAAACATGTTTTATGTAACATCACTGTTTCATTTTATTTAATCTTTAAGTATTAAATTCGGTTAATCAAGAATTCCGTCAATGGGACTTAGGTCGTCTCATCTATTCTCTATATTCTCTTCTCATCCACTCCCTCGTATGTAAAACGAGTATTCTTTTATATTATTATGTAATATTATGAAGAAGAAGAACAATGGAGGTCAACCTTGGAGATCATGCTTGGAGAAGTATAGATCGTTTTAGGTTAGATTAGGTTCTCTCATTGGCTTGGGAGAACAAATGCGCTAGGGGCCATAACTGTTTCATTTTATTTATTTATATATGTTGATGCATGTTTACCTGTATGTATGTTGATGCTTGTGAGTGTCGATTTATATGATAAATAAGCCGGTGAGATCAAACTAATTAAAATCCCTCAAGAGACACATAAGAGATTAATAAAGAAGATATGGGTTGCCCACCGCGAAGTATATTTTTCTTTAATAATAAAATATGTGGATATTAAGTTTATGCTTTCCAAATTTTAGAACTCATCAAGACCAGTATCGAACAATGTAGGTTCGCCCACCGCGAAGTGCTTGTTTTACATTGGTAAGGTGCGATGGGATAATTGTAATTTCCAACTTCTAAAATTAGGGTCAAACTTAACTAAACTAAATATAATAAGATTATATGAGTTTAGAAGCAAGAGTTGGGAACGATTCACAAGATGAATTAGAATAAGGAGTTATTCACCCAACTGAGATATTCGAGAATTGTATGAGATACAATTGGAAGGAGTTCCTACCTAAATAACTGAGTTTTGTGTAATCCGCCCACCGCGGACTTAGAACAAAGTGAAATATGGATCTCGACCCACTAGAAAATCTTCCAACGGGATTTTCCGAATCAAATGATGAGGGTCATTTGTTTTGAATAAAATAGTGGGAGCATATTTAATTAAAGACCAAATTAAATATGATTTAGTCATAATATTTTACATATCTTTGTAATTAGAAATACAATACATATTAAGTTGTCCTTATGAAGGACAAAATTTTCAGAAAGGAGTTTCTATATTGGTACAAATTGAGAATTGTTCTCAAATGCGAGAAAAACTATAAGTTCTTGAACTATAAACTGTGGACAACCTGCTATAACTAGATAAGAAAGGGATACTTGTTAGAAGTAATCAACTTGACATCTAGACATAGAATATATCATACTAATAAATGATATAATCATTTAAATCTCAAGAAAGATCTTTTGAAAGAACTTTAAGAGTATGATAAATTTCTCAATGAATCAAAGAGTTGATCATAGGTTCAATCCAACAAATTATAATGGAATAGATATAGACAAAATTGTTTTGAATATCTATCGGAATTTGTTGAGTTGAATGAGAATTAATTTGCACTATCAAAGATTTGAGATATAATATAAATAAGATTTATATTCCTCTTATTTGAATAGTACAAAATGGTTGTCAAAGTAGAACGGCTATGGTTAGACCATTAAATAAAATTGACGTAAATAGTTCTTGGAAGAGTCAAACCAAAAGTATGAAGTGAGACTTCAATAATGCACATATTGTTATAGAAAGTCAAAATTTCTATTTCCACATCAAAAGTATATGATACAAGATGTTGAATCTCAATTTTTCGAAAATAGAGATGCTTAAAGAATTAGAACATTGGCTATAATTTTAAGTCAACCCATATCTAGAATGAAAATTGTTTCATTGATAATGAGAGCTTATGCAATGACTTAAAATCGAGTTTGAAATGGAACACAATAATTGTTATTGAATTCCATCTAGTAATAGAAGTAGCAATTGTATATCTTGTATTGACAATATATGAATTGTAGCCTTAAATGATAAGACAAGTAATGGTCCTATCATTTAAGCAAAGTCTTCTATACTATTACTCCAAGTCAAGTAATGGACTAGGGTTCCGTGGTCTTGATAGGGATATCTATAACAATCGTGATAAGAGCCAAATATGATTTGGACCTTAAATATATCAAGAGCATTGTTGTTTAGTACAAATATTCGATGTGTCAATAAAATAACGCATGACCTATTTGAACAATATACATGAGATGTATGTCGACCACTAAACATATTTGGTATATTGAGTTTATTTTACTTCATTAACATTGATGATTAAAATCATTAGATGTTGGTAGGTGTATGACACCAATTAGAAATCTTTGAATTTGTCAAAGAAATTCAACAATGAAGAAAATAGAACTCGACAAAAGTATTTAAGTTATATGAATGAGTCATATCAGTAAATACTTAATTAAAGGACTATAATAACTATTTTATCACATCATGTTTGACATGATTTAAGGATAGTTTACTTATATATTGACTCTTTCTATAAATCTCTTTACTTATAATTAATCTTCACCCACAATTAGTTCCCTTTTTAAAATGATCATAAAGACACCATATGCGATATGGAGGTAAGAGTACCAAGTTTGTCTTTATGAGAATTTTGGATTAAAATTTATTAGATAAATCTAATTCCAAATGAATGAATGAATGAATGAATAAGTGGAAATATCCTAAAGAAAGGGATATTGGTCCTATATCACTCTTAAGGACAAAAGGTTGTTTTGTTGCTAGGTTGAAACATTCCTCTAGTGGGAGTGTGTCTCTAAAAGAGACAGTGGGAGTGATATAGAACTTGAATAAATTCAAGTACCACAAAACGTATTTATTTAAAAGGGAATGCAAACCGGTTCCTCAAGGTTGTTGAAGAACCATTGTTTTAAAGTTGCACAAATCCATATACACTAACCTTATGTAGATAATGGTTATGTCTTCAAGATGAGTAAGACTCATACGATGAAAGTGAGTATTCTTTTGAACACTGATATGGATGGTATTAAGAATACCTTATAATATTTGATTGCTTCTACTAAATGTTGTACTACATGTTTTGGTAGATGGATAACAAAGTTGCATTCCTTAATTGGAATGACCTCATATATATGTGTTGGACATATACGTAAGGGTTTTGTTGATCCAAATGATGCTAGAAAGGTATATAACTTGTAGCTATCTAATTTTGATTAGATAAAGTTCTCAGAAAATTAAATTATTGTTTGTTCCTTTTATGAAGTTTTATGAAAACAAATTGACAAGGACAAACCTATCTAATTTTGATTAGAACGAATAAATTAGAATATTTGTTCCTTTTGAAAGTTTTGTGGAAAACAAATGAAGGACAAATATAAATCTTGTGCATACAAAGTTTTAGTGGGAGTGATAATATCTAATATCATATTAATCATCAAGACATTTTTCTAATACATGTGAGACATGACTAGGAAAATAACTCTTGATGAAACACTTAGGCAAGAATTCCTAAAGAGTTAGGAATAACCTATGTACCAAAATTGAAATTAGTGTTTGACACTAACTTACCTTCAAGAATATCCCTAAGGACCTTAAAGGAACTAAGGCCTATTTCTTGAAATAGATAGGTATGGGAAGGATCATTATAAGGAAGTTATAATGAAGGAAGTTTCCATACCAATGTATTGTATATCATGGCTGAATACAAGCATTGAAAGCTATAAGATAAGCTTCGTAATATGTTTGTTTCAGTTAAATAAGTTGAGTATTTAAAATTGGATCGTTTGGCTCATGATTGAGCTAAATCTATGTTTCCGGTGTTACAAGTCACATTAATCACATTAGTGATGGTAATAGTTTAATCTTGCAAGAACACTTGAGAATAGATCTCACCGACGATTCATGAATATACTTAGACACTTATATATTTCGATAGAGATCGAAATAGAACGTTGGAAGATACATAAGATACCAACATAGGAAATAGTTCCTTATCCACTAACAAAGCCTCTTGCGCAGCGGAAGCGTGATGGGCATACTAAGTCTATAGGTATTAAGAGTAACCTAGATTGGCTTTAGTGCTAGTGGGAGATTGTTGGAGTAAGCCCTAAGAGCCAATCTATTTTCATAGTATTTGCTTTGGGAGTTTGAATATAAATATGGCATTTTCTTTATTATGTTTGTAACGTTCAAAATAATGAAGTCCCTAGAATAGAAAGTCTGTTTAATATTAAGTGTGACTTAATCATGAGATTACATTAAACATAAAGACGCTATTCTTAAAGTATCCGTAGTCGAGTTTTATCATGAATTGGGATAATGATAAAACATAGAGACTATTATGAAGATAGACTGATGATCGCATCTCATGGATCATAGGATAAGGAGTTATCAAGTCTTGACTAGGTATAAGAAATATTAAGAGTAATATTTATACCGGATTGACCCGCTATGAGAGTACTACATGCAAAGTTATGCAAAGTGTCATAAGTTACTCTCATGGTGATAATGGTGTAAGCCGCCCTTAGACCTGAAACCACTTGGTACCCTAGATGTGGAGTCAAGTGCTTTGTTGCTGATCTAACGTTGTCCGTAACAGGATGACCATAAAGGCAGTTAATGGGTACTTCACAAAGCATGCTGAGGGACAGTAGTGACCTAGATGGAATTTGCCAATCCTGCATAACAGGATAAATGTCATGGGCCCAATATTGAACTGGACAAAGATGACACCAAGTATGCTTTGTGTTCAATATAGACATAAAGGGCAAAGGGGTAATTATACACACTGATATTATCACTAGAGGTTGTGTTTTAGATCACATGTCAATTTCTCATAACTTGGGTAGCAATGATGTGTTGCTAGATACCGCTCATTGTTTATTATATTAAATAGAGGATTTAATATAATTGCCAACGTTATGGAAACCTACAAGGGTCACACACATAAGAACAGGCTAGTGTGAAATTGGAACACCATAAGGTACGGTGCACCTCAGAGAAATAAGGAAATATGATAAGGGTATCATGGTAATTAAATAAACGTATCATAATTTGTTATGAAAAAGAAAGCACTCATGTGTACATGACACATGGGGGGGTGCGTTTCTTAAAAGATTTATTTAATTAAAAGGTTTTAGTATAATTGTGACCCAATGACAAATAGTTTGTCTTGGTGCACAAGACAAATGATTCTATAAATAGAATACTTGTGAGAAAGAAAATCACTTGATGAAAATCAATCTCTAAAACCCTAATCCTTATTTTCCCACCTCTCACTAGAAATCTTCATTCTTGGAGCTAGCACTCTTTTGGAGGGATCTGTTCGTGTGGACTAGCTAGAGGCGTTACACCTTTAACGCTCGTGATCAAAATCGGTGGTGACCTTGTTTGTGACGATTCGAGGTTCTTGTTTGTGACCTTGCTCGTGATTCAAAGTGCTAATCACCAACCGTTCGTGAAAGAAAGGATTTTTGACAAGAGGTAAAATCCTAAACACAATTCATGATCATTCGTAAGGATCAATTAGAAGGAAAATTTTTATATTCCGCTGCTTTATCTCTTGATTTTTCCTTCATACCTAACTCCAAAGAGGGTAAATCATTGTTTTTCTAGTCTATAGGCTTGTAATGTGGTTTGTCACCGAAACAAAAGGGATAATTTTTTTACGGCTCAAATTTGGCTAGCAAAGGATAATAATAATAATAATAATAATAATAATAATAATAATAAAGGGTGGCTTGAAAAGGCTCTTGGTTATAACAAACAATTGCCTCAATGCATATAATATCAAATTAACCAGTCAGCAGAGAATTAGAGCAAGTTCTAGAAAATAAACAAGTGCACGGTACTCTCATAGTAAATCGAAAGAAAGTGGTAATACCGTTTGGAAATATTTGGCTCAAATCCTCACATGGCTTAGGTATATATGAAATTGAACACTTGTCTCACAGACACCAGCTTCATCACTTGTCTCTTTGTCTCCCGAACTTCGCACTTTGGAGCAATCACCTTTGTTTCTGTATGAAGGTGTGAAACTCGTCTCATCAATATTTATAACTCATTTCGCCGCAATCTTACCTATAACAGTTAGTCATGCACAAGATAATAAACAGCAAAACAGTTATTTAATTTTTTTGTAAGTTTGAAATAAGGGTTGTTGACAGATGAAGATGACATACGGAATTCTAGGCATACATTATTGAATTGAAAAACTGATTTGAAATTACTGAATTGAAAATACTGAATTGAAATACTTAAATACTTATCCTTGGGTTGCCTCCCAAGAAGCGCTTGTTTAGCCTTTCATTAGCTTGAGGCATTTCCTCCATTACAGAGGATAGGTTCGCATTAATGAGTGCCCTGCTAGTTGCTAAGAATGGTCTTCCAAGAATGATGGGATGCTCTTCGTCTTCTTGGATATCCAGGATCATGAAGTCTGCTGGAAATACCAGGTCTTTGACTTTCACCAAGACATCCTTCATTAAGCCCTCTACATGAATAGTGGAATGATCTGCTAATGTAAGTTCCCTTTTTGTACCTGCAATTGGTGTTATGAGTTTAAATTTCTCTGCCAGAGATAATGGCATTACATTCACACTTGAACCCACATCACATAATGCTCGGACTTCTGCTTCCTCAATTTGATAGAGTATGGTGACGCTTCCAAGATCTGTCTTCTTGATTGGCAGGTATGGTTTCGCCGCTGGTTTAATTCTGTATTCTTCTAGCTCGTTTAAGTAATCATCATAGTAATTCTCCATGGTCATTCCCAGTGTACCTTCGAACCATTTTTCGAACTCCTCTAGCTCTTTTTCATCATACTCGCGCCATGTGTTCATATCCTTCAGGCCTTTGCACTCCTCCTTTGGATTGTCCACCGTGTTACCTGCAATATCTTTAGAAACATGAGTGCTTACCAATTTTGACAGTTGACCAATCTGGGTTTCAAGACCTTTTATTGTCGCCCCCTGGTTGGCTACTGTAGTCTGGATATTTTCAATGTTAGTTTTGCTCATGTTAGCAAATTTGTTGAGTAACTCTTCCAATGGAGATGGCTTTCTTGGTTGAGGTGCAGCTTGAGCCTGGTTTCCTGTCTGATCCCAACGTAAATTTGGGTGTTTGCTCCAACCTGGGTTGTAGTTGTTTCCCATATAATTCACTTGCTCTTCGTTCCCTCCTAGCAAACAATGCCCATTAGGGTGTTCTTCTAGGCAGAAATCACAGACCCCTTCTACCTGTTTAACACTGGCTTCCTTCACAGTTTTCTCTTTATCAGCAAGTTACCTCCTTAGTAACTCGATCTCTACTTTGTAGGCAATCTCCTGGTCCACTTTTAGTACTCCAGGTGTCTTTTCAGCTCGATCATGACTCATGTTGTATTCATTCTGGCACATCTGCTCAACCAGATCCTTAGTCTCTACATAGGTCTTTACTTTGATTGACCCACCAGCTGAGGCATCTAGTATCATCATGTGTTGCATCTTCATACCAGCAGTGAATAGTTGCATCTGCTCCATAGCACTAATGTTGTGGTTAGGACACCTTCTCATAAGCAGCTTGAACCGTTCATAAGCCTCGCACAATGTTTCAGATTCATGCTGTTTGAAACTCAGAATCTCAGACTTTCTCTTCTGGAATAGTGTGTGTGTGAAGAATCTTTCCAGGAACTTGTCTTCAAGCTCCTTCCACGTTGCAATCGTTCCCCTTGGTAAGCATTGAAGCCAATCTTTAGCTGGACATGTAAGAGAAAAAGCAAACAAACGCAGCTTCTTCTGGTCATCAGAAACGTTTTCCAGCACCTTCTGGATCTGACATGTCTCTGAAAACTTTGAGAGATGATCTCAGGGATCATTGTTGTCACGTCCGTCAAACTGGTTCTCCCGCAAACGTGTAAGAACATTACCCTAATATCAAAGTTAGCTGGGTTGGCCGGTTGGAACCCCAGTGAGATCTGATCTGTGTTAGTCCTCTTGCAGTAATCTCCCATTGTGACTCTTTGCTCGTCCCCCATGGTTTCGGTGGTAGGCTCTTCTTCTATGTTAAGATTACTGGATTTTGCAAGCCTTTGTGCTCGCCTTCTTTTCCAGAACGTTCTTTCGGGCTCAGGGTCGTACTTCAACTCCAGAATACCTGTTATCAAGTACAACAAATGAATACCTTCAGTAGCACTGGAAAATTAAATGGTAAAACTATTTTTGGTTTGTCTCATGTGTCTTTATCACTATGAAAATTCCCTAGCTAGAATTTGACTTATCCTTGACTTATCCTTAGCTAGAATTTTCACAGATTAAAATCCACAATCATTAACAAGATTTTTGATTTTTTTATTTTTTTTGTATTTTTGAAATTTTTGACAAACTTAAATAAATCTAGTAAGAGTTTGTAAACACAATCCCCGGCAACGGTGCCAAAAACTTGACTACGGTCTGGCAAGTGCACCAGTCTGTCGTCGAGTAATAATTCACATTCTACGAGTAGAATGAGTTCGAATCCACAGGGATCGTGCTGAAGCTGCACTAGCGTTATTTAAGTTTGTGATAGTTTGCATTCGCTTTGGGTTTTTGAAAAGGTTTTTTTAAAAGAAGCGAAATGCTTTGCAGAAATATAAATAACAGAATGTATAAAAAATAGATTCAAGAAATATAGAGGCTAAGTATGGTGGTTGGACTCCCTCCCTTCTTCATATTTGGCATGACCGGTGTATAACATAGTTACTTAGATTATGTTCGGCGGTTAATTATCCTTGTTGTAGTAATACCTTACTATAACACTATGTTTATTAAAGTTTCCTACGTTAACAACTAAGGTACCTACGAGAGTCTAGCCTCGATGTGTCACATACCCTAATTACTAAGTGAGTTGTTTATAAACATGCATTATAATCTTCACCAATTAACCTCTAAGTCCTAGTATCGGGCTGTTCATCTTCTAAGTGCTCAGATCACACCTAATGCATTATTCCTCCTCTAACCGCTCAGTTCACGACTAGTTCAAGATGTTACCGTCTCTATACACCTAGCATTATTTACTACAAGTTCCGGATCATATTAAGTCAAAACCTAATATCAATTCTATGGGTGCTCCCGCTTATCCGGCCAGATTACGAGAATATGTTATTAAAGTGCACGAAAGTAAATAACAAACACAATTACCAAATATCATTTATTATATCTTAGACTCAATCACAGACTCCAAATATTCATAGGGGAGTTCATCTTCTCCACCACAACCTAAGGCATAATTATAAAGAGTACATATTTAAATTACAATAAAGAAATCATAACCTAAATACAAAAGCCTAAAGAAACATACCTTGCTGAGTTAGTTTTCCCGTAAGGGGAGAAAACTATGCTCAATAGAGCTCCTCTGAACCTCTCCTTATAGTAGAGAGTGTTCTACTCTTTCTGAATGAATTAAACAATGAAAGGGAGACTCTATTTATAGTTTTCGTAATGGGCCTCAGCAAGGCATCGCAGTATAATGAAGCTATCGTGCTGCGATGTGAAGATTCAGTTCAATTTTATAACTGATCCTGTGTATTACATCATCTTGGTCGCCAAGTTACTCCATCGTGCTGCGATGGTACACATCGTGCTGCGATGAACAGATTTTCTTCGGATTTGTTTCTTCTGTTTTCTTGGCAAGCAAGCAGCTCCCATCGTGGCACGATGGGAGTCATCGTGCTGCGATGGAATGCTAATTTTCTTCACTTTTTTGGTTTTTTCTTGTCTTTTTGCATCCTGGACCTTGTCTTGATGCTTTTTCTTGCTTTTGTAGGTTTTCCTTCGTATTTGGGTCTGTCTTGATCATTTTATTACTAATAATACTACTAAAAATACCGTAGAAATTTCAGTCATCATTCTCCAACTATGCCTGTTATGTTTTTGAATTGTGTGTTAAATTAGGAGAACATGAGCTCTATTTATAATTTTCTAATGGGTTTGGGCTTTTCCCATCGTGGTACGATTTAATGTCATCATGCCATGATGTCTCACATGCTACCATCATAATACGATGTGTTTCATCGTGGTACGATGCATTATGATATCTTTCCAAAATTGTGCTGATTTGCTTGAAATTTACGTCCTAATATCGTGGTACGATGCATTCCATCGTAGTACGATGACTTTTGCGTATTTCTTCTTTGTTTGGGCCTTTTTTGATGATTTTCCAACTCTTGCTTCTTTGATGAGTGATTTCAGTCCACTAGGTCTTTTTTTTAATGATTTAGTCTTAAAAGCTACTAAAAATTACATAAAATAACTTAAAATTAAAAAATATCATATAATTTTCTGACCACAAGTGCCATTTCTACGATAAGTTCGGTCTTCAAAATGATTTGTTGGATTTTCTCTTTGAAATATCACTCTCTAAACTGTCTGATCTCTAATCAATTATCAATATTATTTTACAGGTACTCCCTCTAGTTCTATATATAAGAAAATTTTGACTTTTTAGATTCATTGTAGAATTAATGTATTTAGACAATAATATAGTCTAAATACATCAATTCTCTAATGTATCTAAAAAGTAAAATGTTTCTTATATATAGGACCGGAGGGAGTATTATGTAAAACCATAATTATAATCTAAACTGATCAATCATAAATAATCGACTGAAATTTTCTACAACAACAAACTGTGTCAAATGGGAATGTGGATCATACTCCCTCCATCCCAAAATATAAGCAAAAATGAGTCAAAAAAACTTGATATAGTTGATTCAAAATTTAAACGATATACATTCAATTTTGTTGATCAACTTTTGTTTATATTTTTGAGACGGAGGGAGTACTCCATTATATTGTGGTTAATTTGTCATTTTGTGGAAGCCAAGTAGGTGAGCTGTTTGATTGAGGCTGGAGCTTTTGATAATTTAATTAATCTAACTATATTTGTTTGTTTGTTTAATGCAAAGTCACGTGAAGAATCTGAAGATATCAGAAGTATCACCTGGCTGGTTATATTCTTCTGTGGATTAGATTAGACTGAGTAGTAACTATTTTCATGTCAAGGTGATACTTGCTTTAATGAAGAAGACAGAGATGTATCTTTCACCATCTGACACTCCAAAAACCTGAATGAATGAATGTCTTTAAACAGAACAGCACGCAAAGAAAGAAAATGGCAGACAAAGTAAAACAAATAAAACCATCGCATTCATTCAGACATTCATATTCACACCTAAATCATTCAATCTCAAATTCATTCCATTACATGATGACATACCAATTCATTAATAATAATTCTACACCAACAAATAAAGAATAATATATATGGCTTCGTTCCAGTTTTAGTCCCTCTATTTTTATCATTTTGTAAATTTGGTTCCATTATTTTAAAATACGACAGTTTAGGTCCCCGTGTCATAATTTTTAACTATAAGTAAATTGATGATCTAATATAGGGGTGTAATTGGACCGATTTGGATCGGTTTTTGGTGAATCTAATATCCGAACCGATGAACTCTCAATTGGTTCGGTTTGGTTTGGTTTTTGGTATTTTTCAAAAATGAATCCGAACCAAACTAATCGGTTTGGTTCGGTTTGGTTCGGATACTTTAATCGGTTTTTTCTCGATATATTTTATGCTATTATTTTTTTCTCGATATCACTCATTTCTCTAATTAGATATGTGAATGCAACATTATTAACACTTGCATTATCAATGGTTACACAACAAACTTTTTTAATCCATCATTCTTTC